>PVHT021183519.1:15299135-15378420 GCA_004024745.2 Catagonus wagneri
TTAATTTTTTTTTTTTTTTTGCTTTTTATGGCTGCACCAAGAGCATTTGGAAGTTCCCAGGCTAGGGGTTGAATTGGAACTACAGCTGCCAGCGTACACTGCATCCATAGCAACATGGGATCCAAGCCATGTCTGTGATCTACACCACAGCTCACGGCAACACTGGATCCCCAACCCACTGAGTGAGGCCAGAGATCAAACTTGCATCCTTATGGATACTTGTCAGATTCATTTCCACTGCGCCACAACAGGAACTCTGCCTTAAATTTAAAAAATGTACTTTTTGGTGTTAGGAAATGAATATTTAAGCTATTTGAAAAACGCCTGCCATAACAAGACAAGGTAAGGTAGTCTCGACATCACAATTTCAGGAGACTTGACTCCTGGATTTGATTTTCTTCAAATTAAAAAAAAAGTGTTATATGGTCTTCATGAGGTATGTGTATTCATTCATTCATTCACTGTTTCATTTAACAAACACTGAGTGACTGTCATGTATACAGAAACACTATTATGGCTCTTGAGAATTCTACTAGGTCGAGAAAACTAAACAAAAATGAAATACAAAACACTTTAAAAAGCTTAATTTCAGTACAATTTGGTATGTTCTTCATCTTGCAGGTTGTCGTCAAAGTTTATTTTTGTTTTAAAACCCTCATCTGATGGTGACAGTTCCTGGTTTCAAGCCTATTAGGTGGTTCTTGGCCCCTCAGAACCTGTTGCCACTTGCCTTTTCTGCTCCCCCCACCAGGCAGAGCTCAGCCTTCCTGTACATCCTGTACTGCTCACCGTCCCCTGCAGTTGCCAGGCACCTCTAGACCCCACCCCACCCCACCCCCCCCCAGCCCCCTGTCCTCCTGCTCTGTCCTGCCTTTTCTCATTCGCATAGTGAGTCTCCATTCACTCTTCTGGATCCAACTCAAATCCCCACCCTCTGCTGCTCTTCCTGACAACTTGCTTCACCCTCACAGGAAAGAAAAAGTTCATCTTCCCAGAGCATTCATGTTACAGAATTTTATATTATAATAATGTAATATAAAATTATTTTTATCTGTCTCTGATAGAGTTCAAATCCTTCCAGAACATGACTATATTCTATTCATCTTCATAGTTTAGTCCCAGGACCCTGGCACATACTTGGCCATTTGTAAACATTGGAGGAGAGTAGAATAGAAGTAGGTGAGGAGGTACACGCTGTGGTAAGAGGGACTGATTTTTTTTAGGAGTGCTAGGTGGAAGCTTCCCAGAGGAGCTATGTGTAAGTGGGGTTTGGGGAATGAGTAGGAATTTGGCACATAGCTATAAGAAGGACTCAGGATGGGTGGAGAGAGGACATCACAGTGGAGAAAACTGGTGTGTCCGAGGCTTGACAGGGCATAGCTTGGCTGGAAATTGCAAATAAACTAGTGTCTTTAGAGTTGAGCATGCGCAAGAATGGGGCAGAGCAGGCTCAGAACATGGAATGGCTTCACTGCAATGCATCTATGGGTGTGGGATTATATTCTTCTGGGCAAATCTCTGGGGAGCCCTTGGAGGTGTGGCATACACTCAGGTAGATATTGTTGTGTGGGCAATGAATGGCAATGCTAACTGGAGATGCTGGAACAGTGGGAGGGGGAGACAAAAGCCTGTCGAGGCAGGGTGCAGGGATGCTCATGTGTGGCTTGACCTCCTGGGCTGTTCTGAAGTATCTGGCTTAGCTTGGTCCTTAGGGCCTTATTACCACTTTTTCCGATGCTGATTGTCTGCTTGGATCTCCTATCACCTGGTTTGATGCCTTACACATTCTCCCTTGTTCTTTCTGCTCTAGCTTCCCTGGCCTCCTTTCTTTTCTCTGAACCACCAGGAAATTCCTCCCTCAGGGACTATTTTTGCTCTCACTGCTTGAACAAACTTTCTGTCTGTCTCCTCCAGCCTTTCCCCATTGACCCCATTTCACAAAGCACCTCTGGTGACCATGCTTTCACTTCTGATCCTGCTGCACTGGATTTTCATCCTTCCTTACGTGTATTTTCACTGCCCTGTTTCCTTTATTTAGCATTTAAGCTCCCTGAGATTAAGCACTTTGTTTTGTTCTTTTTTGTATCTCAGCACCTAGAACTGAGCCTGACACATTACAGGAGCTTCATAAATATGTATTTAATCATATAATAAATGAATGAATGTCATGGATCCCCCCGGTTCCTCCACTGAATTGTCCTCCCATCATGAGGTTTGATTGGCAGCCTCTAGGTCAATGTCTCCCCCAATTTTTCACCTGGGAGCATAGGAAATGCATGGCATCAGGGTAGATAGAATTTGTGGACCTCTATATGGTGCTTGGTGAATAAGAAAGTAAATACGTTTTCTTTTTTAAGTCTAGTAAGAAGAGGAAATCCAAGTATTGGGGAAAACATTAAATATTGAAATTTATAAAAGCTTGTACACTTATGAAATTGTATAACCATTACTATCTCGTAGCCCAGCCATAACCGATTTCCCACACAACAGTGGGTGTTGCCCCCCGTCCCCCATTGCCTTTTTCCATCCTGTTGGGATTTGAGAGTTTGCCTTTGGGGAAGGGCTTGCCAGGTCCCTGGCTATATCCCATACCCTCTTTCCACATGTGAACCAGCCTGATCCTCAAGGGCAATTAGCTGGACAGTGGCCCGTGATATGATAATAGGACTCTGGGTGTGAGGTGTCTGCCTTCACCAGCATGATAAAATCGTAGGGAAGCAACGTTTGTGAAAGTTTGGCGTGTTGGAGGCCTCTTGCTTAACCGCAGCTGAGCAGTGCCATCTGCTTGGGAACAGCCAATTTGTTGTTTGTTTTTCACTGAGTTTATTAAAGTTACCCAAGGGAGAATAGGAAGGGCCTTATTTGGAAACTTGTTTCCTTGAAAACCCACATGATTTGGTGTAAAGAATACTGGAAAAGGCCTCCCAAGGCTCAGGTTCCAGTCCCACGTGTGGTCTGAGCTGTACGATCTTACAAACCACCGATTCCTTTGAGCCAACTGCAAAACAAGAATAATGCCTTTCCTTCTCCTTTGTCAGAGAAGGAGAAGCACATCAGATCATGTAAGGGCAAGCTCTGAGTGCACTGTATGGCTTAGTATCTTATTTTTAAAAAGTATTGTTGTTAATCTTGGCTTTAAGTTGTTTAAGGATTTCCATAATCGCAGAGCTCTGCTGAGTGAAAATTAGATTTCCCATTGTAGACCATCCATCCCATTGGGGTGGTTGCCAGGGTAATTCTTGTACCTGTGAGTGTGTCCCGAGAGTCAGTCCCTGAGAGCGTTGGTCCCGGCTTTCTTATCTGGAAGCTTCAAAAGCCACTACATCTCTTACCCATTAAAAATGAAAGACTCTTGACTAAGATGCATGCTTCTATTTTAAATCTGACAACTTGTTAAGTTATATATTTCTTAAATGAACTCATTGGCATCAAGACTTGTCTGCAAGTGTTGAAATGAGGATATAGTTCTACATAGATGAAGAAAATCTTATTAGAAGGTTACCAGGCCTTTCTTGGGACTGTTGGTACCTGGTTCTCTTTTATTCCACAGATTTAGAATATATATTCCAAATCATTTATTCTCTTGCTAAAAACTTCAGAAACAAGTGGAACTTACTTTGTCAATTCTTCTTCTTAAACACTAATATTTCCAGAGGTGATTCAGTTAATTGGTGAAGTGATCTTTAGTTCAAATCTCAACGGCAAGATATGGTGTTCCAGTTAATAAACACCAGTGAGAAGCCTCTGCTGTAATTCTTATATATCTTTGCTATTACTATTTTGTTTTGTTTTAAATATTAAGGAACATCAGTGGCATTAAAAAATACTATCTTTTCTAAGCACCGTATTGCTAATTAGTGTTTTCATTGTTTTGATAATACTGTTGTTGAGAAATTGTTTGATTACTATTTTTTGTTGTTGTTGTCTGTATGTTTCTTGGGCATTTTTCCTCCTTTTTATCTCATTGAAAACTTTCTTATAGCTACTGCAAAAGTATTGAGAGGATAAGAGTGTTTTAAAAGATTATCTTAAACTGCTCACATTTTTAAAAAACACAAATATTTCCAACTTCATGTTTTGAGTCTCAGGTGGAGAGTGTAAGAGAGACTGTAGAAAACATTACTTTTGGAGAAAGTTCCTATTTTGGTTTCACAGATTGAAAATCAGATTTTTCCTAGGATTTGACAGCATATGGAAATTGACATCCCCTGAAATTTGGAGACACCAAAATAGAAAGCAAGGCCAGATTTATTTTCACTTTTAGTAATCTGGCTCTATTACCTTGAATAAACTAGTCTTTAGAAGATTATTTTTTCTCATTCTGAAAGTTAAGTCATTATAAAAAATATGGGAAAACAAAAAACATGTAAATAAGAAAATAAAATGTAATGAGTAATTCTACAACCCAGATATAATTGTTGATGTTTCAATATATTTCTTTGCCATATTTTCTTCAGTGCTTCCCAAACCTATATATATATATATTTTAAATCATGCCTTGATTTGTTTATGCTCTTACATTTTGCTTTTTCTTTTACCATTACATTATAAGCATTCATAGAAAGACTACACTGAAAAAAAAATCGTTAAAAATTCAATAGTACGTCAAAAGACTGTATTATTCTTTATATGGACATAATGAAATTAATTTTACCTATTATCATTAGGTAGGAAAAAATTTTTTACTGTTATTAATAAGACTTGAAAGAATATTTCCATAAACAAATCATTTTTATTTCTAATTGTTTTCTTGGAACCATCAAATACTTTTTGTATTCTTCCTATCAACTTGGATTTTTTTCAATATCAAAGATACTAACCTTTATTGAAGCACATTTTCACTTGTTAGGATATTAGAAACATTAGTTTCATTTAGTTAGAAACATTAATTAGAGAGAGTTCTGCCATGGCTCAGAGGGTTAAGGATATGGTATCGTCACTGCTGTGACGCTGGTTACAGCTGTGGCACAGGTTCAATCCCTGGCCCGGGAACTTCTGTATGTTGTGCGTGGGGCCAAAAAAAAAAAAAAAATCCACATTAATTAGAATATTTTTCAATTTTTAAGCTATTTTTCAATCAATAAGTATTTATGGGGCTCTTCTTCTGGGATAGGGATGCTAGTCAAGATAGATGGATATCATCTCTGCTCTCGCCAGGCACATGGCATAAGTCTCGAGAAGATCTTACATTTCTTCTTAAACCGAATCCTAAAATCACTTTGGCAAGTTAACAAAAATGCAGAGATTTTAATTGTAATAGCACTAAACCAGTTAGAGAGGAACTGAACTTGCCAAATTCAGTCTTTTATATCTGAGACACAAAAGACCTATTTGGTGTATTCTTTTATGACTTTCAGTGTTTCTTAAAAAAAACCTGTGATTCTTCTTTCACAAGAATGATTTTTTTAGATGTTCATTCATCTTAATAATTATATTAAAATTTTAGATTCAATATTACATTTATTTACTATCATTTATTTCATGTCAATATTCTGCTATTTGCTTTTTTTTTTAAATTTTTAGTATTCTCTCAGCTTAAATATACCTTCAAGTATTTTCTTTTTAAAAAAAGGCGTATGGATTATATACTTTATGAGCCCTTAGTATCTGAGAACAGCTTTTTGTTGCCTTTGTGAATGTTCCACAATTGCTTGTGCAGAAAATGCTTGGGTCACAAACTTTTCCCCACAAAATCGTGTAGACATTGTTTCACTGTCATCTACTATTTAATGAAGCCCAATAGAAGTGTATGATCAGCTTGACTTTTTTAGTTGCAAGTAATCTATATTTCTTTTCAGATACAAACAGGATATTGCTATATGTATAGATCTCCCTTCCTTTTTTATAGGTGTCTGCATGTGGACTCTCCGTTTTGTCTTCTATAGGCCTTTTTTCCTGACTCTTTTTTTTTTTTTGGTGTTATCCTTTTTCTCTAGCCTCTAGAAATGCACCTTGTATTGACCTCAATGTCAGTGACCAAATTTTTTTCCACACAGTCTGTGAGTTTCCTCTTTAGTGCAGATTCATTCATAATGACAGAATTCTGGATCTCTTTCAGGATTTTGTTAATCTATTCAACTCCTTTATCACCTACACCAACTAACTCTTTTCAAACCAATCTGTTTCCTGATTGTTTTCTCATTGATCTCTTGCTTTGGAGGACTAATTTTCTTAAATTTTCTGGAGAACACCAGGGAGATGCTTTTTTTCTCCTTCAATTAAGAAAAAAAAGCATCCTTTTTGGTGTTTTCCCTCTGTGTTTTGTGTGCCCCTATCCTCTGATTTATGCTGGAGAATCTTCTGCTAAATTGTTTTGGCTTGGTTTGCTTATCCAAGCATGAAGTGTGATCTTTCCAGAACAGATTTTGTGACTTACCATGCTTGGTCAGTGGATTCTTCTTGAAACACCACTGCTTTACTTGTTATTAGAATTTTTCTCAGATCTTAACTTTATGACCAACAGTCCAGTATCAAACAATCTTCTATACCGTGACAGTCTTTTGAAGTGGGGGAGGGATTTTCTTTTCTCTTTTGGTTATCTCCTTTTGAATAATCTTAAGCAGCATTCAGATTTTCTTTTTTCAGAAGTAATACATAATTGTAATGTTCAAATAGCATCTCCTCTGTTTTTTTTTTTTTTATTCAGACACTTTTGTCTTAAATTCAGGATGTCACTGCCTGTCCCACACCTTCGTGTTATGCCTTCCTAAAATTTAAAACTATGAAAGAAAATAGAACAGAAGGGAATGACAGGGGTTGAGAATGGGGTGGCACGGTGAAAATGAGTTAACTCTGGTTGTTTCATGAAGCAGCTTCTACTCAGTTCCTGATTCTGTGGTCAGCAGCACCACCATGTCACTGGAGAGAGGTGGACAGTGAAGGTGACTGGAACCCCCATCGCAATATTTTTACCCTCTAAACGACATGTCTTATGCCAGGGCTCCATCCATCTTTGGATGACATTGAAGTTCTTCTGGAATATATCAGATTATTTATAATATACGTAGTTTCTACTGCTATTGCAACTTGTCTTTTTGTTGTTTGTGTTTCAAAGATACGAAGAGAAGGGTGAAGAAGATGCCCCTGAACACCCCTAACTTAGCACAGAAACATATATAGCATGACCCTTAAAGAGAAGTGCCCCAGGGCTGAAGGTAAAATGATGAGCAGAGAGCACACCTTCTTCAGTAGCAGCTGGTTAGTAGAGGAACAGAACAAAATCATCTCTGAGGATCCAAGGCGGGTGGCCTCAGCATCATTCGTCTGAGAATATTGGATACAATTATTATGTTTATATTAGATAATCTAGAGGATTTACCATGCATAATGTATAAAAGGAGTGTATAAAGCGAAATTGGCAGGGAGCTTTACAGATCCAAAGATCTGGGAGCTTGGGTCAGCTGATGATATTTAGAAGATCTTTGCAATTCTGTTTATTTACCCACTTATTCCCTAAATTAAATAATCTGTTCATCGAGACCTCAGCTGTGTGTTGAGAAGAATATTTGAGGAAAACTGTCTTTAGGCTCTCAAGTTTTGAGCATCCCAAGGGAGCCATTTTTAAAGCCATCTCTCATTCATGCATGCAGCTTTTGAATTCACATTCTCGTCCCTGTTCAGAAGAGAGCAGCTGCTTCTGCAACTGCAAGAGACTCTCCCACTTAGATTGAGGTCTGCCACTGTCATTTTATGGCAGACTGAATATAGTGTTGGTTGTCAGTTTCAGAAAGAATTAAATATTGCCTGCTGTTGTACATATTTTATCTAGAACTTCTTTTTAAATCATAATTGGGGCCCCTGCTCTGAGTCTCCCTCCACTTATTCCTTGGACTCCCTGACTGGGAGGAATCTCAAGTCATTTTAGTGTCTTCCAACTTTGAGATAGTCACGCTTAAATGATAGGAAGCACGAAGCCAAATCTGGAATCAGGAGGAAGATTTAGGGAACAGTATGTAGAAAAGGGTTGGTATGATCAGGCCACTCAAGATGGCTATTCTCTTGCCCTCTGTACGTCCCCTGCTTGACGAGGGCATGCTTCACCTACACACTACTCAGATCACTGACCTTCCCTCTTGGTCACAGAGCCTAATCAGTAAGGGCCTGCATACTTACCCTCAGCCCCAATCTTAAGATCAGAACATCTTCAACCTTGACAGCTTATCAAAGGGGAGGTGGGGGTGAGGGGCTTGAGGGGCATGCTGCTCCGCTAGTTTTCTTGATAACCTGTCAGGTAACCTGAGGTCAATTCCCCCTGTAACTTCCCCTCCTCTTCCTGGGAACAAACAGATGTCACTCCAGGACCTTGCTTAGGGCATGTAAGATTCCCCTGGCCATTAAACCATTGATGTCTCTATTGCTAACTCTGGGCTCTTTCTTAGGCTTAGAGAATGGACAAGCACAGGGCTTGTAGGCCTAGGGGATGCAGCCTAGTAATTGGTAACCAGAACAAAGGGCCAAGGGTTCCGCCACCCAGTTTACCTGTCCTGTTCACACAGGCGACTCCCAGATCTCAGGGCTGAGTTAAGTTTGAAGGACACCGGGGGCTAGAGGGACTGCTTAAAACTCATCCAGGAAGCAGAGTCCAGAGAGCAGGATGGATGGCCCAGGAGACTCAAGAAAAGAAATCTGGTCAAGAGAGGCAGGCTCTGGCTGTGACAGATCATTAAAGCCTATGAAAATAAGACTTATGGATGAGTCATTTTGAAAGTTCTGTATTTGGCAGAAACACTTTGCTTCGCAGTCAATAACCTTATGATTAAAATAAGGGCTTTGTTCAGTAAGAGAGCTAGCTGAACACTTTATCTTTCAAAATGCCCTCCCATTTATTCTGAATTAGCTTGTTCACACTTTAATGGATAAAAATTTCCATCTTTCGGTTTTTATATATGATTATCCATTGCAGTTAAAGTCTCCTTTTTGGAAAGGTTTTACAATGTGATTTTATTTGTTTGCTAGTAAAATTTATTACCGTAGTACTTTTACCATCCTCATTTAATCTTTAGACTTCTCTTTAAAAAAAAAAGTCAATTTACCATTATGTTTGCCACTCACACCGAGGTGGGGGGGGGTGTCCAGTTTCACTGTGTATATATTCTTATGGGCTTTGTCTTGAAAATTTTATCCTGAGGACAGTGAAGTCAGATTTACAGAAATAAATCATCTAGCCGTATTAAGATTTGAAGGAGTTATAAATGGTTTATTGTCAGCCATTATTGTGAAAATAATGGCTGACACCCCACACTATCATTTAAGAATGTCAGTTTTTCAAACTTGTGTTTAGGAAAAGCTTCTTTTTCTTATTTTGAAACAACAAGATGGGTGAATAACTTATATCTGGTTTATTTCCTCTTCAGCTGTTGTTTCGGAGTTTTTAATATGAACATACATTTATGATACTTATTAATTATTAATAAAATAATAATTATTATTTCTAGGGAATATACCAAGAAATAAATACCTCTTATCTATGTACGATAAGTATAACAGAAATCTTCCTTTATATGATTTATAAGTAGATTATATAGATTCCTCTGAATTTATCATTTATTTTAGTTTAAAATATTTCTGTGGATCTCAGAAATAAAGCATATAGTACATTTCCATATTTTTAAATAATGCCTCACATTAAGACCTATTTAGTTTGGGGTTCTTTTGCCTATGGATGTATCTATATTCACATTTGTATGTGGATTTGTTTTAACACTCATCTCATGACAATTTAAACCCTGGGATGTCATTGAACATTATGTGGGTCTAATGTTTTCACCAAACTTAGGTACACCTACCTCACAGTCTAGGAAAAGTGGGCCCATCACTCTTGACTCATTTTGGTCATTGATTTTATAGGATAATTTAAATTTATTTAAAATTTCAATTTTTTTTGAAATGATGAATCAGTTTGATTGTGTCATAGCACTGACCTTAAAAAGAGAAAAAAAAATGGTAATTTAAATAATGCTCAAACTCTGAGCAAAGTACCTTCTTACTTCCCTTTCAATAAAAGCCCTCTTTAAGTTCTTCATAGATGCTGAATTTTTATTTTCATGTTGTTAATGCACAGCAGGTATTTTAAACTCAAGTCTGTATGATTGTGCTTAAAGATATAGTTAATAGAAAAGGTGCTATACAAATAAAATCAAATTCTATATACTACTATATATCCATATATGCATATACAAATCATCAGTCCAAATTCAAATTCCTCTAAAAATATTTGTAAATGTTACTCCAAATACACATTTGGTAGATTCATTGTTGAATCTTTATATAAAATTCATTTTCTTTAAGCTGTTCAAAATCTTTAGAATTCTTCAACATGTCTTAATAATTGTGTTTGAGTAATGTTTTACATTTATAGGAGTTTTAAAAAGGCAGGTGCAATGTGACATATCAGAAGAAGCAAATTAAACTCTTGTAAAGCACAGCTGGAATGCTAAAATGTGTATTTGTAATTTAAATATGTGACACCATCACACTGTAAAATCAGTTCATAATTAGAAAACATCTGTTTTTTCCAATATGATGCCTAATAGTATATTTAAATAATTTAGAATGCAATAAGAAAAAAAAAAGTCAAGGAACAATAAGTGATTCATGGATATTTCTTTCCTTTTGTTTTAATGCCCTGTAGAAGATCTTGCAGTAACCCATCCTTTTGGTGTTGCCTATATTTTGCAGCTACTTTTTGGGTAGAGCATAATCATCAGTGATGAAATGCATATGCCAAACATATGTGCTGTTGTGACCTCAGTGTGTTAGTCAAAAAAATAAATAAATAAATGAGACCAAGTTGTGTAGGTTGTAGTGTTAAGAAGGATTTACACACTGCTGTTTTTCTCTCACCCTACTCTTTTTTGGGTTGTTGTTTGTTTTAATCAAAAGACATTGCAACAAATACAAGTTGATTATTTTAACAGGAATTTCTTGTGAACGTTTTGCAAATACAGGGAAGCTGTTGAGTCGTATGAGTTCTGGAAATGTACTTGAACCAGGTAAAATATTGAGTTAAAACTTATCGGGATCAATTCGAGTTTAGCTAATAAAGTTTGAACAAAACCACAATTTCTCAAATGAAGTTAACATGGTAGATTAGCCACACATCTGTCATCAGTGTTCACATAGGAAGGTATTTATATATGTGTGATGAAAACTCGAATGGGTATTTTTATTCTGACTGAAATGTGCACGCTGAATAGCCTCTTTGGTTTATTGGCAATAAATTGTGTAACTTTTTTTTAAAACCACAGTCCAAGTATTTGTTTCAGATATGGGCAAACCAAATGTGTCTTAGGAGGTTCTGTTTTTGTTATTACCAACCTGTGTCTGCAGAGGTTTGCAAATGCAAAAAATAAATAAAAAGGAAAAAAAGTGTTTTGCAGCAGCCAAGAAACTGAATAAAGGCAGTTTCTTTATTCAGGTCAAGAGTACTTTTTAAGTTCAGTCACTAGGCTGTGGTGAGTAAATTAAATGCAGCAAGACCTGCCTGACAAGAAACTTTGCTGGAGGGAGGCCATGTATTATAATGCACAGACTCACCTTTCTATTTCAAATGCAGTTTTAGCACTTTCATTCTTGGAATGGGGGTGTGGGTGTGAAAACTCACTTTTTTTTTTTTTTTTTTTTGGCGGGGTTAGAGTACACAAAGTTAATCTGCTACCATTTATATTCATCTACTTTGAATCGCCTTGTATCCACCTTTGCTGCCGCAGCCCACCACTCGCCATTCATCAGTTTACGCATTGTGCGCCAGGGCAAATAATGACAGAATATCTAGCTAAAGAAGGGGTACTTAATCAGCAATCAAGATTCAATTTGTTTTAATTTTAGCAGGTGTTTGTGAGGTACATTGATGGGAGAGATAATATGTGCTGCTTTCATTAGCTCTCTTGTTTTTGTGCTTGAACATTTAAGAGCCAGATGTTCGGAGGTGAGCTGATCAGAATATTAAGTCTCCAGAGGTTGGTTTCCATAGTGTTTTACATTCCTTTCTTTATCTCCCTCAATTCACCCTGAGCTCTGAGGTGCAAGTGCTTGCAATGACAGACTCTATCTCTGTGTCCTGTTCAACTAAGGCTTTAAATTAGTGGCTAATTCTCAGCGTAAAATACTTTAGTTTAATAATCTGTAATTAATTCTTGGACTCTGGGTCAGCCTCGTCTCTCAGTCAAAATACTCTTTCCCCTGATCACCTATTTTAGAAATTATTTGAGTAAATAGCTGGTATTTCATCAGAATATTTTCCTGAAGCAAAAATGCAGCATCACATAAGCTGCAAAGGTAATGACCCCACCATCTTGTTAAATCAATATCGAAACTTGATCAGTGCTCTGTCATCAGCTAGTCAAAACACAGCAGTGATGACAATGTTGTGGCATGAACAGTAATAGCAGGGTCATTTGAAATTGGTAGTTTTGCTGAGTTTGAAAGTTATTACTTCTTACAAGGAAGTGTGAATATTCCTACATGAAATTATTTTATAATGTAATATAAGATTACTATGTTACAGTTTGCAGTGAGCCATTAATAGACTTGGAGAAGATCTAATCAGTAGTTAGGCTTTGTTTTACAATTTTAACTCAATTGTAACTGATGTTATCTTTTATTTAATAGCTTTTCCAGTTAGGTTTTGATAAGCTGCACGTCTCCTTTTTTTTTTTTTTTGCTTTTGGTTCTCCCATATATTAGAAACATGAATTCCCCTAATGCTGCAAAACAAACCTACGAATAAAGAGTTAATCGAATTGGCATTGGCAAGAAGATGTTTTCTCCCACTATTAATTGTTCTCTGTTTACTTTGATGCTCAAGGATTGTAGTGTTTTACAAGCATATTTTCTTAATTGTGTCACCTTGTACTATAAGTATGTCAGAGGGGAAACATTTGCAAGTGATTAGATATGGACCTATGTGTCACCAAATGTATGAGGTACATACCCTTATAGGATATAATTGTGATCTTTTAATATGTGGCCATTGACCCAGACTTGTTATTATCTATTATAGTTTATAATAATGTATCTCTTTATGATTAAATGATGATGCCCGACAGAACACTATGATTAGCATTTCAGTTATTTATAGATTATGTCAGAGCAGTAATAAACATAAAATGCTGTTAATGTGTGGCTAATGAAATCTGGACATGAACAAGTTTATGAATTGATATAATTCATTTGAGTGTTCTAACTGAGCTGCTGGTTCTCGTCATAATTCAAAAGCTTAGCAGGGTTCACCGATTAGGTGGTAGACTAATTTGCTACAAAAAGTCAATGGGTTTTCATCGTCTTGGGCCATCATACCCAGCATGGCTGATTGCATAAGGACTATACAAAGTAATTCTCATAAATGTATTTATTAAGCTTAACATGTTTTGTTAGGATAGGACAGAATCAACTATTGCCCAACATATGTAGAACAAAAATCACAGTGTTAATTAGATATCCAAAAAGATATATACGGCAAAATCATGAGAGGCTAGAAAATTACTTACTAAAGGAGGAAAAGAGTGTCATCATTCGGGAACAGATGCTGATGAAGGCTGGAAAACAAGGGTGCCTTTTACCTCCCTCGGGGTGCTTGTCAAGCTCACATTAAATTCGGCTTGACCAGCAATGACTGAAAGCTGCAAGTTGCTTTTCTCAGGCTGTTACTTTGAGCTTCATGTCTGTAGCTCAGCTCAAGTCTCTAAGGGAAGTTTGTGCTTTGTTCTAATGATGTTGATATATTTGTTGGAAAAGGCTGTTATTAGACCAAATGTGAAATCATGATTTCTTCTTAGGGAACAAAATCCAAAGACATCTCTTAGGTTCTTAGAGATCAGTCTTTATGGCTAGACAGAGACCACTCTCCTTTAAACTTAAGGAAAACAGATTTTGAACTCCCCAGCAGCAGTGGCTGGCTCCTTGGTATTGATATGCCACACTTGCATAGAATCCTGCTAAATAGACATATCTGATGCATTTAAAAATAAGCCAGTTTTGAATGTTATAATGTACAGAGAAATGATGCATTGATGTTCCAGCTTCAGTTTGAATGTAAAAATCTGGTTTCTTCGCTGTTTCTGTTTAACATAGGTACCACTTCCATAATACCAGATCTTGCTTTTTTACTAGTTCATCAAGATTAGGAGGCAAAACTAGGACAAGAAAATGATGATTTAAGATGGCAGATTTGGGGTCAGAATAATACTAATAGTAATAACTTTATTATTATTTCGCCAATGCTACCCCTAAACAGTAGCTTTCCAACAGTAATGACCAGTGGTTTTCAGCCATGAAGAAAGTTGCCTCTGATGATATGAGCTACCTTTGGAAATGTTCAAGTAGAGGCTAAATGATTAGATGAGTGATAGAAATTCAGACTTGTTCAGAATGTCCCAAAGTGTGTTCTGTTGATTATCCGTACCTTGGGATGCTCTATTTGAAAAAAAATTCATATTCACGTTAGTATCAGAAAGCAGTCTACTCCACCATGTGCTCTGCACTCCAGAAATTAATCAAAAATTATTATGATTATTTCATCCATGTAATAGATAAAAAATAGTTAAGGGATATAGTAGATGTTAGTAATTTCTGTGTGTGTGGAATGAATATATCCATTAATTACAATTTCCTGGAAAGTTCTTTATTTCTGGCATTGAAGCAGTTTTAACACAAGCCGAGCTTTTGCATATTAAGTATAGTTGATTTTGTTACTTGTCCTGCAGCTGTGGCATAAGGGTTAGTTTTAGTTTTTTGTTTTTTTAAAGGAACTAGGAAAACATCCAGGAGAATGGAATCTTTTGCTCCTTGTTGACAGTTTTTCTCCAAGGATATCCTGTCCTCAGAGTATACATTTATCCCAAAATATTTCAGTGCAGGATACATAGGCCTTCTTGGAGTTCTGTGGGTGGAGAGTAGAGCATGGAGTCTCCTTTGTGCTGGAGGGTAAGGCAGAAGGGGAGGACCAGTGAGACCTGAGGTTGAGAGCAGGTTGTGGAGACTCCAATGAGAGATGAAGAAGCTGAAATCAGCTGGAAGGCTATATTCTGCAGCTGGCTCTCACTCTTCTTTCATGTTATTCCTTTTACTAAAGTTCTACTTACCCTCTTCTTCACTGTCAGCTTTTCTCCTCCTCTCCTCATCTAAAAAAGTATTCTGTTTTCCTTTATGATTAAGCACAAAACTAGTATCATTCTTCTGTGAAGATTTCCCAGGCTTAAATTCCTATCCTGTGACATTGTATACCTACCTCTATTACTTGACCAGTCATTCTGTAATGGGGTATGTTCATCTCTCTATAGCTATTGCTTGAGTTTAGCATGTGTAGGATCTGTGCCCTATCCTGCTTTCTGTGTTCCAGCGTCTAGCAAAAACACCTGGTTAGTCTGACCTACAAGATGACTGAGTATGGTAAGAAAGCAAAAGAGACTGCAGGGAGGATATTTAGCAAGGTATGATTCCCAATCTTTGGAGTCTGACAGCATAAATTCTTTTTTTTACTATTAGGCTAGAGCCTATTCTCAGAGAGTCAGTTCATTTCAACTGGGTAAAATCTATAAGCTTATATTTGGGAAACAGACAAACAAAAATAAAGAACAAGGGAGTTTCCATGGTAGCGTGGTGATAACGAACACAACTAGTATCCATGAGGACACGTTTCCATCCCTGTCCTTGCTCAGTGGGTTAAGGATCCAGTGTTAACCTGAGATATGGTGTAGGTCAGAGACGGGGCTCAGATCTGGCATTGCTGGGGCAGTGGCACAGGCCAACAGCCACAGCTTTCACTCGACTCCTAGCCTGGGATCATCCATATGCTAGAGTGCAGCCCTAAAAAGACAAAAATAAATAAATAAATAATAAAGAACATGAAACAAATACCTCCCCAGGAATTGACTGCCTTCTTTGTGGCCCAGAAGGCATCAAATATTAAGGCGCAGTGCCTCACCAGGAACTGTAGTCCTGAGAAGTATGTGGAACCTGAGGGAAACTGGGGCTCACCCGGAATTGAGGTTTTGCTTCTATTCAGCTGTGTATGGAAGATCTTAGTAAACCCTTAAAAAAGAGGTGATGGATAAAGAAAGGTACCTGGGAAAGATATACGTGCATATACATCTATGTGGCACATACATGTATATGTGTGTATAATATGTGTATATATATTATATGTTTATATGCAAACATGTCTTTGTTTACTGCTTGGTAAAACTTTATAAGGTTTGCCAATAGTGTTTCACTATGCTAAGTCAGTCAAGCTAAGTTTGGAATTTCCCTAATGCCAAACTGTAGACTTCTACAGGGCCTCAAGGGTAGTAATGGAGGTTCTTGAGCTTTTTACAATATATCTGAGAACTTAATTGGAATGGAAATTTACAGTATTTTAAAGAACTTAATTACTTGTAATAAAGCTGCCTGTGCTGACTTATACACGTTTCTTGCTTTTGATTTTAAGGAAATCAGCGTAATGTGGTACTCCTGATTTGCTCATGATGTTGTACGCTGAAGACGGAAGTATCTATACATATATGCGTAATAAATGTCTTCTTACCTGACTCAGTTGGGATTGGTAGTTTTTCAAATTATTGATAAAGGTGATAAAATCAGGAGATATAAAATAATATCTATATAGTGAAAGGATTTTAACTTAAAACTTTGAATATGAGTCCAGTGATTGCAATTGCAGTCTTTTTTGCATAAAGTATGCTAATGATCTATCCTTTATGATCTTCAATTCCAGTGTCTTTAATGCAAAATAAGAATTACAGGTGCTTTTGAAGAAATCTAAAAGCAGAATCCTTCAATTTTTTTTTAAACAACTTTTTCATGGTGACTTTTCCCAAAGCTAAGATTAAAATAAAGCCTTTGTGCATGTGTGGTGTGGGGATAGCTCAACTTTATTTTTTACAAAGCATTGAATGTAGTTCCATGGACACAGTAATTATTTATTTTGCACTCGTGTCTCCATGGTTTGTGGGCCATTAAGAATGCCTTTTTTTTTTTTTTTTGGTCTTTTTAGGGTCACACCCGTGGCATACAGAGCTTCCCAGGCTAGAGGTCAAATCAGAGCTATAGCTGCTGGCCTACACCACAGCCACATCAATGTGGGATCCGAGCTGCATCTGCGACCCACACCACAGCTCACGGCAACGCCAGATCCTTAACCCACTGAGCAATGCCAGGGATTGAACCTACAGCCTCATGGATCTAGTCAGATTCATTTCTCTGAGCCATGATGGAAACTCCAAGAATGCTTTTACACAGGTATACATACAAACGTATTTGCTTTACAAAATACTTAAAATTAGTCATGTTTCAATACAACTTGTTTACTTGTTAAAATCTTTGGGGGGAAAGGGAGTCTTTGGCAAAAAAAAGTTAATATTTTTTAATGAATTCCTTGATTCCAAAGTCATAGTTTAAAAAAACATTCTTAGATTGTTTAAGCAAAAATGGCTGACCAGTAGGTTATGACCTAGGTGTATGGATAAAGAGAAACTCTACTCCAGCATTCACATTTCCAGCTAGAGAGACACTCTCCATACAGCTAATGTTACAGGAAAGATCCTTCTCTAACCTGGCCAGGCAGAAATCCAGATCTTACAAAATCGTATCTCAATGTATGCTCTCTTACAGTAACATTTTGTATTTATAGAATAAAATGTTTCCAACTTTTTATTAGGTTCTTCATAAAATCATGTTGTTGTTGTTGTTGTTGTTGTTTTCTCATAACATCTGTTAGGCAGTGGCTGAGGTTCTTTACTTGACTGAAGGCTTTTTCTCTATCCCCAGAACTCATTTATTAAAATGTTTCAGTTCTGTACACTTTGAGGTATATCCATTTGCCATAAGTAGGACCAAACCCTGAGGTCTCAGCGGGCCATGGGCCTCCTCACCTGTTCAGGAATTCTAAAGTACAAACCTAGCAATTAGGCTGCGATGTAACAACATAAGAGAATGTTAGTTAATAACTGTTCACACGTCCTCTTCATTTTCCAGCCCCTAACCCTATAGGTATGTTTATGTGACTAATTCTTACTGATCTGTCACTTCTGGGCTAAGGGAGTTAAAAGTGGGTGTGCCTTCTGCATCCTTTCTGGAACTCTTTTTTTCTACCTTTCTTCCTCTTCTTTTCTTCCTCCCTCACTCTCTCCACTTGTGTACTAGATGTGAAGGGCACTAGATGGAGGCATAAGATGGAAATGAGTCACGTAGAGAATTATCCACATCAAAATGGGTGCATGTGTATGTGGGAGGGTGTTAAGTCACTGAAATTTCAGGGTTTATTTGCTACCACAGCATATATTAGCCTGTCCTGAAGGATCTAGTGGTTCCCTGTGGCAGAAAGCTCATTAAAGGAACCAGAAGAATTTCAGTTTAATATGTTCTCATCTGTAACACATTTCTATACGGTTCTACAAACCACACGGATGAATCAGATCCAGCACAAACAGTTATGAATAACTATTTTTGCATCTGCAAAGTCTGGTTTCAAGTATACAAGAAATCAAAGAAGAAATTAAAAATGGACCAGTTATCATAGGGCTAACAAACAACAATAGAGGCCCTGATCTCTGCCTCCCTTCTTCCGCACTCCTGATGTTTATTAGGTACTTACTGGCTTCTGGGTATTTTCAAAGAGCTTTACTTGGATCATCTAAATTAATCCTCACAATAGGCCAGCGAGGGAGGTAGAATTATTTTCCTCATTTTACAGATCAGAAAATGGAAGGCCAAAGAGGTACATTGCCCAAGGTCACATGGCTGGTAAGTGAGAGGATGACATATAAAACCTAGGGAGTCTGTGCCAGAACCCATGAGCTTAAGCCCCTACATTGTTACTTAAGCCAGAATTTCTGAAATGATGTCCACAACTGTGGATTTGTAGATTTGTATGCATAATGCTGGGTATGGAGCCAATCCTCCAAAAATAGTAGTTAATTTCTTGGTGCAGTGCCTCCAGGAGCCAACCCTTTCTGGCCTCTGGGTTGATGAGGTTGAGGGTGCTAAGGAGCATTGCCTCATCCATGGCTATTGAAGCAGGTCTATTTGCAGCTCACTTTCATTCGGCCTCTCCTTTCTTGCTCAGAAATTCTGGTGGCACCTTATACCCAGAGACACCAAATGTTCAGAGCTCCTTGCGGAGGGGAAGATTATGTGTAGACTGGATTTAAAGAGCCCTGCACCACAGAAAAATGCTCAGCCTGGGGCATATACATTATCTTAAAATACCCTATGCCCATCTCCAAAGTTTGAGTATCTTCCTTTGCCCCATTAACAAGATTCTGCTGACCTAACTATATTTTCTCCTCTCTTTGGATCACAGACTCTGCAAAAACAAAGGAATTGGTATAAATGACATCTTGGATGCTTTGCTTTGCCAGCCAACTCATCTGTCTCCACCACCTATATTCTTATTCCTCCTAACATTCCTTTTCCCATGTAGTTAAGAGTGTTCAGCTGTTGGAGGTTGACAGACCTGGATTTGAATCCAAACTATATCATTTTAATAGAGGTTTTTCCTGGGAAATTTATCACTAAATCTCTCTAAATCTCTTCCATGCCATATCTCTCAATTATAAAATGAGTTTAATCACACTGACTCAGTACCGCTTGGCCTATAATTGGTTCTCAATGAATGGTAACTTCCTTCACCTTTTAGTTCTGTCCATCTGCTCATGTATCATATTTCAAAGTCTAACTTTTACTGTATCTCTTCCTTGAAGCCTTCTCTGATGATTCTATTATTTCTCTTCAAATTGCTTTTGCACTTATTTTCCTGTGCTCCACCAATAATCCATCATTATACTTGACATCTGAACTGACATCCATAATCAAATCTTGTTTAGTCGTTCTTCTTTGTCTTGAGTGTCCAACTGGTGTTCAGGTAGAGGGTAAGGAGGCTTTATTCTCTTGCATGTCCCATAGAGCTGGGCACACAATAGGCAGCCAGTATCTACTTAGTTTAATTGTCAATTCATTTCTCTTTGCATAAGAAGATAGGGACAATTCAACTTAACAATTGCTTCATTCCATTTTGTAAAATGCTGCATATGAAAACATAGGAAACCCCCAAATGAGGAAAAAGTTGTGATGAAAAAAATGAGTGCAAAATAACTACTGTAATGCAACTTGAGAAACAGAAACACAGGATATCCAAAAGATGGGAAAAAAATACATCTGGTTTGGAAATTGGAAAGGGTGAATGGCATGGTTTCCATCACACTGGGCACTGTCTGTTATTACATTCTATCCATCTCTAGTCCAACTGCTTCAACATCATATGCAACTGAAAAACTGTACCAAATTCATCTAGAGTTAGATTGGATGGGCTCAGCCTTGTGTGCCTTAGGAGACAATTCCTTCTGTCTCACTTGGAATCTAGGTACTTATTCTAATGTCCCCTAATGACATGGGCCTCCCCTCACCCAACATATTCCTTTAAAAGTAAATCTTATGATGCAAGGATATTTGTATATAAATATGGAAGTATGTGTGTTTTAATTTTTAAAAAGCTAAACAGATATATAAAGAGGCTACATAAAGAGTACACTTATGAAGTCATCTGTGATCATTCCAGGGCCCTCGGAGAGGCATTTAACATTCTTCCCTCCACATGTCTCTGACCTAACACATGACTCTGCAAACATTTGCTCCCTTATCGCCCACATCAGCCTCTGTTCAGTTACCTTTCGGTATCATTCACACTACACGCATTCTTTTTCTGTGGAACATAAATCTTTTTCCTACCTCAACAAGAAAGTGCTTGGTGTAATCATACGCCACCAGCGCCAGCCATATTTTGCTGATCTTTCTTTCCCTTTTAAAATAATGTTTTTTAAAGTTCTAGGGATTATTAATTTTTGCCATATTGTTCCTACGAATAATTGTTGCCTACTTCCTTTGAAGATAAACCATACCTTCTTCCTTTTCTTTATTAAGGGGGAAAAAGATTTGAAAAGGTTTGTCATTAAACTTATTACTTACTTCCATAAGTAATCTGTCATGAATCACTCTTTAACAAATTTGACATCTGTAATAAAACTTCGCTTTTATATACCTCTTTATGTCAGCCGAGATCTGTTAATATTCTTAGTGAGGAAACCAAAATAATCATAGACTCTTTGTCAGTACAATTAGCATAAATGCCCTGAATAATTTGGAAACATCTACACTTTAAACTTCACTGTGGCCTACTTTGTCTTAACGTTTCGAGTTTTCTTTTTGGGGCGGGGAAATGAGCCAGTATGTTACACTTTTTCTTGATCCTAATGTGAAATTCTCTTTCTGCATATCTAAATACATATCTGCCTCAACCCCTTGGAAACCTTACCCACATCTTTATCTCCTTCCCCACTCACTAGCTGGCCCATCCTGTTAAAGTTAAAAAGAATTATGAGTGTAAGCCAAGAGAATGCTGGACTACGGAAGTGTGTGATTTGAAGATGTTGATGATAAGCACGGAGAATTACAACTACCCTCTTTAACTAGAATGTCATGTGCTTTCCTCACCACCCACAGAATCCCACGGGCAACTTAGAGGAATAGTATTTTGTTTGGGTCTGTATCTTACTGTTGCAGTATGCTATAATAGAGCAAGCATGTCCAATATATGAGGCGATTTAATTTTGTAGAAATACTTAGATCATGTACTTTGGGAAAAACACCAGCTCACTTCAGAAACACTGTAAAATGTCTGTATTCCTACTATTTAAGACAAAAAGAGAGCTAGTTCAGAGTCCCAGAGAATGAGGCTTGTTTGGAGGTGGATTACCTAAAATATAGGTGAGATGAACTTCTTTAACAACTTTCAGGATACTTGGACTACAGGCAGACTTTGTACAAACACATGTAAGTGCTACTTTACATAATAGGTAGTTATTATATAAAATCCAATACCTAAAGTAAAAGAAAAATAACTTCAAAGAGATTTCATTGCGTTCACCAATGTGAGGTTGATGCCATTGAGGACCTCTGCGCCCTTCTACAAAAATAACTCTTTGCCCTCCCTCCCTGAATATTGTGAGAAAAAAAAAAATACTGAGCTAAACTGACAGTGGTTAAGTCTTGCAGTTTTCTTTTTTGTATTTTCAGTTAATTGTTAAAGGATTTGCTAATAATTCTTGTCCCACTTATTCTATCTTTACGGAATGTTCCTAAGAGTAAAAATAGGTATTTAATTCTTCATAAAGATATATGAGTTCATAAGCAAAACATTTTTAAGATCCATTTAAAATTAGGATGTCTGTGAAGTCTGTAATAGCTGTATGATACTGGTATGGGAGTCTGCAAACAGAGTCAGCCCATGTGCCCTTTAGAATTTGGGTTCTATAGTAAGCATAGATGATACTCAGATTTCTTCTTCTTGCTTCAAAGTATAATGGCAGTGGTCAGGACCAGGCACCAAGCATTCTGCTACATGCTTGGGGGCATAGAAAATGGTGACAATACAACTTTTTCCTATCAGTGTTTCCAATCTGTTTAGGGAGAAGACTCAGAGCACATGTGGATGATAGTCCTGAAGTAGACCACGCACCCAGAAATTAAGAGTGGGGAGGATGTTTTGGTATAAAATGGTCAAAAGGATATTCTGGAGGGGAGAGAATGTAAACTTGATCTCAGAGGAAGAGGAAGGATGAAGCATCACCAGGCAGGGTGGAAGGGGCAGAGTAAAACAGAGCTATGAACAGCATAAGGAAAAGCATGCAGGCGTGGGTTCCCGTAAATATGGGAAAGGTGAAAAGAACCCTGGACCAAAAGGCAGAAAAAGTATGAACTATTTAATGTTTTCTGAAATTCTACTTTCCCATCTATAAAGTGGGATAATTATGCCTACTTGGAATACCTTACAGAGGAGTTTATAACTCCAAAGATAATATTGTAAGTTGTAAATGTAAGTTTTGTTCATTATTGTTATACTCGTGACTATGTATGTGGGGGATGGTGTTGGAGAGAAGCAGAAGAAGAGTCTTAAGAAGGCCATTGCTAGAGGAAAGGAGGTTGGACTTGGACTTGCCTCAGGAGATAGGACTAGCCTCAGGAAAAATTATAGTTCAACTACATTTCAAAACTATTTTCTGATACTGTAATAGGTGATAATGGTGAAGATTCAATAGTGAAGAAGACAGACATAGGCTCTGCTCCCCCTGAACTTATGATCTTTTTCTCCCCAGAACTCAGACTTTATGCCAAAACTACAGAATCTTCATCATGACCAGTGTTACCCCTTTCAAAAATACTATCTTAATTATGGCCTCTGGAAGACTTAAACACACTGGAAAAAAAATCAGTAAATGTTAAGTCGCATAAAAATGCCAGGCACTGCGAAAATATTCCTAAGCTTTTTACAGAGAAAAGACAGGGATAAAAATAGTCTTTGCAGAATATTAGTTTGCTGGGGGTGTGAAGAGCATATTATTGAGAAGTGTGGCCAAGACACTTACAGTTTCCTGAATATCTGAGTGCTGCCCTATACATCCCAGGCCTTTCCCAACTGGCAATGCCATGTTACTCATCTTGGCCCATGGGCTGTGAACAGACATGTGTTACTACCAGGCGATGCTTTCAGGAGTCCATGAATGACCCTCCAGCTCACTTTCCCACTGTTATGGCAACACTGGAGGTCCCTGGTTGAGATGATGGAGACCCAAGATGAAAACAACTTGTGTCTCTGAGTCACTTCATTCTGGGAACTGCTTTGAAGAGGCACTGGGAACTGCAGCAGACTTTGTGTGAGCATGGAGTACACTCTTTTTGCCTAAACCACTGAGCCCTAGCCTGCCTCTTACAGTGAGATAGGGTGGTGATGATAAGACCTGCTAAATGGCAGGAATATTATTCTAGGGATGAGATGCTGTAGACTCTGAGTCGGGGAATGCCTTGAATACTTTGTTTACAGTTCCCAGTCCTTAGGTAATGTCATTTCCTTCAACCTCTCACCCATTAATAGAAGGCTGCAGATTGAAAACCAATAAAATACATTGTAGTCTTTTCAAGGTTATATAAAAATAAATAAAAACAAAGATAGCAAACAACTGAAGACTTAAATCCCAAGGATGGTACTTTGGTACAGAAGATTATGTTCACTGAGGGGAGATATAAATGTTGGATAACGTCTGCACTGGGATGTGCCACTGCAATTTTCTCACGTCCAGATTCTGTTTTGATGACAGAACAAGCCAGAAATGACTCTAAACATCTACTGCCCTGTCTTGTGGGCTTTGTTTACTGTAGGGGCAGTTTCTCAATGAAGGGAGGCATTTCAATTATACCCCGTAGCCGTGTTCCTGTTGACATCTTGATGTTGTATAGGAAAGAGTTAGTGAGCTTTAGCCTCTGGAGCTAAACACATTTTATCAGGAAACATTTTCAGCAATTGACTCTCATCTGGTCATGTTACTTATATCTTGTTATCTCTCAAGAGCCCGGTAATTAAAGCAGGTGTGTGTCCTCTTAAATTAGAGATGTGGCAACTGTAGATATTGTGGTAAGTTCTAACAGGAGACCCTAATCACCGCTAGATTCAGTAATTATAATGAAGCTGGTGGGAGTGTTTGGCCAGAGAAAGTGTCAAAATGAGCAAATATAGCCCAAAGTGATGGGCTTATAGGATACAAATGAACTCCCTTCTTCCCTCCCTCCCTCTCTCCCTGCCTTCCTTCTCCCCTTGCTCCTTCTTTTTCTTCTCATTCTCTCTCTCTTTCTCCTTTTTCAGCCTACCCTTCCGTTCATCTTCCTCTCTCTCTATAAGTAGACCAAAGTAGAATTTTAATTTGATGCCATTTCAGTATTCAGTATAACAAGTAAGACAGACGTTCTTGCTATTTTAATAGCTAATATTCTAAAAATCAAATGACCCAAAGTGGTTTTAGTGACAGTTTGGGGGGGTACCTTTTAATGTCTTAACTGGGTAAAAGACATATTCCCTAATTCTTAGAGACTGTGGGAAGATAAAGACAATTGAAAAGAAAGAAATAAGTGTTGAGGTGAGTGAGAAGAAGGTAAGAAGAAAAATATGACAAGGAGGACTCGAAAAGGCAAACCAGGAGAGTGGTGGTATTTCTCTGGAGGAACATGGAGGAGGGGATAATGACAACCTTTCTCTGAATACAGGTGTGTTTTGCAAAGGTAATTCCACATAGATGAGATGTGGTGTTAATTACTATGCTCAATGGTCTTGTATTTACTTTTAAAAATTGACTTTATTTTTTTGAGTCCTTTAGGTCCATAGCAAAGTTGAGAAGGTACAGAGGTTTCCCATGTGGCCCCACCCCGACATGAGCACAGCCTCCCCTGCTATCAGCATCCCTGACCGGAGCAGTACACCTGTTACAGGTGATAAACCTACACAGACACATCATAATGACTTAACATCCGTAGTTTACATTACTGTTCGCTCTTAGTGTTGTACATTCTATGAGTCTGGACAAATATATAATAAGATATCCATCATCATAATAGCATACAGAATGTTTTCACTGCCCTAAAAATCCTCTTCCAATTCATTCTCCCCCCTGCCCCCACCCGAAATCCCCTGGAAATTACTGATCTTCCTACTGCCTCCATAGTTCTGCGTTTTCCAAAAGGTCTTATAGTTGGAATCATAGAGTATGTAGCCATTTCCGATTCTCTTCTTTCACTTTGTAATAACGCATTTATGTTTCCTCTGAGTCTTTTCATGACTTGGTAGCTTATACTTACATTTTGAGAAGAATATAAAATGATCTTCTCAAGTTATTCTAAAGCAAGAGATAGAGAGTAGATGATGCTGGCGCCCCCCCCACACACACACACTTTGCCCCCTCAGCCTAGCAAGCTGTCCCTGTCTTGCCTCTGGCTTTCCATCTCCAGCTGCCTTCAGCTTCTCTACCTTGGAGCTTTTTCTTAAGCCTTGATTTGGCCCTGAATAGATGTACCCTTAAGGGATGGGGACTCGAAGATCTCAGGTCGGGGCACCTCTCAGTTGTGGACTGGCTTAGAGGATTGATGCACTGCCTGCTAATCCTGCAGGGGACTGGTTATGAGTTCCTGTCTTCCCAGCTCCTGAGGGGCGCCAGAGGGAATGAACCTTGCATGGCCATGGAGATAATCAGCTCAGAACTCACCTCGACTTGCTTCCTCTCCTTCCCCAATTCACCCTCACTGCTTCTTCAACTCCTGCTTCCTGGACTCACCTCCAAATAACCCAGTCCTCTGCTCAGTTTGTGCTTTTGTAGGAATCCAAATTAAGAGACATTATTTCCACCATAAAGTGTTTCTCAAACTCAACTCTTCTGTTCATTTGATCTAATTTTTCAACTATTTTGGGAATATGTTGGATTGAAATATGTTTACACAGACCCACAGCTCCTGAGAGGATGGGAAACAGAATTATGGGACAGTCTCTTCTCTCCTCAAAAATTTTTTCATTGGTCAGGCTAGATGCTTACTAGTGCCTTCAAGGTTATTATCAGAGGTGCTAATTGGTTAGTACACCACACAGCTTGTTATGGCAATACAAGGGAAAATGCTAAAAGTAATGTATTATTTTTATTTCCTTTTCCTCAGCCCCCAACAACCACTGAGAACCGTTTAACCTCTAAGTTATTAAGGATTTTTTTTTTTCTTTAGAGATGACAATGCCTGATGATTTCTCTGTCCTTAGGGCAAGGGTAAATCTTGGTGTGCAGCCTGAACCAAACAGATAAATATAATTATTATTTCTGTATATTTGATGATGAAAGGGTTTCAGGCTCCACAGACTGATCTTTCTGTCGCCAACTGCGTACTGCTGAAATTTTGATTAAAGGCTCACTGAAGTAGTTTATCAGTATTTGTTTGGTTTCAGGAAGTAAAATATGTGAGCTCAATATGAATGACAGACTACATCCAGCGAGAGCATTTGTTTCATCAGCCTGCGAAACTCAGAATCCTTGCTGTAGATAATGTATGAGGAAGATATTTTCCCTTCCCAGATTTGCATAGAGCTCAATAGTCCTCTGATTCCAGACATATTATGTTCTGTGGTAGCTTTCCTTGCCTCCATCTTCCTCTTGCAAATGTGAATGTGCTAGAATACAGACATCATTTAAAAAAATAATTTAAACCCTTCAAATTCCCCTGTCTGGAAAATGTTTATACAATTTGTAACAGAGAAGCCCAAAGCGCTGCTGAAGACAGCCAAAATATTTTGCTGACTTTTTGAAGGGATCATTTCTAGGCAGGGGGAAAAAAATACTGATCTTGATAAAAGGAGAAAGAAAGAATGAAAAAGCAGGTTCTGATTTTTATGCCTTCATAACACAGTAAGCAAATATTTTAAGAAATCTTTTAAAAATACTAAAACAGATGAAGATGGGCTGTGAAATGTCCTTTAGTCTCTTGGGTTAAAACAAATCAAAAAGTTAGGGGCATGATAATTAATCTGATGTTTTTCTCTGTGTGTTTGAGAGAGGGCATGGGTGGGGGGATGAGGGGGGTAGGGGAGAGAGTAGGAGAAAAGACAGAAAACAGCTTAGAGGAAGGGATAAGGAAAAAAAATTCATACGAGTATTTCCAGAGTTCACTTGGTGATTGTAGAATGGTGATTTTATTTTTAGTGCCTACCGTACTACCCCTGAAAGGAAAACATAAATTAATACAAATAAATTTTTGATAAATCTCAGTTATTTACATCTGTATATGAAATTTGAGATATTTATCCTAATCAAGCCTTTTAACCTTAAAAATTTTGAATCTTTTCATTTTATCATTATTTTCATGAACCTGAGCCTCTGTCATTTTGTATGTACACACCACGTGCAGGAGTGATTACAAAAACAAAACAAAACAGACATCAAAGAGGAATGCCTTGATTTCTTTCTGTGGAGCAAAATGGAAAGAAGCAAAGATATTCACTGTCTATTGTAACTTTGGTAGTTTTCCAAATTGCCTGCAGTACGGCAAGCTCTTTGTTCAGACCTTTTAAAATAACACAAACAGAAAGCATGCAGAATGTATAGAGTGAAGGCTGACAGTGTCTTTTCAGCTGATGGGACTTGAGGTTCAAAAAAAAAAAAAGGTAATAATAATAAAAACAACCTGCACAATGTGAATTAGAAAGAAATACCCGTCTTTACCTTTTAGATTTTCGGGCTTCTCTACAATTGTAATATAATCTTTATATTTTCAAATGGTGGTTTATGTATGCCCCCCCTTTATTTTCTTCCTTTTTTAAAAAAACCCTTCTATGTATGGGATAAGCACACAGTGAGGTATATGATAGGCACTACAGTAATTTTGAAAATGTGTATTATTTGACAAAATAGACTGTAATGATTTCAGTCCATTGTGTACATCTGTATTTGGACAGTTCTTTAAAAGTGAATTTTGATCTGATGGACCATAATAACTTCTTCTACCGCACATCCCTCTCAGATGCTAAATTATTAGGCCTCCACTGCAGTTATGGTTTATTGGGTAAATCATAGTCTGACTGTATCAAGGCAGAAGTTATGGATGGCCCAACATACATGGGAACTGTCTACAAATCTTGCCATGGTTTCCTTGAAAATGGTTACTGGAGTATACAGGCCAATGGGAGGGTCAGGGATTCCCTTTAGATAATTATAGTGCTGTGCCCACTACACCCTTCAGGGTCTTTTATTGTTCATTTTTCACTGGATTATGACAATAGCTCTGAGAGGTCAGTTCTGGGAACTTGTTTGGCCAATGAGAAAGCTGAATCTTAGTGGATGAAGTGACCCACCTGGGGCCTTGGAACTCTTTGGGTGGAGAACTTGGCTATGAAGCCGGGTTTCCCTCTGTGTGCTGGGCAGCAGCTTTCTTCTCCATATACTCTATGGCAGGTGTAGAGCAAGGATGTTTAGATTTAGCATTTAGCTTGAAGACCAAAAATTAACATGATGTTTAAATGTCAGCGGTGTTCAGTCTGGTCACATTTTGAGACCAAAAGAGAGAAAATCCATTCTGAAAAATGAACAAGGAGCTAGTGGAAGTGCTGAGAGGAAGAATTAGACATTGTATTTAGGAGCCAAAGTTCTGGGTTTGGAACTCTGGATGGCAAGGACCTTCGCTGCAGTCACAGCCACAGGTATAGAACTAGGTGCCAGTTCAGTAGTGTTGTTTTTTGTTTGCTTGTTTGTTGTTTTTTTTGGAGGGGGGTTGCAAATGTCCAAAATTGTGTACTTTGCAAAATAAATGTCTTTATAAACAAGACACATTTTCAGACTGAGTTTGTGTAGTTAGGATTTTTAAAATGTGCTAGAAGTTAGCCCTATCAGAGTTGGTAAATTAAGAACTTCCCAAGTTCTCCTTTAGTAAAAGACAGACTTCTTCCCTTTTGTCATTTGTTCTGCTGCTCTATTTGTTCTTGTTGACAGGATTACATCCCAAATATTTTTTCATGCGACTGGAAGGTAAATATTTATTGCCACACTCTTATGTACAAGCTACTCAGCTTGGCATTGCTGGATATAATGAGTCAGATATCATCCCCGCTGTATTAGGTTTTTATTGCTGTTTTATAAATTACCACAAATTTATCAGCTTAAATCAACACCGTTATTAGCTTCTGTAGGTCAGAAGTTCAGCACATTGTGGCTGGGCTCTCTGCTCAGGCTTTCAGTGGGGTAAAATCAACTGTCAGTTGGGCCACATTACTGTCTGGAGGCTCTGGGAGGGAGTCCACTTCCAAGGTCATTCTTGGCAGAATTTGGTTCTTTGTGGTTGTAGGACTGAGGTCTCTATATTCTCTCTGGCTTCTCTCTTTCTAGGATATTCCTAGAAACTTCCTGGCCACGTGGCTCCTCCATCTTTAAACTAGCGATAAGTACTTCTCAGGCCTCGAATTCCCCTTGTACTTGGCTTCTCTGACTTGCCTTTTTGATGCAGAAAGTTTTCTGTCTTTAAAGAGCTCATGTGATTAGGTCAGGTCCATCCACATATTCTTCCTATCTTAAACTCAACTGATTTGGGACCTTAATTCCTTTTAGATTAATGCTTGATTGAATAACTTGGATAAAGGGTATATTTACCAGCGGCCAGCAGTTTTGGGGTTCATTTTATGATTTTTGCCCATTGCACCTGCCATAAGGGAGTTTGAAGTCCCTTAGGATGCATATACCAAGGATATAAAGAGATGAGATGCAAGAAGAACATAGGAACTGTAGGAGAGGGATAAAACAGATGTTAGAGGGTTTAAAAGAGGGAGCAACCACTTTTGCTTAGGAAATCTAGAGAGATTTCATATATACAACCTTGAAGCGTGGGCACTATTTTTATTCATGGAGATACTCTGTGTGGAGATAATAGTACAAACAATGGCACAGAGATAGGAAAGGGAACCATGTTGGGGAAATGTTTAGCAGCACCATATAGACAGAGCATAAAACGTATTTGGACTATTTGGTTAAATGCCAGGCATGTTAACTTGTCCTAAATAGGTGAGCATATCACAAAAGTTATTCAATATGAGAGAGGTGTGATGAGAGCTCTACTTTAGAATGATTTATAGTGAAATAGGAAAAAGTTGGAGTTGTGGGGGGGTATCCAGAGAGGGTGTCTGGTAACAGCCTTGAAAGTCATGGGGACCTCCACTCTACTAGTGAAAGTGAAGTGGAGGGGAGAAGATGGATGAATGTGATGAGGGAGTTCGTAAACTTGAAAACAGATTGGAAATATGGAGGGAAAGGAATGGGAAGTCAACCCCTTTTGAGCCAGCTCTAGTAAACAGGGACAAAGACATCAGGATTTGCTTTGGAAAGAAAATGCAAAGTGATAGTTTGTACACAACCCAGTTCAGATGGCATCATGGTTGAAAGTACTCTTGGGCCTCAGCACTAAACATGAAGGAGGGAGCCAAGGCCACACTGGACAAAGGACTAGTGGATGGAACTAACCAGGCTCTAAGGCTGCCATGAATGAGCCAAATAAGGAAATAAAATGAATCCGGTCATGGCAGCAGAAGTATGCTAAACTGGTAGTAGAGATACTTAAGGTCTTAATTATTTTGGAGAACTCAAGTGGTGAGAGACTAGATAGTCTAGTCCCCAAGTGCAAGGAATTAGTAAAAACTATTTAGGATACGGGGGACTCAGCCACCACTTAGAAAATGAATGGGCTACTCAGAAACTATTCACACAAGTCGTCCAGCCATATAGGTGACAGCGTTAAGGGGAGGGCTTAAGTCTGGCAACCTACAGTTTCCTGGAGCTTGCAGTAGACACACTGGGAATAGAGCTAATTTCAATTCCGTGGGCTATATTATGTCAATGCAGTGGTACATCTTGGCCACCTTGGAAATGAACGGCACAGTCTGTAAGGTTAGAATGTTACTATTACATCTACAATCAGAAGGAATAGACAAGGATAAGACTATTATTTAATATACTGATTTAGAGGATAGTCAGTCAAAACTTTCTGACAGGCAGACAAGAAGTGGTTCTGTCCCTTAGAAAATGACAGTGATTCTATATGCCACAGAATTTTGAGGGAGGGCAGGAATGAAAATTTGGGTATATGAAAAGGATAGGGAGGAAATTATTAGAAACAGCTCAAAAGTTTTAATGGAGAAAAAAGAATGGTGCTCATAAAGGGTAAGACTGTTGGCTTATTTTAAAGTATCGGGTGGCTCTTTGCTTGTTTGTAGTTGGAGAACTACCAAAGGTGAGGGACGAGGAGCAATCAGATGGTGTGAGGTCCTGGAGGAGAGAGAGAAAGGCATGAGGTCGGGAGCTGGGGGGTAAGTGAGTGAGATGCTCCTCTCTGGTGGGAGGAAAGGCTTAGGTTCTTTGGAAAACAGTGCAGAACACATCATCCTCAGTCCGTGACGTTGTTTATCCAAACATATTAATATCTCTTTTCTAAAGCGTGCTTTGAAAGTACTTACGTGATAGGCCGGCTCATATTGTCCCATACATGTGCTTCATATTAGGACTTAAAGTTTTTAAACTTTTACTTGAAGTTTCCACTGACCCACCCTTGTCTTCTAGACCCTGGACAATGAGGGTGGGAATGTCCTTAGAATTCCTGCTTATACCTTCTTGATGACCCAGTTAAGACACCACGCCAGGAAGATCAGAACCGCAAATAGTCAGTGGGAGTCAGCGTTAGCTGTGCCAGGCTAGGACGGAGGAGGTGAGGTGCCAGCCTGGAGAGGAAGCAGAGGGTCAGCTGTCCAAGGGGACTACACAGTTGGAGAATGGACTAGTGAGGGAGGAGAGAATGGGTCTGGAATGAAGGGCCAGAGCAAAGCCAGAGACTTGGTGAAGTAAGGCATGGCTGAAATGTTGGATCAATTGGAAACAATTGTGCAAATGTAGGCCTTAATAATGACTGAAAACTTTTTTTTTCCCCTCTAGTATGACGTCTAAGATATTCCTACCAAGCTGCAAAAAATCTGAAAGTGGCAAGCTCTTTAAACACTTTTCACGGCCTCAGTCTCTCCTCCCCAGTCTTTATGGGCAACTTTTTCTATTCAACCCCAAATACCAGTTTGATCTCAACTTTTCCACACATTATGCTTCCATTTGTGCTTGAATTATCCTCTGGGTACTATCTGCTAAAAGCACTCCCCTTAGACCATGAATTTCTGAAACCCTAACTCTTTGGGGCAGATATATTAGCATCATTATGGGATTTCCTCTGACTTGCTCTTCACATCCAAACAAAAGACCATGGCATCCCTCCTATCCTGCAGCCTCCAAGAAATGCTTCTCCTGATGTGAAAAGAGTCTTTGTGAGTATGACTTTAAAAATATGTTTCAATCCTCCCCTCCCCTCCCCTCCTCAAAGGGTCATTTTAAATTCTAAGTGCTTGGTGCACATTTAAATCTCTTGATCTCAGGTGATCCTGGTACAACATAATTTGTTTTGTTTAGTATTTCTTTCTTTGTTCTTTTTTTTTTTCTTTTGCTTTTTAGGTCCACAGCTGTGGCATATGAAAGTTCCCAGGCTAGGGGTTGAATTGGAGCTGCAGCTGCCAGCCTTCACCCCAGCCACAGCAATGTGGGATCTGAGCCACATCTGTGACCTACACCACAGCTCATGGGAATGCCGTGTCCTTAACCCACTGAGCAAGGCTAGGGATCGAGCCCTGAATCCTCATGGATACTAGCTGGGTTTGTTACAGCTGAGCCATGATGGGAACTCCAGCATTTGTTTCTTGAGTGCTCGCTCACTTCCCAGGGTGGTGACGGTATGGTGCTGGTGGTTGTGGTGGTGGTGTATGTAGGATGTGGAGATCCAGGTAAAGGAAGTGCTGTTTTCAGGAACAGAGGCCTGCTTGGAAGAATGGCAGTGGGTGCTCTATGGCTGAAAATTGAGATGTAGGTGTACCTGAGGGCATGGTGGTATGCTCAATTCATCCATGATGTTTCTTGTCAAGGAGCTGAGATGTTGTTCTGAGGTATTTGGAGTATATTCCAAAATCAGTGAGGGAGCTGCAGGTTTTCAAGCTGGGGAGTAAAATAACTGTGATCTCTGTGAAGAGATCTAAACCTTTTTCAACAAAGGGAGCTAACCAGTATAAATTCTTGCAGAATTAAATTATGTTCGGGGCATGTAATGAGAATGTAATCTAGTGGCGATTTTGTGGCTGTATGGTAGGCGGGTGGGGGCGTGAGTGTGAGGGAGGCTGGAATCTGGAAGAACCAATGAGCTACTGCCTGCATTCAGCTAAGAGATGGTGGAGATCACAGGAATATTGGATGACTTCTGGTTTTGTCTTTGAATTTCTGATTATTTTGCACATTTCTTAAAATGAACATGAATTCCATTTATCATTAAAAAAGCCCTCATATAATTGTAATAAAAATAAAAAAATAAATAAAAAGATGATTCAGAAAAAAAAAAAAACACATAGACCTTATTCTAAAAGCAAATAGAAATGACTGACTTGGGGAGTGTTGCTGGAGAGAAAAAGACAGAGGTGAGAGACATTTTGAAATACTGGACTTGGATAGGGAACAGACCTCCTGACACTGCGTGTGTCCATTTTCCTGTGCCTTAGATCTAGAGTGTTGGATTTTGATTTCTGAGTTCTTTTGAGGCTCTAAGATAATCCCAGGCCTCTGTGAGTGTGGGGAGCTGAGGGAGGGGGTCTCCCTAACAGACATTCGAGAAATTGGGGTCCTCAGGTAGGGAAATGAAGTTCGTAGGAAGGATGACAACCAGGCTAGAAGACTAATCTCTAGGATCTCATGCTTTGAGGTCATCCCATTATGGGAGCTAACGGTGCCGGGGGTTTGGGGTGCACCTTTCAGGGATGGGGAAGACCACCTACTGCTGCCTGCAGCTGGGGAGATAGACAGCTGTCCCCAGAGGGCACCACGCTCATACTGAGTTGTATTTCATACATTTGACTGTCTGGTTGCTTGTTATTCTTGTACTTGTTTCCTTTCTGTTACCTTTGCTTAGTGGAGTCTTATTTTCAGTTTGTCTCAGCTGGGCTTGGGTGAATTGAAGAAGCTGTGCTTCCATTTGGGCCAAAGCATGCAATGAGGACCCCTCTGTGAGGTTTTGTTAACAGTAATTAGCATGAGTTCTCAAAGCGGAGGTGGGTCTCCAGTCTGAGTTGGAGGCTAAGCATTCCACGTAGCTTTCACCAGTGGTGATTCTCTCTCTCTGTTACTGTGAAGGATGGGGAAAGGATCATTTCAAAGGTATCTGCATATAACTTGGTGCCTGTTACATTGGGGGTAAAACTGGGGAAGAAGGTTTGAATATGACTTGATGTTTCTGTTTGCCAAGTGAGACAACAGTTCCATGGACTAAAGGGCAATCCCGAAGGACAAGATTTATGGTGAATAATTGTGCTTGACTTTGGATATGTGTCTTTGGTCTCACCAGGTGCAGTTATCCAGGAAGTGGCTAGATCTGGTTTTTATGTGAGGAAAGACATTACACACAGCTAGAACTCAAAGGTCATATCCAAACAGGGGACAATAATACTGGTTCTGCTGCCTCGAGACATTGCCATAAGCATAAAGTCAATTGTGACAAGGCTATGGACTGAGTCTGGAAATAGAATGGGACAATACATGCAAAAGTACCGTAATGTATGTTACTATTATTAAAATAATAACCAGTAGCTCTATGTCTTTTTGCTGTCACCTTCACATTTCTGCAGTGTATTTCTATTCTTTTTGTTCTTAGAAGCATTGTTATTATGTTATTGTCAGACCTAAAGCTAAGATTTATTTGGAGAACTCCTTTGTCCCTTAGTAAGGAAGTTTTTAGTTTTTCCTAGGAAAGTTGTACGTAATGATTAGTTTATCTATAGCATGATCTCAATCTGACTAAAATCTGGTTCAATCTTTTTAAAAACCATTGTTCTTTAAAGTCTGGTAACTTGGTTTCAGACAGGACTGAGAGCTGGTTACACTTGGAATTGAAGGAAGGAGATAATTTCCCTTTAAACACCACAAAATCCCTGAATATTACTAAGACTATAAGGCTTTTTTTTTCTACTCAATTTATCTGGAGGAACCCTGGTTTGCATATTTTTGCATCTATTAGCCTGTGCAATTCAAGGGACTCCCAACTCTAAGTATGTATGTAAAATGAAACAAATCGACTCTTTGTTTTAACCTGCTGTGATTCTTGGATAACACTATGTGGTAGGTGTGGAAATTTTTAAGTGCCTTGTAAACTGAAGAAAAATTTAGGAAATGTGAAGGTGGGCATTCATGGTACCATCCTGGCCTCAGAGGTAAGGATGGGGAGGTAAGAAAGGTCTGGGAGAGTAGCAATATGGGTAAATACATCCCTGAGTGTGGGCTTACAGAGCACCCCCAGCTGAACAAGGGAGATCCCAGAGGAGGGTTTTAAGACACTTCTACCTGTAATCAGGTACTTAGAGCAAAGCTTGTAGAGGCAAAGCTTGTCGTTGGGCCCCTGCACCTCGACATTACTGATCTCCATTTGCCTTCCTTTCAGAGATCCTAGGCCTGTCTTAATTTTATGCAAATCTGTATGGTAAAAAGATTGCATACAATATTACTATTTCATGTCCTCTAGACACATTTTGGAAAAGAAAAAAATCTCCCCCAAACTTTCTCTTTATAATGTATTTTTTGTTTGTTTTCTTTGGTAACTTATCCATCGCGCCATAAGAAAATGAAATACTAGAGGAGATTTTCAGTTCTTTGGAAGCCAGGAAAAAAAACAACAAACAAACAAATATTTTTCCTGGGAATAGTTGTCATTGGAACCATGCAGTTAAACTCCAAAGACAGTTGCTTCTAAGCCTTCCTTTTGGGCCGGGTTCTAAAACTGCATCACCCAGTGCAATGGCCACTCACCACCATGTGCGGCCACGTGGGCATGCGGAATGTGGCCACACTGAGCTGTGCTGCCAGTGTAAAAAGCACAGATTTTGAAGGCTTCCTATGAGAAAAGCTGTAAAATTTCCCATTCCTAATTTAAAAATATTGATTAGCTATTGAAATGTTAATATTTTAGAGATATTGAGTCAAGTGAACTATATTACCAAAATTAAATTTTTGCTGCTTCTGACTGTTTTTTAAATGTGGCTCCTGGAAAATTTTTAAATTATTCATATGACTCACACACCATTTTCTATGAGGCAGGATGGCTCCAAAAGATACATGTCACTCTTCTTCCTAATGGGAAACCTGCAACAAGAGCTGAGAGTCAGATTCAGTATTGGCTGTGGTGGGGAGCCCTTGCTTGCTACCCATTACTGATGCTCTAGCTTATTACTACTATCTATGATTTGATTATCCAATGTCTTGAAATCATTTAATGTGGGTCTTGTTTGCCTTACCTTTCTTTCTATCCTGCCCATATTTCTACTATAATTCCGTGCAGAGAAAGCCAGTGTCCTGAGCTTCAGGGCCATGTAAGTGGATTTTAGTTGAAACACGATTTCTTCTGATGACTAGTAAAAAGGAATTAGGTTTTGTCATTTATGCATTTGGAATTTTGTCTCATTGAAACCTTGATACTCTATTTAACCTACTTCTAGTTGGCAAATATCTACTGCCATGTTAGGTTATGCTTTTTTGCTTAAATTAACTCTTAAATAATATAGCATAGCAGATACAGGAGAATGGGTGGGGGAGAAAAAGTTTTCACTTTTTTTTTTTTAATACAAGACTGATTTTATTATATTACCAGGGAAATAAGTTAGATTGCTCTGGCAGTCTCAATAAATCACACATGAAGTCGTCTTTTTTTTCCCCTAAATTAAATTTTTATTTAAATAAAAGTGTTATGTTTGTATTTGAGCTGACAGCTAAATCTGATAATTAGAGTGCATGAAGTTGGCTTTGATTGGCATTGTAATTGGATTGTCATTGGGCTGAGAACCTATTATCTTTGGATCATGCCCCATGAAATCTGTTGAAGAAACTTTGCTGCCAGTCATTAGAGCCACCATCTTGGCTTACAAATTAGGTTTGAAAGGCTTCTTACCACTGGGAATGTAATTTAAACCACTGCAATTGCACTCCCATTAATTAAAATTATATTAAAATTATGGTTCATTTTCTAAATATTTTTTTCGTATTTTATTAGACATACTTATTACTAAATGCTTAACAAATTACATAGCAGTGCTTAGTAAAATTATGTTTCAGAGATAATCCATCTCTTTAGCACATGCTACTCAGCACCCGTAGAATTAGTCAGTGTTAATCATTAAAAGATATACTATTTATGTTTTTTCATTACAGGTTTCATAAAGAAACATTTCCATTTTTTTTAACATAAAATGCAGGCCCAGCAATGTCTACTATAAATTAAGATCAGTCCTGCCGATAATGAAATATGCAGCTTTGCTATAAGGAGGTGTTGTCTGTTATGGTCACAGTTCTTCCTGCTTTAATTTTTTTTTCTTTTCTAAAACAATAGAAGCCTGTAAAACAGAGAAGACTTTTTTCCCTTTTTCTTTGATAGACGATTAGTTGGGGATGGGGAACGCACACATGCCAAAATCTATGCTGCTCTTTATTCCTATTATTGTCTGCTAAAAGCAGATCAGAGCTGATTAAGACAGAAAAAGAGCTTGTGAGGGCTGAGAATAAGAATGAGGTGGGGGTTGGGGGTGAGGCTGGTCTGTCCTAGCTGGTGGAGAAGGGTGCGTGTGTCCCCTGGGTCCCCAGCGCCTTCTCCCTGGTACCCACCCCCTTCTCTCTGGGCACAGAAACTCAGATACTCATGGACAAATGCTGCCATCAAGGATGTGGATGTGAAGCACTCAGAGGCATACTTTCTGAGATTCAGAATTAGGCAGAGATTCTTAGGAATGAGGCAGAGAATTAGGCAGAGATTCTTCTCTTGTTCTATATCATTTCTTTTTCTTTTTGCAATTGATGTTTGATTGTTCAAGAACATCTCCCCACCCCTCAGTTTCTTTCTAACCTTAGGGTGACAGTTTAGAAACCTAGATTAAAAACTCCCATAGGTTTAAAAGTGTAAAACAAAGTTTTCAAGCTTGTTCTAATATTATTTGGATTGTATTAAACATCTGCACTCTCCCCTGTCCACCTGAATAGTCCCTCTCAGCTATTTTTACCTGGCACCTATTTCCATTGTTGTTTCTAGTGTTTTTCTCAGTATCTGACATATAATAGATGCTCAAAAAATGTTAAGTTGAATTGAATTGCATTAGAGGTCTACTTTCTAAATATTCTAGTTTGAGCTAGAGCCAGATCCCAGGTAAGTTAAAGCGCCTTACATGGATTACAACGAATAGGTGATAAAGTGCTTTCATAATTTATTTACTGACTCTATTATTTGGCCTTTTGGGGTGAATTCTGCTACCTGCTTTTCCAATCCCCCTTTATTAATAGATGGAGATACTGAGGGTCAGAGGGTTGAGAGTTCAAGGTCACATGGTTACTGAATAAGTACCAAAGCTGGGCTATACCTCTGAACTTCTGTCTTCAAGCTCAGGACCCTTTCCATTCCCCCAGGACACCTGCTGTAAAAAAAGACTGTGTCCCAAAGTGAGCGAGGGTTGCTCTCAGCTTTATTTTTACTCATGGTTAGGAGAGGAGCTTAGAAGACAATTAGCAATATGGAAAAAAATTCTCAAGAATATTTGGGCCCTATGACCCATAGACTCCCTTTCTAGAAATATTTTCTAAAGAAGTAACTATCAATGATGAGTTATTTAATCACAGCCAGTTTTATTGGCTGCTCGAAATGAGGCAGGCACAGTGCTCAGCGGTTTACATATATTTTCTCACTTAAGGCACAGGACGGGCCCATGAGCTATGTTCTTACAATTACTCTCCCCTGAAACAGATGGCAAAATGAGGCATGAGAGGATTTTATAAAATAGGTCCAAGTGTCCAAGTTACACGACTATTTAGGATTTGGAGCCACTCTGAACCTAAGCTCTTCCTCCCCACTGATCTACTCAGGGCTCAGTCACTGCAGTGACGCCTAAAGCAGAGAAAGCTCGGAAGCAATCTGAAAGCCTGGCAATGCGGAATCCTTTTAGAAAATCCTGCAAACTCTAGAAATGACACTTTGGATGTATAAAATGGATTTTGAAAGATGATTATGGTAAAATTTGAAATCTATAAAATACTGTTCTCTCACTTTGTAAGCATATGTTCATGGAAGAATATCTGGAGGGATTATAACTCATTTTTTTCTTGTTCTTCATCTATTTTCTATTTTTTCATACAATGAACATACCAAACTATATGATTTCTTTTTAGCTAAAGCTCATAATTGGGGAGCAGTTTAGAACTTTGGAAGCATTCAGATAGCATCAGCCTATTGTCAAAGAGGTGTGTTCCCAAGTAAAAAAATGAGTTTCCTTTCCAAAGAATTATTATCTCCTATTACTCAGACAGGACCCTCTGATTTCCTCCTCACTTGCTTTTGCACTGAGCCTTTGAGCTCCAAAGGGCATCAGAGAGAAGCTGGCCCCTTAAGGGGGTAGGCTTAGTATTTACTGCTGCTCATGCAATGGATCCTTTGTGGGAGTTCAGCCCTTTTTTTATCAGGAGTATTGGCTTTGGAAAGGAAGCGTGGCAGCCACATTGAACTTTCTGGGCTGGAGTCAACCATGAGCAGGCGTTTTCTTGGGACGTGCTTCAAATACTCATGAATGTGCAACGGGCCAATTTCTATCCCCAAACTGGGAGATGGTTGGGCCTAAGCAGTGGCTTAGGTTGTATTCATTGTCTCAGACACTTTAGGAGATAGTGGGGGGAAAAGCTCAGCCAAGAGCTACTATGTCCTCCTTATTGCTATTCATACCTTTGATATTTAAGGTATGTAATTAAATCTCATTTGAAAAAAGTGTCCCAAAGCTAAAACACCATCTTTAAATTCCAGGTTTTGGGGAATGGGACACAAGATGTGTGAATTTCCTTGTATGGTAGAATTGAAGAAAAAGAGTGCTGGCTGCCCTGCAATACTGGCCAGAATGGGCCAGCTGGGTGTGGGAAGGGCAGAAGAGTTGGATCCTGAAGGAAAAGGCGAGGGATGGCCAAAAGAAACAGCACATTCCCACGACGTCTATCCTCAACTGGTTATGTGGCCACAGTTGAGAAATGTCTAGAAATGTTGCCAAATAATTTATTGGCCAAATAGATTCTAAAGTTTAGAAGATTAAACTTCATCAGGGAACTTCAGTGTTTTAAACTATTGCTATAACATAGTTACTACTACTACTACATATACTACATGTATATGTATATATATGTATATATATACATATATATATAATATATAATGTTTTACATATATGTATAATTACCATAAAATCCTGCGTGTGTGTATGTATGTAATTTTTTGATATTCCTAGAATTTAGGTGCGACTTTTCAGTTTTGCATGCATTCACATTTCCAGCATGAGACAATGGAATTCAGCTCCTCAATACAATTCATTGATTCTGTTCAGGAATTGTTACGCTGTATAATACGAGGTAATTTATCATAGAAGTTACGAGGTTAAGCTCTGGAGCAAGACCCCCAAAATACAAATCTCTTTCTCCATTGATTAGCTGTGTAACATTGGTCAAGTTTTATAAATACCCAATGCCTCAGTTTCCTCATCTGTTAAATGATGATAACGATAATAGCTGAATATAGGATTGCTTTGAGGATAACATGAATTGAAACCTGTAAATTGCTTAGAACTATGCCTGGCACAAAGGACATATCATATATGTTAGCTGTCACTGTTACCATTATCCTTCAACACCCACTATGTGCCAGATACTGGAGGAGAGGAAAAGATGAAAAAGATATAGTTTTCTTCTTTAAAAATCTAAATCATAGATTTCTATTTTTCTCTATTTTATCCATTGTATTAGGTCTTATTACTGCTGCCACCAGTATCTTTCTATTCTGAGTTTCAAAGTTGTATTATTGAAAAAAATATGGAGTTCTCCTTATGGATTTTTTTATTCCCTGGGAGAGGTAGTTACCTCCTTCCCTAAGAAAGTCAAGGCCTAGCAATTCACTGCCTCCAAGGTGAAGCAGCTCCTCCCTAGATAACCACAGCGGGATTCCGGCCAAATCCTCTGAGTATAGGGATGGCCCTGTGCTCTCCTCCAGGTAAATGAAATCATTGATCTGTTTTTAAAACTAACTTATCTAGGGGTTATCTGTATCAGCATTCATACCAAGATGAGTAAGGATGCACAGCGCCATGCACCTCCACAATGTACGCACACACTAAAAGAGCCCCCCGCCCCTGGCAGCACACACAGCTGGGATCTCCCATTCAAATTTCTATGGTTTTGACTGAATTAACGTACCCGTTCCTAAAACCAAGAAAGAGCTTGGAATCTTAGCTTTTTCTTTTTTTTTTTTTTCGTTTCAGTTTGAGTTAATATAGACATGAGCTGTTATTGGGAAAAGTAGAAAGCAATGTGTATGAAACTTGGACTATATCCAATTAAAAAAAAAATGAGTTCAAATGCTCTTTGTGTTTGGTTTTTGCCTCACATGCAGATTGTGCTATTTGGTGAGAGGAATAATTAGTCATTTACAGGTTCATTACTTAGTATGGTTAAGCCTGACCTTCCCTTCCCTTTGGCTGGCTGGTGACGGACCTTTCTCAGTAGGTCCAGCTGGCTGATACGGCCCTTGTATGTAAAGACTTATGTAGTACAGTCTGTTTCTTCCAACTCTAATGCCACTCTCTTTGAGATCCTGATTTTACATATGGCAAGGAAGAACCTACATGTCATTCATTTTTCAGTTCTTTGTACAAGATTTCTAAATGGGACATCCATCCTCCATCCCACCTCCTACAACAAAAAGGGCACATTGTTATTTAAAGCAAAATCTTTATAGATTAGTTGTTGAATGCGATATTCATCTCATGAATAACTAATAACAAAATAAAGAACAATGAAAATGCAAATCATCTGCACATATACAGCAGCAGTTAGCAGTACGAATAACCCTCCTGAGTTCCTGCAAGTAGGCAAAAGCCAGGCAAATTTCTGATCATACCTAGTCCTTTGACTTGTGGAGACAATATCAGAATTCATCTCTTTTAGGTCTCGTTATTGAGGCATGAAAAAAAGAAGAGATTGAAATCTGGTAGAATTTCAGTTCTTTCGTTAGCATTATTAATAAACAAGAGTTGGCAGGAGCTAAACTGATTGGCACATACATCTGGAATAACAGAAATAAATAAAGTTTCAGAATGAGACGATGGTTTCCTGCTAGAAGGATTTGGGGGTAGCAGGTGCACGAGTTGAGGACAGCTTCAAATCTAACCAAACCTCAAGTAAATCTAAGTAGCACTTTTAGACTGGAAGAGAGAGTTGGGTTGGTGTCTTTCTCCTTGAAAGATATGCCTTGCTTTTGCTTTTTTTTTTTTTTTTTTTTTTTTGCGGGGGTGGGTGGTTACAGAAAGGATATTAGGGTAGTGGACTTAGAGAGTAGATGACCACAGCTATGAAAACACAGCCTAAAGGGACTCTCTGGGGAAAAGTTTCATTGTTATAAGTACCACACTGATCCCGGGCACTGTTTTCTGGATTGGCTCTTCAGAAGACATTAATGGTAAAGAAAAAGCTCACTGGACTTTGAAAGATTTATATTTTAAGATACGGAGCCAAGGTTTTATTTTATGTGTACACTGTGAATTAGCCCTATCACTTGATAAAGAGCCAGCGCCTACCAGAAACACTGAAAATTTCTTTGCTTGGCTCACCTGCTACTTTTATACAGTTTATGTGCTTAGCATACACTCCATAATTTTGGGAAACCAATTCAGAGGAAGCTGATCTGGAAAGAGTTGCGTTTCATTTCCTTGACAATCTGAAACCAGAGGAGGACTCTTTCCCTGGATTTTAGTGGTAGATTGCCCTGTATCAGTCTTGCTAAGGATTCATCACACTAGTCATGCAATGAGATGTGAGCTGTGGACATGTGAACAACATGGGACCTGACTTTTTATAAAACATTAAATGACATTCAACTCTTTTCTTTCCCTGTTGTAAGAGAAAGATGAAAACCAAAGGTTCACGAGGGCCATTTCAAAGCAACAAGCCCTACAGATGGCCGACCCAGATAACTGTTAGCATGACATTACAGCCACACTCTGTGTGGTGAGCTCTGGTAACCCTGAGCCCCCTGCCCGCCACTAACTGCCAGGCTAAACTGTGCTTCCTGTGACCACTTCAAATTTGACATTAGCGTAATGGAGGGCCTCCAACCCCCACCCCCACCCCCACCAGGCACCGATTTCCTTCCGAATCAACTTTTGAGAGATTCACTATATTCAAGTACTTGTAGCACTCATGAAACTTCTCTCTTGGCTTCTACATGGCTTATATGAGTTCCTTCAACCATTTGCACTCAATGATCCTAAGGACAGAGGGGCGTTAAGGACAGAGGGGCGTCCATGTTTAGTCAGCCCACATTTCTTGACAGTCCCCTTTTTATTTTAAAAAATACAGGGACAATTTATATTGGACTCTGTATGTTTGAGTTTTAATTTCTAGAGTACTTAATAGTCATTTTCTGATGCTATGACTGTTGGAATTTAGAGAGAAGGTGATGTTCAAGTGTGGTTCCCCAGACCAGTGGTATCAACATCATCCAGGAGCTTATTAGAAATTCACATTCTCAGGCACCCACTTACTGAATCAGAAACTCTAGGGGTGGAGCGGGGCTATCTGATCTTGAGCATGCACTCTAGGTTATTCAGATGTGTGAGAAAGTTTGAGAATCATAAATCAAAATGCTGTGCTGTGTCAACCCTAGGGCTGTGAGCATGGCCCGATGTGAGTTCATGTTTACATGTGGGGAATACTTACTTGGAGGTGCCCAAAGTTCAATCAGTTGGCCATTCCACAGTTGTTTACCGAGCACTTACTGTGCAGATACTGTCCTGTGCATTGTAGATTCAGCAGTGGATAAAACCATCATGGAGTTTACGTTTCACTGGGGGAGATAGCCAATAAGGAAGTAGAGTTTAATGTCGAGTGGTAATAAGTGCTATGGATTTTTTTAAATTGGCTGCATTGGTGGCATGTGGAAGTTCCTGGGCCAGAGACTGAACCCAAGCCACAGCCGTATTAATGCCGGATCCTTAACCTGCTAAGCCACCAAGGAGCTCCCTAAAGAGGTGGCTTTTGAGCAGAGGCCTGAATGAGCTCTGTGATGCTTCCAGGCAGAATGTGGGTGAAACCATTATCAAGTTCTCCAACTTTGAATATGTAAACCTAGACACTTGAAGTAGTTCTTGTCTTCTCCACCTGGGCTAAAATCACTTTCCCTTTCCCAGACCAACTCTGTATAAAAGGGGTCTTTTATAGAAAAGATGGTTTAGCTTTTCTGGGAAATATTTTACGTGGTGGTTATCCCAGAGTGTTTTCTGGTCAAGGGGTAAGGCATTGAGTCCGAGCAAGGACACTGACTGTCCTTTCATCTCTCCAAATAAAAACCTGGAATGCAGTTCATAGTGCTTCTACTTCACTCATTTATGCAAGTAGCAAATAAAATCACTCACTTTTGCATTTTACTAATGATAGAATACAATACTTTTGACTCTATCTTGGGAGTACCCTAGGCATGGCACAGTGTCAAGACACAGGGGCAAATCCTAGGTTGAAAAGTACCAGGATAAAGATTAAGGTGATAGATTCAATCCCAATTTGTGAAAGTTACTATTCCCCTAAAGACTTGCAACCTCCCTAGAGTACGAGTCTTTTTAAAATAAATATTAGTTACAGGGGGTATGGGGCACTGAAATACAAACCATTCTCATCACATGAAAAACATGCCAAGTAAATGCACTGTTAACAATAGATAAGGTCAGAAATCATACAATCAGTTTGTTGCTAGATGTGAAAGAGGCTGTAGTTGAGATTGAAGAAAAAAAATCATTGTTCTTTTCCCAATCCGTAGCCTGTCTTTTTTTTTTTTTTTTATGAAAATGTCCAGTGGAAGTGTTATTCGACCGTAATTTACTATCCTGAAGAGTCACCAAAGGGCTTCTTTCTTCATCCTGTTGGAAACACACAGGGGAGTTCGCAGAGGGGATTCACTGAACAGCAGTGGTGGTGGGACAGCCTGGGGTTTACTTTGCCTTTGAAGGTGAACAGAGGAATATCCATTGTCTACATCGATGAGAACCACTGTGTTACCAAAAGGATAAAGACAGCCATATGTGCAGCCTTGTAATTCCCACATGTATGTCTAATGGTTTCTAGAAAAAGAGAGAAAGGTGGTCAACAATTGTCCTCTCTTTCCACTTGAGACAGAAAAGGCATTCACACAGAGATCTGTGGCCTGATTCACTTACTTCTCTTACCGTTTTCCATCCAGGTGCTTTCTTTCTCACTGCTTTACTTTCCCTGACTTTTGTTTCTCTGATTTATCACCAGCTCCCTTATCCTCCCATCCTCTGAGACGGTAGGAAGTTTAAATCCTCCAACAGTTGTTTCCATCAAAGAAAGCATATAACCTCCACTTTGGAATGTCTTTGGAGCTGTGTGAATAAATGTGCTGAGAAGGAGTAGATGGGTCCCAGGTAATTCTTGCAGACAGAACTGCAATCCAATTCTGGATCTGCAGTCAAACCATCTACAGAGATAAACATCAGAAGCAAATTCGTATTTATGGGGGAAATTGTCCTTCGCCCTCAACCCAACATTGAATTTGAAAAATTTCCCAGCTTTATTACATGTGGAATTGGTTTTTAATGCTTTGAGGTGTGTGTAGGTGAGTGAGAATGGGACTGAAAAATGTAGTTACATTCTTACATCCATTGGTGACCCTGTTTTCTACAAAGTCATTTTGCATGTAGGAAAAAGAATCATGATGAGGAAATGAAATAGTTATTGTCATGAAAATGTAGAAAATAATCTGGCAAGACTCAAAATTTGGGAGAGATTCGAGGCCAAGAAAGACTCCATCAAAAAAACTTTAAATACTATATTCAGTTTTTCTGTATTTTGGTAATAAGGACATAACATTTTTCGATCTAAAATGATTTTCCTTGTTTTGAGGGCCCAGGAGCTAGGGATGCAAGACTGTTCTTTCTGGTTTATCTCCAGATGAAATTCAGCCAAGGGGTTCAGGTGGAGGGCACCTGAAGTGTTGTAAGAAAGCAGCGGCGTGGAAATCTCTCATTGCACCAGCAACTGACTTTTTCACAGACACAGAAGTGGAACATTTCAATTCTCCCCCACCCCATCCTGCACTCTTGCAGGATTTAAGAAATTTCTGCTGTACTTTCTACACAGACTGGGTGTCATTCATGCTGGTGCCAAATTGGACACAAGGGGGCACTGGAGTGCCACAAATTTTGCCCTGGGACCTTTCTACACGTGCAAATTCCCATCAGCAGGAAGGCCAGGAAACTCTAGCTCTTCAGGAGCATTCTTCCCAAGCTGACTTGGCAGAGGCATTACAATGGTGGTAGGAGTCATAAAACATGGCCCACGGTTTCTGTTTGCCCAAGTGTCCATCTTGGTGCCAGTCTGAAAGTACTCTACCATGGTGACTGAAGCACCATATTAAACTTATACTTCTTGTTTCATTTTTTTTCTTTAACTAGTTCAACACTGCATGGTGACTCTATTTTTTGTTTTTTAAGTGGAAGTGCTACAAAAATCCATTTGAAAGGAAACTCTCTTGATTTTAAAAAACATGATAGTATACTTTCAAACAATGCATTTCAAGTATTGGTATTCTAATACTCTCTAAAAGGAAATTATTTTTTCTTTTTAATCTGCCTGTTTGCCAAAGGAGATGGTCATTTGTTGATTTATTTCATGTGCTTTGCCTTTCTCCTTTACCTGAGAAGTGAAGAATTGGCAGGGTTCTCACCACAACGTGAAGAACCATGGGATAATTCATGAGGCAACAATAAAGTTATATGTTAGTTTCTCTCACTTAAAAGAAGATGGGGAATTTGACTATTGATTTCAAATTTTCTCTGACTGGGCAGGAGAGCTTGCATTTTATTAAATGCAGTCAATTTGTGGTGAAATATTCCTTTTATTTTTCAAGATAGATTGCTGATTTACTTTAGAATGGTGGGAAAATAAAGCTATACCTGCTGAGCGCTGAAGAGAAGTGTTTATTTGCTTTATTGATTTGGTCCATTTTTGTGAGATGTTTTCCATGTATTTTTCATTTGGCTACAAAATGTATCCACAAATGGCCGTGGCCGCTACACTGCCTCATTATCCTGGAGAACAGCTCCAAGAAGAGCATTTGGAATTTGCAAATGATTTTTTTTTGGTGTTAGAGAAGGCTTTTGTGGGGAGAAGCGCTGTCCCTTAGGTGTGGACAGGAGTACCTGCAACCTTTATACTTTTCAGTGATCTTGGTTGGTTAAGTTCTGTTACAGTTTGTAAGAATGAATGAAATAAAAGTGTTGCCCTGCATGCTAGGACCCTCAGTTCATTGTTAAGTAGGAAGCCTGGTTGATCACACGTACTGACATCAATGCAAGGGAGAGTAAGCTTTCAAAAATGATCCTTCTGACCTTGACTCCTTTATTTTCTGTCAAAGGGTAAAAGCTTCCTCTTTAAAAACAAAACAACTGTAGTGCTTCCAAGTGAAAAACTATTTATGTCTTAAAAAGATAGTCTCATTAAAGACCAGTTATGAAAAGGAAGAATAACTAATCCATAGCATTGATTGGAAAAGTTTGATGCGTGTGCTGTCTGCAATGTGTAAAATGTATGTATATTTGGGAACTGGAAGATATGGAATAAATAATTTAGATCATATGGTCAGAATGGGATAATAGGTGACTTTTTAACATTTTTTGATCCTGTTAATTTTACAGCAAAGGGGACATTATAAAAAGGGGACTTTGGATACTTTTGTAAAATTGTGACTCCTTTGTGTGGTTGGGACCTGTTATTTCATCATTTGCTGGCTTTCTGAATTAAAATCTGTTGGATTTTTTACAAGTGATACCCGATTCAGTGGGAGCTGACCACTTCCACTTTCTTTATAGAGAACGTCCGAGTGAGATTTTTAGACCTAGAGTGGAAAGGTGAAACACAGCATTTATTGAAACTTAAATCATGGATATCAGCCTTACTGGGGGTCCATTGACACTTTTGATTTCGTGGCTAATCAGGTGGAGGAAATCCACTTGATAATTTTTAAATTATTCTAAAAATAGTATACTCAACAATACTGAAAATAATGTTTAAGCTATATAATAAAATTTCATTAACTGAATGACCTGTGCATTGATATATATAACTTATGCTCACATGTTGGGGTTAAAAAACACATTATATGTATCTGTATGCATATACTACATATATATGCATATATATAAATGTACATGTTTATAGTTTTTAGGAGAAAACAGTGTTATTGTACAATTAATTCATATACGTGTGAGGTCAGTTAACTCTCTTCAGCTTTTAGTCATGCATAGAAGAATAGCTAAAGATAGCAGATCCAACCTACTTCATTTCCTATGTGCGCCTAAAGGCACTGCTACTGGATTTTGGCAGAGAAAATAAATTCAAATATAAGAGGATGTAGGCATGTTGATTTCCAGACCAGAGGAAGAAGTTAAAGAAGTAACTTTGTTTTGGATGGAGGTGGGTGGGAAGGACGCTCTCTTTGAAGTAATGTTGGGAGCTTAAATAATTTTCTAGGAGCCTTTCCAAATTTAATTATTTTTGTACTCAGTGTTTCGAATTTCCAGTTATCTTGGTTTCAATACAGGCGTATGGGTCCCCCATTTCCTGCAACTTATAACTGTACTTGTTTGGGGGAAGGAAATTTTGAAAGTGGGATTTATTTTTTTGGTGCTTGTGGTTGCTTTCATTGTGCACTTTTCTAGGCAGGGTTTACGAAAGCAGCCTAGGAAACTTTTCTTATCATTGGCTAAAAGGCAACATTTAAAGGTGAGCTCTTGGGTGGCAGGGTAGGAAGTGGTGAAAGAAATATAGAAGAAAGTAATCTGGGGGAAAAAAGCCTTGCCAATTTGTCAATTCTGGCATTGTTAAAAAAATGAAAATAAAGATTTGATAATCATGGATTCCCAGAGCAGTGCATTTCCACTTCCAATATTGTAATTCATACTGAAGAGCAATTGTCCTCCATTATGTTTTTTATTTATATTCACGTATGGGTAGCTATTTCTTTACATTCAACTGTCTCTTATTATATACTGAAGGCATGTAATATACTTTTCCAGTATCACTTCATTGTTTGGGAAATTCTAATGTTTTTTAAAAAATGTAACTGGTATAGGATTTGTTCCCATTTAGTTTTTCCTGATGCAGCTTATCATGGATATTGCCTCTGTCTGTGGCCCCTTTCACCTTCAAATTCATAAGAAACAGGATAAAAAATATTTGTGAAACATTTTGTTTTGCATAGTCTTATCAGCATTTCCTTCATATTTACTCATGTTAGCTCCTTAGAAATTTATCACCCAGAGTTTGCTTTTTTTTTTTTTTTAATTGGGTAACTCAGCTTCACTTCTTGTTAAAATTTTTTTCTTGTTAAAAATTCTTTTAATGGAAGTTCTCATGGGTGGGAGAATACTGAGGTCCCCTTTCGCAAATATACAGATGAAAAGGGGAAATGAATGATTGACTAAACCTTCACTTTTCTACAGATGTCTTGGCATTATGCTGGCATAGCCCTTGTGTGTGTGTGTGTACATGTCTATGCTGTAACCCTCCAGTCGTAGGTAGAAATTGGTGAGGTCAGTTCTGGAATGGTGCGTGGGCATGTTAAGTGGGCCTCTGGCTGGTCACCAAGATGCTCAGTTCTCCTTCCAGATACAGGTGTGCTGAGAAGGAACATGGGGCTCCAAGGTGCAGAGGGCACCAGCCCAAAATTCCGATGACCAGTAAAAGGGAATGGCTGCTCTTCAGTGACTATACCTTCAGTGGTCTCACAGCAGATCTGGCATTCTTTCATGCCTCTTAGGAAAAGGGCTTGGTTTGTGTCAAATTATTCTTCACATCTTCTTGAAAGAACTCTGTTGTGTAGTATTCCTGGAGATATTTTTATTTGTCTGCAGCGATGACTGCCTTTAGGTGGTGAGGAAAACTCATCCCCACCCACAGAAGTGAGTAAACCAAAGGTATTTGAGACTGTAGTACTAATATGTTATTAAAATTCATTTCTTATACAGTGAACCATATCTAATTTCAGAAATTGATTTTATCAACCAGAATCAGCAATATCTTTCCGTCTGCAGTTCACTGCTACACAGACACATTCTCTTTTAAACACATTTTCTCTTAATACTGGGAGTATTATCTGATGCCTGTGAATGAGTGACACACTCCAAATCCCATCTGCTCATCTACCTTTCGAATATTCCGATGTCCTCCTTCCTTCCCATTTTTTACTGCTCAGGCCTTCCACAGAACATTATTGTCCCAGCAGACCTTTTATCCAAGGACTGTTGATCACAGCCCAAGAGCTGTCATCCTATTTGCATTCTGTGGATGCATCATTATTCACAACATTTGATGTCCATAAAAACACATTAAAACTATTTCCTTGAGCAAAAATAATCAGCTCTCTGCTGTACATATCATTTGTATACTCAAACTGTAAAATGTAAATTGATATATAAGAAAATGGCCCATTAACTTTTTCATTAATGACAATAATACATTTTGAACACCAGCAGCAGGAAGATCTTGCCTTTACTTTAGCAACCTGAAGGGTAAATGGGGCCATCCTTTTTCTTTTTTTAATTTCATAAAAATGATGGGTATCATCCACATGGATTCTTTTAGGTATTTTTATTTGTCTTAAAATATGGAGCTTTTGGTTTGTTATAAAACTGAAACTACTTTAATACATAGGGTAAGTGCTTTTATTTTTTAAAGAAAAAGAATTATTTGCTATTGGCATATGCCCAAGAACTCAAGTTTTCACCATGGGCTATTTATAATTGTCTTAAAATGTTTATTATATTTCAGTGCTTAGTTATATGCTTCCCTATTGCATTGAAACTATTGCCAAAATGTTAAAATGGTTAAAAAGGGGCATCTTTTGTGGCCAGAACTTTCATGGCATGCGAATATACGATCAGTTTGAAAATACCGAATAGAACTTTTTGTTATGTGATGTGGACATTTTCATTGAATTTCGTTAGAATTTACTTTGATTACTTTTTGCTAGAATTTAGTGCATGCTTTTGATACAAGTGAATATTGAATTAATCATCTGTCTTTCCCCAGATATTAATAGTCATATTCTTCCAAGGTACAGGATTTAACTCCTATAGAGCCTACATGACCAGTTGTCAAGCTGCAGCATTTCATTAAAATATAGACTGATAATTTGTCTATCACGGACACATCATGCACTAACAGATAAAGAGCATCTGATATTAACTGAGAAATAAAATCTGCCTTCAGTAAATTGCGTAGAAAAATTACACAGTACATTTAAATTACCATTTGCTTAGCAACATGCCCTTGTAGTCATTCCAGTGGGGCTATAAAATGATCGATTTACTTTAATTTTCTACTGAATCCTGAAAAAAAAAATGGCTATCGGTAACCTATCCCTTCATCCTAGCATGCTGATTCACTCTGTGTATTAAATTTACTGGCAAGGAGCAAGACGTTAACAAAAAGTAACAGATAATGTGAACATTTCATGCATAATCTGTAATATGAGATATGTATTAATAGGGAAATTATGATGCATTCAATTATTCTGAAATGCCTTCCAGAGATGTTTTGATTTGGCTGCGCTCTGATAGTAGCGGCACAGCGGGGAGCATCTCGAGTGATGAATAACCTAATCTCCTAATCTCAAAATGGGCACTGTTCACAGCTAGCCTGGGAGAGGCTGGTGGAAGAAACCGCATGTCACAGCCATGGCCGCTAAGACAAACACAACACAAACAACAACCCCACCACCACCAACAACAACAAAACAACCAGCAGCCCTGCTGGCCACCCTGCCACGGGGCCTTTTAAAAATAGAGCAGTGAAATACACATTTCTCATGGAGGCTGTTCCATCTCCGGTGATGGCGCAGGGCTAGACTCTAACCTGAGAGGCACCTTCCACTCTTCGCAGCAAAACTTACAAGACAGAAGGCTATAAAAATGATTGCACTTGCATTAGTGCTGTTAGGACTCTGGTATTTATGAGACATTATGTATGCACAGGAACCCTTACTAATTTGCCCCGTTTCGTGCACACCTGGAATGATCTGTCCCACATACTCATTTTTTCCCCTTTTCCTTAATTCCCGAAGAAAGCCTCACTGCAACAGCAAACTGTTCATTTTGTATCCTAAGCCTCATGTTCTATAAAGCTGCCTGGGTGTAATTAAGCATCTACGTTTACTTCTTCATGTGGGGAACAATGGTCTGGCTCCTTGGAGAGGTCAGGCAGGATTTATTTCGTTGTATACAGAGTCTGAGCCATGGAGAAGTCGCTCAACATACTAACCGGTCATTCCTTTGCCATTTATGTGGCCCTTTCTATGTAAAAACCAGGGCTATATTTCCCCCCTCTGATTTACTTCCCTTTTTTTCATGGGCTCGTGGTTACAAAACTATTAGTTAATACCCTGCTGTAAGGAAAATAAGTCCTGAGGAAAATATGCTATGCATGTATGCCTTCCCCACCCCCAAATTACTTGATTGCAGCAGGCTCACTTTTTGATTAATGCAATTTTGCATAAGGTAATATTACACGAGTGTATTACTTTTCAGTAATTATTCAATGGAGTTAATATGGCAGACTTCTTGAAGAAAAATTAAAACCGTGGCGTCTCATTTCTCTAAATCCCCAGCACTGTTCAGTAGGGTAACAATAATAATTATGTATAAATAAATAAATTTATTTTATCAGTGTTCACTTGGGTTGGAAATAATGGGCAGCTACATCCCCAATCAGAACACTAACGGTTGTACTTTTTAATTAGCAGTGTTCCGAGGGGCAGGAATGATTTTATGTGCAGTTTCGTTATGCTGCAGTTTGGGAGAGTGACACAGTGATTTGCTATAACAAGGATCTTTGCAGTTTCATCATCGAGTGAAATTATGTGTGCTGTTTTTGTGTTCGCTTTCCCCCTGCACCTTTGAGTTTGAGCCACTCCAAAAAGGGAGGACCCACAAGGCTCGTGGGGTGGTCTCCTCTCCTAAAGCCATTTTTATCTCCTCTAGGTCCGATTTCATGTGAGCATCATTTTAAACTCCAGCAAGACGTGGTTCTGTTTAACTAGCCCTTGCTTACAGAGGTCCCATGCCTACTATTATATTTCCTTACCATGATACATACTTTGCAGAGCGTATTTCTCACTAATCATGGTTTAGCAAACAAGGCAGGAGAGGGCCCGTTTTATGAAACTTTCTGATGAATGATGTTCAGTTTATTTCAGTCTTTAGTCTACTAGAATGTACAGTTGCTCTGAAGATAAATAAAAGATTCAGCCGGGTGCCACTGGAGAGCGGAGCAGCATGTCTCTGGCATTGCTTGAGACTTATCTGATTTGGATTTGTATACCTCATGGGGAATGGCAAAATATTGGAACAGACGGCTTGATATTTCCGAAGAATATAGTGGGCTTTATTAGCACCAGTTTCGCTCCCTGACTGACGGCTTTCTCAAATTTTTTATCTTATTAATCCGTGCTACTGTATGTAAATGTTATTCCTCTCTGCATAAGGGAGGCAACCAGCGATTTGTAATAAATGCTTATGAGTGCCTGAGGCTGCACTTAAACTTTAAAACATCTATTATTAAGTTGCAAAAAAACACTGTAATGGCCAATAGTGACCTCATAGGAATTTTAAACTGTGGTCTGCTCTTCTGCATTAAAAACAACAAAAAAAATTTGCCTCAAGTTAGAATTATGAGCAATGCTATTTTAACAGCTGCATTTTGATTATTAAAGTGTGTTTTACAACTGAATTACAATGCTTTTATGGACTCTAGGTATAAGATTTAAAAAGGTCATTAAACATAGTCAGGTTTTGTCACAGTAGGTGTCATTGTATACAATGGACACTGCGCAATCTAGTTTATGTCACCGCATTTAGGATTTAAAATAGCATGAAGGAGCATGTTAGTGTGCTTAGCCATGTGGACGACTATAGATCTCTCAAGGATTTTTGACAGTTTGCAGTCTGAGATGACCACTTTCATTATTATTTTATTAATTTGACAAGAAGCCCTACAGATTTTCTGTGTATCACAGATCCATTTGTCCCAGAAATAATTAAAAATGCCAGCCTGGAGCAACAGACAACAGATACACTTCTGGCAAATCAATGTTCAAAAATGCATTGCTTGTACTGTAGCCAACTCTTGAGTCCCGAAACATTTCTACATTTTCTCGATCGGGCCGTATATGGGCTTGTTGACGATAGGTATTGACCCTTGCTGCAGGTTTTTCAAATGCAGGACCTTTAAATTGATTTATCCATTATGTCATATGCTGGATACTCTATGTAATGTTTACTACATCGCTTGCTACACAAATCCAGGGTGAAGTTGCTTTTCCCAGGGCTGCCTCTGCCATTCGCAGCTCAGTAAGGCGGCAAATGTAAACTTGAATTTGCCTCGCCTGTGCCCAGCCTATTAGCCACTTATATGTAAATCTTTAATTTTCTTTTCATTAATTTGGCACAGTGTTGTGTGTGTGACTAGCTGGAGTCTGTGCCATCCGAGGAACTGATTTCTAGGTGCCTGATTGTTGATGAGGACATGGGGATGGAGGTGTGATAAGGAGTATAGAATCCTCAAAATATTTGACAAAAATGTCACAAAGGATTGTATTTGCATGTAGTACCGTGGGTAGGACATAATGATTAGTGTGCTGTGCGTTGCTGGCACTGCATATCCCAGCTCGTGCAGATAACATGTCTGCTGTACAGCTTTGAATATTGTATATGTACTTTGAACATATCTGTGACTAGCAAAGCTGTCATTCTGTTGAAAAATGTAGCTGCACAAATGACAATACTGGTTTAATTTTTTTTAAAAGAGGACACCTTCTAAATAATTATTATCATGCTAATAACATTTGTATTCTTTTGTGTATAATTAAGATCTGCCTGTCTAAGCATGAAATAGGGTTGAAATCGTGAATAAGTATGCTATCCTTAACCTATTTAGTAAATCAGTTTTAATTTGGCTTTCTTTAGGTTAAATCATAACAATAGCATGCCATATACAAAAATCCACAATTCCTGGCTGTAAACAATCTCGGAAATATTTTATACTTAGAAAAGCTTCCTACAAAATTAAAGAAGCCCCTCTTATGAATGTTAAGTGCTGAATCAAAAAAATGATTCAACAATTAGAGAAGTCATATATTTTAAAAAGTTAATGTTAACGCTTTGTATCTCAGAGTGGTAAGTGCCCAAGCGATTTTACATTTTGACCTCTTTGGCTTTGGCTTATGATTTTTTTCTCCTGTGATAAAAAAATTAATTGAAGATTCATATTCCACGTACTTCTGAGAGAACTCAAGGCAGCAAACAGGATAAAACACAGTGAAAAATAAGCCATTTAGGGATAAAACATAACAGGTTATGTAATTTGATGATCACAAACTGTTTTGGAATACATCATGCCTTTTTGTTCTCTTAAAATAGGAATATCTGTTGTTGGTGTTTGGTTATTTTTCTTTCTCTTCTTCAGTAATTTCATGGCTATACCTAGCCAGGCAATTATGCTAAAAAGAAATTTTCTTTGTCATTTTGCAAGGGTTATTTTTTACTTTCAAAGGACTTATGGCTTCTGTAACGCAGCAGAGTCCCTCTTCCCCATCCCAACTGTAACCATTTGCATGCTGTGATTTATAAGGTTATTGGAAAACACCTCCATTTATCAATTATGAGAGAGCACAGACTGCTTGGGAGCAGTTCAAGCAGCATCCCTGGAAAGTGAAACGCCGAAAAGGGTGGGAGGGGAAGAAGAAGGAAAAGAAAAGAAGATGGCAACAGGCAGAAAGTGGGAGTGTGAAGAGCGGGAGGCCAGTGGTGCTTCTGCTTTTGTTTTCCTTCCGGGGACAGGTTACCCCTCCTTCCCACAGCTCCCTGGTGTTGGGCACACAAGCCGCTACCATTTGATTTCTCCGTCCATAGTTTTGGTCCTCACACTCTTTGTCTATGAATCTGTATTTTTTAGTCATCTGCCAGTATGTTCTGAGTTCCTGTGCTCTGTGTGTGCTGTGCTTGTGGGCCTAGCATGTGCAAGGCCCTGTGAGGAATTTGAAGGAAGTGGTTGTAAGACCTACTGTGGGCCACTCTCATGGGCCAATCAGGATCATACCAATTAAAGAGAAATAAAAGAGACAATATGAGATGAATGCTAACTAAATGAAATCATATTTGTAAAAAGGTTTGCATCATAGAGCCTGACACCTGAAAATTACTTCGTAAATAATAGCCAATAGCAGTCATAATATTTTGATGATGATGATCATGGTAACATTGGTGCCAGTAAGGACTTTAGCAATTGTCACAGGGTAAGAGGTTAGGATAGAGCAGGTGTTTCCATCACTTTCAAAACCCTGGGCATTTGAATGAGCTTTCCACAGTCAAAGCTGCTTCAGTGGGACCTCCCCTAAGACCTGCTCCCTGCCCCTTACCCCCACTCTCCCACCTCCCCTACTCTTGTTCTTTCTCCATAGCTTTTACTACGTGCAAATCTACTACCTGACTGGCGGTCTACTGTTTCCTGTCTGTCCCCCAACTGGAATTCGAGCTCCGCGAGGATAGGGATCTTTGTCTGCTTTGTTTGTTGCTGAATCCCAAGGGCTCTGAGTATGTTTGGCACTGTGTAGATTCTTAGTAACTATTTATTGACTATCCACTGAATAACTGATGGCTCTCTAACTAGCGGACCTGCTGCTGTTTCCAAATCTCATGACTTAACCACTGCCATCTTTTATATCCTTGTAACAACACACTGAGTAGTCACTGTGGTCATGCTTCCCCATAGTGAGAGTCCACTGTGCTGGGGAGAGGGAGGAGAGGAGGATCCCAGGGCTGGCCTCACGGCCCATGACAGCAGTGCTCCTGCAGTAGGCGTCTGGGAATGGCTAGAAAATCCAGTGACCACCTACTAATCTGTTTGCCCTTTGAAGCCAGTTTCTCCAGACAGGCCTTTTGCTGAGATACTTCCCTGAACAATTCCTGTGAGAAAACATTATGTGAAGAGACTTTGGAATCAGGCAGACCTGGATTTGATCTTTTCTCCCCAACTCCTAACCTAAGGCACATTCTTAGCCTCCCTATGCTCCACTTTTCTTATTTATGGAGCTGAGCTGCCTGCCTCCTGGGATTATGAGAAATCAAATAACATGCTGTATGAGCTTTGTACAATAGATGGTAGCCAATGAAATACTACCACAGCTAACTATTATTTCTCTATGATTATTGTTGTTGTCATTGTTATTTTGGCTGCAATCCATTATGTTGCATTAAATATTATCTAATATGTTAGAATCTGTTTCACACAGTTCTCCTGCTTTATTTTCGATTCACTCCTCCTTTAAGTTATTTTTTTCTCCTGTTTTTTTTCTCAGGGATTTAAATTATTAGAGGGATTTATTTCAAAAAAAAACTTAAGTAATTAGTTTAGGAGAATATACTGAGATTCAAAATTATTCTTGCTTTAGAATTAAGAAAGCATTATTTTTCCCCCAAGTCATGATTATTAATAGAAAGAGGAGTAAAGTTATGGGATTTGGATGAAGATCAATGGAGAAAGAGGGATAGAGGAAGAAGTAGTTCTAAACCATTCACTATCTTGATTTTATTTTTAATTTCCATACACATGAATCACTAACCCTAATTGTGTATTTTTTTAATGGAGCCTGATGATTTTCCTGCTACCTATATTTTCTTGGAAGTAGTTATTATTTGTCAAATAATGAATTAATTAGAAGAGATTATCTATCTTTATATCTTTAAATTTAGAGGATAAATATCTCCAAACTGGGAATTATTTTTCCAAGAAAAACCCCTTAAACATAAAAAGATAATTAATTTTGAAAAAGTGATATAGAAAAGTTATAGCAAGCACATTATAAAACTTCAATAATTAAAAGAAAAGAGAATTTAAAACTCCACCTCACACAATATGTGAATGTACATTTATGATCAATTAAAAAATTAAGTGTAAAAAAAAATCTGGAAGAAATATCTAGCTTCAAGATATATTACGAATTTATAATCTCAATGTAGAGAAAGTGATTTTAGCATAAAAGCAAATAAAGGAGACATAGGAAAAAATTCAATATGTTTGATGACATGAAAATTAAAATTTTATTTATTCAAAAAAACCGAAAGCCGAAAAAGTAACTATTTAGAAAATTAATAAAAGATAGTGTTACTCTTAATATTTAAAAATTGTTCTTAAAATGCAATAAGAGAAGAATTTTTCTGGAAACATATCTATGAACTCAACATTCTTCCTTTGTATTCTTGGAAACCTTAAAAAAAAGCAACATGGAGGAAGGAAAGAAAAACCTAGCTGGTATTTTTAACTGAACTGGAATCCAGACTGTGGAATGTGTGCAAGGGCTGCTGATAGGAAATGTGTTTGCACAGGAACTGTTTGGGAGAGTATGGGGGAAAGAGAACCAACAGTACCAGGTGACATAATTCTCCAACTCACATATACTTCCTGTGATCAAGGGACCACGCTGAGGGACAATAGCTGGATTCCTTGTTTGCAAAGAGGTTCCGAGATGGGGTTGGAAGGTAGAATGGGAGGTGATAGAGTCTTCCTCCCCCCAAAATTGATGACTCTTGAGGATGCAGAGGTGCCATGGATTATGCACACAAGCCACATTGGCAGGAAGTTGCCTGGCTTTATCTGAGAAGAGATTCTATGAAAACTAACCAGGCTAGGGCATACCTGATTTCTTCACAATTATAGAAACTTCTTATAAACAACTCTTCCAGAAACTCCCCTTCTCCAACTCATACAATACACAGATATAAATATAAAAATCCAAAAGTATACAAACATCTATAAAAAGTAAAATTTTAAAGGGAGGAAAAAGAACATCATCCTTTACTGACAAAAAAAAAAAAAAAAAAAAAAAAAAAAAAAAAAAATATATATATATATATATATATATATATATATATATATATATATATATATTCTTTAGAACAGTATTTCCAGGACAGATGAAAATTGTGAATAAATGTGATGCCATTCATTAAAAAAAAATCATCTCTTTAGAGGAAAACCATAATGCAGGAATTCAAGAATTCAGGAAAAAATAGTGAGATGGAAGAAAGAATGAAAAGTGAGCTGGAAAAGCTCAGGAAAAGGTAAAAGAAAAATAATGTAATATGGACAAGACGGGGAAAGGGGAAGGAGAGATCATAGGCCAAAAGATATTGTGCCAGCCACGGTAAGGCCGCGGAGGTTAGAAATAAAGCAAGTGAATGATGTAGATGTGGAAGAGATAAAAGGGATCAGAAAGATGGTAGAAGCAGAAGACAGGAAAAGGAAACCCACCTTATGTTTATTTGGATTCCATTATGAAAGAAAACACAGTACTAATGAAATCAAACATCTATTTAGAGATACAATTTCAGAAAATATTCCTGAAAGGAAAGGGATAATTCACATATTAAATGGGCACCATTGCCAGGAAAACTGACCCATTTCAGTCAACATCAGGAACATTTTAGTGAAGTTATAGGCCTTGAGCCAGATCCTGCACCACCACCCCCAAGAAAAGAGATTGAGTCATGTTTAAGGGATTAAAAACTAGGCTGGTATCAGATTTGTCCCCAGCAATCATCAAGTCCCAAAGATAATAAATTAAATCTATAAGATACTCAAAGAAAGAAAATATTGGTAAGGTGTTTTACAGCTCTCCTTCTCGTATATAGAATATAAGCCACTTGTTTTGAATATATAAGAAGTTTAGGTGTTTTCTTACTATGAACTCAGAGGAAATTACTAGAAAGTGAACTTTAAGAAAACAAGAGACAACTTGGAGAAGCACAGCTAAAGGACTGGCAGTGAACATTCCATATACTTAATAGAACTAAGACTAAAACTAACATGGAAAGCAGAGTGACAGAAAGAATGTAAATTTTATAGATGAATGATTCTCAAACTTTAAGGTATGTAAAAATCACCTAGGAATATGGTTAAAATGCAAATTCTGAAAAATTAGGTCTGAGTGAGAGCTGAAATTTTATCTTTTGATTACCCTCACCTGATATTGATGCAGCTGGACCCTGGAACACACTTTGAGTAGCAAGAGTGTCATTGTAAAAACAATATGACCAATAAAATTAGCAGCGGGGAGCAGGTGGAAAATAAAATATATGATTATTTGTTCATCTAAAATAGCTGTGAATGAATGAGTCAACTTTTAGAAATATAACCACTTGGTAGTACAAAGGTATATATTAATAAATACAATACCAATGACCAATATCAAGTTGGGAGAGAGTAGGATGGGATGCTAAAGATATTTTTTTAAATTACTTATAGTATTTAATGCAGTCCCCAAAATTAGGGAACCAAAGATATAATACAAAGATATAGCTATGAGGGTAATCGTTAAAACAAATTAAAAATAACATTCTTAAATATTAAAGCAATTATAAACATGAAAGAAGATACACCACATAGTGAAAGAGTTAAAATATAGTAACTACAAAGAAAAAAATCATGGCAAAAATCAAGACCACATATTTTATCATGGCAATAATGAACTATTGTTCATCTAAATCAGCTGTTAAACTATAGTTCATCTAAAATCAACTATTAAAAGACTATTTCCATTAGGACACAGAACAAACCCATTCATTGTGTGTTTCAGGGTTTCTCAACCTCATCACTGTTGACATTTTGGACTGGATAATTTTTTGAGTGGAGGTGTGGGTTGTGGGGGGCTGTCCTGCACATTGTAGGATGTTTAGCCACATCCCTGGATTATTCCTACTAGATGCCTGTAGCACCTCGCCGCAACTCTGTTATGACAGCCAAGAAGGTCCCTAGACATTGCCAAATAACTCCCTGGAAGGCAAAACCATCTCTGATTGAGAACCACTATTGTATATAGCCAATCATCATGCCCTCTGAGAAAACATTCCTGCTTATAATAGCAGTAAGGGAAGGATGCGTATATTCAAATGATTTAGAAAAACTGAAAGGATAGGCTAAGACAGGCCATGCAAATAAATGTAAAAGAAAAGATAGATGATAGCATGGTGTTAATATCAAAAAAAATTTCAGGCCAAAGGTATTATATATATAATATGAAGAAAGAACCTTTGTAATGCTGAAGGATGAATTTTGCAATAAAGATATAATTTTATAATTTTCTCTATACTGATAGGATAGCATCAACTTATAGAAAATATAGGACATGCAAAGAAAAATAGAATCAAAATAATAGTTCACCTCTATGATTAGATGACGTGGAAAAAAGTAGATGTACAGAACTGAAATAATAATGTAGATTTATGCATTGTATATTAAGTTCTATTCCATAAAAGTACAGGGAAATGTGATTTTCCAATAACTATGTACCCTTACCCTGATCACATCTTGTGCAACCAAAGAAACCACAATTGTCTCCAGATGTATAAATAGCAAAGCAAATATTTTCTGATCACAAAGCAGCAAAGCTAAAGTTGTGAGCAAAATCAGAATATAAAATTCCCTGCTTCCTGGTGGAAAAATGTCTCAACTCTGAGGTCAAAGTGGAAATGTAAATAGATTTTAGAATATGTGAAAAAAATGAAAAACACATTACAGTATGTATGAAAGCTTATAGGATATAACTAAAACGATGTTCAAAGAAAAGTCATTGTCTTCAGTTCTTATATAAATAAATAATAAAAACCACAAAAATTAGTTACCTGATAGAAGAGACAGCAAAATGAATGTAAGAAATAAAAAGGAATTGCAGAAATTAATGAGTTAAAAATTGAGAAAAAGGAACAAAAAATTCTATAGGTAAGCTATTAAATAAATTATAAAAAATAAAAGCCTAAAATACAATTCACAGAATGATGCAGAATAACCATAAAATTGAAGAAAATAAAATATCAGAGATTATATGACTACTCAGGATTTGCAAGTAAATTTTAAAATTTTGGTGCAATAATTTACTTAAATTGACTAAAAGTAGTTTAATAACATTTTTCCATAGAAGAAATAAAGAACCTATTCAGCTATCTACCCTTCTCATCTCCAAAAATACTGCAACCAACCAAACTCTGGATGGTTTTCTACAGGGCAGTTACCACCAAGTCTCTGAAAAGCAGAGAATTCCAATGCTGTTTAAATTATTTCAGATTATAGGTAAAAAAGAAAAATTCCAAAATATTTTAAGACGTGAACATAACATTGATTTTAAATCAGCAGCAATAACAATGTTTGAAGGTATATAAAAAGGAAATGATACACCAATGTTTTCAGACTTGGTTACATTAGCTTCCCTTGATACCCAAGCTGTCCCTTCATAGTCCGAGTGTAATTGGTTGGTGCATGGTATGAGTAGGTCAGTATTGGTTTGTTGATGTTGTTAAAGCTCCTATTTATTGAAATATATAATCAGACTGAATATTCATTCTTCTAGATCAGTGCCTCTCTAGAATATCAATACCAAAATTCTAAATATTAGCATTTGGAATACAGCAAAAAAAAAAATAATAAAAAGAATTAAACCTGGGTAATTCAATATACCTGCATCTTCATAGTTCAATATTAGGATATCTAATAATATAATATTGAAGAGAGAAATTATACAATCATTTTCTCAGACATTAAAAGTCATGTTACAAAATTTAATATTCATTCTAAATTTTTTAAACTCAATAAAAAATATATCTGTCTCAAACCAAAACTCATCGTTGTATTTCCTAGGAACACATTAGAAGCATTTTTACTTTTGTTAAAAGTAAGGAAACCTCCATCATGTTTATTATTATGCTAGGTAAACTGGCCAAGGCAAATAGATGAGAAAGAAATAAAATAATAAAAATTGAAAATGATAAGGTAAAAATATTATTAAGCAAATGATATAATTAAATACTCCCAAAACCAAGGAAATCAGCTAAAATTACCACAACAATAAAATCATTCAGGTGTCAGGATACAAAATTAATATACAAATAATAGGTTTTACATTAATAAGAAACAAAATAGAGGGTATAATGGGAAGTATATGTTTTACAATAATAATAAAAATGAAATTCATAGGTATTAGCTTACCAGGAAATAGAAAACTTTAAATGAAGAAAAATTTTAAATCCTTTGAAGGCCACAAAAGATTGTATGAACAAATGGAAAGGCATAGCATGTTCTTGGATAGAAATACTGAACATCATTAAGATGCTAATCCTTCCTGAGTTTACTTATAAATTTAACATGATCCTGATAAAAATACCAAGTCTTTTTTTCCCCCAAACTAGACAAGTTGATTGTATAATTCATATGAAAATCAACAGGAATATCCAAGAAATTTCTGAGAAAGAAGACCAATGAGAAGGAGTTAGACAGACATAGGAAAATGTATATGGTATGATATGATTTGTATAGAAGAAAAAGAAAAATATGTCTGTAATACATGCACACTGTGTGTGTGTGTGTGTGTGTGTGTGTGTTTGGCTTTCATGTCCAAACTATTGTCCTGAGACAGTAAAAATAAGAAACAGAGAAGGGTGATAACCTGATTGAGGGTATGATCACTCATCTAAAGCCAGATAGAGGTGGGAAGGAACTTCTTCATTGGGTACACTTTTGTAAATTTTGAAGTGTGAATCATGTAATTGTATTTGTGTATTTCAAAACAGATAAATAATTAAATAGGCGCATAGAAAAAGGCAAAGGACAACAGCTTGAAACAAAGAAATTTGAATATCACTGATCAAGGAATACAAATGAAAACAATGACGAGTGAAACTTCACTGATATTTATAATATGTTAGCTTCTGTGACTAGTGCTTTGTGTGCATTGTTTAATTTAATCCTCAGACATAATCCCATGACAGTACATGTATGATTTCAGGAAATTTTTAGTTTTATGTTCCTTTTCATTTCCAAATGTCTTAAAATCGCCATTTTTCTTTTGTATTTTCAGCGGAGGAGGAGTAAATATTTAAAAAGAGATCTAGTATTCTTAACCATCTTGTCACTCCATTGTACTACATTATTTGCCTGAATACTTCTGAGGTTTTCTATAAAGTCCCTTCATTTTGTGTGGTTTAAAAAGGTTTAATTGTTTTTTATTGGTTCATTATGTGTATTGTCAAATTAATTCAGAGACATTATAATATGATTCTTTGCATGTAATGGATTTTATTATTTCAAAACCAGTTGTAGAGCCACTAACTGATTAACAAATATCTTTGGAATTATCCGCTATGTGCAAGGTGATCTGCTAGGGGTAGATGGTGGTGGACTTCATGAGGATGACTAAAAATATAGATCTGGATGCCCTCAGGGGCAGGAGCAGTGGTGGCTTTCTGAACTCATGCCATGTACACGTAAAGAAATCCACGCGACTTAACAAGAACAATAGTTAAGGTGATAATGATGAGGATCACTTAGCTGGGAGACAGACTGTTGCAGACTTCAAATAAGTGGGGACACATCAGAAGCAGAAAAATCATAAAGGACAAGAGGATTGCTTAACACTATTCAACCACTTATTGGTGCGGGAGGGACATTCAGGGAAAATCAGACTAATCAGTCTATACTTCAGTGGCAAGGCTTGGTAAACAACTCTCTGCACTTTTCTACTCTGTCTTTCAAGGTATTAGATGTCATTATATGATGCTAAGCACTGGTATGTCTAGGTGATGATTTGCAAAGAAGCATATCATATCTAGGTGTACCTTATAAGCCATTATATATTACAGATTCTTCATCTAGTAGAAAGCAAAAGACACAAGGATTATAAAAATGTGTGCAAAGTGTAAAAGATAAGATGAGTATCTTCATCTGACCTGGAAAGACCAGGCCAGGAAAAGTTTAATGAGACTCACTTGGCTCTGCTTGCAGCTCTCCATCTTAAACACAGCAGAGCATGGTCAAGAGGCAAGATGACAATTTGGGCTATTTCGGAAAGTGAGTTCCAGGGCCACTGCTGGGGTCAATACCTATTCAAACTCCATCCGCATAGCATGAATAGGTACCTCTCCAACAACACCTGTAGTGCTTCCAATAACTAACATCATTGAGATACACAGGACTGGCTCATGGTTTGTGGACAGTAAATGGTTAGAGTTATTGGTTCAGTACAAACAACTAGTAAGAAAATGGTAATATCCTTTTTATAGAGATGAATAAATTGAGTCTGACTAGATTTAAGCACATCATCCAAAATCACATAGCTAGTAACTTAGGATTGGACGGCTGGCGTATTTGACAACAAATCCCTTCTTTTGCACATACTGGTGCCCAGAAACTTTAGTGCATGAATTTGTAAAATCCATCTTGATTATCAGAGTCCTATATGTTTTTATCTAACATTTTTACTGTGTTCCAGCTCTTTGAGCTTTCCAAAAACATAAGATGTTAATGTCTTTATAAATATAGATGTTTGCCACATATTGAGAGATTTTATAAATACACACACATACACGTACACATACACACACATTTTTGCCTCAGCTCAACTGAGTCCTATCAGCACTTCAGTATGCACTTCAGTATGCTCGTTTCTCCCATCTTATACACACACACGAACCATACCAAAAAACCCTCCTTCAGTCACATGTTTCCTTCAGCTTCTGCTCCTCGTATCTGCCACCCTTCAGAACAAAACTTCTAAAACCAATTGTCTCTCTCTGCACCGATTAGTTCTTTAACTACTGCTTATTCCTCAACTCCAATTTTTTACCACTCTGCGAAAAATGTTCTTGTTATGGCCACACATTCTCTTCATTTTTTATGAAACTGAAGCCCACTTATAATCCCAGTGTTCACTGACCTCTCACAATGATTTGAAGCTGTTAATCATTTCTTAAAATTCTCTCTTTTCTCTTGAAATCTGTGCCAACTTAGCCGCGGCTTTTCTTTTCCCCTCCCTTCCTTCTCAGATTCCTTTGTGGGCACCTCTGCTTTGTGTCTGTCTTCATTGGGCTCTATTCTGGTTCCTCCTCTTTTCTTTCCCTGCATACCTCCCTGCCTCTTCTCATCCATTCTTGGGACTTGACTGCTGTCTATGGCTTTAGTCAACACTCCTCTCCTGATCCCCAGGCCAGTCTTTTCAACTGCTTACTCAATATGTTTTCCTAGCTCTCAATCTCAGACCTCCAAAATTGAGTTCTACATTTTTTCCTACTCCCATACTCTAAACCTGCACAATGTCAACTCTTCATTGTGAGGGTGGAACTATGTGAAGCACGTCACTCAGGAAATATTTATTGAATGAGTCCAGGAAGCATCGACGATAGAGGATTTACCTTTTTCTTTTCTTTGGGGGGGGGGCATAGTTCAGTAATGTATACATATGGAGTATTGAAGACGTTTTGTAGAATAGCATATAATCATTCTTTCTGTGGTCTGTGGGGTGGCAAGGGCACTAGGATAACCCTTACATAACCCTCAGAACTCTCAGTGCACTCATGGGTGAATGACTGGCCCTATAGAGCTCTGAGCTCACTCTGTACAATGCTGACAGCTTGTTACTGGACCTGAAATTTGGCAGTCCTGAAGAGTCCCATCAATCCACAGAATGGTCCATCAAATCAGAATATTTCTACCAAGAATTAAGCACAAGCAAAATTATCCAGTCTGGTAAGGTAATGATGGGATAAATGAATAGAAAGACAGTTGGAGTTCCTGTCGTGGCACAGTGGTTAACAAATCCGACTAGGAACCATGAGGTTGCAGGTTCGATCCCTGGCCTTGCTCAGTGGGTTAACGATCCGGCGTTGCCGTGAGCTGGGGTGTAGGTCACAGACGTGGCTCCGATCCTGTGTTGCTGTGGCTGCAGCGTAGGCCAGTGGCTACAGCTCAGATTGGACCCCTAGCCTGGGAAACTCCACATGCCACGGGTGCAGCCCTAAAATGGCAAAAGGCCAAAAAAAAAAAAAAAAGGGACAGTGGAATCAGTAAATAGCCAAACAGAAACTAGGAGATGCTTTTACAAGCAAGTAATATATCAAATATTTTAGAAAAAATATAATATATTTATTGAGGATTTATTTTATGACAGAAAATGTTCTGTTATGTAAACTGATTCATTTAATGCTCTCAACAACTTTATGAAATGATTATTATAGATTAGGAATCTAGTAACAGGCAGCTGAAATAACTTGCCAGGGTCATACATCTGTGAGTGATAAAACTTAACAAACATTGAAGATCAGCTCAGTAAGGAATGCCTGAGCCAATCAAATGATTAATGGAAAGGTGACATAAGACCATAATTCACAAAGAGGAAACACATTAGAAAGTAAATATATTTAACATCGTTCATCCTTAGTAAAGAATAAATACAATACAGTAAAACAACACTTTTACTTCTCTTAAATTAGCAATGGGAGAACACAAGAGCAAGAGAACTAGAGGTATGCTTCCTGATTTCAACCTATTCTACAAAGCTACAGTAATCAAAACAGTATGGTATTGCATGAAAACAGACACACGGATCAATGGAACAGAATAGGGAACCCGGAAATGAACTGACACTTATATGGGCAATTAATCTTTGACAAAGGAAGCAAGAATATTCAGTGGAGAAAAGAACAGAATCAACGGTGTTGGAAAAACTATACAGCTACAAGCAAAAGAATCAAACTGGACTACTTTCTCACATTGTATACAAAGATAAACTCAAAATGGATTAAAGACTTAAATATATGACCTGAAACCATAGAACTTCTAGAAGAAACATAGGCAGTCCAGTCTTTAACATTAATTTTAACAATATTTTTTGGACATATCTCCTCAGACAAGGGAAACAAAAGTAAAAATTAAAAAATGAAACTCATTAAACTAAATAGCTTTTTTTCATAATGAGGGAAACTATCAACAAAATGAAAAGGTCATCTTTTGAATGGGAGAAGATATTTGCAAACAATGTAACTGGTAAGGGGTAAGTATACAACATATACAAAGAAGTCTTACAATCCAACATAAAAAAAAAGACCCTGATTAAACAATGGGCAGAGGAACTGAGAAGACATTTTCTAAAGATGACCAGCAGACACATGAAAAGATGCTCAATATCACTAATTATCAGGGAAATACAAATCAAACCTGCAGTAAAATATCACCTTACACCTTGCAGAATGGTTGTTATCAAAAAGACAACCAATAACAAGTGTTGACAAGGATGTGAACAAAAGAGAATCCTTGTGCACTGTTGGTGGGAATATAAATTAGTTCAGCCACTATGGAAAACAGTATGCAGCCTCCTCCAAAACTAAAAATAAAGATAGCATTTTCATCTTTGAGTATATATCTGGAAAAAATGAAAACACTGATTTGAAAAGATACATGTATCACAGTATTCATAGCAGCAGTATTTACAATAGCCAAGATGTGGAAGCAACACAAGTGTCCATCAACAGACAGATGAATAAAGATATGGTTGTGTGTGTAGAAATATTACTCAACCAAAAAAAGAATGAAATATTGCCATTTGTGACAACATGGGTAGATTTAGAGAGTATTATGCAAAGCATAGTAAGTCAATGGGAGATGTGCAAATAATGTATGATTTCATTTATATGTGAGCTCTAAAATAAAAACAGTACAAATGATTAAACATAACTAAACAGAAACAGAGCCATAGATAACAAAGAATAAACAGGTGGTTGACTAGGGCGAGGGAGAGGTGGGAGGAGAAAAATAGGGGAGGGAGATTAAGAGATACAAACTTTCAGTTATAAAATGAATGAGTCATGGGTATGGAATGTATAGAGTAGAGGATATAGTCAATTACTATGTGAACTTAAAAAAGAAAGGAAAAGAAAGAGGGACCAGGGGAGAAAAGGGGAGGGAATTAAAGAGAAAGAAAGAAGTGAGTTCCTAATATTGTCAAGGTTGTGATGAGATTGGCAGACTTTCTGGCAGCAGTGTGTGGGTCTGCACTTGGAAAATGATAGATCAAGAATTATAGAGTCGGAGTTCCCGTTGTGGCTCAGTGGTTAACGAATCCAACTAGGAACCATGAGGTTACGTGTTCGATCCCTGGCCTTGCTCAGTGGGTTAAGGATCTGGCATTGCCGTGAGCTGTGGTGTAGGTTGCAGACGCGGCTTGGATCCTACGTTGCTGTGGCTGTGGTGTCGGCTGGTGGGCCGGCGGCTACAGCTCCAATTAGACCCCTAGCCTAGGAACCTCCACATGCTGTGGGTGAGGCCCTAGAAAAGGCAGAAAGACAAAAAAAAAAAAAGAATTATAGAGTCTTTTTCTGAGATTTTAGCATAAAAATAATTAAAAGAAAAAGAAAGTTCGTGTACTAAAATGATATCGCAGATAATCTAAAGGTTTAGGAGTAGGTATAATTTATGAAATCTGTAGATTATCAAAACATTAAAATAGCTATTTTGAAGATATTCTAGAAATATAAAAATATTTATGATGTAATGTTAGGTCAAGAAATCTGAATATAAACTTTGTCTTTATTCCATCTATAGTTAAATTTATACTTATGACAGAACTGAAAGTGAACATAGAAAAATGAAAACAGTTGCTATGTTAAGTTTGATATTGTGAGTTTCTTTATTAAATAGCATTCCTTTTTTGTTATTGTTTTAACATTGTTTATGCAATATGCGAAATTCAGAAGTAAACCAATGAGCTAGATGAGATACACGGAAGCTTTGTAAATGCTCTGCAGCATCAGTTTGGAATGAGCAAAAAAGCACCATTATGTACTGGGAAGAGCCTGGGGCTTTGAAAACAAACAAACTTGGTTTTTAAATCCTGGCTCCAGCATGTGGTTTTAGATCAATCATAGCAATTTGACCCTTAGTTTTCTCATCTGAAAAAAAAACAAACAAACTTAGATTAGTAGCCAATAATGTTTAGTTGTTTCTGAGGTGCTCCCGCATATGATTTTCAAGATGCAAAAAGTAAATAAACAAAGAAGAAACCCAAAACCCATCAATTCTATCAATTAAAAAAGACTTCATTTGGTAGACTCTTCTTCAGACCTCAGCATCAATATCTTCTTTTTTTGGCTGTGGAAGTGCTGGAAATGATACCCTTTGGGGGAGTGTAATATTTGCTTTATCCAATTATTGAAAACAGACCCATGTCTGTCTGGCATAATGGTGATCACCTCTATGTCTATGGCTGTCAGTGTGAAATATACATGGAAGATGTAAGAATAGGATGAATGAACACCCTAACTAGGTGAGGGCCACTCTTCTCATCTTCTGAAGCAAAAGCTGAAAAGAGTCATCCAATAAGCCAAGGCTTTGAAAGTGAGAAGACTAAGGTATTATTAGAGAACAGGGAATGTCTTTCTCTTTATTATGCTAATGCTTTCCTCTGAAAGTAGAAAAGTGTGATATTCATACCACTGATGGTACTCTACATGATTGTAGGCAGTACATAGATTTTTAAAAATTTAAAAGTTATGCTTTTATTTTCATATGTATTAAAAAAAATGGTCATCACGGGTCTGACATGCATACTCTAGTAATTATGCAAGATGATCTTACTTTGGTACCAAAAGATACTATTTGAACTTTTGTTTATATTTCTTTCTTCACTCATCCTTGAGATTTTTCTCTTTGTTGTAATGTGAATAATATATTTGTATAGTGATTCATGTACCTTGTTAGAAATAAAACAATGTGTGACTAAAAGTACACATTCAACCTTTTTTACTTATGGGCTATATAAACCAAAAGATACTTAGAGACCACTCTATTAGAGAAATATTGATTTTTCATTTTTGATGTGGTATAAAGTTTTCTTTTAATAATAAGATCAGTAGAAGGACTAACATAGAGTAAATAATAATATAGATGGGAACACAGACATGTCAAAATCCAGGATAGTGAGACAAGAATTAATAAAGTTTGGACATCCTGGCAGAGAATGTTGGATGACAGGAGGAGAATGGCAGTATTCAAATTAAAACACATCCATGCACTAGCCCTTGCCCAAGGTCATAGTTTTCTGGGAAAGCTGGTTGTCCTGGAGTGGCAAATAGTCATAACCCTGATTAGAAAGAGGGGAGAGTGGACATGGTGGGCTTTTGGTAGAGAAGACTCAAAAGGCTAGTGCCGGGTCGTAAGAAGGTCATTGCTTCAGGGCTTAATATCACTTCTCTGTAGCCTCCATTTACTAGTTTTAGACTGTGCCTTATATTTAAAGCTCTCTTTCCTAACTGGTTTGGACTGGAAAGAAGCTTGAAATTCGTATGGCATAAGAAAAAGGCATAGATGAGAATAATTCAGTCAGTCAAATATTTTACAGACATCTTTCTTGCTGCCATCTACCCTCAAAAGGTAGAGGTGCTGCAAGAAAATGAAATTGAAGTCTGCTTAAAAGGGCAAATTCAAATAAATATTAAGTGGTATATTTTGACATACTAAAAATAAAAACGTATCCATCCAAAGTGTCTGTTTTTTATCTATTTTTTAAGGAAAAAAATTATTAAAGAAAACAGGCTATAGATCTTGCTTAATAAATTTGAAGACTATAATGCTATAAAAATGTCTTCAGATTCTGATCAAATAGTCTAGTTCTGAATCTGTGTAATCCATTAGAGAAAAGAGTAATCACTGTAGCGTGAGAATCATTTTTTCTAAGCCACTTGAATTATGTGAGATCAAGGGAAAATAGGTTGTTGGTTGTTTTTGCCAAATAATTAGCTATTATTAAAATGGAAACTATATGTCAACAAATGGACTGGAAGAACACCACGGTACTTAGGCCAAAGTAAGAAATTTTTGATTGCTGGTTTTTAAGCTCAGGAACATTTTTAAAAACAACAAGTGACAAAAGCCAGCCCATCTGCATGATTATGGTTTTGGATCCAGTTTCATTTTTAGTTATCAAGATTGTAAGGAAGTTTTTGACCCAGCATCTGTACCTGCTTCCACTTACTTCCCTTGTAGTATTACACAGCTGTGTGTGTGTTTAGACATGTACCCATATTTACTGACCTAGAATTTACCTACACTTGTTCCTAATGGGTGTGAGTTCAGGATAAGAGGCAACGGGACAAAAGTGATGACTAGGAGGGGAACATTTTCTTCCTTGAGGACTCCTGGGGCAAAGAAATGAAGAAGGCTCTAGAGACTTCTGGCTCTTAGTACGTATGACTCACTAAGTACTGACCTTTAATAAATCTGCCTGGTCAGACACATTCTTCTACTTAGAGAAATATGAGTCTAGAAGCTGTCGTAAAATTCACCTGTGCTCATTTTGGTCAGGACTAACCTGAGGCTCGGAGTTGTTGGCCCAAGTACTTTGTTCTTATTCCAGTGGCTGACAACTCTCACTACTGAATCTTGACTATGCTATGGCTTATTTCATCTTGTCTGTCTTTTCAAGATGAACAACCACTGTATATATTTCATATATATATATGAAATATCTTGGGGCAACCTTCTTCCTAGGCTCTCAATTAAATATGCTGTGATACTTAAAAGCCATTTGTTTAGTTTAAACTATGACAATTGTCTTTAGTTTTTCCTCACTGGTCAGTGGTATCTTATAAACTAACTCATCATTTTTTCTTTCTTCTTTGTCTGAGAGATAAGCCCATAGCAACACACAAACATGAAGACAGTAGAGGCCCTTTTTAAGCCTGGGATTTTTACAGAATTTTTCCTGTGTCTCATCTGAATTCAGCAAGTGAGATTGGAGGAAATAAACTGAACATAAGAAGGAGTTGATGGGACAAGGGGTTTATGGAATATTATTGTGTTTCTAATAGTTTCATGTGGGTTGAAGGCCATCTGGATGGCATTATGGAAAAAGGGCAGCCTGCTGGAATATTTGGAAGAAAATCAGATTTTTTTTAGATAATTTGTGCAATGCAGTGCAGTTGGAACACCTGAAGGAAGAGAGAAGTCAAGGAACTATAGGAAGAAATATTTGGTTGTTCTATGGATATTCTAGAAATGAATATGATATTGCAGATGAGAGCAGTTGCTTTCTGGAAAATAGGGAGCTACCTTGTTAATATTACCCCCAAACCAATACAGAGTTACTCAAAATAAAGAAGATAGTATTTATTTTGGAGAAAGTACTGTGCCCTTTATAATATAGAAAAACATGCAGTTTTCCCATCTTTTCACAAATAGTATACTCCTTTTCTTTCTAAGTTTCTGTTTACTTTTCAGTGTTTGGCTCATACTAAAGATGTATTCTGGTTTTAGAATTTTTCTTGAATCTTCAAATGTGGTTTTGGACAGAAACTTTTTTTCTTTCTTAAATAGGAATTACTTAAACAGGAATAATTTAAGAAAAAACCTAATTAGGAAGAACTATTAAATTTACGTTATAGGTTTATTGTTCAGATGATATATAAGATATTATAGACCAATGTTTGTCAAACACAAGAATGTGACCACCAAGTTTAGAAGCACTAACTTTAGAAACTAAAGTATAGGATATGACAACAGCTTTCAAATCTGAGTTTTTACAAGTTTAGTTTATGTAACTGCTTAAAAAATCCACACAATTTTCGTCATTTTTACATTTAGAACATTTTGAGTTATGGGTCAGTAATTCATATTTACCAATAAAATTGAAAGAATATGCTGAACCTTTAGTTAGTAATTTGTCCACAGTAATAGTGTGACAAAGACAAAAATGCCACGGCTGTACTTGGTTACATAATGGTAATAATAATAATAATAAAGTATATTTATCTGTAAACTTAACAGTCTATAGTGTGTGTGTGTGTGTGTGTGTGTGTGTGTGTGTGTGTGTGTATAAAAGATTGATATCATGGTATGATATATATATATATCATAGATTGTAGGAGGTCTTTAAGAGGGTTTTTTTTTTAATATGGGTTTTTCAGGAAGGATCAATCAGGGTGGCTAAGTAAGAGCACATGGATCTCACCTGCCCCCATGAACACATCAAAAATAAATTTACACGTGGAACAATTCTCACTAAAAACTAAGTGTAAACTGGGAGAAGGACTCTACAGTCAAGGCTGTAAAGAAGGTACACAAGTATTTGAATAGGAAGGGAAGAAAAGTGGTGGAATTGAGACTTGTGCCCCTGGGGGGGGGGGACTCAGAGGAAAAGGGAGATTACATGGGCAGACATCCACCCTGGGAAGTGCATGTTGAGATCTAATACCTATCCTTCTCAAACTATTCCAAAAAAATTGAAGAGGATGAAACACTCCCGACTTCATTCTATGAGGTCACCATTACCCTGATACCAAACCAGAGAAACTACAAAAAAAAGAAAATTAAAGGCCAATATTTTGATGAATATTCACATAGAAATCCTCAATAAGATATTAGCAAACTGAATCCAACAATATATTAAAAAACATCATACACCATGATCACATGGGATTTATTCTAGGGACACAAAGATGGTTCAGAATTTACAGATTAATCAATGTGATACACCACATTAACAAAAGGAAGGACAAAAATTGCATGATCATCTCAATAGACACAGATAAGGCATTTGACAAAATTCAACATTCATTCACGATAAAACTCTCTCAGAGTAGGTTTAGAGCAAACATATTTCAGCATAATAAAGATCATTTATGACATACCACAGTTAATATCAATAGAAGCTGAAAGCCTTCTAAAATCAGGAACAAGACAAGATGCCTACTCTCACCACTTTTGTTTAACATATTATTGGGATTCCTAGCCACAGCAGTTAGACAAGGAAAAGAAATAAAAAACATCCAAATTCGAAGAGAAAAAAGTAAAACTGTCACTATTTGCAGATGACATGGTATTTTGTATAGAAAACCCTACAGTCTCCACCAGAAAATTATTAAAACTAATAAATGAATACAGAAAATTTTCAGGTTATAGTTTAAGATTAACATACAGAAATCTGTTGCTTTTCTACCCACTAATAATAAACTATCAGAAAGAGAAAGCAAGAAAAAAATCTCCTTTAAAATCATGTAAAAAAGAATGAAATACCTCAGAATAAACTTAACCAAGACATGAAAGATCTGTACTCTGAAAACTATAAAGTGCTGATGAAAGAAATTGAAGATAATACAAATAAATTGAAAGATATCCTATACTCTTGGGTTGGAAGAATTAATATTTTTAAAATGGCTTTACTACCCAAAGCAATATACATATTTAATGCAATTCCTATTAAAATACTCATGACATTTTTTCACAGAAGCAGAACCAGAAACTCTAAAATTCATATGGAATCACAAGAGAGCCTGAATTACCAAAGCAGTATTGAGAAAAAAGAACAGAGCTGAAGATATCACCCTTCTAGACTTCAGGTTTTACTCCAAGTACAATGATCTAAACAGAATGGTACTGGCCCAGAAACAGACACACAGATCAACAGAAGAGAAATGAAGAGCCTAGAAATAACTCCATGCACCTATGTGATGAATCTATGACAAAGAAGCCAGTAATGTACAGTAGAGAAAAGACAGTCTCTTCAATAAGTGATGTTGGAAAAACTGGACAGCCACATGTAAAAGAATGAGATTAGAACATTTCTTTATACTATAAACCAAAATAAACTCAAAATGGGTTAAAGACCTAAATGTAAGGACTGAAACCATAAAACTCCTAGAAGAGAACATACACAGAACACTCCACAGTATAAACAGTAGCTGTATTCTTTTTTATCTGTCCCCTAAGGCAAAAGAAAAAAAGCAAAAATAAACAAATGGGACCTAATAAAACATAAAAGCTTTTGCATAGCAAAGGAAACCATTGACAAAATAAAAAGACAACCTACACGATAGGAGAAAATATTTGAAAATGATATGACTGGTAAAGGGTTAGTATCCAAAATACATGAACATCTCATACAACTTAGTATCAAAAAAACAAGCAATTCAATCAAAAAAATGGGCAGAAGACCCGAATACACATTTTTAAAAGAAGACCTAAATATGCCTAAAAGGCACAAGAAAAGATGTTCATCATCACTAATTACTAGAGAAATGCAAATCAGAACAACGAAATATCACATTACACTTCTCAGAACGGCTGTCATCAAAATGGCAACAAATAACAAGTGCTGGTGAGAATGTGGAGACATGGGAACCACGATATACTCTTAATGGAAATGTAAATTGGTGCAGCCACTATGGAAAAAATTATGGAGATTCCTCAAAAAACTAAAAATAGAGCTATCATATAATCCGCAAATTCCACTCCTGGGTATGTATGTGGAAAAAATGAAAACACTAATTCCAAAAGATGCACCTCAGTATTCATAGCAGCACTATTTACAATAGCCAAGACAGGGAAATAACACAAGTATTCATCAACAGATGAATGGATAAAGATGTGGTGTGTGTGTGTATGTATACATATATAATGGAATATTATTCAGCCATAAAAAAGAATGAAATTTTGCTATTTGCAGCAACATGGATAGAATTTGAGAATATTGTGCTTAGTGAAATAAGTCAGAAAAAGACAAATACTGTATTATATCACTTATATGAGGAATCTAAAAACTAAAATTAATGTATGTAGCAAAACAGAAACAGATTCATAGACATAGAAAAGAAACTACTGGGGAGAGAGGAGAAGAGAAGGGCAAGATAGAGGTATGGGTATTTTCTTTTCTTTTCTTTTCTTTTTTGTCTTTTTAGGCCTGCACCCATGGCATATGGAGGTTCCCAGGCTAGGGGTCTAATCAGAGCTGTAGCTGCTGGCCTACACCACAGCCACAGCAACATCAGATCTGAGCTGCGTCTGCGGCCTACACCACAGCTCACAGCAACGCCAGATCCCCGACACACTGAGAGAGGCCAGGGATCAAACATGAATCCTCATGGATACTAGTCTGATTCATTTCCACTGCACCATGTGGGGAACTCCAACAAGTATGTTTTATATATGAAACTAATATAATGTTTTATGTCAATTATATCTCCATAAATAATCTATTTATATTATGCTTGATAACATATTTTTAAAAACCCTGTCCAAGACCTATCACCTATGACTCCTACTTTGAGAATTATTGGTAAAATCAGTTTCTTATTCCTGTCGGTTTAATTACGTGTTATAATCTCTGTGGAGAAAAAGGGGGTGGGAGCAGATGAAGTAAATCTACACAGAAGAGATCATCGTTAGACATTAGATTTCTTGGACATGTAGCAATTGCCCAGTTTGGCTGCCTCGTGTTGAGAGAAAGCTGACCCAGTGAGATTATGTGATTTATTCCTAGTAGCACAGGTAGTTAGTGACTGAAGTAAGATTCAGCCCTGACTTCTGGTTTTGTGCCTTTTGAAGTACAACTATTAGAAAGAAACTTAAATGTTATTTTTGTATCATAGTGATAGAAGAAAATAGTATTCAGTTGATACAGATATGGATAACAAAATGAAATTATTTTTAATTTCTAAATTTTCCTTTTTGTTGTTATATTAATTAAAAATAGATTTAGCTTCCTTTTTTTCCTTTTTTCTTTTTCTTTTCTTTTTTCCTTTAAAGTGCTATAATTCAAAATATTAAGGTAGAAAACCTTTTTTCTCTCCTCCAGTTGTAGAAAACCGTCTCATTTTATAGAATCATTTAAGATATGAATATTAGGAACTGCCAAATGAAGAGTGGATATTGCTATTTGGGTGATGTGTAGTGCAGTGGAAATGCTTTGGGGGTATCAAATCTGGAACATCTGATCTGAAGGGAAATTACCTTCTCTGTGATGTTCTGCTTCATTTTGTGCAAAATTCCATTCAACTTTTCACCCCTCACCGGGCTATGCTTTATCCAGTTGGACTGTATCATACATCAGCTTTTGGGGGGCTTGGTTTTCCACTAACTCAAATGTCAGTTATTGATGTCAGCCCATTTGTTTCCATGTTACCTTTCATAGAACTCAGCTGCACATATTCTTTCTGTCAGAAGCTTTCTTTTTTTCTCACAAAGACAGAATTTCATGCTTAGTCAAAAGAGGTAATGAAAAATAAAAAAAAATCCATTTACCTTTCAGATATATTTCTGTGTTTGTAGTCAAAACTGAGTATTATTAAGGCATTGTATTTATTAGAGTAAAAAATCATTTTCAATGCTCATACTCCATCTTCTCTTGCCACTTAATGCTTGTACATTCAAGTCTATACAAAGCAAGTGGACAGAGTGAGTGACCAAGGTAAGGACAAGAGAAAGAGTGGCTAAAACTGTCTTCATTCACAAACTATCCCAGTATCCAGCAAGCCACACCAGGAGTAAAGTGAATGCAGTTCTAGAAAAGACAATGCATTGAATAGTTAATTCAACAAAAGCTATGTGATATGATGACTTTGAAAACATAAGTACCTTATCTACTGTCTAGAGGGAGACTAAAGGAGGGAAAAACTGAATGTTTTTTTTTATTTAAAAATGTCCACAATATAAATTTCAAGACTATAACCATTTGACATGTAAGGATTTTATATATTTATATGTGGTTTCTATAATTTAAGTTTTGAAGAAATAAAACGATAACAACGGCTACTTTTGCTGCACACTTACCATAGTGAGAGCCAGCGGTAATACTAAGGCTCTCTAGATATCTCATTTTGTAGCTAGATAATGCCATCATCTTCAATCTGTAGATGAAGACAGTAAGTTTCAGATATGGTAAGTGACTCTGCAAAGGTTGTCCTGCTATTTTATGGCAGACTTAAGAAGTAGCTGGCTGTGTGCTGCCATGGTGCTCACTAAACCCCCTCAACCACTGTGCATTGAAGCCTACCAAACCATGGTCCCATGAAATCCATGTCTGTCATAAGGGGCTGACTGATAATATACATGGAGGCAGGGCAGGGCGTATTTTA
>PVHT021183519.1:15379420-15426711 GCA_004024745.2 Catagonus wagneri
CAGGGCAGGGCGTATTTTAAAACTTTGGGTTAGACATTTTAGGGTATAAATACATGACATAGTGTTATTATTCTGAAGCCTGGAGAAATGATAGTGTCTTCTTATATATTGTATCTCTTTCCTATGTTTAGAATGCCTACTTCTTTTTGTAGTTATCAATGTTAAAACGTTCTCCATCTTTCAAATCCAGTTTAACTCTTTGTATTAAGTTAACCCTAATCAAAAGTGATTTTTTGGAGTTCCTGTCATGGCTCATGGTAACGAACAGGATGTGGGTTCAGTCCCTGGCCTCACTCAGTGGGTCGGGGATCTGGCGTTGCCGTGAACTGTGGTGTAGGTCGCAGATGTGTCTCAGATCCTGTGTTGCTGTGGCTGTGGTGTAGGCCGACAGCTATAGCTCCAAATCAGCCCCTAGTCTGGGAACTTCCATAAGCCACGGGTGCAGCCCTAAAAAAAGAAAGGACAAAAAAAGAAGTGATTTATTCCTTCCTAGCTCTGGTTATTCAGTTACAATGGCAGCTTTCAACTCTATAGAGTTATGATGTGTGATTTCTCCCATTAGAGGGACTATCCATACAGGTATGAGTCTGTCTAATTAATCTTTTTACTTCCTATTGCAAATGGCTTGCTTCTAATGCGATGTTACTACACAGTTACTGAATGAATGAATGGAAATGGAGATAGTAACTCCCAAAGTTTGCTCACATAGAGGTCTGTAGATGATGATGATGGTGGTGGTGGTGATGATGCTGATGGGCTGAGAAAAGATCTGTGAAAACTGCTACATAATCACATTTTACCCTTCCAAGAATCCTATTAAGAAGGGATTATTATCCCTACTCTACAGATGAGGAAATGACCTCAAAGAATTAAAATAATATGCCGAAATTTACAGAGCTAGTAAGTAGCTGAGTTAAGACTTAACCCCAGGTTCATCTGACTTTTCAATTAAAGCCTCCATAACATTAAAATAGATTTTTTTCAAATTCTCCCTTTGTTCAAAATGTACAAATTTAAGTTGTACCAAACTTGTATGAATCTTTAGCCATCAAGAGATCGAGTAGCAGAAGAGGTGAACACACAGGGTCATCAGGTGCACTTGTACAGGATATGCATGCAGTAGTTCAGGAGACACAACCAAAAAGACCTCCATGTGAGTGGTGCCCCCTGGAGGTGTGGAGTGCACTACCTGCACAAGCATTCATGACAGCCCTGAAATCTGTGCCTTATTTGAAACAGTTCCCTTATTCTTCAATCTAAGTGAAGACAGTACATTTCTCCTCTCCGCTTCAAGAATTATTTAAAGCAAAAGATATATTCTGAGAGCTCCATGTTTCTATCTTGGCTTTAAATTCTGAAATAAGCACAAAAGGGAAAAGAACTTGTATACACTAAGAATCTCATTTACTAAAAAAAAAATATTAATAAGGAATCTTCAAAAAATATCTCAAGTAGTAATTATGCAATGATAATTCCGAAGAAATACTTAAAATACTGTTATCGGGTAAAAAATTAAATCAGATTGTTGACTAGTATCTCTGGCTTTTTTCAATGCTATTCAATAAGGATTCTCCTAAAGGTGATTTTGATTCGTCATTGGGTAGGCACTGAAAAATAAATAACCTGGCAGATGCAATGCCACATGACAGAGCTGAAAGCATGTTCAATTAATCTCTGCCTCACTGTTTCACTAATCTATCTTTTTAAATATTTCCAAAGGTCTCCTCAAAGTCTTAGCTTGAGTTAACACTCTAAGCTCTTGATATTCATTCCTTCATTTAGAAACCATTATCCAAGTCTTGAAAAGAACCACTTAGCCATTCATCTTGGGAAAGTAAAGATTTATTCTGGTTAGCTTTCAAAAATCCTAACTTTCATTTCATAATTCATTCACATATTGTCATAGTGGAGCAAAATCAATAGCAATACACTTCCATTTTGTGGGCAAGTGTAGTTCTTATTTGCTAGACTTCATAGAGTACCTCGTGCTTGCTCAGTAAGAGGTTTAGGTCACGGTCAAAATTAACCTAGGAACTTATCTTCAATAATGTCTTATCAAAAACTATTGCTCTTCTCCTGCCAAAGCAAAGTTCACTTTGCCCAGGTGTTTCCAACTGTCTACCCCATATACAGGCAATTGTTTTTTCCTGGTTTCCTAACTTTTATAACCTTATCCTTTCAACTTCTTCACGCTCTCTCTTTCTCTGCTGCCATTTTCATTTCAGCCCTGATGCCTTTTTGTAGCATGGTGCCTTGGTTTTCTAGCCTTTTGCCTGCATGCTTTTTGATACCAGTATTACCCTGCTGCCTGCCTAGCTGTTCTGTTGCTGTTGCCCACTCTCATCAATCCTCTTTTCTCTTGTTGTCTGAGTTTCTTGCCACATACACAGCCTACTTTGTCAATGCAGTGTCCCTGCCTCTCCTGGCAATAGCTCCTCATCTAGCCCCAGTGAGCTGCCACGGATAGGAAGATGCTCTTGGTAACTTTAGGATATTGATGAACTTTGTAGAAATTGATGAAGAGATCTTTATGTTGATGATAGCCAAGTCTTTCTTCTAGCCTAGAACGCTCCTCTACTTTTCAAAATAAAATATCTGGGTAATTTTTGTCAACAATTTCTCCCTAGGTTTCTAACTTTATATATGTATAATGTTGAGCTAGTCATCTCACAGAAGCCTATTCTCTCTTCGGTATTCACTTTCTCCAGTGATATCGTCTTGTCTGGAAGCCTGAGGTTAATTCTTAACTTCTGCATTTCCTTCCCTCTCTGCCCACATCCAAAAATTTGTGAAATCCTGTTGTAAAAATTCAAACCATGTTGTCTGTGGTCTCCCTCTTATTGTGAGGATTCAGGCCTTAGCATCCACTTTTCAGCTCAATTCCTGTCATTTCTTACAGACTTGCCTCCCTCAGCATGATTTTCTTTCCTGCTTTTCATAGTAGGACAAAGCACCTTCTGCTTTTTGTGACCCTACACTGATATGACCCTTGATTCTGCTTTCATATCAAGTGATGCCTCACTCTTCATGCTCCGTGAGCACCACGTTCCTTAGAGATCACTACAGCTTCATGCTGGCCCTCTCCTTGGTGACATTGTGAGGTTCTTCAATATAGATTTAATTTTCTATTTTTTGATTGGCACTTGACATGCACTTTAAGTTTGAGAAGATATGATTTTTAATCAATTTGGAAAAATTCTCAGCTATCATCTTTCCCAATATTGCTTTTCTGCCACTCCCTCAATTTCTTTTCTGCTTGGATGCCCATGAGTATGTAGTGAAGGATCTCGATTCTCTATATCTCAGAGCTGCCCTTTCCAATCTTTATCTTCATATGCTGCTTTACTGATTGATTCCTTTTATGTATTTTCCAATTCACCAATTCTTTCTGCAGCTAGTGTTTGCCTAGTGCTTATCCAATTTATTGATTCTTATTTATTTCAAATACTGTGTTTCACATTTCTAAAATTCTCACTAACTCTCTTTTCAAACAGATACCCACTCTCATTTCTATTTAATATATATTTTAAAATGTCCTATTTCCTTGTTATCTGTTTGATTGCTATTTATAGCTTTATCACTTTGAGGATATTAAATATAATTATTTTAATATTACTTACCAATTGTTCGGTTATTTTCACTTTCTTCAGAGTGTATTCTTCCAATTGTTGAATTTATTGGTTTGCTCTTCCAGCTTTTTTTCTTTCAGACATTCTGGAGTTCTTTAGTCTTGAGTGGGATTTGTTACATTTTCTTTCTGTCCTTCTGTGCTCATCCCTTCCTAGTAGGCTTTTGAGGTTATCTGTGTTCAGTCACCCAGATTCTTCAGTTCACAACCAGATTTTTGATGGGCAGTGTGGCACTTTGTCTCATGATGAAAATGAAGATAAGAACAGAGGCTGCCTCTGATTCAGTCAGGGTTGTGAGGCTGTGTCTGCCACTTCAGTCTCTTAGGTACCAAATTTTATGTAAATAATAGCCCTAGTTAGAGGATACCCCTAGGAGAAGAGGACTGTGACAGGGAATTTCACTGAAGTAATAGCTCTGGCTATTTCCCCATCCTATTACTCACCCCTACCCAGGAAAGAAGGAGTGACTTATTTGCTTATTGAGTTTTTGAGATGGAATGAGTATGGGTAATTTAGACACTTCTGGGTGTTTGGGGGGAAACTGCCTGCACGCAGGGATAAGGGAATTTTTATCTGCCCTCTTGGCCAATGTATGATCCCCACTCTGCTTTTGCAGGGGAGCCAACAGTTTTGGATCACTGTCTTTTATAGGGTGGGTAAATCTAATTCAGAGGGCTGTTACCATGTCCAACTGGCTATGCATCTAAACTACACCAATCTAGCTTTTATCTGTAATAAAGCATGTACTTTGATCTCCATCTTACTGACACTTCTTGCTCCTTTTGCCTGTCTCTCAGTTGGTTCTGAACTCGAAGAGGAAAAGGGCTGCTATCTACTGAGCTTTCTTGCAATCCAGCATCTGGTTGTGGCCTTTTTCACTGGCAGGTCTCTGGTTTTAAGCCTGGCTGTAATCATCAGCCTTGTGTGAGGCATTCTTACTCTCTGTTTACTCACAGAAGCAGGAAAACCTGGACTCCTCTGTTGGAATCCATAGCTCAAGATCAGCAGACTTATAGCTTCAGGATGAGGCCTGAAACACTGATTTTACTTGTTTGCTCTTAGATGTTACAGAAATATCTGATTTGTGCTTAAAACCAGCTGTGCCTTTTGGATTTTGTCTCTTCACAATTTTACTTTGCTTGTTTGTTTACTGCTACATTTTAACAGTGGAGAGAATGGACAGTGCTTGGCCAATGGGGTGTTATAATTTCACCTTAGTGAGACATCTTCCTCAGTGACTTTGTACCTGCTATTCCCTCTCCGTGACATGCCTTTGCCTCCCCTGTCTCTTTTTGACCTAATTATCTTTTAAGACTCGGCTTTGGTACCACCCTTTTTTTTGGACACTTGAACTGCAATCTTCAGTCACTTCGCTTACAACCTAGAAGTGATCCTGTTAGGTGTCTTCCTCATTGGGTTATAGGTTCCTCCAGGGCCAAGGTAATATCTTCTACACTTTTGTGACTCCAGCATGAGTCTGGTGCTTGCCACAAAGCAACATTTAGTAAATGCTTGCTGATATATCAATGAAGTAAATGTACAATTGTGTGTTTGCACTGATAGATCATATATAGATTAACATGCTCAGTTTTTTCTTCTCAATTTTACTGCAATGTTACTTTCATTCCCACTCTTCCATCCCCACCAACACTGCCTTAATTTAAAGATTAATCCTATCTGAAAAGTAGCTCAATAATGTTGACTCCCCAAAAATACATGGACTTTGGAGTCAAATTGTGTGACTTTGTACATTTTCTTAACTTCTATGAATATTTCTTGTCTGCAAAATAAGGCTAACAGGATAAATTTTGCATAACTTGACAAATTTTAATGGCTAAATCCCAGAGTAGGCACTGAGTCAATACTTCTTATTCTCAGGTCCCTTCCGCAGCCTTCTTGTATTGATTGATGCAATGATCTTCCAATAGAAACCAAGCTTGTATGGGGGAATAAATTCCCTATGATCTTGGTCTTTCCTCGTAAGCATAGTCAGAGGTAGATGCTCAGAGGCTATCTTGAAATGTAGATTTAGTCCCAACTTAGGTTTTTTTCCTAGCAAAAGATATAATAACATACTTCCAGTAGAGGATATCACCATAGAAGGTGGTAGAATCATAGGATTCTAAAAGATAATACATGTTGGAATCTTAGAATTAGACGTTTGAGAATATGACATTTAAACACTATTTCAAATAAGGAGCAATTGTGGCTCAGTGGTGACAAATCTGACTAGTATCCATGAGGACACAGGTTTCATCCCTGGCTTTGTTCAGTGGGTTAAAGGATCCAGCATTGCTGTGAGCTGTGGTGTAGGTCACCAGCTATAGAGCTCTGATTCAACCCCTAGCCTGGGTAAAACTTACATATGCCGCAGGTGAGGCCCTAAAAAAATAAAAAAAAAAAAGAATCCCTGTCACAGCATTATTTCTAGATGCACAATTCATGCTATAACTTAACAACAACAACAAAAAGGAAATTGCATGCACAAAAGGAAGGGCTGAAGTGAACTTTTTCAAATCCAAGAGTTGGATATCTTTTCCCCAGTTTCATTCTACATAAAAAGAAATGGCAGGGATGGTTTTATTTAATTCTTTAATCTCCTTCACATTGTTGTTTGCTCTCTCTGAGTAGAATTAGGGAATGAAATTCATTTGCTTAATTCTCATTAAAGTGTTAGAGGAGTGGAATGGGATGAGGTTTGTTCATCCTCATTGCTTCCTTTTTTTCTGGGCTGGAGGCCATAAGGCACTTGGCTTCTAGAGCTCAAGCTGTTCTGTTCTTCAAATATCCCCTGACAATCAATTTATTGAGTGATCCTGATGTTGCTCCAGGGATGGAATGACAATTACAGACCCACCAGGAAGCAAAAAAGGTGGCAAGAACAGCAGTTACTATACAATGGTGGGGAATCAGGGATTTGTCAGACTTTGGGTGTGAGGCAACAGTGAGAAAGAACAGGGTGTGTGTGTATGTGTGTGTGTGTGTGTGTGTGTGTGTGTGTTTTCAGCAATGAAGATAGGCTAACTTTGATGTTTAGATGTACTTAGGCTTCTACTCTATAATAAGTATAGTTTTACCAATAGGAGAAAGAGCTAGAAGGGAGAAGGTTTATAAAGAGAGAAAGAAAACTAGAACAATGGCCTTTTAATGAGGCCTTTCTACTGCTGTTTGAAGGCAGAGCCTCTCCTCTTTCTGCAGATACCACATGTGAGTGTGAACATCAGAGGTGGAGAAGATAGAATGTATTTGCTTTTGAACATTGAGTTGAAGCCAAACTTCAGGCAAGACTGGCTGAAGATTATTCGGTCTTTAGAACTTCTCTCTTTCCTGCAATATGTGTCTCCTTTGGATACTATAAGTGATGATAATTGGGAGGCGGTCAGGGAAGGGGGCCACTTGTTTTGGAAGTGATTTGACTTCTTATCATTTTCCATGACTGATTGGGTGCAATTTGCATTAAACAGCAACTTTTCAGGTATATGATGTTTTGGTTCCAGTTCTACTGGGCATTTAAGAAGAGTGAAGGGAGAGAAATTGGGTTTTATGCCTCTCCCCAGTAAACAGAGTAGTGAACCTTACCCATGCACTCATCAAGAGAATGGTTTTAAAAATATATAAATAATCATAGCAGATGGATATGGGGTGTAACCCATCTAGGCTTGAGCAGTTTATATTTGTTTATTTCTACTTCATGGTCTGATCAACTCCTATATGATTGAAAAAATAAGGAGAGGCTGTGATACCTCCATTGTGCTTTTCAGCAAGAAACAAGTCCCCAGATTCTTTGAATTAAAACTAGAAGTAAATTAAACATATTAAAATCTATCTTTTATAGTGCATTTCCCATGAGTATTTTGTTTCATTCTGTCCTCCACTGCCTCTTGAGTAGGCTGAGAAAATTAGGTAGGTTTTTTTTTTTCTCTTTTAAGAGGAGGACCACCTAATATTGTATTATCAAGGTGAGGTAGAGAAAGCTGCGTAACTATTGTGTGTGTGTGTTTTTAAACAGATGCTTTTATTTGAGACTGAAATTTAAAAATACTCACATTTTCTTCTTTTGATTTCATTTTAATAACTAGTATTTTCTGAGAATTAAAAAAGTCTAATTTTATGAGAACATTTTGTGTAAAATCAGATCCAAATCCCAGACATACTGATAGCAACTGCACACATCCTTTTACATAGTTCCCGAGAATATTATGGCATTCCACCCCAAATTTCTATGTTAAAAGCTTTTTGATAGGATTAAATTTGACTCAGAGAAAGGTGGCAAAAATATGTCACCTAGTAGTTATAAACCAGCATGAGTGCAAATGGACTCAGTCCAGTTCTGATGTAAATTTATAAACAATTAAAAGTAGATGAGTTACAATGCCCAGAGCTGAGAGCTGAGAACATTACTGTACACTTGAGAAAACTTTGAGAACTGAAGAAACAATTGTTTCACAATATGACATGAAAATAACAGACAATATTTGTGTCTGCAGAGTCAAGCGCAGTCCTGTGTGTGGTTTTATCATGTACACGATTTTTTTTTTTTTTTCAGCAAGCTGGCAGGAGCATGAGTGATGCATAATGGTGGTGGTGAATAGTTTTTGGAATAGATTAGTAGGTGACGTCACGGATAAAGGACTATTTATCACCATAATTTAACACAAGATGCAACACAATGGCTTGATGGATGCATTTTATGGTTTTCAGCCAATCATAATAATGGGCCTATTGACTAAAGTTTTATGTGTCCTTTACACATCCTTCATGTTTTAGAAAAAAACAGGGACCATGCCGGGGAAGGATGAGTGATAATTCAGAAAGGGCCAGCCCTTTGTGGAGTATGTTTTTTACCACCTCAAGCCTCAGTCTCTGAGGCTCTATACTCAAACTGCCAAAGGCCAAGGGCAGAGCCAATGCTACATTAAAGAAAGCATCTGAGGTGAGAGATAACGCTGCTCTCCCCCACCTAGGAGGTCAGTCAGCAGGGAGCAAAGTCATTTGGGGAGCAGAATTGCTGTGACTTCTCTGTTATTTATTTTTTTTCCTAAACAAGGGAAGGGGTCCTGGTTAGGTAGAGTGATACCTCTCAGACTTTTCAGAGAATATATTAGCTAGTAGGATCTGCGAAGACGACAAAGGAGGTCAGAAAACACTCCATTAGAGAAAACTGAAATAGTCATGTCAGATAAGAGAATTTACCTAAAGATGGGGTATGTCCTTTGTCTTCTTTACTCTTTCCCCTACAAACATCTTTAGAGATGGATTTTCTTTCACTGATTTCCATGAAAATTTTTGGCTGTTGTAAAAGACTGGATTAATCTCTTCTTTTTATTGTTTTTAAAATAATTCACTTGAGGGTAGCTGGAGAACCAGGAACTCCAACATTCTTTCCTGTACAGAGGAGCAGAGAGTAGGGAGACTGGATATTATGTGACCAATGTTTAATCATTTCTTGCACAGAAAACCAGGATTGGTATTTTTTTTTCACATATATATAGCAAGCAAGCAAGAAGATTACCTGATGCAATGACAACAAATACCCTGACAATAGGTAGTGTCCTCAGTCTCAGAATGTACCTACTTCTTGCTGATTGCTCTCACCCTTGTCTGCAAAGTGAGGGTGATAAACAGTTTTATCACATGGGAAGGATAAGAGGGTTAAATAGGATGATGCAACAAAGTAATGAATATATTTTGCATACCCTTTATGTTTGCAGCATTGCCCAAGTTTTACTCCATTTCCTACCAACTTCTACGCTGTGGTACAGGAGTAGAGAATGGAACCTATAGAATAGAGCTGCTGGGTGCCAATCCTGGATCATGGTCATGATATTTGAAACATTGGGGAAGGTTTAACTTTTGTAAACCTCAGTTTCCACTTCTGTAAAGTGGAATTGATACTAGTAATTGCCTCATCTGACTTACTCTGAAAATGAGATATGTTCATGAATGTAAAGGAGTTGGCTGTAGTAAGTAATCAGTAAGTAGAAGGCATAATTACCACACCTCTTGCTCTTAGATTTTCTTAGAAGGTATTCTCTTAGTGATGAAAGGACCAGTTCACTCTCCTTGTGAATATTTTTTCTGGCTTTATGGAGATATGATTGACATATAACATTGTGTTATTTTAAGAGGTACAATGTGTTGATTTAATAAACTTATTTATTCCAGAATGATCACCACCGTAGCTAACACCTCCTTCATGTCACATAATTACCAGTTTTTGTGGGAAGAACATTTAAGATCTAACTCAACTTTCAAGTGTATAATACAGTATTGTTAACTGTAATCTTTATCTGTACATTAGATCCTCAGAATTTATCATTGTGAATATTTTAACAGTGTAGGTTATATATTTGTATATGCTATTTAGTTTTACTTTACACTTGCCACAATCTGAACCGTGAGTGGAATAACATCTATTTAAATGGGCTTTTATGAAAGTAGAATGTTTTTATTATGAATATTAGGCAGAGGAATAAGTTCCCAATTTATCTATCTATCCTTTCATCCATCCAAACCTTTTGAAATTATGACTTTATGTAGGGGACCAGATGGCTCAGAAAATTTTTAACCCTTATATTTTCATTGGCAAAGTGCTTTTAAATTAAAAATCTAAAAGCTTCTTACCAATATTAGCTCATAGCTCATTTGAATTAACCTAAGATCCTTCGTTCAATTCAGCCTCATGATGCTAATTAGCAAAAGCATTTCTTACTCATGTCCTTTGGGTGGCTTGTAAAAATTGTTGCCCTTTGTTTCCAAAGAGTCTGTACATTTGCACCATAACCACTTTGTATTCTAACTTTGGTTTCCCCAGGAAATAAAAAAGTAGACAAAAGTTGTAAGACAGACAAAAAGCAACATAAATAGGTATTCAATATGTTAAGGAAGAAAATACCTGGACAGGAAGTGAGAAATAATGCATGGGGCATCATATAGATGCCAGGGTATTATCGATTATGTTGAGTGTGAAAAACATTTTAAAGCAAATTTGAGATTTTAACCCTAGGAGGCATACATAACTCCTCAAACTTAGTGGAGTAAAAACTTCATGATACAGGTTCCTGGTAAGGGAAAGTAATACCAATGTTTGAAGAGACACATTTCATGAGAAAGGGAGGCACAGGGCTAAGAGAATGTTCTAGAAAATCAGTGAAATTGATTGTGTAACGTATTCTATTTAAAAAAGAGAGCAAGAAATAAAAATATTATCAGTGTGAGGACATGGAAGCTGCATTTCAGGTGTAGGTAATGCAACTGTATAAGAAACAAGTTGTCTTTGATGATGGAAGTTGGCTACCCATCATGCCATGCTCACTCATCCCTTAGTTGAGCATGTTAAACATTCTCAAATTACCTTACATTTCGTTTCATGCCTTGCTACCAGGTCTTGCCAAGCTAGGACATTATCATTCCAGGATAGACCAGGAAAAGACCGGTGAACCTGAATTTCAGCCACGCTTTGTAAAATCTATGGTTATCTTGTGAACACAAGTAGTAAACTGTGGGTAGGATAATAGAGGAATACATATGTAACCATTTAATCACATGCCAAAGAGTGCTACCTAATGAAGCAGTTTGTCTTGGGGGAATTAACTAGGCTTGTTCTTTTGCCACCCATCTTATTTTGTTCCATAAGTTGAATAATGACTTTGGTGATGGCATAGAGAGCTTCTTGTTTGATTGGTAGATGAGAGGAAGAAGCAAGGCTTACTCCTTTATTTGCTTCATAATCAAAAATTCTCAAACTCATGTAACCGTGGGTCGAATATAATGAATTAGAATCCAAAATAGATAAATATAAAATTATACATGTGGGACCTCCAAGTCTCTCTGCTTTAGTACATAATACCAAAAAAAAAAAAAAATGAAGTAGCATAGTAGTAGCACATTTTTTAAAGACTCAGTCCTCATTGGTTCTGAAAACCCATCATGCGTGAACAATATGATGCAACTTCTAGAAAAATTCTGTGATTCTTGGGCATTTATGTAGTATCAGTAGTGATGAGATGACAGAGTCACTGTGCCTTGTGCTGGTCAGGTCAGACTTGGAGCCTTTTGATTCATTTTAGAACTCGTATTTGTAAAAGACATGGATGAATATATATGTTTATCCAGAATTACTATAGAGGCAGAACCTGGGGAAATACTTCTGAAATATAGAGTGGGGTGAGCATTGTAGAGTGTTGGAGTTTGGTAGCAATATCAGAAAGACTTTTCTGAAGCTAAAGGTAGCAATATCAGAAGACTTTTCTTCTAGCAAGAGTGGAGCATAGCCACACCTCTTGTTAGTAATGTTGTAAAAGACTTAGGAATATGAATCCATTCAGGTGCTGGACTGGCAACCTCTGCTGATCTCTCAATGCCAAAATTCTAGAAATCTCACAAACACAGTGTTGCATGAGCCATGGAGATGAAACCTTATGTTAAAGAAATGAAATAAATGAAGAAACCAGTTAGCAAGCCAAAAATCCTTGAACCCAAATATCTGTTCTCTGCCAAGTGTTTTACAGTATATTTCTACACACCATGTTTTAAGGCACTGCCGAGATACTCTGCGTGTTCCAGATCTTCTGGTAGCCTTCAGAGTTGACTTCAACTCCTTACTTCCTTTGACTTTTACTGAGTTCATTTGCCAGGCCTTGTTCAAGTGTGAGGAAGGCAGACATTGACCATGAGGACAATCCAGCAGCTCACGGTTACATTCAATTTCTCTGAATGTGGCTTTCAGCCATGAACAATTTTTTTTTGAAACAAGAGCCTTTCAGGTTGAGGTTACCTTCATTAATTTTATCTTATTTTTTCAAATCTAAACAGTGTTGTTGTTGTTTCCCCTAAAAGAAGCAATACTTTAGCACATTCTTCCATGTCTGGCATTTGATTTTATTTTGATTTTGACAATTAAGCGTAGGTATTTCAAAGGCCAGAACCATCTTTAAATCCTCAGAGCTTGCCATAATTTTGGCACAGCTTAGGTACTCAATGAATTCTTCTTGGATTTAGACATTTATTGATGATGTTAAGGAAAAGTGACAAATAAATACCCTAAGTGATCCTGGATTGGATCCTGGGCCAATAAAAGAGCATTAGAAGGACAATTGGTGAAATCTAAGGAAGATCTGTCCATTAGATAGTGGCTCTGAATTTTAGTGTTACTTTTCATATTTTGATAGTTGAACTTTGGATATTAACATTAATTAATATTGTTCATAGCAGCACTATTCACAATAGTCAAGACATGGAAACAACCTAAGTGTCCATTGACAGTGGAATAAGAAGATGTGGTATATACACACAATAGAATAGTACTCAGACATACGAAAGAATGAAATAATGCCATTTGCAGCAACATGGATGCAACTAGAGATTCTCATGCTAAGTGAAGTAGGTCAGAAAAAGACAAATATTATATGATATCATTTGCATGTGGAATCTAAAATGTGTCACAAATGAGCTTATCTATAGAACAGAAACAGACTCACAGACATGGAGAACAGACTTGTGGTTGCCAAGGGGGAGGGAGAGAGAGAGGGATGGACTGGGGATTTGGGGTTGGTAGAGGCAAAACTATTACGTTTAGAATGGATATGCAGTGAAGTCCTACCGTATAGCACAGGGAGCTACCAATATCTTGTGATAGAACATGATGGAAGATAATAATAGAAAAATAATGTGTATATATATATATATATATATATATATATATATGTATGTGTGTGTGTGTGTGTGTGTATATATGAAACTGTGTCACTTTGCTATATAGCAGAAATTGACACAACATTGTAAATCAACTATTTGTCAATAAAAAAAATTTTAATATTGTAAATATGTTTACATTTCAGTAAATCTGAATGAAGCATATAGGGGACCCTTTGTGCTATTTCTGCAAGTGGTTTGTATATTTGAAAAAAATTAAATAATAAAAATAAAAGAGAAAAATGCTTTTTAATGATGTCTCTCAGTGGTCACTAGCAAAGTAGGACAAGATGAATGGGTACTTTCCTATGGCCTGAGCAGTTTATGAGAATAGGAGGTGATCCTGCATCATGTATGAATCATAAGCATGTTCTAAGGTGCTATTGACAGGCATCACCTGGGATTAGCAATGTCTGATCACAGGAAAGTGATAGTTGGGGAGAAGGTCATTCGTCCACCTAAACCTTAAAACTCTGTCAACCAAGCTGATGTGGAGTGAGTCCTCTATTTAATTCTATAGAAAGTAGCCTAAAAGATGACTTCAAGCTGACTAGGATTTAATTTTCAGTGCTAACCTTCAATTAATTTGTAACTTTTTTGGCACTCGCTTTGCTGGAATGGCTGTAATTATGTTGTTTTCTGAACGGTGAATTCATTCAGGGCATACTCTCCAGACTGTTTATACAGCTGGAAAATAGCAATGGTAATAGATGAGGGGAAAGAAGTTAATAAGGAACTTACTTTAAAATTCAGTTATCTGTGTGTGTATGTTTAAGTGTCTCATGAGCCATCACTGGTAGCTGAAACCAAATTTTTCATGGTCACCATTTTAAATGAGCTAGTAATAAAATTGCTAGATATTTTAATATTTTAAATGCTGTCTTGAATTTGAATGCATACTTGACAGGGCAAAGGAGGCAGCTTAATGCCTTTTTAATACTCAGTTCACCATTTGCTGAAGAAAGCCATGCTGGTTTTCCATTAAGAAAACCAAGTCTGTCATCTACAAATTTCCCCTTAACCAGAGCTGTTCTTAGTGTTTTCTGGAATTCTTTCTGTGATCAATTCGAACCCAGGTAGGATATATTGCTGCCATATTGGTTCTTGCTGATGAGTCATAAAAATTGGCTATCAGATGAATGAAGAAACTTGCAAAGGATCTTTTGAGTTTTGCACTACATGCTCACACACCCTACTTTCTATTTAGACAAAAGAACACTCTTTAACAGTAAAGATTTTCTTTTGATCAAAAATGCCCACAGTATGTCTTTAACAGATTACTAACTCCAGAGTCATCACTTGGAGTCAGGTTTATTCTTTCACCATCAATAAAACACAGGCTGCTGGACCCTAAACTTTGAGTTTCTGATTCAGAAGGTCTCGGGTGGGGCCAAGACTTTACATTTCTGGAAGTTCCTTGGTAATGCTGTTGCAGAGACAGAGGTCAAAGACAGAGGTCAACAAACTAAGGCCTGTTTGCACCTGGCTGCCTACCTGCTTTTGTAAATAGGGTTTTATTGGAACACAGATTTGCTTATTATTTACATTGTGCACTTTGGAGCAACAATAACAGAATTGAGTTTAATTGTATCAAAGTTCTAAAAGAGACCTGATGGTCTGTAAAACCTAAAAAATTGATTACCCAGCTTATTTACAGAAGGATTTAGCTGACTCCTGCCCTGAAATATTTCTCCTAATTCTGTCTTCAAGTGTGACTTAGGTGTGAGGTGATGGTGTCACCTCTTGGCAATAGAACCCCCTTCCCTCACCCCAATTCCTCTCTGTCACTAGCCTTTCTGGCCCTGTCCCTTCTTCATCTGCAAAGATGGCTCTCATAAATGGCTCTTCTATTAGCTGGTTACCCCTTATTCTCTTGTTTCATCCCCAGTATTTGGATCTTAATGATTCTCTCTCGTTATAGGATTAAAAAACCTTCTCCCCCATGAAATACATTTGCCATTTCTGAAGCAAAGAGGGAATTCATTTTGCCACAGAGGCAGCGAGTTTCTGAGCAGGAAAAGAGGCCCCTTCTCTGTCCTAGTATGAGGCAGTCCCCTTGCGTGGACATTTTCCTTTGCCACAGTGCACACAGACAAGAGAAGAGAACTTTTCTTGATTTACAGCAGCAATTTCTCACTGTAGCCTTTGATGCTGGGCCTGAAACCTTTGCCCCACTACATAAAAAAACTTTTTTTGATACTGCTATGGTGTGGAAAGAGAAAGGTCAGTTTCCCGGATGTCTAAACGTTTGTTCTCAACCCAACCAGTCATCAGTCCTCCCATAGGCCTGAGGACACTTTTATTTCCTGAGATGGATAACTGGACCTTAGCATTTCTTGACATCCAACATTTCTCTACATTTCTTGCTTTATAGTCCACCCACCTAAGAGATTGGGGTTGCACAAATATTTAATTTCTTGTGCTGTACCTTTGTTCATCTTTTTTGCCTCTTTTATCTTTCTTCTCTTCGTGTGGTCAATTTTTCTGCATCCTCCAGTTAAGTGCTTGCTCCTCCTGAAAGCCTTTCTTGCTTCTCTTAGGAGTGTCTGCTTTACCTTATTGCGTTTCCATGATTCCCTGACACCCCAGCATCATTGAACTTCCCCATCATTTTATAATCTCTCATCTGTTTCTATAAACTCAATCCTAGATTGGCCCTTCATTATTTCTCTATGCTTCATCCCTAGCAAAATGCTAAAATGTGGGTGGTATCCAAAGTTGTGTGTTGAATGAATAAATAATTCAGAGATACACTCACACTGTCCATGCACACAGAGAAGTAACTTGGTAACAAATAGGTTGATGTGATGCCCTCAAAATAGAATTAACAATCTAGTTACTTCATCCTTGGCTTTAGGAGAACTCTCCATTTTTATCAGTATTTAGGAATCTATCTTTGCTGGTGATGGGTTTCCCCATCTATCAAGTGGGTCTAATCCAGCCTGTTCTTGGATTGTCCTGAGATTAGTTAAGAATCTCATGAGAATGATGAGAAGATTTGCAGAATCAGAAGCACTACACAAACCTATGGCATTATTATATACACATGGTGTAATAATGTCATTTAACTTTCTCTTGTTCTGGGATTCATCTTGACCTTAGGAATTCAGTCTTCAATCTTACATTGCATGAAAACAAAGGTGAAGACTCATTCAACATACTTTCTTTAGTCTTGGAGAGGAAAGAGAGGGAGTGATACATTTGTGTTCTGTGCTTCTCAGAATCACTAACAAGTGTGTCTGGAGAGAGGGCAACTCTCAAGGCCCTGCCTTTTAAACATGTGTTTTTAAACAGTAGCTTTCTACTTAGAAACACTCATTGCTTTGACATTTGCAGATTTGCCACAATGGAAGGTCAATAACTGCTGTGTTAGAAAGGACATCCCTCTCTGCTTGGCCCCTGTGGGTAAAGACAATTCATACATCTTTTAAAGCTTGGACCACTGCATTACCCAGGTGGAAGGGTGGCTTTTAGGGCCAGTGAGCATGGAATTTTCTCACTTCATCCCAATTATGGAAACACCTGCACTAAATAGCACTTTGAAAATTACAGCACTTGGTCCTGCATAGACATGTGGGCACATGTCCCTAAATGAACAGAATCTGCTCTATCAAAATAGGGGTCACTCTTGCCCCCTTTCTAACTCTAGGATTACGTGTATCTTAGCCTCACTAGAAAATCCTGAAGTTCCCTTTAGTCATTCTGTTTCCTCCCTAGTCAATCATTTACTCACTCATGCAAAGTAATTTATTAAATTCTGACCATCTGCCAGGGGCTAAAGTAAGTACTAGGGATAAAGTTCTAGTCTCCCTCATGGATGAGGTTGACGGTCTAATAGGAAAGCTGTTGTGCCTACAAACAAAAAGATGCATGATGTAATTGAGGTAAATGAGACACAATGGCGGAACCTGTCTTTAACTAGGACCTGTAAGTGAGGCTTGCTTCCCATGGGAGATGATTTTTGAACATCAACTTGATGAATGAGTTCATTGGTTGCATAAGAGAAAGAACGGCGAGGATTTAATGTCAAGGATAGAGGGTACAGTCAAAAGGCAGATGGTGTAGTGTATCAACTCAGGGAACGATGAGTTGTTCAGTGTGCCTGGCATTTGGGAAAATAGCGTAGGGATAATGAGAGGCAGGAAAACCAAACAGAAGTTGGATTTTGGAGGACCTTGAATGCTAATAAATTTGCCTGTTGTTCTTTAGACAAGAGAAAAACACTGAGGAACTTGGAGATACTTCATTCTGAGAACCATGGGTATTTTGTATGAAACTAGTGCATTAAACACCTTGGAGTCCTTTTGAGCAGTAGACTAAACATAGTAATACCAAAAATTGGTCTCTTAAATCTTTCCCCTTATTACTGAATCTCTCCAGATGAGTTTTAGTGCTTGAAACCTGGCTTTTTTCCTTTTGGTTTTTTCCCTTATTAAGATGAGTTCTTGCCTTTCCACTCTTTAAGAACTGAATACCTTAGTGCTCTTGCAGTTCATCTATTCACTTTAACTACACTTTGATGTAAAACAAAATCAAAGAGTACTTGGGGGTATAGATTAATAATGCCGACTGCCTTTAGTTAGCCTATGTGTCCTGGAAACATAGGAAGTTTTCTCAGCTTCCCTTGGCACTGTTTGATCCACATACTAGTTCTGGTCAATGTTTTGAAGATACGTGATTAAACATAAATTCTGAGTGAAGTACTTTAAGTTGGTATAAGTTTTCTCACGTTTTACCCCCTGTGAGCACAACACCGGTAAACCATTGTTGAGACAGCAGGGTCAAAAGATGGGCAAGAACTTTCATCAGATGGATCCCCGAGTGACCATATGAAACAGAGCTACTTGCTCTTTGCTAAACCAAGAACCTAGAATTAATCTTTGTTATGTTACACTACTGAAATTTAAAAATAAATTTGACCCCACAGCCAGTGGAAATCCAGGATTTACGGCGCCTGAAACTTGTACAATTTGAGGGGTGAGTGTTTTTACAAAAATAGGACACAAAAATACTTTACTTGTACAAATTCCACAAAAGCAATGAAAAATCATTGCTAGGGTCCTCCCAGGACCTTGGTAGGGGTCTGGATAGCTGACAGACCCTGAAATTTAAGCCTCATTACCTTCACAGTAAATCAGTTTCTTTCCAAAGCACAGCCTACTCTGACATACTTTCCTAGAAACGTTTCTATTCAGTCTTTATGTTCCATCATGGAAGAAAAAACTTTGTTTCCTGATAGCAAAATGTGTTCATCCCTGTAAAAGTAGGGGAGATTTTGGACAGGGACTGGTGAAGTTTCCTAGTCCTCTGAAACCATCACTGTTGTAGCATACAGACATTCCTACCTTTGTATGAGCTCAATAGTCCCCTTCACCCCCTTCACCTCTTTTTAAGAAGGAGCATATTCACCTTTGCAGTTCGAAGGGTAGTCTACCAAACACCCCAGGTTTTATTTCCACCAGGTTTTAGAATTTGCAGATTTTTGAACAGAATTCTCTCCGACTGAATGATCAACTGATACATCTATTCATTTCTTTGACAAATATTTCTTGGTTTTGATATTGTATTTTCTGGAGATATCAGAAGGAATAGTATATGTGTGGTGACTGCATTTTTTGCAGTCAAAAATCTAGCCAATTCCATGATCCATTAGTATCAGAATATATGGAGCCTTAGTTAATTCTTTCTGATCTATAGGATAAGATTGTCCTAAGCGAAGTGGGTTGAATGACCTTTGCCCCTTTCCTACTTCCTACTTGAGGCATGTGGAGAGAATGAATTAGGTCATTCACGAAAAATTGTTACAGCCTCAGGAAGAAAAGTGCTATTTAAATCCAAATCATTAACACCAATAAATCTAATAATAGACATAAATTCATAATGCATTTGAATAACTCTAAAATAAATATGTGTGGTGATTAAGTGATGCCATAATTGGAATTCTGTAGGCGGAAGTGGCATGAGGGGGAGAGAAAAATCACTTTTTTTTGCTAGTCTTTATTAACTACCCAAATTTGAGAAGTGTTACTTGGAAGTAGAATTGTGAGAGTATCTCTGATTGCAAAGGGCAAGCTAATGTGATTAACTTATATGAGACATTTTTGCAAGGTGTACATGCATGTCCTTTGAATCTATTTCTCATTGTTATTGTTAAAATTTTTGTTAAGTTGCCAAAAATCTCATAGCTGACAAGTAGGTTTATATGGAATAAAGCTAAATGCAGAGCTTCGGGCGTACTCAGGTAATCATTGAAATACAAATGGTGGTTATGGATTAGCATCCACTTTTTCTCGAATTCCATGCAGTTTGTAGGCTATGGTGCTTCATTCTTATTGTGTGATACATGAAGGCTCAATCAACACTTACAGATTTCTGTGTTTAGTGCCAGCCTTTTCCTTCCCCTCCCCCCACAAGAGCTATCTTTATGACACCCACATATTTTAAATGGAAGAAAACATAAATAAATGCAAAACTGTCATTGGCTTTTAAGGTATTATATAAGTGATTAAATTTTATCATGAGGAGACAACCAGCTAATGGTTTTAGTGGAACACATAAAACCTCATAAACTACAAAAGTTAAATTTTGTCATATAATGGGAATCAGCTAGAGAAACCAACAGAGTTTCCTTTTCCCCCTGAATAAATTCTAAACAGTCCTTAGAAAATGAATTACCAGACTGCAAATCAGAATGAAATATTTTATAGCCATAAAACTAAAGCTACTTTCAGACCACTTAGTTGGAGGGAGGGAAAAAAGGGAGAGCAACTTGTCAACTCTGTTGTTGCAGTGTCATTGCCAATGGCATTGGTGCTGGGCTCTGCCTCTATTTTAACAGCCTGCCCTTGTTTAGAACAACTGAATCTGATCGACAGGGCTCCCTCACAATCCCCCACCCACAATAGAAGGTGCAGCCCCTCGGAGAGCGCATTCGGCTGGAGCTTTGCCAAATGAAGTAATTACGTGATGAAACTATTTAACTTTGACTAAAATACTCTCACCAGGTTCTTGCAGACGGTGTGTCTTATATCTTGTCGAAGCAATTTTATATCATGCCTTTAAAGTACAGTAATGGCCCTGTGCATTGACAGAATCCTCGTAAAGGGAGAGGACCAAGACCTGGCTCATGAAGTGGTATTGATTTTCTGAGTTCCTGCTCGAGTTGCCAAAGATACAACACTGTTGTTAGGGAGAGGAGATGCCTTGGCCTTCAATATCACAGGAGGGTTCCTGGGTAAGCACAGGCATCAGGAGGCCCCAGTGATAAGTAATGTATTTGGGTGATAACTGCCTGTATTACTTTGTTAGTTTTAAAGTGACTCAGCACTTGCTCGTCCCAAATGCTTCTCAAGGTCCTCAGTGGCCCTGGCAGAGGGTTCTATGTATAGATAGTACCCAGACTCCAAGAAAGTGCCCCTAGAGGGTTAATTTACATGAATGATTTATTTTCGGCTGATTTTTCTAAATTTTAATCACTAAGGACAATGAACAGATTCAACTTCTAGCTAGAGTGATGGCTTCAATTTGATGCTTAAAGAGAGCTTAAACGTGTCTGCAGATCCGTAACTATATCTAATACAGGTTAAGTTAGTTTTTAGTCACTTCTAGTAAGTCCTGTGAAAAAGATTTATAACCTTGAGCATAGCTCCACGTATGTCATTACAGACAGCAAGAGAAGGAAACCAAGCATCCTGATCAGATGCTCACAAAATATGCATTTCCACTGAACTACATAAATGCATATGACTTAATCTCTTTTTTCAAGCTTACATTGATAAACTGCACAATGTCTAATGGTGAATAAAGATGGATCTTTGATGATTTTCAAGGAAAATTGAAAGTTATGTCTTTTAATGTGTTGAGAATCTGAATATCAATTCTCAAAACCCTTTTCCTTTTTCGTTGGGAGGGGGAGGGTGCTGTAGAGGTGTCAGTAATAAGAATGTTGTTATATTGACCCGACTTTTGGTTGAAACATTTTTTGGAGGAAGCTGAAGATGATGGTGAGAGGTTTGGAGCAGTGGGGCCAGAATGAAGTCCCTTTGGCAGAGAACTGTGCGTTGTGTTTCCTGATTCCAATCCCTGCAGGGCCCAGATAAGTACCCTATGAGAGAGTGAGAGAGAGAGAGAGAGAGAGAGAGGGAGAATGAAAGCATGTGGTTACTCCTCACTCAGAAGACAGAGAAGGCCAATCAGAGAAGAAAGCAGGGCAACCAACTTCAGCCTTTCCCAGTTAATTAAGAAGACATTGACCCCTTAGCTTCTTTCCTGTCCTGTTCCAAAAAACAGGAAGAGCAGGCAAGTTGACCGTGGACAGATGTACATGTTGTACACTGCTTCATTTTTAGAGACATCTCTAAAGTAACAGGGCTCTTTGTAAGAATAACTTTGTTTGGTGGAATGGGTGCTGCCTGTCTTATCTTTATGAGCAGTGCCACTGGAGTCACACAGTGTTCAGGGACAGTGTGCAGTAGCCCTGGAGAAGAGAAACGATGTAATAAATGGTGCTACCTGGACTTCCTCATCCCACTGTCAGAGGCCACATATGGCTCTAGCCAGGGCTGGGAAGAGAAAAACTTAGAATCGTGTTAGAGATTGAAGGTTTAAAATAAATAGGAGTGAGTTTTAAATGATACAGTTCTAACTACCAAATGAGACCAGAGACTTAGGAAAGAACAAGATGTTTCTGAGACAACCAGGGGGAAAAAAAGAGTTTAACGTGGTAGAGTTGGGAAGCAGCTGTAGAAAAAAAATTAAACTGTTTGATGTTTACACAGCAGTAATTTGCAACTCCTCAATAAACTTGGTACATATAAAATGAAAAGATTACTGTTCTCCTTCCCTGCAGGCTGAGAATGTTTTCCTTCAGGTCAAAATCTGTATTGATTTTCTCAAGGGTCTAAGAAAAGTTCCTGGCCTAGAAATCAGTTTTGCTAAACTTTGTGCTCCATTTCCAGAGTTTCTCCTTGTCCTGGGCCTGCTGTGTGCCCAACTTCCAGAGATGGACTGTGGCCTTTTCCCTGTGTGTGAGTCCAGTCTTATTCTGTTTTTCTACAACTTTACAACTTTGCCACCATGATGCTAATGGAGAATGTCTGAACCTCCATCTCTTACCTGGGTTTTATTTAATCTGATGCCAATAATTTTCGGGTTTGTGGAGATTTTATGTGGAAAGCCTCTCCAGCTAATTGGTTTAGGAGATATGCTGGTGCAAGACCATGGAGGGTATTGTTACTTGGTCAGCAGCCCCCAAGACACTGTGTACCTTATTTTAGAGAAAGGAGGTTTCTTTGACAATCCCAACACCACCCAACATTTACCAGTTGGTTCCCAAGGCATGCTGTCATTCATGAGTACAATCATGTTCTTATTCTAAATGTTCTGTCATCTTAGATGGACGATCTAAGGATAGTTAAGTGTCCATTAGCTTGGGGCAAATGAGGAGGTGGTGCCCCTGGAACTTGAAGGAGGTCAGTTAAGGACAAATTAAAGATAACACTAATTCACATAGCGGGTAATAAAACCAGGGGCCTCATTATCCTAAAAGGTGATACTGGCAGGAGATATAAATGGATTTTAAAAGGGTCTGGACAAATTTATGAATGACAGATTTGCAAATGGCTCTTAAAAAAAGGCAAATATCAGGGAAGACAGTCATGCCTTCTTGATCCTGCACCTTAGAGCTTCTTTGGGCTTAGAACCTAGAGTTGAAGGGAACACAGACATGGGTGGTCAGTTTATTCCCAACTCAGAACCACAGTGGTGTAAGAATGGCCTAAGGGGAGAGAATGGGCTTAGGAGTCTCACCGTCTTCTAGCCAGGTGCCTTGGGAAAAGTATTTGAAAAAAGGAATGGTAATATGTAATAGGTACCTAGCACAATTTTGAGGACCAGAAAGACTATATGTAAAAAATGTCCCACGTTAATACATGGTATGCACTAGAAAATTGCAAGTATTATTATTAAGTAAATCAGTGGGAATTAAAATGATACTTTTGGCTACTTTCTAGACATGGTCCCTTGTGCTGGGCAGGTGGTTTCATTACATCATTAGCTATTTCATCTATAGAGTCGCAGCATTTTAGAAGGCCATCACCCATGGAATCTTGATGAATGGACCTTGCTTTGAAGAGGTTGATTCTAAGAGCAGTCTCAGGTGTTGTGATTCCATTATATAATTTCAGGGACTATGGAAAGTTTTAGGTGCCCACACTCCAGCCTCATGTCTTGCCCACATCTTATCTTCTTGCTTAATTTCTTTTTTTTCATAAATTTTTATTAGAGAACAGGTCACCTGAATATTGTGTTAGTTTCGGGCATATAGCAAAATGAATCAGCCATACATATACATATATATCCATTCTTTTTTCAGATTCTTTCCCCATATAGGCTATCACAAGGTATCAAATAGATTACCCCAAGATATATAGTAGGTCCTTGTTACCAATCAGTTTTTGTATGTGTATATGCCAACCCCAACCTCTTAATCCATAGCTCCCCCAGGGCTTACCCTTTGAAAACCATAAGCTTGGTTTGAAATCTTTTGAGTCTATTACTGTTTTGTAAATAAGTTCTTCTGTGTCATTTTTTATTAGATTCCATATATTAGTGATCTCATATGATGTTTGTCTTTCTCTATCTGACTTAATTGCACTTAGTATGAGAATCTCTAGGTCCATCCTTGTTGTTACCAGTGGCATTATTTCATTCTTTTTTATGGCCAAGTGGTATTCCATTGTATATATGAACCACATCTTTTTTATCCTTTCGTCTGTTAATGGATATTTAAGTTGCTTCCATGATTTGGCTGTTGTGAATACTGCTGCAGTGAACATTGGGGTGAATGTATCCTTCCAAATTATGATTTTGGAGAGGTATATGCTCTGAAAGCTTTCCAGACTCCTCTTTAGGAATTAAAGTCCCTATGTACCATCATGGCCCCTACCACCCTTCCTAAGAATTTGAATTCTGAGAAGTTTATCAAGAAAAAAAAACTCTGTGTTGCTAAGAATGATGAGGCTTGGGGTAGATGATTCTTTTGTGCAGGAAAATACTTTGAGTAGCCTTATTTCTTGAGAAGATATACTCCTTTGTATCTGCTATTGAAAACAATTGAAAATGATAACATAGTTCTGCATGTTTTTAAAAAACACATAACATTTGAATTTTCAAGTGATGGCCAATAAATGAGAACAGGGGACTTTGCCTGGATGTCTAAGGAAAGAAATGACTTGGTGAAAAATTTCCTAGGACAAGGATGGCTTAAGACAAATGATATTTGGTTTTCAATTTTAGCTTGTTCTTATTTTATGTGTTCCATAGTCTGTTATATTCCACTCAAAGTGTAAAGTTACATGCAGTAGCTTTGTACTGGTGGTGCTTTGAGAAAGCAGAGAGGGTAGAGGAGATGATGCACATGGATAAAGTGACAAAGGGAAGTAGAACTGTTTTAGGAGACAGATCCTTAAGTGGGAAGAAGACAATGGGAGTGACCAGAAAAAAGGTCATTCCCTTCTTGAAAACTGCATTGCCTGTCTCATGTGTGGGAATTGAGTCATTCCTTAGGAAAGAAAAGGAGAATGTGACCCTAGAAAATGGGAGGGCTTGGAACAATCAGATTACGAGGCTGTTATCCATCAAACTCCATTTGAAAGAACATGAGTTGAAGATCCCAAAGATGGCAGAATATGTTACTTTCATCACTGTCAGTTATAGAGATCCAGACCAAATTAAAGAACAGAAATCAAATTAACACTCCATTACATGTGCACAGTGCTTGAAACTTTACAAAATGCTTTCACATCTATTATTATTTTTATTTTTATTTATATTTTTTGCTTTATTTGTTTATTTTTAGGGCTGCACCCGTGGCATATAAAAGTTCCCAGGCTAGGGGTCAAATCAGAGCTACAGCTGCCGGCCTATGCTACAGCCACAGCAATGAAGGATCCAAGCTATGTTTGTGACCCACACCATAGCTCACAGCAATGCTGGATCCTTAACCCACTGAGCGAGGCCAGGGATTAAACTCGCCTCCTTGTGGATACCTGTCGGATTCATTTCCGCTGTGCCACTTCGGGAACTCCCTCATGTCTTTTATTCATTTGACTCTCCCAATTACTCAAAGAAATGGGCTGCAAATTATGGACATTTTATTTTTCTCCAAATATAGGTGCCCAGACATTCTATCTTTGAAGAGATTATGCTTCGCTGTGTACAGGTAATGCCTTGGGTATTGTTAAGGGTTAAATACCTGACTTGTAGTTGATTAGAAACCCACATGGAATGGAATGTTGGTTTTGTTACAACTTATGAACCGTGGTATTCAAATTAATATAGAAAATATTGAGGGGACATTTGCTGAGCCAAATGCATAGGTCTCTGGTATCTTGGACACACAGAACAATATGTAAAGTAATAGCAAGAACAAATAGCTTAGGAAAAGCAAAGCTGTAATTCCTGTAAAGGATTTACAACCTATATAAACATGAATCATAAACCCATTGGCAAATAGATCCAAGTTCTTTCAGGAAGATGTTTTGTTTATATGTGGGAACTAAAAACTCAGGATAAGAGAGGGTCAACAGCAAAAACGAAGATTCACATTACTCAGAACACATAATACCACAGTAAAGGATTATCCTGACATTTTAGTTATAGACATTTGATTTTAATTTCCTCAGCACCTGTGCTCACTTTTGAGGGGGACACAGCCTGCCAATAATCTACTCAGAATTTGGGAGGTTATATATCTTTATGGGAGGTCATCTCCATAAAATATTGGACAAGTTTCTCTGTTAAATTTCTACTTTAGGTCCACTAGAAAACCACATCATATCCATCAAGAGGGACTTGAAGTGGAAAGTAAAGATGACTAATCTAAGCTTTGCTACATACTAGCTGAGTGGCCTTGAGCAAGTTGCTTATGTTCATCCACTCATTTATTCAATTAGTCAATAAATATTTATTGATTTCCTATCACATTTTAAACACTCTGTCTGCCAATATGAATATCAAAAAGTAAAACCATTTGCCCTTAAGTAACTTGAACTCAGACAGGAACTGAGAACAGGAAAAGAGAGCTTATAACAGTTGTCTGGCATTCAGTAAGTCCTCCAATAAATATAGCTAATGAATAAAAAATCCCAAAAATATGCAAGTATACTATAAGGAAGGAATGAACATATATGAACATCTTTAATATTGGTGTATATACATTCAGACTTTTTATGTAGATGTAAGCATATATATATGTCATATATTCTCTCTATATATACTTATACTGTACATATGATTTTAAATTTGATTTTTTTCTCCTATAATAGTCATACTAAACATTATTTAACACTAACATTATTTAATATATTCTTGAAAGTTAAACATTTTAGGATTTCCCAAAATTTCCTGCAGTAAGGCAAATTGCAGAATCTATGATAAACATCTCTTTCTTGTCCTATCCTCTACAGAAGATTAACAGTTCCACGGTCACTTTTCACTTATCTATCTATTCACATTTTAATCATATAGGTCTTTTATTATTATCCTACATAAATATGACATATATGTATGTATTTGTATATTACATATACATATATCATTCATACATATGTGATAGAGATAATTTCATATACATATGAAATATGTTTTTTCAACATTATATTATGGGCACCCTTCCGGTCAATAGGACCTGAATATTGTTAATGACATACTATGTCAAGATATGGAGATACAAGTTTATTCAGTCATCTCTTCTCATCATGGCATTCACATTATACCCACTTTTTTTTTTTTTTTTTTGCCACATTCATGGCATGCAGAAGTTCCTGGGCCAGGAATTGAACCCATGTCACAGCAGTGATCTGAGCCACTGCAAAGACAACAGCAGATTCTTAACCCTCTGTACCACAAAGGAACTCCTATATCCACTTTTTAAAAACAGTTTAAAATAAATTTCAAAAAATATGCTGAAACTGTACATATTCTTGTGGACTGATGTTTCTGTAGGACAGATTCCCAGAAGAACAATTGCTGAGATAGAGTCTGTTTATTTTTAATAAATATTGACAGAGTGTTTTCCCAAAAAGCAAAGCAATCCATATTTCACCAGCAATGTATAAGAGGGCACATCTACCTCTACCCGTAGCAGCACAATGCATACTGAGCTAGCATGAACTTTCAAGGCACCCTCTTGCTCTCTCAATTAGCTACACAGATGCCTCTGCCTGGCCTTCAAGACTGTCTATAGTATGAATTCAACTTAACATTGGAGTATTATTCCTTATTACTGTCTCTTGCAGAAACCCTTCACTTTAGCCAAAGCTGTTGCATAGTTTCTGAAACCAAATGTATCTTTTCTGATTCCTTCACCTTTTCAAGGCTACTCTTCCATATCTTTTTGGCTTTTCTGTCCATTCTACCACCTCTGTCTTTCTGATAAATTCCTCCCTGTTTTTCAAGCTCTGCATTCTTCCTCAGTCTTCCTAAATCCTCCTCTAGTTGTATCCCTCACCACTCTTGAGCAGGCCTCATGTTTTATTTATATCTGTCTTGTGGCACTTCTGTATAATGCATTGCATCATGTACAGTTCTTTATGTACTTGCTTGTTGATCATTATAAATAGTAACATTTGAAGACAGAAGATCTGTCTCTTCATTACTATTTTTCATATTGATACTTAATTTTTTTATCAAATTGAATTAAGGGGGCTAATGACATAGATATCACAATGTACTTTGTGAATGTAGAGAAAAAGGCAGAAGAAGCATTCAGAAATAATGCATATATTTCACATTTGAGTTACTGGGAACATGGGGGTTCTTTTCTCTGAAAATCAGGAAAAAGGGAAGAACATAGTTTGAAGATGAAGATAATGTAGTTGTACAGGATTCGTTTTAGGCATAATTGGTACATTGGGGAGCAGTTTACAACTGGGATGTGGCTGCATGCAATTCTGATGTTAGGCAAATTTAGAACTGGGAATTCAGATACAGATTGTCCTCCATTTATTTCATAGGCTTTTAGTTTGAGGCTAGAATGAGGTAATGCATGGCTAACAAATAGGAGAAATAATTCTTTTTTATGTTGGAACACATCCAAAAAGGAATTGATTGGCAAAAAACTGACCAAAAGATTTCAACCTCTCATTATTTGTCACAGGGACCACAGATTTTGCAACCCATATTTTCTCATGTAAGGAAAGTTGGTGATGGTCATACTCTGGGTGTGTGTGTGTGTGTGTGTGTGTGTGAATACTTCTATTAGTTTTGTCCAGAGCTAGTTGACATTCAGCAGCTGACCCATACCTGTACAGTCATTCTAGTTATCAAAATGTTGAAATCATTCTCTGTTGGATGTTGAATCATTTCTGCTCCATATCCCATAAGTGCCCTCTTGCCATCACTCTAATGGTCCTAACCCTTCTCTTAGAACCACTCTTTTTCTCCTACCAGCCCCTCTCCCTCATATCCCTCCCCTGATTTTCTCATGATCTGGCAACTAAGGTGTTAGCCCCTAAGAAGGCAGAGTCCTGCAGGATTCTTTTGTAGCTCTGAGGCTGGTGGCCACTGGGTCACCCTCAGAAGCTTGTCTGTAACACCTCGAATCCACAAAAAGCATCATCCAGTTTCCCCCTCCTTTATTTGAACAGGGAATCGCTCATTTTTCCATCTGAACATGAACCTTCTTCATCCATAGTGCACCACTCAGTCTTGACAGGTTATTAATACATTGAATCAGAGCTGCAAAAACTAGAGCTTTTAGAGAATGAGGTTCATTGGTAATATTGTGAAGAGAATTCATCTGAGAGAGAACAGATACAGGCAATATGTGTTTGTTTCAATACTTGCATTTAAAAGTGCTGAAGGTAACTTGGTGGCAGATCGGATGACGACGCAATCCCAATTGTGAATTTAAATCTGATTTGTTTTAATATAGTTTTTGCCAAGGAAAGCACTGAGGGAGGCTCTGTGCCACTGCTGTTGCTAGTGTTATTTAACCTGTCAATTCTTTCTAATAAAAAAGCTGAAGAAATAAAAAACTATTGATCTTTATTTATTGACTTCCTTGTGAGTATAGTTAAAGCTGACACAGATCAATCACAATATAGTTAAATGGATGATATAGTGTAACATGACCTAGGATTCCAAGAGGAGTTTTAATTATAAGAACATTAACATTTTCCTGTATGCATATTGGGTAGGGATGAGGATTTTCTGATTACTCAGGGACACTGGTAGTATGGGAATTCTTGCCATCTCTACACATTCTTCAACAAAGTTTCCAGCCCCTGTAGAAGGAAGGGAAAAGGAGGAGGAAAGTCATTTCTCAAATTTCTCCTTAAATCTGTGTTTCAGCTTGTTTCTCTTTGGAGTTCCTAAATGATCATTGTTAAGAGGGAGAGAAATGAAACACAGCAGGGGTGGTGAAACAGCCTGGACAGAGCAGTGTTTCAGCCTTGAGCTTTTACTGTACACGTCTACCCTACAGGCCACTTCAGCAGAGTCATTTTCCCTCTGTCTTCTCTTCCTATCATTTTTCTGCTTTTAACTCATGAAGGAACAAAAAAATGGGGTTGGGGAATCTCCTTTGGAAAAGAATCTTTCCAATGGAAGAATTCTCATCTCTTCTTTTAGAGTTGCCTCAGGAGGGAAAAATGCTCACATGGCAAAGTCATCTGGCCAGTAAGAGTTGCCTCTGTCTCCTAGGCAAGTGAACATGGCCTTAGTTACTCTTATTAGCAGGACAGGTCCTGTGCCTTATCTTTCAAACAATGGGAATGTCATTGTCCTGAATTACCCACACATTTTCATATCAGTCCCCATTGTAGCTAATACCAAATCTCAGCTAAAATTAAACAATTGGTGGAACGCTTTAGATCAACAAGGGGGTCTTTGTGGGGACCAAAGCATAAATGCCTTTACCTCTCTAGAGTTTTGAAGTGGACTCACCAAGCACCTTAGTCCTTTTATGGATTCCTGTTTCAGTGACTGCAGTCCCTATGGCTACTCATATTAGTTGTCTGTTGAGGTAGATTGGAACTGAAGTATTTATAGCCTCATAGGAGAGAATTATGAATCCTTTGTTGTTCATGCATAAAATGCTGCCATGTATGCCTTTCGTATTTGATTTTAATCCCAAAGATCTCATGTTTTAAAGTCAATAACAATAAGAGAATTTGAGAAAAGTATATGGCCTTGCTTTAATGAGACTTAAAACCATAAAATAGTTTTGCTGATGCTTAAAAACATGTGTTCTATCTTGTGTATGGGCTTTTCTCTACCCCATCCCCTCCACAAAAGCCAGAGCTGACAGCAACCATCTGTGCTCTTATGTAAAGGTGAGAGAAATAGGGCTGCATCTCAGGGAATAAATGTTTCTTTGATTTCCTTTTCTTTTTCAATTGGTCACCATTAATTTTGAACTTTCCTGGCATTCTCTAGGCAATAAGAACAGAGAAGGGAGGGGCCCCTGGAGGAGAATTCTGGTCCTTTTTGCAAAACGTTCTCAACTGGTTGTCCATTTTGAATGCAGCCTGCCTACATACAAAGAGATCACCACCATCTTTCGCATTCAAAGACAATTGATGGTTGGTCCAAATGCAGAAAATAAGGGTCACAGCAATTTCCATAAGGGGCAGAGTTAATGGGATTCTGGCCACTCCTAATGCTACATGAAAATACTAAGTTTTGTGCAAAAATCCGTTTAAAGTGCACACCTATATCACCATGAAAAGAAAGCCCCAATCTCTTTGGGGAGCCTAGAAATCTAGGATGGCTAACTCATTTTTAGTGAATGGTAGCTTCAAGCTTCTCATTGTCATCCACTTAAAAGGTTTATCGTGAAGCTCGCAGTATATCTCCAGGGTAAGGAGCAAGAGCGAGGAGAATGTTTGAAGGAAGAAAATTGTTTCTTAGGAAACACCATATTGTAAATAAATTATTTTGGAAAGGCTATTTAATTTATTTTTATGAGAAGTAACTCTTGTTTCAGTGCTTGGAAATATTTGGGGATTCCTGCTTCATGTTATATAAAAGGACCTCATGGAACTCTTGCCTGTTGGTTTGTCATATTTCTTTAGATTCCTTTTTTGATTGAGTGTGCAACAGCCAGTATTTGCTGTGCAGTCATCAAATGTTGATGAATAGTGTATTAATTAGGAATAGGTTCAGCTGCTAATAAAAAAAACAAATTGGTAGTGGCTTAGGAAAAAATACATGCTTATTTCTCTTTGACATGATATTCTAGAGGAATGAAGTCTAGGGCTGTATGACTGTTCTATACTTCCCTAGTCATTCCAGTTCCCCACTTGACCACTCCTAGACTAGAGTACTCAACCTCTTGCTCTCCAATTTCATTGGCAGTGCAGGCGAAAAAGATAGGGGATAAAGAGTAGAACAAAGGAGAGATACTTTCTCCCCCTCTCTGTCTCTCTGTCTCTGTGTCCATCTGTCTCTCTAAGCAGGATTCTTTTAGATGGCAGAGGGATATTTCTGCTTTCATTCAAATGAATGAAACTTAATAACTTGGCCACCATTTCCTGCTGAGAGAATGTGAAATGTAATCTTAAGTCTGTGGAGACTGCAAATATTCTACCACTATGGCAAAAAGGGAGAAGAGACATTGGCATATAACTAGCGTTGTCTTTCAAAAACCATTTCCCTGGTCGAGACATAGAAACTTAGCTGAGGGTGTGTAGAGAAGTACAACTCCCTATTTCTTCACAGAATACTTAGGAAAACATGGTAGAACTGCCAAACATACATGTAATTAGCTACATGAAATGTAAAATAAGTAACTATTCTATTTGCTCTGTGACAATCTAATATTGTAAATGTTATCAGGAGAGAAAATACTAAGCCAAATAAAGCTGTAATTTTTTTGGTATAATTCAACTAATAAGTTTTATTGTACCAGATTGATGTTCTGCACCCCTACCCCAAATGTGTTTGTAATATCAAGATTCTCCAAGACTAAGTGGCTCTGGGTACAAATGCTGTACTCTGTTTCAGTAGTTCCAAATTTTGGCCATGGTAATTTGTGGTCTTATTTATGGTACCTCTGATTATTTTGAAAATTATATCAACATATTTTTGTTCGTTTCTCCCTTGTAATCTTTCAGTGCCTATTTCTATCCTTCATCCTTTACCCACTCATTTTGATCCAGTCTCTTTCACAACCAATTCAGAAATCTGTGTACCATTTTGAATAAACTGGATAAAGGTCATCTGTCGTGACCATAGTAAAGAGAAACAGCCAAAACAGTGGTAGGATGATCAGTACCATGGACAGCAACACAAGGCTTCATTCCCATACTAATCCCACATTCCCACAAGAGATTTATTTGTGTCTATAAATGTTGCCCTAACCCCGAGGCTACAGACATTCAAGACAGAGAATCCAGAATAGGAGAACGCTGGGGGGAAAGTCAGGGGTGGCCTACATAGCTCTTACCCACTTCCCTCGCTCCTCACACAGACTTCATTAGCCAGAGTAGTTTATTTCCTGAACTCTTTCAACCTTTAACTAATTTCTAACATCTATCGCTATTACCATGAAAAATATAGATCATAGAAAGAGTATAATAAACTTAAGATGATATCTCATAATTTGTCCAGAATAAATTTCTTCAACATCTTAATGGTTTTAGCTTTGTTTTCATTTCAAGTGAATGAGCAAGGTATAATTCAACTTATTTGACATATTGCCAGGATTCATTAAGAGGAATGCCTGGACTCCTGAGTCATTGGGTCCTGTCTGATGTTGCTCACCTGAGGTTAAACTTTTCCTAATGATTCTGAAACATTCCTCCTTCACACTCATTCTGTATGTAGTGATGCTAGAGGTCAAGTCCTTTATTTTGCAGATAATTAATTTAAAGCCCAGAAAAATCATGTCATGAGTTAAAGGTCACAAGGGAGATTAGTGACAGACTTAGGCATGATTTCCTTGTTCTGACCCCAGGTCCACTACTACTCTCATCTACACTAACACATCGCTTTTGTGGGACATGAACATTAATTAGGTAAAAGATGGCTATAAAACATAGTTTATGGTCACCTTGAAAGATATCTAGCTCAACTACCTCTTGGACAGACTTTGCAAACACACCAAACTCATGAAAGCTTTAAGTCTACTATTTCTTACTCTTCCATTTGTACATATTCCTTGAACGTAGAACTCTTTAGTATCACATTCTGTCTGTTCTGAAGGAGCAACCTCTCCATCTGCTCGGGTTTAGCAGCTGGATACCAATGAACCATGAACTGGATGTATATGTGGGACTAAGGACTCTCATTCATGTGTCATGAGTCAGAGCCTACTATGTAAGAGACCCCTCCCTGGGCGCTCTCACTGGATGTTTGCCTTGGCCAGTGGTAATCTATAGCAATGTGTGACAGCAGCAATGTGCTTGCCTCTACTCTAAAACTGACCTAATAGAGTCTTCTTGTAAATTTTCCAGTTTGGAAAATTCCCAAATAGAGAACTGACAAGACTCTGGGGTAAGCATGATTTCAGAAATAAAATCCAAGGGAACATTGAAAACATAATACAGTCACTTCGTTCTATTTTTTTAAAAAATCAACCCAGTGCTCTGGGTATATGGTTTGTTTTCTTATTTGAGCCTCATTTTTGTTGTTTTCTCCTATCTCACTGAGGGCCATATCTAACCACATCCACCAGACTTCATAAGAATGCTGAGTTGTCATGCAGGAGTTTTACCTCACACTGGGGAGATATTAGTTGATAAGATCCACCTTGTTCAGATTTATTGCTTTAGCATATTTCATGCTAAAAATATTTTTTCTACCATCTGCTAAGATTAGCACTCTAGTGGTATAATAAATTTACTCACCCTGTTTCTGTGATGTAGTCTGGAACCAACTTTATACTTTATTCGGCCTAATTGAAAATAGGATAAGATAAATGATGCACTTTGAATTTCTCCCTCAGACATACCATTGTTCGTTACTTCAACAGAAGATAAGCACATCTGATTGTAATTTTAGTGGTTCAGTAAAACAAAAGTTCCCATGGCAAAAATACAGCATTAGCTATTGTCATCATCCAGTGGAGTCTTGTAAAAAACATTCAATGCTATTTTGCCCTCAAATGAAATATTGTTTTTCATTTAAATACAAAACTGGTGGCCATCTTTCCAAAACATATTATGAAGAAAAATATATTTCAGTGGAGATATGGGATTTGGTATTCATTCACATCTGGGGTTCAAACTTAATGCCAAATTTAGAATTTGATATATTCTTGGCTTAGTAGGACATTTAGGTTTCCTTCTCTTATTCAGTCTTCTGCTTGGGCTTAAGTTGCTTTGAACATTTTGAAAGAGAAGAAAACTATGGGAGGTGTTTATTATGTGTTAGATTGTTTTAGACCCCAATATTTGTGCATTCTTCTCTGACTTTGATCCTAGACTTGACCATGAGACTTGCTTTGGCCAAGAAGATATCAATAAATGTGGTGCAAGGGGAGGTTTTATTTTTTTAATTTACTTATTTTTTGGTCTTTTTTTAGGGCCACACTTGTGGCACATGGAGTTCCCAGGCTAGGGGTCCAGTCAGAACTGTAGCTGCTGGCCTTCGCTATAGCCACAGCCCCAGCAATGCAGGATCCGAGCCGCGTCTGTGACCCATGCCACAGCTCACGGCAATGCAAGATCCTTAACCCACTGAGCAAGGCAGGAGATTGAACCTGCATCCTCATGGGTACTAGTCGGATTTGTTAACTGCTGAGCCACAATGGGAACTCCAACAAGCAGAAGTTTTAAGAATGCTTTCAGATTGGGACTTGGAATGCAGTTGCCATGATAAGAAGCCGTGGCTAGCCTACCGAAGACAGGTGACCCAGCTGTCAGATAGCACCAACCTCTAGACAAGTGACTGAGGCCATTTTAGATCACCCAGCCCTTACTGAGGCACCGGACTGCTATAGTTACATAAGTGACCCCTGGTAAGACTAGCAGAAGAACTTTCTAGTTGAGTTTAGTCTAAATTGTTGACTCCTAGAATCACAAGGAAATACAAGTGTTTTTATTTTTAAATTTTTGACTTGGTTTTTCATTTTAAAAATTGTGGTAAAATAATATGAAAATTGTTTTAAATTTTAATCCATGACTATATGAAGTATTTTTTAATGCATATATAAATAGCTGAGGGGATACATGAAACATACATCCTCCTTTACGGCCAATAAACATAGAACTTTGTGATTAGGATTAAAAATTTATGGATAGACTAAAGCCTAGATTAAGGTGAAGTGATGGCTGGATGGAAATTGCTGAGGAGACTATAAGAAATATACTGAAAGATCAGTATAAAAAAAAAAAAACAAGAACCGTATTATTTATTACTGTTATAAGCATTATGTCTCTCAGTTCCACATCTGTAAAATGGGTGTAGTAAGGGTGATGTTGAGGAAGACTAATCCATATAAAGCACTCAAACAGGGCTTGGTTCAAAGTAAGAATGTAATGCATACAAACTGCTATCATCCTGAGTATATAAAATATTAACTTGTAATTGGCTAAGTGTCAGGAAAGTCTCCCTGCAGCCATGATATTAGTGATTCATGAAGTCCAGATGCAATAAACAAGGGTGATTATTAGACTTTGTGATTCTAGATTAGTTCACAAGTGATGGACTTGTCAAGACCCAACTGCAGGGAGCTATCTTCAGATTGGTCGCTAGGCCCTTCCCAAGTGTCTCTATAGGAAAATTAGTTTTAAAGCAAGTAAAAAAATGCAGCTCATAGGAGGTTTTCAAAGGAAACTATTTACTCCCAAATCACCAACTAGACCTATCGCTATTACCTTGGACATCAGAAAAGAAAAACAAACAAACAAACAAAAAACATGATGTAATAGAAATACCTATATACAGTCCTATTTCTCATGGCTGACCACTTGCCCAATGCAGAAAGAACGATCAAGTGAACAATATGATGTTATGGAAAATTCCTGTTTTTTATATATGTAGTCTAGGTATTTAAATTTTTTCCTCTTAATATTGACAGTGTGGTGACAACGAGCTGGTAGGAGTCTATATTTGAGCATGAATCTATGAGCATAGGCATATTCCATGTGTGAAGGAGATTCCCTCCAAATTCACCATGAATAATGTATTTATTTGCCAAAAGGTATAATTTGTGTATTGAGGTCTGAGTTTGAGTCATGGATGTGCAGCCCATGTTTAAGAGAGGGAAAATGTTGCCACACTTCTTTGCCTGGAGCCTTGAGGCTCTATCGAAATGTCACAATAGTCGGTGACTCTTTCCCTCCTTCTTTCTTCCTTTTTTGCAGGTATGCTTGACGAAGAGAGGAGTTTATATTTATTAGAATATTATCTGCTGTACTATTTCTGACTTTCTCAGTCACTAGAAAGTGAAAGCAACATCTTTAACCTTTCTATCCCTCTTCTTCATTATCTCTACAGTTTGGGAGGCCTCATTAGGACAGAGGTAAAAGGCCAAAAGCTATTATTTATTTGTAAAGCAGTAGCCAAGAGACTGGTCTCAGCCTCTGGAAAAGTTGGGTTCAAATCCACACACCATACTTTCTAGGCATCTGATACTGGGTGGAATAATTTAAATCTTTAAGGCTCAGTCCCCCCTCGCTAAAGTTAATCATTCACACTTCAAAGGGTGGTTGGGATGATTACATGATTTTGTATATGCAATTCAAATGATGACGATGTGTTTATCATTTCATTTAATAGAATATGCTGGGCTATGTCATGAAAATGTATGCACCACCCACTCTGTCCACCCACCCTACACCACTTAGGACCACCTGTCGTAACACAGCTGCTCAGGGATGGGGTTGAAGGCCATGTCCACACATCAGTGCCGACCTTACTGATGGCTGAACTCAAACTTGTAACCACAGTTGTTATCACTCTTACAGCCTGACCTCCCCCACCAAGTGGCCACATCTGCACTTTCAACCTATAGCTGATTTAAAATGAAGAGCAGCAGAAGCAACATTTAGAATCATCACAAAGTGTTTTAGGGAAAACCCTAGAGACGTTTAGTCCAGCCTGCTCATCTTTTCAAACTTGTGCTGCCCGATATGGTAGCCGCTAGTCACACCTGAGCACCTTGAGAGGGGCTATTCTGAATTGAAATCTGTAAGTATAAAATACTTACTGGATTTTGAAGACTTAGTGCAAAAATAAATGTAATGTAATGCATTAACAATTTCACATTGATTCCATGTTGCAACGGTTCTATTTTAGATATATTAAGAGATTAAAATTAATTTGCCTTTTGTAAAATTTTGTTTTCTTAAATTTTTCATTATAGTTGATTTAACGTTTTGTCAATTTCTGCTATGCAGCAAACAAGTTTTTTTTAATGTGGCTACTAGAAAACTTAAAATTACATATATGTTCACATTTGTGGTCCACGTTATGTTTTGATTGGGCAGCACTGTTTTAAACAAAGCGAATTAGGCATAGAGATGTGAAGAGACTTGCCCAGGATAGCTCAGCTTTCATCGGCAGAACACATGTGATTCCAGACTGCCTGGCTTACAGCGATTTCTCTCTCAACATGCAACCTTCTTTGCCTAAGAATTTTTTTAGACTGTAGAATTTGGTCCCTGATGGTTTCTGGGTCCCCGAAAACAGGTTTCTTTGAAAAACACTGCAGCACCTCCTCTGTGACTGGTTGTGCTTCCCCCCACCATTATCTTTCCTTTTTTCTTTTTTTGGTTATTGCACTGCCTGGGAGACGGAGACAGCTGCTGTTATCCATTTCTTGAGTCGGTTACAGAAATTGGTATTGTATCTAAAACAATTGCTGTTATTAACAGGTTAAGCTGCTGGGATGTTAAAATAAAGGCTGCCCAGCTTTAGTGCATTTTGTTGTAATCATCTCCCAGATGCCTTGTCGGAAATCAATTCAAGTTCAAAACTGGCTGGAATTGGGAGGTCAAGGCTTTGGCAGACTAAATATTTTATCTTCTGCTCATGTCTGGAGCTTTTAAAGACGTGGACTTGGGGCTCTTTTCTCATACCCCATCTGGACAAAGATGATTGGCTTTGCCATTTCGCCCAGGTTAGGACAAGGTTAAAATCAATTATAATCAATTATTAAGAGTCTTCCGTGGCCACATTGCTTAAAAAGGGATTTTAAAAGTTTCTCAGTTCTGAAACATGCATATCTTAGTTGCTGCTGTGGGTGTTGTTAGTCTAGAATGTCAAATATAGATGTTATCAGCATCAGGAGTAAATACGCAGAATTTCTACTTCCTATTTCCTTGATACCTATGTTTCAGGACAACGAGAAAAACCCAAAAAGACTGAGATAATCATCACTTCTGTACCAGGTTGAAAAATCTTGTTACCTTCTTGTACGTGTTAGACAACTAGAGCTATTTATAATTTGGTCACATTGTCAAATTATTTCGTAGGAATTTATAGAGAGGCTCTCTGCAGCTTTCATATGATCATTTGCAGTGTAACTGCACAAGTGTTCAATCTAAGGTAGATTGAAAGAATCATAGATTTCTAATACCATAGTAATTGTGAGAGAAGCTAGATCCAGCACTATATTTTATGATAAGGAAACTGGGATGCAGAGAATTTAAATAATGTGTCCAATTCTTACAGCTATCCAAGGGGAGAATTGTGCCTTCTAGTTCCTAAATGCACATGTGGTCCCTAAACATCCAAATGAATCTTTTCTTTTTGCACAGTATTCTCACATACTAAAATTATTCTTTGCAGTGATTTGAGAAAAAAAGACTATTCATACAAAACGAATATCATTCTGAACCTTGGACCAAGACATGAACTCAGTAAACAGAATATAATTTTAAAGTGTTCTCAAAAGGTCACTTAGCTTTATCCTTCATCTCATTTTCCATGAATGGAAATCCCTTGCGTTTTCAGATTTCTTCCAGAGCCAGTAGCTGAAGGTTCAAAATGCTGCCAGAAAAATATTACATTTTATTCAGAGTTTATTTAAAAGGACTCTAGAAAACATACCAGAATTTCTCCAGAGACACATCTAATACTGAGTTAGTCTAGGATGTTGAGTTAGTCTAGGATGAGCCCATCATTAGCAAACACTACCACATATCTTCACAGCAAGCTCCTTATCCTTGTAATATACTTTATTTTTAAAGTATAGTTGCCTTACAGTGTTTCTTCAATTTCTGTTATACACACATACACAGTTCCCTGTGCTGTACAGTAGGACTTCGTTGCCCATCCATTCCAAGTGTAACAGTTTGTACCCACCAACCCCAAACTCCCTGTCCATCCCACTCCTTCCCCCGCCCCCCAGCAACCACAAGTCTACTCTCCATGGCCATGATTTGGGTCTCTGTTTTGTAGATAGGATCATTTTTGCCATATTTTATATTCCCCATAAAGTGATATCATATGGTATTTGCCTTTCTCTCTATGACTTACTTCATTTAGTATGATTATCTCTAGTTCCATCCATGTTACTGCAAATGGCTGTTTTGTCCCTTTTTATGGCTGAATAGTATTCCATTGTGTATATGCACCACATCTTCTTAATCCATTCATCCAGTGATGGACATTTAGATTGTTTCCATGTCTTGGCTATTGTGAATAGTGCTGCAGTGAACACAGGGGTGCATGTATCATTTTGAATGAATATACTGTCTGGATATATGCCTAAGATTGGGATGGATGGATCATATGGTAGTTCTATATTTAGTTTTCTGAAGTTCCTCCATACCACTTTCCATAGTGGTCATACCAGTTTACATTCCCACCAATAGTGAAGGAGGGTTCCATTTTCTCCACACCCTCTCCAGCATTTGTTGTAATATACTTTTTAAAAAGAAGGAAAACCTTGATATCCTTGATAGTCCTAATTTGAGAAAAGGAAACTCATGACATTTGGGGGAGCATACCTTTAAATTTTAATATTTGTTCATCTTCCATCAGCAAAATGATGACCCTCTAGTGTATACTTACTGTCTCTGAGCTCGTGTTGGCAGTAGGATCAAGGTATGATGCATGTAAAGCTTTTACAAAATTACAATTATGGGGCTTCAGCCATAATAGTTGTGTGGAAATCAATGAAACAGAATGTAGTATTGGATAACGTTACATCTTGGGCCTTAGATAGACCTGGCTTTGTTCCTCGTCCACCATTACTAGCCTTTCGGCTCTAGACTTGCTACTTACCTCCTTTAACTTCAACATTTTCACGTGGAAAATGAGAATTCTAATTTCGCCCACCTCAGGGAGTTATTTGAAGATTAAGTGAGGAAAAGTCTGTAAAGCATATATCATGAAGCTTGGTGTAAAGCAATTTCTCCATAAATCTGAACAAGAATAATGATAACAATAATTATTATCACTCAATGGTAGCAGCAACAGCAGCAGTCAGAGTAATACTATATATAGTCTCTATTTCTAACACTGTGATTTTCTTTTGGATCTATGTGTACCCATATGGGATAGAATTGCGTCAATGTCTGTTCAGATCAAAAGTTCTGGATGAATATTTCACCTGGGTTTATTTCACAGCAACATAATTCATATGGCTGAACCCTGCAAACCTTTCTCTGTGTTGAAAGACTGCATTGCTCATTTAGATCATTGGTTCCTTCTAAGAACAGTTGATTCACTGCATATGCAGGGACAACCTGATTCTGATATTTCAAGAGCTAATTACTTGGTGGAATTTTTTATTCTTTTTTTCTGTGTTCAATTTAAGTTTGTAGTACATTGCATTAGAACAAGCTTTCAAAACCTTTGAAACCCAGCAGCCAACATAAAGCCGTGGTTACAGGGTGTGTAAGTCAGACAAGAAAGTGTTTCCACTTACTGGCTGCGTCTTAGGCAAGTCATTTCATCTACCTGAACCTCTGATTTCTTATATATAAAATGAAGAGCATCATACTTTCTGATAATAATTTTTATGTATATTATATTAATTTTCAAATTAATATAATATACATAAAAATACTCTAGCACAATGCTTGATGTGCTAAAGTGATTCTTATATGGAAACTGCTGTTTTACGTTGTATATTCATATAGCTCAAAAATTATGGTATTTATTTCAGGACTGTGAGTAAATATTTAAATTATATCCACTCATGGTATCAGTCCCCAAACACCGAACAGTTGATAATTGACCTACACCAGACATTTTGCTAGACCTGGAGTAGGGGTGGGCGGAATGGTGAACAAGAAAGCCTTAAAGGATGAGTGGTGGACTACATGGAGTACAATCTATAAAAATAACAAACCCCTATGTTGTGTACCTGAAACTAATATAAAATTGTAACTCAACTCTACCTCAATGGAAAAAAAAAGGAATGAATGGTGGGCCTGAGGATGATGAGAGAGAACAAGTAAACAAGAGGATTCAGTAAATTACATTATAGTTTCACTACCAACCAGTTCTCTTTGGGTTTGGTGGCTTTGCTTTGAAGTTGTGCAGGCCTTTGCGCCATGTTTACACAGCTCCTCCATCCAAACACTGCACTTAAAATTGGCTCAAGAACTTAGTGTGTAACTTCCCAGCTGAGAAGAGAACCTGAAAGTGTACTCTGCCTGCAAGAGTGTTGACATTGCAATAGATGAAGAAGATCAAGAAAACTCTTCTCCATTTCCAAAGGTGCCCTGTGATGTCCTGTCCTTTATTTACCCTGGCTGGGGTATAGTGTCTGCTTAATTGGTTTTGCATCTGATAAGATGTGCATTGAGCATTTGCAGCATGCTAGTCATTTGTTGCCAATTACAAGCTACCGATCACCAGCAAGACCTACCATTCCCTGCATTCAGCACCAGCCCTCTCTCATTCCATTTGGATCTACTGGCTTAGTACCAGGCATGGAAGCAGAGGGAGGAGTGATGGAGAATGAATAACCCCGTTGAGTTTTCTTGGAGTAAGAAGTGTTTTGAAGGAATGAGTACTCCAGAAGACCCTATTTCCTTTACCTTTGTAAAAGGAATGACCTGTCTTCTAAATGATTCATGTGGTACGCACCACATCCAAAGAGTAAATGCAAAGATGAAAGCTTCTATTTATTCTGTACAGTGAAAATAGAAATCTGGAAATAGCATCTGCTTCTCATTTAAATGTATTTTTTTTTCTAATTACTTAGATGTATAGAGGCATCAAGCCAGGTTTCAATCAACAACAAAAGTCTTACACGATCTAAACAAAACCTCACTCTTGGAGCCACTGGTCGTAACACTTAAAATGGTTTAAAGACCTCAACCTGGTCTGAGCAATATTATTTTTGTTTTTTTTTAAATCAAGTCTGAAGGTATGGAGAAATATTGGAAGGACTTTTAATACCTAAAACACCAAGTAATTTAACCCGGGTTCCAAGTCACCTTACCTTTTGAAGAATAAGCATTGGAATTGTGACTTCTGTCTCATTTTTAATGGGGAAAAAATAAAGACCTTCTGGTGTCTGTGGATGATCTGATTACATGGATTAGTTATTAGAACTACAGGCAAGAATGCAGTGTCTCAGACATGAATAGGTATAATTATGACTCCCTCAACTCCATGACTCACAAATGGAAGAGTTTACAATAAAGACACTTTGGATTCTCAGAAGCTCTGTAGCTATTCACGTTATACACAGGTGAATAGATCCATCATAACTTAGGAGAGAATGGAATTAGACATTTTGAGAAAAGAACCCTTAGAACCAATAAGTTCCCTCAACAGTGGATGTGGATGTGGGAACCCAGCCAGTATGGTCTATCTGTAGCTGCTGGACCGATTCCCACTGCATAGATGATCCTACAGCCAAAATAAAGATGGAAGCGGGAGGCTGAATGAAGAAAGGGAGGGATGGCCCTGATTGCTTTAGAAGTGCTGTTTGCAAGGCAACTTTAGAAAAGGAAGCTCTCCCTAATTCTGTTAACCCCTTCCCTCCATGAGGACAAGGTTTCTAGGGGCCACTCTGCATAGCTCTGACCCAAACTGACTTTTAAGAGGAGTTAATCACCTGTCTCCTAGTTACTCTGGAAGCCGTGGGTAATGAGTCAAATGCATTTCACCTGCCTTCACTAATCAAGGTCGTTTTAAGACCTGCATGTCCTCCAAGCAGCACATATCCTAAACAATAAGATGTTTGCCAAAGTTGGTTTCCAGGAACTTGAATTCAGCAGTGTCTATTTCGAGTTGTGCTGGTTAAGACTGATTAGGATCACCAAGCCTCCAAACAGAGCATGTGCAAGTGCCTGCTTGGTGACCTTTCAAAACGCCACCCTAAGATTGTGCCCAGAGCATCCAGTTTGAATGTGCAGAGGCCTGTAGCTTAGTTACACCTGCACGGAATGAGGATCATGCCTCCTTTTTCCAGTCATCTTTCCCCACATTCCCCATGTTTCATACCACCCTGCCACTTTATTCTTTATCCCATAAATATCCTGAGTCTTTTGCTCTGGGGAGCCTCCTTGCCTCTTGCTGCCTTGCAAATAAACCCTCTCTTTGCTGCAAACCTCGGCATCTCAGCATTTTGGCTGCTGTACCTTCGTTGGGCATAAGGAACCTGGTTCAGGAACACTCCCCAAACCAGCTTGCAGGTGAGTGGGACCAGAGGCTGAAAAGACATTGATTTTGGGAAAATTGTTTTTTCTATTGCTTTTCGGATAATTTTCAGTATGTTCTATGGATGTAAATTGAAAATTTTTCAAAAAAATCTTCTGCCCCTGGCTTGCCCGCCATACCTATTTCAGTCTCGTTTTACTTGCTGTCCAATCTATCGCACTGATGACCCCCTCTGATATATGATAATTGAATTTAGGGCAAGAGTTTGCATTTTTCTATTTTTTATGATTTATAACCTGCCTGATTTCAAAAAGGATTTGAGGAAGCAAGAGTAAATGGCACAGGGAGTTACACTGATATTTTTACTTTCCATTTGGCCCATATTCTTTTAGATTGCATACATTTCCATAACTCTGAGCAAGGATCATATTTGAATGACCTTTTGTCCAGGGCAGAATTCACAGAATTGCAGGAGGTGGAAAATGAATTCCTCAGTATTTACAAAATTAGCGGAGGCACATCTGAATGATTTAAATTTTCTGCCCAATCTTGGTAATGGTTATACTAATTACATTGTTTTGTACTTAAAAATATGTTTCTTGTTCTGGGGAGGAGAGAAGGAAGGAGCTGAGAAAATTCAAAGTATCTTTTGGATTGCTGTGTGACTTTGGGCAAATTCCTGACCACTCTGAGCTCTAAATGACACATCTGTTAAATGGGGATAATAAACAAACAGCATGGTTATTATAAAGTCATTGTGAAGATCAAATGAAATAGTGTATATGCAAGAAATTAGTAAATAATTAGTCACTATGTATTATGCAGTCAGTGTGGGTGAATGCTTTATTTACTTCAGTCTTAGCTTCATATGGTGAGAGAGACCAGGCCCTAGCTCTCAGGGATGCTCTATGAAAAGTGCCGCATTGTGTTTGGGCTTTATTTATTAAATGCATTTGAATGAGCTATCATTCTAAGAGCAGAGAGTCATTCAGTTTGATTTCACAATGGGGTTATGGGTAAGGCTGGAAACTGTGTTCTCAAATGCATTATCCAGAACACAGGAAACAAACCACTTTTTAAAAGTGACTCATCTTTAATATCTCATAGCAGTTTTGAAATACTTCATTCATTCATTTTTATAGCAAACTCTTAATTGAGAATGTCATAAAGCGCTTTGCAGAGAGAGGCAATCACGACCTGGAAAATCAAGTGGAGTAATTTACAAATAGGCTTTTGTCTGGCTGGAGATTTTAGCTTGTACACAATTTGCCTCTAGGTTATCTTTGCAACACATACTCCCTTTGCCTACCCCCTCGGCAGTATGGATTTGGGATGCCCGTTTTATGCTGCAGATAAAAAACGGTTTCCCGTGCATTGCTTTCTTCTGGTCTGCATTGCAAAGGCTTTTGGACCTTTTTATTCTCAAAAACAAACACTGATCCCTTTCACTATTCTTTGAGACCCTCTATCATTGGTCAACTGATTGTCCAACTCTCTTTCTCCTTGGGATGTACAAATGTGTGGTGAAGGAATGAACTTTTGGCCCCTGTCCAGCCTTTCTTCGTGAAACCACCCTTGACCCAAGTCCAGAGTGATCTCCTGCTTCTCTTGATTTCTTACAGCTTATATTCTCCATAGCTTAGCACTTCAGGAAATAGATTATTTTCCCCTTGCTTTTAAAAACGTCTTCTTCCCCCATTCCTTACCCCAACTATATTACCAGTTATGTGAAGAGTGCAGACTTCTAAGTCATATGGACTTGGATAAAACCCCTAGTGCTGCCGTTTTCTGGTTGTGGCATCAGGGGCACCTGGCAATGATAATAATAATCCCTTCACAGGGTTTTTGAAAGAGGAAAAAAGAGATTTTATGAGGCATGAAGCACATAATATGAGCTTGTTAATAAATTATTATTCAAATATTAATTCATTGATTCTTCCTGAGCCAAACCTTTCTTTTTAAGGAGAAGAGGAAGAGAAATAACCCTTTTTTTTTTAGAACCAAAAAAGCATTTCCTGAGCTTTCCTCTCCTGAGACCCCTTAAACTATTGAAGATCCTGTAAATTTTCATTTAATTTCCATCTTGCAGTTTAGTTGAATGTTCTTTTCTTTCAGATCATTTCTCTTAACAAACATTAATTGAACTCCTATTGTGTGCCAGATATTGTGCTTAAGAAAATATCCAGTAAATGCATAATGCCTATCTGCAGATTTGTCAATTACTTTTTTAAGCCATGGATTTATACAGTACTCCTCCCTTCCTCATATATGTATGCTGTCTTCAAATTCAAGCCTGGAAAGAAAGAGGAAGCATTTATGAAGTGAACCCAGTGGATTATAGCTTTCTGGGTCACTTTAAACAAACTGAACACCTAGGATACTGTTCGTGCAAGGTACAAGCCACATTCACATTTCATCTTCTGGTTATTCTGCTTATTTTTGTACACAGTCACTCCGCCTTACTTTATATCATTTGAAACCCTTATAGGTATGGGTCCACCATTTTAAATGATAATTTCAAGTTTTCTGCATTTTATTTTTCCACCTATTAGCCAATTGGTCACAAAACAGTTGATTCAAAAGCAGTATTCAGTGAGCTTAACAGTATTTACAATTCACTGCCCTGTCTTTTAAAAGGACAGAGTATTCATACAGTTTTCTAACTATGATAAAGCAGCTTATTTAGACTTATGAGAAAAAAAGACACAGGAGTTTCCATTGTGGCTCAGTGGTGATGAGTCCGACTAGTAACCATAAGGATGTGGGTTTGATCCCTGGCCCTGCTAAGTAGGTTAAGGATCTGGCATTGCTGTAAGCTGAGATATAGGTCTCAGACATGGCTCAGATCCTGCATTGCTATGGCTGTGGCCTAGGCCAGCAACTGCAGCTGTGATTCGAGCCCTGGCCTAGGAATTTCCATATGTCACAGGTGTGCCCCCCCCCCCAAAAAAAGACACAAAGATTGCATGGTTGATACCAAAAGTTCAATAACCTTTCATCACTTCCCACTTGTGTAACACGTTTGCCAGCAGATAATTACTGAACTTTGTAATTTCAAAGAACTCATTCCTAAAAGTGTGGTCTGTGGGCCAGCAGCGTCTGCATAACCTACAAACTTGTGAAGGATGCAAGGGGATTCACACCCACTCCTGACCCCTGAATCAGGATCTTCATTTTGAACAGAACTCTCAGGTGGTTTGTAGGCCCCTTAAAGTTTTTGAACTCTAATTCACCTTTTCAAGAAATGAGAAAGTTGGAGTTCCCGTCGTGGCGCAGTGGTTAACGAATCCGACTAGGAACCATGAGGTTGCGGGTTCGATCCCTGCCCTTGCTCAGTGGGTTAACGATCCGGCGTTGCCGTGAGCTGTGGTGTAGGTTGCAGACGCGGCTCGGATCCTGCGTTGCTGTGGCTGCGGCGCAGGCCAGTGGCCACAGCTCCGATTAGACCCC
>PVHT021183519.1:15427711-15500567 GCA_004024745.2 Catagonus wagneri
AAAAAAAAAAAAAAAAAAAAAAAAAAGAAATGAGAAAGTTCAAACTCCAAGTTAGGGCAGAGCTAAGATTTGAATCTCAGCCCCCCGACTTCAAGTTCAAGGCTCTCTTCTGTAATCAGGGCTGTGTCAGTAGCTCTCTAACTAGTAGGGTGGAAGTTAAGTTGCTGTTATCCAAGTGATCCACTCCAGGGCTGGCCCTGACCTGCCCTACGTTACTGGTTGATTTAGGGAGTCTAGAAAGGTAGACTTCAAGAGTAGGGAATTACTTTCTCTTTCACCCCATTCCTCTTGGGTGGGAAGCCATTCAGCTTTTCATCCTGTATTGCATAAAGCCTCCTAAATAAGAACGAAGCCTTAACAAGGTCAGAACCCTTTTTTCTGTCATTAACATTTGTCAGCATCTCTGATAGGAATTTTGCCATCTGAGATTCTTTCCCCAAGTCACAGCTCACAATTATGTAGTACATCTCCACTCATACAAGGAAGATCGGAAAGGCTGAGCCAAACCCTGTTAACAAAACAGTCCCCCAAAGGGCTATAATATTGCTCAGTGGTAATATCATCCCTATGCATTTTATCTTGTACATGAAATCTGGGCTAATTATCATTTTCTCATACAGTACATTTTAGACCATTGTGTTTTTGTGTCCCTGCCTAGTTCATTAAGCAGGGTTTTACAGCTCCTCCAGTAACAGGATTGCTATTGACACTTTCATTAGACCCATAATTCAAATGCTTGTCTGCCTTCCAAATGGAAGCCTCTCAGTCCAGAACCACAATCTGGCCACCGACCGTATGTTGGCTTTTAGAACTGTCATAAACTCATCATCACACTGAAGTTCTTGAAGGGTCAAAATCTGCTTTCTCGGTGAACTGTCTCCATCCAACAAACAGTCAACGTGTTCTCCAAGAAGAGTCAGCCAAGCTTCTTTGTCAATTTCTTAAAACTCCTCCAGACAATTCTCAGAATTGTGTGATTATAACACAAATAACCATTGTCTGTGTTTAAATATTAATTTCCTGTTTCATTCATTCACTCATTCTGTTATTTCATCATCCAGGACCAGTATACCTAATATGATGGCAGATGCTATAATGATTTAAAGGTCCGTAGGATGGTCTCCGCCTTGGAGTATCTTATAATCTAATAGATAATCATAATGTATAATATATAAATCACAATAAATTATAATGTATAAATCATCATACAATTAAGTGGATTGTGAAAATTTTCACCACTAGATTGCCAGAAATTGGAATGGCTAAAACTGTAGATAGCTATACCAACTAATGGCTGTTATGAACACCGTTTTCTCACCAATGGTTCAAATGGAAATAACCTCAACCAGCCTAAGTAAAACTGCATATATTTATGGAATATATTACAAAATATAACTTAGGAACAGATGAAGTGGGAGTCCCCATAAATGATTACAGTGGAATTTAGAGAGAAGGTGAATCTGGACCAAAGACAGCCATTGCACTAGTAATCATGAAAAGTAGTCTTTGCATTTTTGGTAGTGTTTTGTTTTTCTCTCTGACAATATTCAATAAAATATTTAATAATTTAATTTCCAATAAGGCTTTTTTGGAATGCCTACTATACAACAAAAATTTGGCTTTTAATTTTTGAAGAAGTGATTGTCTTGGATCTTTATGAAGAAGTAGGAAATCTGAGCAGACCTATGCGGCTTCAGTGTGCAACTGAGGTTTTCAGTTCCTTCTATCTATTTAATTGAACATGCAATTGTAGACCATATATTTCAAACAAATAGTTACTTGTGTTTGATTGAAAAGGCTGCAAATTGGGTACTTTGCTTTTGCTTTCTGCTTGATCAAATAATAGGAAAAAATTATTTGGGGCCTTTAAGAAGAAAAGAAAGAGAGGAAGAAATAGAGAAGACAAAACTATAGAATGTACCATTTATTTAAGTCCTTTCTTTGTTTACTTAGTCTTACTGAGCACACACATTAGATTACCCACACCATTTGGTTTCTTCCAACCAAGCCCACAGCTGGATTCCTAAAAAATTAAGTTCTGGACTCAGACCATGAAGCAGAAGAAGGGTGCGAAGGTGGGCTCTATTGGTAATTGGGGTAACGGTAATTGGGCTTCATTTTGCAGTACTACTGCTGTGGTGTTGGACAATGACTTCAGTATTTTTCCCAGTGTATTTCATTCTGTTGTGTGTGCCTTTGTAAACATGCCCAATCGTGTGATGAAGGTCAACACAAGGAAGGGTTTAGAAATTGTTGCTTGGAAATCACACTCACTTAAATACCTGAATCAGTCCATCAGCCATGCCATAGCTTATTCCAAGTCTGTGCAGAAGAGTGATTTGCAATCTCCTTGCTTTTCATTTCAAGTAGCATCACTCACTATAAGCCAGATATTCAGGCCTCTTCAGAAGCCTCCAGGGTGAAGGACAAGTAAGAAGAAGCTTATCGACTCTTTCACAACTGTGCCTGGCTACACTGACTACATCAAAGTTGTTACATCTTCCTCTGATATTTTACTTTAAAATCATACCTTCGTCTTTTCATGGGACAAATAATATGGATTTTGCCGTATAATTTTACAATCCCAATGGCTTTTTTGTGGTTCTATACAGTTAATTGGTCACTGTCCAAATTGAAAGCTGGGCCAGAATGGTGGGTTGGAGGAGAGGACATAATGTTGATTTTTGCAGGGCTTTCCTCTTTGAGTTATCTTCTCTCATATTCTATAAGCTCACATTGCATAATTAAATTCTGGTTTGCTTTTTTTTTTTCTTTTTCACTCCCAGGGACTTACTAATTTGGGCTTCTTCCAGAGCTGAAAACTGATTACAAATATGAAACAGATTTCACTGCTGGACTTGAACTCCACATAAAAAATAAGAAGATTCTCAAAATAATTGAAAAAGATCTTCACCAAAGAATAGATGCAATGTGACTGGAAGAATATCAAGAAGGTAAGAGCTAAATTTCTAATGAAAATATGTTTGTTTTATGGTTAGGTATATAGAAAAGATGCTTCTATGGCTACCAGCCATTGGTAGTGTTCTTCTTCAGTTAAGGGTCAGGGCAAGGAGGACCATTTCTAATTGGAAAAACATTGGATGATCCAGGCTCTTTTTCCTCTGGGTCTGTCTGTCTAGCTATAAATTATAGAAATATTTCAGAATACCAGATTCTTTTTAAAGACATTATTTTGGGGGACAGGCATGCTTAATAAAGCATTCTCCACAAAAACACTCCCAGGGACATTTGCCAATTTCTTGTGCTTCAGAAATTGTGGCGTGCCATCTTGAAAATCCATATTCTGTATGACAAAGGACCAAATCAGCAGCAAAGTGTAATAAAACTATCCCTGTTTATCTTGATGTTGGGATAAAAAACGAGAGGGAGAGAGGGAAGGAAGGAAGGAAGGAAGGAAGGAAGGAAGGGAGGGAGGGAGGGAGGGAGGGAGGGAGGAAGGAAGGAAGGAAGGAAGGGAAGGAAGGAGGGAGGGAGGGGGGAAGGGAGGAAGGAAGGGGGAGGGAGGAAGAAAGGGGGTTGGGCTCTCCGGAATATACAGATATCATCTGGAATAGATATCTGCATTTTAGCTTTTCCTGGTGTGAAAAAGGAAGGAAGCAATCCTGATATATGAATGAAGCAGTTTAGTCTTTTCTCTCTTCCTGCCTATCAAATAGTTCAATGGCTTCGTCTATTCTTTCCTGCCAGGAAACACCTATGAGTTGCCAGATGCCTTTCTTGGGCTTTTTTTGGAAACATAATCTGAAGAATGGGGCAAGGATAGACAGGAAAAAGCCATGGTGACCTATTTCTTATGAGAAAGCAATAAAGGTTGGAACATAGCTATGGAAGGCATTCACTCCCTTGGAGAAAAATGATGGAAGGGGGTGGGGTAGTATCTGAGGTGTGAATGTGAAAGACAGTGCTCAGCAAGGAATAACACCAGGATTTGAGGAGGTGTAGGAGTGATTTGGGGCGGGATGGTGGGGGTTGAACAGTGAGCATGTTGGCTTCCAGAGTGGGCTGTTCAAGGGGATGTTAGAAAATGAGAGAAGATAGGAGGTATCAATAGTATATTCCATGGACTGTATTCTTAGACTTCCATTTCTTCATTTAATGAGTAAAATGTGGAAATTCTGATTTTAAATGAAATGCCATTTGGGGTTAATAGATGCCAACTATAGCCTCTGGAATGGATAAGCAATGGGATTCTGCTGTATTGGCATGGGGAACTATGTCTGGTCACTTGTGATGGAGCATGATAATGTGAGAAAAAAGAATGTACGCCTGTATGTGTGACTGGGTCACCTTGCTGTGCAGCAGAAAATTGACAGAACACTGTATATCAGCTATCATGGAAAAAATAAAAATCATTATAAAAAAATAAAATCATCACACACCAAAAAAATAAAATAAATAAATAAATGAAATGCTGCTTTGGGTCTGAACACATGGATGCAGCCATTGATAAGATTTCACCCATAAAGCAAATATTCTGCTGGGCTCTTTGGCAATGGGATTCCTTTTAAAATGAATCATGTCCACACCTGAGTACAACCACTGATTTTCCAGTTCTCCTTATAGGGCCTTGTTTGTAAAGAGCAGAGCTGAGAAGCAGATGTCCTGAGCTTCAAGTCTGGAGAAAGCACTAACTAGTTGCATGACCCCAAGTCATGCATCTAAGATAATGATATGCACTAGTTATGGACACTGGACTTTGGGATCATATAGATTTTGGACAAGTGACTTAATCTTTGTTAGGCATGACTTCTCATATTTGTATGTTGGGGCACTCAAAGAATCCCCTTCATGGGGCTTTTTGATGAGATAATGTATGTGGTGCTTCACAGTGATGAGTTCAGTAAGTATTAGCCACTTTTGTTATAGTTGCTATTATTATTTTTGGTGGGGATGGTGTTATTAATCCAAGGCCCTCTGTTTACTTATCTTTCACATAAAAAATAATATTTTCTCTGAATCCTTCCAGTTCTAAAAATATTTTTTTATAATTCCTGAGTTTAGGAACACCAACCACAGGAAAGAAGCAGTGGTTAGTGAGACAATTCTTTTTGCCCTAATCTCTTAGAAATATTTGGGTTCTTTTGAAATACTGCTCCCTGGGTTTCCCTTGTGGCACAGTGGGTTAAGGATCTGGCATTGAAGCGGCTTGAGTCGATGCTGTGGCATGTGTTGGATTCCTGGCCGGGGACTTTGACATGCCACAGGAGAGGCCAAAAAAAATAATAACAATAATAATTACAATGCTTCCTGGAATGGGCCCAAAATTTCATTTAACTTGTGCTTCACCAACTCCAATATACGGCTTGGTACTGCTTGGATACTTACTAAGAAAAAAGGAATTGGCATTCTTCTGTTTCTGTATGTGGGCTAAATGCTACTTGAACTATTTGAAATTTACCCCATATGTGTGGAGACACTAGTTAGTAGTTCTGATTTTTCCTAAGAACATACATAACCTAAAAAGTATATTTTCCTCTCTCTTTTTTTTCTCTCCTCATCTTCCTATTCCTCCTTCTTTCAAAATATTAAAACCCCAGTTCTTCTGTGATAGGAAACAGATCATCTCTTTCAGACTTTGGAGTTTTTTGTTTGTTTGTTTGTTTGTTTCACTTGATTTGCCTGGTAGCATCTTGCTCATAGAAGTGTAATACTGATAGAGTTGTTGATTGGTCCTAGAATATATCACAGTCCCTAAATACATGAAATTAAAAAAAGAAAAAAGAAATCAACATTGTTCTGAAAGGAAGGTAGTTAAAATTCAGAAAGAGAGATTCTTTAATTAACTTAATAAAATTACTAATGGAAGCATTTTAACTGCTAAATTTAATTTACTTGTCAAGATATCAGGCTACAAAGAGGAGGGAAGAGTAGGAACTCTGCTTTCCATTATGATGTACTCTATTATAGAATAAATTTGCTTAAAATGAAATATATCACCAAAAGCCATCAATGACATCTTAATTTGGAACAGCCAGTTGAAAAGTAATTAGACTATGAAGCAATCAGTTCTAGTAAATCAGTGTTTCCCTTTATATAAACATACTTTTTTTTTTTGCTATTTATATACAGGAAAGACTTTCAGGTAGTAAGCAGGCAAAGATCTGATTCTTTCGGCTGTCGGTGTTTTTACTTTACATTACCAAGCTGTCAAAACAAAATGTTTTATGATGGGATTAAAAAATGTATAAGCATCTGATTTGATTTAGTGTTTATATTTATATGTTGAACTGAGGAGAGTTTGCTTATCACAGGGGTTTAAAAGATTTACATGTGTCTGCTTCTTACTTCCAAAATGCTTTCCAGATACACAGGCAGCCCTGACACCTTACTTCAAGGCTCAGTCAAAAATCAAACAAGATCCCTGCTTCTCCCTGCATGGTCCCTCAAAAGTTGTATTAATAAAGGTGGAGAATGTGAGGTGCTGATGAGACGTGGGGTAGGATGGAGGTGAGAGTGGTTAAAATTCTCCTTTTGTTCAGTATTGGACAGTTTGCCATTCGGAATTTATCAATGTAACTAACTTTCCTAGAAGTGTGTTTATTTATTAGTATGAAAAGCTAATTAGAGGGATGGGTGAAACAAGGCAAGGAATTTATATTTCATCTGCTTTTGAAAAGCCCACATGACTTAGCTAAGAGTTATCCAAATTCTATGTTATCAAACTACTTTATATTAGAAAGCACTTTTGTACATGTATCTTTTCGGATCACCTTAGTGTGCCTCTGAAGAAAGCATTTTCATCTTTGATTTACAGAATGGAAATGGAGGCCCAGAGAGGTTAAATGACTTGTGGTGATGGCAGAGGTAGTTAATGGGAGGGCTGGGGTTGGAACGAGGGCTTCTGGGCTCCCAGATACTTTTTCCACAGCATCTGCTTCTGATGATGGAATCCCATCTGTTATCTATGGAGGGGAAGAGGTGTGAGAAAAATAACTAGAGGAGATATCAATCACTCAGCAAAATATTTATGAAGGACTTCATTCAAATATTAGGGGAGTCACCATTGTCACCAGCCCTGAAAAATCAGAGGGGATGATGAATTATGCCAAAGAGAACATTAGCCCAGAAGATAGAGACTACCTTGCAATGCCATGCTTGTGTTAGTGGGTGTTATTCTCCAGTGTGAGAGGATGGTGTGAGAGAGGAAAATAAAGGACAGGTTTACAGTAAGCAAAACAAGCTATACCTTGTTAGGAAGGAAGAAATGTGCAGAAACCGCTGAAAAACAGTTCTAAGATCAGCCAGCATGCAAATCACTTAACACTGTGCAAATACCTCACCCTCATAGAGTAAATCATTTTCATTCTCTCCACTGCCTATTTAGAAATGTGATCATTGATAACAACCCTACGAGGTACTATTTCTAGTTGAAAAACACATTGGGAAAAAACCTAATATGTATGATAAAATGAGAGTAAGTATTAAGATTCATAATTGGAGGTAGGTGTGAAGTAGCCCAAGACAATATAATTAAAGTGCAACAGCCTCTGTTACTCCATGGCAGTGAGAGAATGAGGCAGAGCACGGGGGCTGCCGGGCCCCTCTGTCTCTGGAATTCTAGTAAAAATAGTCTGTCATCCCTTGTGGCTGCTCAGGCCCCATGTATAACAGGACATTTGCCCTGGGAGTGGAGAAGGCAGGAACTATATAAAAATAGACAGAACAACTTAAAGTTAGCAAAGAAAAGATAAGGAGTGCAAAAGTGGGAAATGAGATATTGCTAGTGAAAGAGGTTAGATGGAGGAAGGAGCTCTTTTATAAATGTATCAAGGGGAAAAAAAAAGGGATCCTCAAGAGAAAAAAGACCAGTGAATAAATGAGAAGAGGAGAGCGTGAAATTAATGATGGCTGAGATATTGACCTCCTGCTTTAAGTCAGTTTTTTAAGAGAAAAGTGAAAAGAAAATTTGGACAGCTGGAAGGCAATAATGACTTTTAAAAATAGTTATCAACAAAGAGGATGAGGAGAAACTTAAAAAAAATTAAATATTGTGGCATATACAGATAGTAAGTTTCAGATAATATGCTTCATAGGGAATTAGATCCTTTGCTTACTAACTAAGCACAGTTATGGAAGAAGAACAATGCAGATTACAAAGATGTCAGAAATCTCTCAAAACAAATGTTTTTCATATCACAATAGAATAATGATTGGGGTAGGTTGGGCAAGTAAACACAGAATGATTCTCTTAGCACTGTGTAAATTTTGTACATATTTGGTTGTGCCTATGTAGCAACTGCAATTTTTAGAAAATTGGAGAATTTTTTCCTTTTATTCCCTGAGAAAGGAAATATATCAAATAGCACATATAACTAATGTGTATTGTGGATACTTTAAAAGTGCAAGAAAGACTGTCATTGACTTCTAGGAGAAAATCACAAAAATGATTCAGTCTCTCAAACATTATGTAAATATTAAAATATTGATTAAAATATGCACATAAAATTGGAAAATCCAGAGTATAATAAAAACATATGAAAGGAAGTTTCAGATTCTAATAACATTTTCAGGTTAAATCCTCACTCAAACTCCACTTAATTAGTGGGAAAGTATTAGATACTGAGACTAGGGGAAGTTTTTGTTGATATTAGGCAATGTGTTTGTGTGGGATAAAGGTATAATGGCAAGAATTGGAATTTTATAGACAGAGTGATTTATTAGAACTGAATTCTTAAGGGAAGATAATGTCTTGGAATATTTGCCCCTGAGCAGTTTCCTTGGCATTCCTACACCTGATGGGCAGTCTTATTTGACAGATTGTAGTTAACTGGCTTCTTAGTTTCTCTCATTTTCAATGTTCTTTTTTCGCCTCATCTGTTGCTCTTCAGTAACTAAAGCCTTCTGGGATTTGTGGTATACCACTCCACTGATACACTGTATCCACTCTGCAGGAACCTGAAGCATCTGCCCCCAAGCCACTTAATCAAAAGCCAAAGTGTGGTTCATTGCCAAGTCAGCACTATAGTGAGGCAAGAATAGAGGAGGCTGACGTCATATGGAAAGACAGGTGGCAGAGATGAGACATGGCCTCCTGCCTACACAATACATGGAATTTAGGCACGTGGCATGAAACAGAGAGAGAGAATACTCCCGAGTCTGCAGCAGTTAAACCAGAGGTCTAAAGACAGGAAACCACGTCTACATAAGGGGCCAGGAAATAAATCTTTTCTGGTGGAGCAGATTCTTAAAAGGCAGCAGGTGTACCTTCATTGTGGTAGGGCTGTTTGTGATCTGAAGACCTGGACCCAAATTGCAGCTCTGACTTTTGGGAAAGTCATTTTATCTGTGTAAGGCTTATAGTCTTTGTATGTAAAGTGGGGTTCGTTACTCACCTGCAAGGCTGCCCTACAAGGTGCTGTCCAGTGGTAGAGTCCTGAGGTTGAAGAGGCTGTAGGATCAGCTTTCTGCTTTTCAACCAACCCTCAGTTTTTCTTTCGCTGGAGTTCTGTTCCTCAATAGTTGCTTTTGTGCCTAAGAAGCATTTGATTTCCTGGCACATTGCAATTAAACTGTTTCTTTCCTAACTTATTGTTCAAAGTTCCTTCCAAGGTTTTTAAAGCAGTTTCAATGTTTTGTACTAATTTTCAGTATTTTATAACAATCATCCATCCCCAAGTGTGGTGGGAGGGAGATAACCTGCTTCCTAGTTGAATTGTGACTATGCTGTTAAGACAGAATTTATGCTGAGAAAAGGAGAGATTCCATTCCATATAGGGAATGATGGAGACTCTATTTCTGATGAGTAGAATAGTGGCAGATTGTGAGTGGGAGGTGGGTGGACACAGCTGATTCTTTTATATAAATCAGACCCCAGATCCAATGAAGGGTGTCAGCTCTCCTCTCCTCTCACTGACAGTGATTTGTGAGCACTACTGAAGAAGGGAGGGAGGAAAGGAGGGAAGAAAAGGAAGGAAGAAAAGAGTAAAAGAAATGAAGGAGAAAGGCAGAAAATAATAAAGAAAAACACAAAACAGCTCATATATATATTTTTTAAGAACCCATTTTGAAGCTATGTTATATCACTGAGGCATAAATGCCCACACAGGCAAGAGACCTTCATTTCATTCTTCCTTTTTTTTTTTTCTTGGTTACTCTTCTCCACATTTGTCTATTTAAAATAAGCTTACTCTTCTTTATTATAAGAATATGTGAAATTTGTTCGTTCATTTTTTTGTTTTGTTTCCATTGGGAGATTTAGTAAAATATACATAGAGATTTCTCTTTGAAGCCTTCAGTTTCTTAATTTCTGTACTCTAGCACTTATTCCCAAACTCCCAAGAAGTCAAAGTAGAATAATGTGTCAATGTACATATAGACAGAACTGAAAACTGAGATGCTAATAAGTAAAAAAAAAAAAAAAAATCCTCCTCTTAGTTAGAATTAATTTTATTAAGTATAAATACTTATTTTCTGTCTGGCTATTATGTAGTGCTTAAAAAAGATTACTTTTGTATTTTCAAATAATTGAACATAACTTATGGCTCAAAGGACATGAAAAATAAAATTGTGTATGATTCAGTAAACAATAAATATGAGAAAGCTACATATCAAAACATTTAAGAGTCAGCCAAAGCTATACTCAGAGGTGAAGTAATAGCCTTCAATATTCCAGTCACTTGGGGAAGTAAAGAAAAAATAATTACAAATGAATTAGAAGTAAAACTCTACAAATTAAAAAAATATTAAACCATGAGAAAGTAAAAAAAAAACAATGAATCATACATTTAAAATACTGAAAATGATTAATTACATATAGGTATTAGGAAAAACTATTTTATTTCTTTTATGTAATAATATAATATTTAAATTTATCATATAAATCATATTTATATATTAATATACAGTGTATTTACAGTTACAACAAACTTTTTATTAATTTATTTCATAAATTATCTTATTGATTGATAAAATCTGATCAGTTGCAATAAAGGGGGAAGCCAAAAAAAAGTTAAAAATGGAAGCATGAATTTTAGAATATATTTAGGAACAATAAACTTATAAGAGAAATCATAATCCAAAGTTATGTTCCAATAAGTTTGAGAACTTCAGAAATTCCTGTCATGGTTCAGCAGTAATGAATCTGACTAGCATCCATGAGGATGCAGGTTAGATCCCTGGCCTTGCCCAGTGGATTAAGGATCCAGTATTGCCGTGAGCTATGGTGTAGGCTGCAGACGAGGCTTGGATCTGGCGTTGCTGTGGCTGTGGTGTAGGCCAGCAGCTGCAGATCCAATTCGACCCCTATCTCCATATGCTGAGGGTGCAGCCCTAAAAAGGCCAAAAAAAAGAAAAAGAGAGAAAATTTCAGTGAAATGAAGTATTTTGAAAAAATATAAATTACCAAAATTGTTTGAGAATAATTGGAAAGAAATAATTAAAGCAGTAGATGAAACTAAGTAACTAAATACAATTTTTAAAAGTGATTAATATAATAAAAGTATTAGTACTAAAACAAGTCCTGAAAACTTCAAAGGACAATTAATTAAAAATGCTTCCTATTATAGAAAAATATTGAAAAGTACCTAGTTTTATATATATGCCAGCATTGCACTGATGCCAAAAACAGAGAAAAATGTAACATAATACCATAATAAATCTACAGACCTTCCCCATTTTAAAATATAAATACAAAGATAGGACATAAAATGATACAACAGTTTCAAACACGAATCAGCTGCTCAGCAAGGTGGGTTGGTTCAGGATGCATTTGAGAAAGAGGTGAGGAGGACACTGAATTTTTTATTCCTTATCTGAAGGAGCTCACTCCTGGAAAATTGTCAGACAGATGGAATAGCTTCATCAATTCTGTGTCAGAACAGAAGATCATAGAAGTGATTAGATAGAATGTGTTTTCAAGGAATGATTTGATTCTGGATATTAAGTGCAAGGACTGGGGTTAAAGTCATGAAATAGTCAAGCTTAACTTTTTATTGCTTATACTGTTTTTAAAGTTAACATTTATGTCAGGGAATGATTATAAATCAATGTTCTGTATTATATCTCCAATACGAACGATATTTATATTTTTATTTATAAACAGTGCTAGGCCCTATACCTGATTTAAAAAGGTGAAATTAATTGTTAGTTGTCATAATCCTCATGCACAGTGGGCACCCCATTGTATGTGATCTGGCCCATCCTCACTGTGTCATTCCAGTTTCAAAGATATCACTCCCGCTACCCAACACCACCTCTCTCCTTATCTCTTTCCCCTGCCTCTTCTCTCTTACTCTTTGTATTTTGGGATGAGTTTCCTAAGCAAGTCCTTTGTGAAGAGAAACCTGAATGGCACCCTCTTAAAGAGGAAAAAGCTGCCTTTAAGTGCCAGTGTTAATTTATGGGTAAGAGCTGCTACTGTACCTGTGTGAGGTTCCCACGAGAGTTTCACTAAATGTGTCTCTGCCAATACCAATGACCGAAAGAGACCTTCCATTAACTTCTGAATTAGCCAAATGGGACAGAGCTTAATCTAATATGTGTTATTTCATTTTCTAGGTTACTTGTTTTAAAGGAAATAAAGTATACTCATAGGCTGTCTAAAACTGTCCTGGGAGATGTGCATGGAAGGACTCCATCTAAACAGTATTGGCTTCTCAGAAAGCTGGGTGTGTGCCTGAGGGCCCAATTTAGTTTGGTGGATGCCTTTCTCACGGTAGGCAAAACAAACCCCTAACTCCAAAGAGCTTTGAGAGAAATTGCACGTTAGAGAAAATGATGAGTGCTTGTGCTGAAGTTGGTAGATGCTGCGGTAAAAGGGGCTTTTTCCTCTCCTGCTGTCTCCACCCATGCCTGCCTGAATTCTACTTGGAGGTGGCATTGCTAACAGTAACCATAATTTCTTCTCTTCCGTCTGGTATGACCAGTGCTGTAAGCATTCTAACCCTCCTCAGAAGCAGATTGGAAACTGATGGGCTGGAGCTAAAATCTTTTCAGGAGGGAGCATGGAACAGTGGAAAGAGAAGCAAACTGGCTGCCTGGAGACCGAGTTTCTTTCTCAGCTGAGGCATTAATGAGCTGGGTAATCTTGAACACACCTCCCCCTGAGCCTCAGTATCTTTATCTATCAAGTGTGGGTAATAATATTTGCTCTGCATATTTTCCCGATGATTATGATATTAATCGAGTAAGACAATGAACAAGAAAGTATTCACCAACTACAAAGCACTTTACTGAACAAAATTGTTTGGAGTGTGATGGCACGGGGAATGATCGGACAGGTTAGTGAGAGCCCATAGGTATCTTGGCAGTGTCTTCTTGACTCTCTAGGATTTTCATGAAAGCAAAAGTTGCTAAACAGAACTAGATAGAAGCAGCTCTCTCTTTTTATAGCCATCCTTCCCAACTGCCAACCCTATTCCTGGGACTTCAGAATGTGCCAAGGTTAGAAGACTGAGACATGGGGTGTGAGCCATAACTTCTAAATCAGTTCTGGAAGGATGCCAGACCATCAGTTTAGAAAAGTGATTTGAGTGTTTTCCTGAGGACAAAGAATTACTTAGAGAGGATATCTTTCAAGAACATGTTATTGAAACTTGGAAAAAGGAGTTTTTAAAATGTGAGAACACTAGTATTAAAGGCACTCTAAACCAATTACAGCGTATTTACTTGGATTTCAATGGGGGGTACCCTTTTCATTATTTGCAAGCCTCGAGAACATTAGAAACACTTCACTGAAGACAATGTAATATCCAAATCTGAAGTAGGATGTTGTTTGTCCATTTAATCTACTTTCTTGCTTTTACCGTCTTCATGAAGGCAAAAGAGCTCTTACATGCTTGTTTTTAGCGTGCAGTGTGTCCTGAGCAGGCAGCGGACTTTTGTACAGTTGGTACCCCTTGTCCTGAAGAAGACTCCTGTTCAGAGGTGCCCAATATTTTAAAGATCTGCTGTCCACAAGGCACTGACTATTTCAGCTTACACAAGAGCCTTGAGGATGTTAGTGCCCTTTAGCCAAAGGATGTTCCTTGCACAAAGAGAGAATATCCACTTTCTCCTGGTAGCTTCACTCTGTGTGTTTGCCAGGAGTTTGGGGACCCTGCGGGGCACTGATGAATCCCTAAATGTCTTATATATATACTACTCACCGTAAAACGAAGCTCTCCTCAGTTGTTCTTACTCAGACTACAAGAAACCCTCTCTCCAGTTTTGTGTAACTTAATAGAAAGCTTGTGCGGACGTTTCATTTGGGTGGGAGGTGGGTGGTTTTCTGTAACCCTCAGGGATGTCTTCTTCAGAGTACAGCCTATCAAGCAGTGGCAGAAAAGATGAAAAAACTTGTCACACTGCTGGCCTTCATGCTTTTGGACCATAAAACATGTCAGCCTGGGTCAGATGGTGCCTCTGACAGGAAGACAAAGGGATGCAGTGGAGACCACCTGCTGGCTCCTTGGTGGCAGCGTGTTCTGAGCAATGATAAGCGAGTGCCTGCCTGGCACTGACTGGGACAGGCCCTGGGACAACATAGACGGGGGCTACTGCCTGACCTCGGAGGGCCCCCAGGCTGACCAGGAATGGATACTTAAAGAGGCAGTTGTAATTTCTCTCACTGGGTTCTGGGGCTGAGCAACTTCTGGGGGCTGATGAAATATAGGAGAGGGCCCTTTACGAGGAAGGGAGTCACCTCGGGAAGCTGGAAACTGGATGTATTTCAGAAGTGAAGTCAGAATTGCCCAGAGGCTGTAGGGAGGGAAGAGGCACTCCAGATGAAAGAGCAGCTGGTGTCTGGGTGTGAGGGCAAGAATGAACTGGGAATCTCCAAGCAAGCCCTCTGTGGGGCTGGTGGGAACTAGAGTGGTGCCTGGAAGCCAGGGTGCAGGAGCCAGCTTTAGCATTCCACACATGAGGATGGTGAAAGCTGCTGTAATAGGGTGGGACTGATGCCATCATAGAGGCGTGCAGAGCGTAAGGCTGCTGTCATCAAAGCATTAGAAGTGTGCTCTAGGCACCTGTAAAGTCTCTTTAAACCTCAGTATCAGCAATGGCTTACCGAACATTATAAACATGGAGAAATATTAAAAATACATTTTCAACGTTTAATTAGCCACCTCTCAGTAACTCAGTTTGCAGCTTTCTGCAAAAAAAAAAAAAAAAAAGTTGTTTTGTCCTTGTATCTTTTCTAAAAATACATTCATTCAGCTTCAAGGGATAGAGTGTAGTGTGCAGTATGTGGGCAGACACTAAATAATAACATCCTGGACGTGGTTAATGAGTTCATATGCAACCAGTCCTTGAAAAGCTTGTAAATTTGGTCACGTGTCCTTTTAGCCTTCACCACCGTACATTGACGAGTCCTGCTTCTTTACCTCCTCCTCTCCCGCTCTTCCTTTTCTTCTTCCTCATCTTCTCTTCCTCCTGCTTATTTGGCCTTCTCCCCAGTCCAGCTCTGAACAGCTGGTTTCCGGCTCTCATGCCCCCTGAGGACATGAGAGGCTCTTTGCGCTCTGTGAGCTTCCTTCACACCAGCTAAGGGTACCCCATTTGACCACCACCTTCCAAACCCTCGGCTTTCAGTGGAACATAGGCTCTGTGGAAATGTGATCTAGAATAACATCCCATCTTGCTCTGTGAACACGATATTTCTCAGTCCCTCCTGAGAATAGTGAGCCCCATCCCAGTTCTAGAAAATGCCCTGTGATATGTGGTTGCACGGAGCAGCTCAGAGTTCCTAGTTGCCTGTCCCTACCTAATGGTATTTGGTGCTTCTCTGGTTCCTTCCTCTTGTGGCCTTTTTGGGTAAGCTGATCCAGAACAGCTTTTAAAGCTCCCCTGTAGGAACTTACTGCTGTAAGCATACCCCAAAGAGCGGGCTCAGGTTAAAACAACCTCATTAGGCAAACCCAGAAGTATCAAAAGCTCTGTTTCCCCATCAAAAAATAGTTTTCAGTAACATGCTTTAAAAAGGCGTGTAACTCATTTATAAAAATACTGCTTCACCTCCACTCAACTTTCCCAGGAATGTTTATATTATGCAGAATAAGACATACCTGTATAGTTTCCCAAGGCTCCACATCCTGTGACTTCTACTGAAAATAAATGTGTGAAAGACCTGCCCCACACGGGGATATTTTATTTTAAGCTAATTGGACACAAATAATTTTAATCTGGGTTATGATCCAAGTGAAGCTGTAAGTGAACTCTTATTTTAAGCCAAATCTCTCCTTCTAAGTGGCCCCACCAAAATTTTTTTTCTGCCATTGAAGATCGTGCTCCTTCTCACCCTGTTAGATTCTGCTAGCACAGATATTCTTTAAAAAACAGGTAGGCTTCTTGGGGCTATGTGGTTCTTCTTTGTCTGCCTGGTGCTGTTGAAGGGCAAAGGGCATTTGAAAGCATTGGTCTTCACATAATGCTACCACCTTGCTCCTAGCTTCTTCCATCACCACATGAAAGTTACAGTTAAAAAACACACATCAAAGAGTGAATCCCATTGAAAAGGCGAGCACTGCCTGCTGAGCTGGCATTCAGAGCACGGGCTTTTGTTTCAGTGGCGACTCTGACTCTCCTCCACCAAGTTTCCTGTTAACTCGGGTGTGGGTTCTGACTTGCTCTTGATAATATTGGAGTGTGTGTTTGTGGCACTCACTTTTAATCAGTGCATTTGAGTTTCTGAAATCAGAACTTCTTTCCCCAGCTGGTTGAAACTTTCAAATGTAAGTAAGCATCATGTTTGGCCAGATTTGAACTTAGTCCGAGGATACAGTTTTAAATCTTGGCCCCCAAATTAACCATACATTTCAGCATGGGAGGTTTATTTTTTTTTCTTTTTCCTCTTTATTGATGGTTTGTTCAGTATGACAATTATGCTCATCTTTTGGAGGCAGAGATGCTTGAAGGAGATTTACGTGAGGACTGTGAAAAGAGGCAGGTCTCTTCACTCACCGTGGTGCTCCCTGTCTTGACCCTGCACACTACACACCACCTCCCCCGGCCCCATAATGATGCAGGGATTAACTAAGCTGGCTAAGCCACTGATCTGCAGCTGGTGGGCAAGCTCAGAAGTTTAAGCTAGATCAGAACTTGTATCACACACAGAGACTTCCAAGTCTAAAACTGTCATAGGTATCTTTTGTCATGTTGTCCAGCCAGCCACAGATGGTTGTTGGGACCTTTACCTGCTCAGTTCTTGCCGATGGCTCATCATCTATCCGTCTTCTATGTCCAGGATGCCAAACCACCATTTGCTTCAGTGACAGCCAGAGCCTACATTAGGTCCTGTTGTAAACAAGACTAAGCATGCCTTCCCCACACTTACTGGTTGTCCTCCTCACTCCATCCTCATTTACCATCCTCATTTGCCTTCTCTGGAGACAATGAGTTCCCACTTCTAGAGCTTTTTGGAGTTCAGTGCTGAGTTTAGCTAGTCCACTGCTGTCCACAGTTCCTAGCCTGTGCTCTGAGCAGAGAGGTTCTTCTATTCTTACGTGTTTTATCTACTAAACATTTATGAACAATTAAATTGATTCTTAAATTGATGAATTAAAGGAGAGAAGTCTACTGCTGGAGAGTCTTTGAAATTCACCCATTCTATTCCAAGACTCTCATTTTACAGATGAAGAAAATGACTTCCAGAGTGGTTATGATTAAGGTAATTTGGGGATAGGGCCAGAATTAGAACCCAGATTTCTCAGAGTCATTATCCTGTGCATCAAAAAAAAAAAATGCCCTGCACAAAATATTTTATATCATTGGTCTTTTTACATTTTGAAGGGAGTCAAAATTTAAGTTTATGTCCAATGATAGAGTTTAACAAATCTACAAATGAACTTTAGGCATAAGCATCAGATGAAGAGCTCATGTGCTTGGATAAGCAATGGCAGTTTCAACATCCTCCTGGAGACTGAAATTTCAAAGTATAGGCTGGCCTTTGCTCCATGTCCAAGAAATGGCATCTCTAGTGCTTACTTTACCCTTCTGTGATGGAAATTACCAGGATTTGCTATGCTGGTTAAAGTCTCTTTCACAAGAACTTTAAATCAGAAGTAGCTTCTGTCTGCAGTGATTATTATGCCTTATTAGAATTCATGGGCTTGCTCCTGAATGAGGAAAATGAGAGAGCAAGAAGTTCTCCAGAAAACTTGGCTTCAGCTCCACTGTATCACCAAGTATATGCAAAGCTTCTCTGAGATTTCCACAAACATTTCCACCATCTAAATCTCATGTGGATTCCTTTCCTCACTGATGCTGCACAAACTCTCCTTCTGTTAGAGATACCTTCTTAAAATGATTTAGTGCCCCTCTTGGGTAGCAATTCTAACAAGAATGGCTGCTTTCTTCATATGGAAGACAAAGTACTAAAATGTAAACTGGCTTTGCACTCTACCTTGTAGAAAGACATACTGCTTTCTTGAGAGATGGAAGTGTTCCTTTGAGATTTTTGTTGCTAGTCCCAAGGTGAATTGTGCACATAATGGTCTTTCATACATAGAGCATTATAAAATGTATTATTTGTTGGAGTCTCAAAACTGGTCTGTCAGGTAGTTGAAGCAGGTGGAGCCAGGACACTGAGTTAAAGAGGTGGCATCACTTTTCAGGATGGGAACCTATGTTTATGCCTCTCCAATACCCAGCTTTCACATTTTGGAAAGAAGTCACATGCCTGAGAATATGGGGAGGAGAAGTATTTGCCAGCAGTTCAGTGGAAGCTGTAATTATTGCACTACCTTCACTGTCCAGGAGGAGGCAATAGAAGTAAAGTCTCCCATGCAACCTTGTTTTTTTTTTTAATGATTTTTATTTTCTCCATCATAGCTGGTTTACAGTGTTCTGTCAGTTTTCTACTGTACAGCAAGTTGACCCAGTCACACATACATATATACATTTTTTCTCACATTATCATGCTCCATCATAAGTGACTAGATATAGTTCCCAGTGCTACACAGAAGGATCTCATTGCTTATCCATTCCAAAGGCAATAGTTTGCATCTATTAATCCCAAATTCCCAGTCCATCCCACTCCCTCCCCCTCCTTGGCAACCACAAGTCTGTTCTCCATGTCCATGATTTTCTTTTCTGTGGAAAAGCAGTATAGAGGTATCTTAGAAAACTAAATATAGAACTACCATATGACCCAGAAATCTCACTCTTGGGTATATATCTGGACAAAACTTTCCTTGATAAAGACACACGCACCCATATGTTCATTGCATCACTGTTCAAGCCAAGACATGGAAACAACCCCAATGTCCGTTGACAGATGAATGGATCAAGAAGATGTGGTGTATATACACAATGGAATGCTACTCAGCTGTAAAAAAGAACAAAATAATGCCATTTGCAGCAACGTGAATGGAACTAGAGACTCTCATACTAAGTGAAGTCAGAGAAAGACAGATACCGTATGATATCACTTATATCTGGAATGTAATATACGGCACAAATGAACCTTTCCCGCACAAACTTTAATCAGCACCTCCTCCTCCTAGCATATTTCTCTCCCTCATCGCACAGGTGTCAATTTCTCTCCCCTTCAATCCTACCTTCTTTGTACTACTAACCTCCCACTTTATTAAATATAGATTTTGAAGTAGAAGGATAGAACCTTCTGGGACCAATGCTGATATGTAAATTTTGCCTGATATTATTCATTCATTTATTAAAAATATTTAATCAACTTCACTGTGTACTAGACACCATGCAGCAAGATGGAGATATATTGTTGAACAAAACAAACACATCTCCAATCTTCATGGAACTTACATTCCTGGAGGTGAGGATACATATCTTCTTACTCAAGGATTTTGCCTACAGGCAGTAATTCTAAAATTAGTTAACTGAAGCAGAAAAGAAATTGGTAATTACTCACAGAATCAATGGGGAAGTTAATAGCCAAGTTCAAGTTCAAAAATGGGGAAGACCTAAAGGAGTTTAGGCAGCGGGGCAATACAGATGAATCCCTGTTGCAGGGACAGAGCGAGTGGTGCATCCCATTGCCACCGCTTTCTTGGACATTGGGTGCCATTGCCACCCCATTCTCCAGGTTGGCTTCCTTAAGACTTAAAATATTGAGTCAGAACATTAGATTGTCTGAGCCTACACTCCAGCCTACAGCTGCTAGCCAAATGGAAAGGGGTACTTGGACCCTACACCCCATAATGGAAGACAAAGTTCTTCCTTTCATCAGCACAGCCCTGTTATCCTCCTTCAAACACTATGTTCTTTTGCAATTGTGAAGGACCCTGTGAATCATGATACGAATTTTAAAATATTATACTAAGTGCACCAGGAAACCACTGAAGTGCTTTAAGGTAGAAAGTGATAGAGTCTGTTTACCTTAGAAAAACAATTTTCAGTGGCATTATAGAAAGTCTAGAACAGAAACTTGACAGCAACATGTTTTCCACAGAAATGTATAAGCTAAATTTTCATTATTTGTATTTGAATTATAATTTTAAGATTAGAATGGTACATGCATTTTGGATTAAATTAGGCTAAGTAATGCTAGATGCAACTATCCCCATCTCTCAGTGGCTTATTTTATTTCTGATTCATACAAAGTCCAAATGCAAGTGTTGTTAGTTAACAAGTCCTCAATATGGTCCCTCAGAGACCAAGGCTCCTTCCTTCTAGTGGAACCACCATCTCCTTTCGGCCTTGGATTCTTTTGCTGGGACCTTGGTGTATGGCCAGGAGTCAGGGAAAGAGTGAGGGTAAATGATCATGTGATACATTTTTATGAGCCAGGCCTAGAAATGCCTCTATTACTTCCCCTCACTTTTTTTTTTTTTTTTTTTTGAGTAAGATTCAGTCACATGGTCATCCAGCTGCAAAGGAGGCCATCCAGCTGTCCAGGAAGTAGAGGAGGCAGGTTTAGGGAACACTTAGGCTTTGTCATACAAATAAAACTTATAGGCACAAAAGGCTTATAACAGAGATAAAACTCATCTTCTTTTTACTCTTCTAGCCCCTTCCCATTCCTCTGAATCAACCACCTCCAACTCTTTTTGAGAAGATGTGACAGAAAGCATGGACCTCTGTTTAAATCTATGCAATATGCACATTGGGTAGCAGGAGGAAGTCTACATTTCAGATTTCAGATTGTTAAGGTAATTCTGGGTCAAGGATCCAGAGCTGTGTCACCAGCCACTGGGGTGGAAGCATGAAGATATGGCAGCCAGTCTCCTCACCCTCAGCACTACCCACATTTTGACCTGGATGATTCTTTTCTGTGGGGATGAGGGGGCTATACTGTGCACTGGAAGATATTTAACAACATCCCCCAGCCCCTATCGCCTAGATGCTTGTAGTACTCTTCTCCCTAGCTGTGACAATTGAAAGTGTCTCTTGACCTTGTGTATGTGCCTTCAGGGGCAGAATGCCCCCCTGGCTAAGAATCACTTCCAGGGAGCCTGAACCTGGGAGAACTGGAGAGAGGAAGGTGGAGCTCATTACTATGAGCCTGAGATGATGGCACCATTGATTTTTACCTAAGCACTCCACTTAGCTTAAGTTGCAGAGAAAGGCGTCAGGTGCTCTACATGGTCAGCTCCTTTAAGATAGAGGAGTAACTCCCCCCACCCCCAACTCCCTCTATCCTCCTTAGCACATCCCTGTCACATCTATTGGCCAGAAACATGACGACACTTGAACAAAAGTTGAGAGACTGAGGATAGAGCGACCTGGGTGTCAATCTGATTTATCTGCTGAAGCCTAAACCATCTTTGTTTTTTGGGTTTTTTTTTTTTTTTTCCCCGAAGTGCAGCCCCCTGGTGGATAAAGATTGACTCTACATCTCTGATCCAGCTGCCCCGTGGAGACAGAGACATTAAAGAAGAATTAAGGATGAAGACAAGTATATTGATCTCCCTCACCAATCTCCTCCAACCAATACCTCTTAATCACAGAACAAATTGGAGTCCTGGTAAACTACTTTAATGAGCATCCATTCTATTTTTCAGTTCACATGATTGGAAGGGAAGCTATCCCCCACCTCCCTACCTGCTTCCTCTTTGTGTTGGTGATTTCACTCTCTCACACCTCATCTATATTTCATTTTATGTATACATGCATATATATATTTCCACATTTTTATCTGTGTTTTGCTATAGCACTGGAGGTTTATTATTGTAGATCATTGTGAAGCACCTGAATATTTTGCAGGACAATGAGCCTCTAGAATCTCGGTATCCGAGGAACTAATTTTGTATGGCAAGGGAAAAAAAAAAGGAAAGCGAAAGAAAACAGTAACTATACATCTGGTTTCTAGACAGTATTAGGATGGCATAACTTGTTCCTGTCTGAGTGAATTCAGTGGATTTGTATTATACAGTGCCTGCTTAAAATGTGTAGCCAAATCAGAGCCATTCCTTAAATTAAAAACAAACCCCGCGGCTTTCTCAGCCTAGAGTGTGTGCCTCATATTTGCAACTCTGTTCAGGTGAAGCCAACTCTTATCCCAAGAGGGTGGGCAGACAGGAGCGCTCTTAGTGCACAAGCATAAATTTTTGCTCCTTCGAAATGATATATTTTTTTTTAAATTGTAAAGAAAATTGACACTCTAAAGTGCCTGGGTAATGCCATGTCATAAACTTCGCACTGTAAACTGGAGAGCTCAGCTGGGGTAGACTTGTGTACTGAGCAGCAGGCTGTGCACCCGAAAACTGGGTCCATGTTCCCGGGTCTCTTTCTGGCTTTGTGTCACCCAGGGGAAATCAGTACTTTTGTCGGAGTCTGGATTGCCCATCTCCAGAGTGTGGGTATATCCTTCACTCCCTCCCTTTCTCTGTCCCCAGCTGTACTTTGCATTATTGGTATTCAGAAAATAGATGAGCCAATGTTTATGAAACACTTTGAAATTCGAAGCAAAATAATCTTGTGCAAGCCTAAGTTGTTATCAACTGTATTGTTACCCTTATCGTTACAATGTACATGCTGTTGCGTATTTGCAAATTACATGCAGTAATTACCTGAGTACATACAGTAATTCAAGTACCATCACTAGTACTTGACATTAGTATTTCACAGCAACTTGTAGGGCAATAAATAGTGCTGGGATTCTTTCTCTTGACATTTGATTATTTGTTGGGAGCTCAAGATTTGTTAGACACTGTAATTAAGATAATTTTCAGCCATATCGTCCAGGGCTTCATAATCTCTGACACCCTCTCTCTGGCAGAGTCCTGTTCTATAGGAAGTTTCCAGAATACTAAAGCTGCCAGAAGCATTTGGGTTCATCTTGTTCGGTGCTTCAATTTTGAGGATGAGGAAACCAAGGCCCAGAAATATCAAGTAACTCTCTCAAAGCCATGCCATTAGTTAAGGTGTCAGAACTGGAACAAATGCCTCTGAATTTTCCACTGTTTGGGAAAGGGAGAATGGGGGGAAATGGGGAATAAAGGAAGGTTCTATGACTTGGTTATGAGACTCCTCAAGAGTGTTAGAGTCCCAGTTTGACATGGGTTTAGAAGCCTTCCCCAGATGCACCCTAAAATAGTAATCGAGGTTGACAAGAAAGATCGAAATGTAGCCCATAGGTTAGAGATATTGATGGTGTGATCAGAAGACTATGGGGTGGATTTCCCTGTAGTTACCATGACCTCATCTTCTAGCCTGAAGTAGTGCTCCTTGAAGTCGTTCTCCTCTTTCTCTAGGAAGAAGTGGGGTAGCCCCATTTTTAGCACCTTTAGAGCTTAATGTAAATGAAGACTGTCAATTCCTGGCACTTAGTTAATGCTTCCTGTAGAAGACACACTAACGTCGGTGGTTGGTGATGGTAGAGGTGAATATTTGGGTGGGTCCCGGGGATGGAATATGGCAGGCACGTCAGTACCTATGAGGCAGTGATTCCTGTTACTGTGTGGAAACACTTAGGGTTGACAGATATTCTCCAGGTGGTCCATGAGCTAGGCTTTCATCATATTCATACTTTCTTCATAGAGGATAGGCCCCAGCATGAATCAGTAGTATGTTTATGATATTTAATGCAACTCGGGTTTGTTTTTTTCGTCAGCCACTGAACACTTCCCCCTTTCTTCTGGTAGGAAGTTATTTTTCCCCCATGGGTCATCAGGGATCACCCTTCCTTCAGTACACTAAGATTTAAACAGAAAGATTGAAGATTTGAGGTTGAGATATCCATGTTATTCCTAGGAATGTGGAACTTAATTACAGAGCAGGCTCCTGAAGTTCAGTGTGGTATTAAAAAGACTAGACTAGAAAGACCGCAAAACTCATAGGACTTACCTACCAAGTAGCTTTGTGCTATAACAACCCACTTAACATTTCAGGGCCTCGCCTTTCTCTCCTGTGAAATGACAGCATTTGATTAGATCAATTCTAAAGCCCCCTGTAGTCATAAAATTATAGGAATCTAATTGAAAATTGATGGTACAGTTTAGGAGGAAGTTTCCTGGGATATGGAACATCTAGAAGATGTGATTGCAACTCTTCTGAAACATATCAGTTACAGCAAATGACTCAAGAGGCAGAGCCCTGAAGTATCAGAACTTTGAAGGTATTGGAGAATAGCTTACTTTCTATGCTGTATCCCAATCACCCTTTCCTTAAAAAATGACAAGGATATTTTCGACCATAGTATCGAGTGATGACATAACAAAACATTGACCATCGTGGGCTGTATCAGTGTTCTCACAATGTGCTGGGGCAGAGTGTACCATCTCTGTTCTTTCCTAAGTGCCCAGGAAAAAGGGGAGGAAGAGCGGCTGGAGGGGAGGAGGCAGAGAGAGAAACTGAGGCACAGACCAGCTAAGATGGGTGTTTGGTGATATGTGTCCCTTAAAAAAACATCCACTTGGTGCGACTAAAAATTAATGTAGTTGGTTCTGTTGTGGCCAATGGGATGCATCTTATTTTTTCATTATCTCACTCCACATACACAAAACACATGTGTGTGTGCGCGCGCGCACACACACACACACACACACACTGAAACCCAGTGATACAGCTCTTTGATCTTCCAAGAACTTGACAAACAGGGAATTTGCCCCTCACAAATTGGGGCCATACAGTGTAGTTTTTCATTGCCACATAGAATTTCTATGACAGAGGGGTTCCTTTATTGCCCAGTGCAATTGCCCAAAAGGTCCCATCGCATGTTTGCCTCCCGCTCTGAGGTGTGAGGAATTAAAGCAGTTGAGGGAAGAGATGTTGAGAGACCTCTCTGGTTTCTGCAAAGCCATCTTAATCATGCCTGCCTCTTTTTTCAGGGTTGATTTACATAGCGGTGTGACATTTCATCATTAAGGAAGCAGGTCCCAATCTTCTGTGTCTTTTTCTTGGCTTGTCTGGCAAGCAGTTCTCTTTTGCAAGCTATGAAATCCTTAAGGAGGACTTCCTGGCAAGGGAAAAATCCTCAGTCATCCAACAGTCTCTCACTTTTCTATTTTAAATCTTGGCCATGCACATATGGTTGGGCATGTGTGTCTAAAAATTTCTTCCACATTGACTAACTTGAGCTATTTAATAGATTGTGCTGGCCGTGGGCCTCTGCGGCAAATCCTGCGATGCTCATCTCCTCCCTGGGGAGGCAGGAGTCGGCCTCCTGCATTCGCCTTTGTACTTCCCTTTAATCTCCCTCTCTGGCCCTGTTAGAGCATGAAAGTTAAAACCCGCTTCTTTGCTCATTTTCCTGCAATTAAAATTGTCTCTGCTCTCCTACTTCCAGCAGAAAAGTGAGATCTCCAAATATCTTGGTTAATGTCCCAGCAAATGCACTTTCCCTAGGGCTTTGCAAGGGATGTTCTAACCCATTTCTAAGGACAGGAGAGCTTAAGGACATTTCTACCCCATGTTCTTTAAGGTCTGATGGTGTGTGTGTGTGTGTGTGTGTGTGTGTGTGTGTGTGTGTGTGTCTGTGTGCGTGTGTGAATCTAATGCATCTCAACTTAACTTTCTTTTAAAACTTGGACTCTCTTATCTCCATCAGTCCCAAGCACAGGCTTGGGTCCTATTATGTCCTCAGAAGCAATGGTGGGAGTGAATGTGAAAACAAAGCTGGGTTCTGGCAACTTGGCTTCTTCTTCCAGGTTGTAGGGAATGAGGCCAAAGGGACAGAGGAGGGTGGGGGAGGCATGCACCCAAAACCCATCCCCAGCTGTGCCTCCTCTAGGCATGAAACCCAAACTCCTATGTTTTCTCAGCAATTTAGCAACTCCGAAAAGCCAGCAAAGTGGTACCCTGTGATCTGTAAGAATGACTACCCTGCCAGAAGGTGAAAGTTCTGTCTTCCCAAAGATTATTCCTAAGAAAACAAAGAGCAATAATAACCATAACAAGATAATAATAACAATAACAGTAATGGTGATGGTATAGAGTGAGCTGTAGATGAACACTAAGAAGCTTCCTCTCACCCAGGAAATATATATATTGGCCCATTCTGGGGCTGAACTCTTTGGCAGTGTCTTAAAGCTCAGGGCTTCTCTAAGAGCAGTGATATTCTGCTCCTGCTGGGGTGGCCCCAGAAACTGCATTCTTTGTTGACTTTTAAATATGTCCCCTGAAGTTTATCACAAACAGCATGAAGGAATAAAACTCCACGTGGCTGGTATTCTGTAGATCTTCCTCCCCCCATGAAACAACAACTGCTTAAGTAAGAAAAGTCCGAAGGGTGTGTGATAGATGGGAAGGGTGGGCTTACCTTCTGGGAGGGGTGCTCTGGCAGCGCACATGGTTTCCAACTTAATAGAAAAACAATGCTGCTGGAGTGAATGGGAAGAATGCGTTGTCATTTTTTGGACTCCAGACAAAGGCAAGAGTAAACATGTATTAAAATGGAATCTCTATTTTTAATTTACCTTTCTCTTTCTAGAAATCACATCAAAATCAAATGACATATAATACTAGAGATCTTTTAAGGATGCAGCCAGCTACCAGCATAATTGGCAAAACTGTAACTTTCCCCACTGCTAGTCAGATGTATAATGTCTGAAGGTACCTCCAATATTTCGTTTTGATTCTGAGAGCTCGACTTTGTTAGAAATTGTCCACTTGCAAGTCCAAATGCATTTAAGGGCTCTGGCTTTGTGGTGATCTCTGGAATGGAACTATTTCAGTAGTGTGGCCCCCTTTTCTCCTTGATCTCATTATCACACTTTGTGAAGCCTTTTCTCTTTTTTGCATCTACTGTTTTGCTTTTAGTTTGGGACTTTCTAATTCCAGACATGCCACTTAAGGGCGTCAGCTCCGAGATCCTCAGAACATAGGGCACCTCAGAAATGGGACACACGTGCATGCTGATTGGCTTTTAAAAGTGTAAAAGTGATTGCAGAAAGGACTTTCTGCTGCTGCTCTTTGCTTCCTCCACCACTAAGAGGAAAGGAAGTCTGGTGGTAACTTTCAGCATTCTTGGATATACTGTTTGGGGTGTGCTCCTTAAAAAGGAGGAAAGAGTTGAACAGAAGAAATGAGCATGGCTGCGGAATCCTTGTGAGGGTTTCAGATCCTGCAGCTTCACACCAAGTGGCCCTCACTCCTACCTGGCCCCCTTTACCTGTGTTTCTTCCTCTTTCTGCCTGGCTATAATGCCATGAGGCGCACTCCTCTCTGTTTTAACCAGTCGGGAAATGGAGGCAGAGAGTAGCTGTGGAACTTGACTGTGTCATAGAGCAGTCAGGCCACCTGGCACCAAGTGGCCAAATTTATAACTGCTCTGCCCTGCTACCTTCATGTACTACACCCCATTTCACCAGTGGAAGAAGCCTGTAAATTCAATGCTAAATGCTAAAAAAGGTACTGCCCTTTGACTATCAAGACCACGAGGCCATCTTTCCATCAATAATGCCTAAGACTTTACTTTAATTTTTCCTTGTTTGTGTGGGTCCTCGCTTCTCACTACCCAAGACCATCTTGGGGCCTGTAGCATTCTTTATCTTCATGTTTTAAAATTTCTCTAAAGTACAAAGATACATTCCCTTAGCATAGAGAGGTTTTGTCTGTAGGATTAAATACATGATAGTACTTTATAAGTACCAGCTATTCCTGTATGGAGCTGTCCTGCAAAGGTGATAGGACAGAACAAGAAATCAAATTGTTTAATGCTCCCTCCCCTTTGTGTGTATATTCAGTCAGAGTGCTCCAGGGGATGGGAAGGTAGGATGCAGCTATTGCTAATTTGAGGCTTTTATTTTATGGAAATTTTAAAAAATCTCCTAAACATTAGAGAAAGTAACTAATATTCACCCTTCTAATAACTATTTATTGATCCTAACTTTGTATATAGGACCATATACTAGATGAGGCATGGAATCCATACATAAAGACCCCTTCCTTTGAGGGATTACAGACTAATAGGGAGAGATGATGGAGAATGGAGGCCCACAAAAACAAAAGAATTGACAGATATAAGAAAATAAATATAATGTACTGCTATATCTGAATGCCTTAGACACAAATATGTCTGAATTTGAAAGGGAGGGAAAAAGAGAAAGAAAAACTAACAGATATGTGAAACTACTTTGTTCTAGATGCTTTTCAGTGTGTACTGCATGCAATTATCACAACAGCCTTATAAGTCAGACACAGTTATTTCCTTATTTTACATACAAAGAGGCCAACTGACTCAACAGAATACCTACCTTGTCAGAGGGTGAATAGCTTTGTCCTCCCCATGACTCCACTAAAGTTTGCCTAAGCATTCGGTGGTAGACTTAGATATTTGAAGTCAGACCTTAAGCTAAAACAGTCAGGGAAGACTTCTTGGAGGAGGTGGCCTTGAACTGATTGAGACAGAGAACATACGGGCAGGGAGAAGTCACGGTGATTCCTGGTAGGAGCCACTGTGATTAATGTGATGGAGACAAGACTGCGCACGCATTGAGCTGGGGAGGACCTAACACTAATGGAACATTTCTTTAGGGGGAGAGTTGGTATGAGTATTAGAAGAAAGTGTGAGACTAGGGTTGCATCGTATCATATGAACTAATGTAGTAAAGGAACCATGGCACACACAGAGCCACCTCTCTTTGAACTGTATTTCTTATTTCAGTCTAGAAGGTGGCACCAGTACTATCTCAAATCTACATTAGATTTATTGAAAAAAAATTTATATCGAGATAGATAGGTTACATAAGGAAATCAGTTCTTCTCCTCCCTGTTATTGTTCACTGACTTTCTCTTTGAAGTAAACAAATGGTGCAAGCCTCAGTGCTTGCCTTACCCTTATTCCATCCCCGTCATCACTAGCTTTACCTGAATAACTCAAGTAAAGAAATCCTGGTGGATCCAGATATGTCATTTCCATTTGGCTGGGGCTTCCAAGGGGACTGAGTAGCAGTTGCACAGTCTCCTCCCTGGGACATGCCTAACTTTCCCAACACCCCCTTTGCCTGCCTTTATAATGTCACATTCTAAAATATTCAGGTTGCTTCTGTTATTCTCTCCATAAAAAATTAATGATCATGAAAGTATTATCATGTTTATTTTAAAGCAACCATTTTCTAAATTTTAATTAAAAGTTGTAATTCACCATCTTTTGACCAAGTTATCTTAAATCTTCATCTTATTGGTAATGGGTATTGGGCTGGATTCAGAAAGAAATACAAGCGTTACTTAATGCAAATAGTAAAAATCTCGGCATTTCTAGAGATACGGTTCTGTTCATTTCGCGTGCTGTGCTAACTCTCCCTTTTTTAATTAGAAATATCCTCCTGCTTATGCAAGAATCCTGGGAAAGGGGCATTGTCTTATTCATTATGTATTCCAAGAGAATCACAAGTGGACAAAACCAGGCATAATACGATGACTGTTGTGTTATTAAAGCACTTTAATAAGGTTACTCCCTCCGCAGAGTGAGCTTCTCAAATACCCATTTCTTTTTCAAGAGGTGAGCTGCTTGAAGCAAGATGCTGGGTCTCCTCTGGGTACGTGTGAGGCCCCCTTTTGTATGCATTTTACAGGTGTCCACAGGTGTACTACTAGGACAAGTTCCTTTTCTTTTTGAGCCACCTGTCCTACCTTAGGGAGTGAGGTCCTAAAAACTATTGGATTTTCTGTTTTAGTCCTATCATATATATGAGGAAATAGTTTAAAATAAGAATATATGGGGGAGAGGTCTATAAACAAAGATTCACAGCCTTTGGGCTATTTCTGTACCATGCTGTTCTATTTATCCCTCTGCTCTCCCCTCCCCCAACTAAAAAATATGTTGGTTAAAACTTCAATCTCAGGTGGTTTTCATGAAAAGTAAAATATTTAATGGTACTAAAAAATGTCTTTTAAGGAAGAAAATGGAAGTGGTAAAGAAGGGTGGGAGGCAGGAAAGAAAGGGAAGGAGAAAGAAAGGCAGAGAAAGAGAGAAATGAAGGGGGAGGGAAGAAAGAAAGAGAAAAGAAATATTTAAAAAAAAAAAAAAGGACCCATCCAGTTGTAGCCCAGCAAAGACATCTCTATGCATTACTTTGATATCAAATTATTTTTAGCATGGCTTTTATTGTACTCATTGTTACATACATAAATCTTTAAAGTAATACGTTTTGTAAGAAATGGTCATAAAAATTTACAGCCAGTAACTTTCCCCTGTCCCTTACAATGATATTCTACTAAAACCATTAAATGGTTCTCATTAATGCCCTTTAAATGATTGTGTAATGACCCACAATCGCTTGTAAGTGAACAACCATTAAAGAATTACCAGTTCTTAGCATGCTTTTAAGTACAGCTTAAATACATGGGAGGTAACATATAATATATTAGAAAAAGTATTAAATTTGAAATAGTAAAAACACGATCATCACAAAAGAATGAGTAGGTGTGCAACTCTACCCTGCAATGACCATGGTTCCCACTGAACACATTATTATAACAGATTTCACCACATTTGTCCTTTTTCCATGTCGAATCTTTTCCTTTTCTTTCTGGGATTTATAATAATAATAATCATCATCATAATCATAAAACCCTGCCACAACAGGAGTGAAAGTGCATATAAAAGCAAATGGGGAAAATAATTAAACCCACGTATAACAGACAGCCACCTATCTAAACAAAAAGAAAACAGTCCATCCCCCAGATATTTTATACATCAGGGCAAATATTCTTTTCCGTTTTTTTTTTTTTTTTTCCCCTAGCCATACAGATCTTTTGTATGAGATGGTCTAAGCACTTGGATGATTACATTTTTTACACTTCAGAGTACTCTGCATCATGGGAATCTGGTCAAAGATAGTAAAAAATAACAACTCTTCCTGAGGATGTGAAGTCAGAGTAATCCCCTGCTCTTCCAGGCTTGTTTTGTAATAAAGCTTACCCACCCAGGTAGAGTTGGGCAGTTAATTTACCCTAAACCACAAATGTCAGATTCAGAGTTTGGTGGCATTTGTTTTTGAAGTTTGTTCACTCCTGACAGACCTTGTTTGTACTCAGTGCCCTTTATGGTGATGGGGCAGCAGAAGCAGAGCCCCAGGAACCTGATCAGAGAGAGTGAAGCACAATACCAGATTCCACACAGGACATGGGAAAATCAGGTTTCCTAACTGCCTCTTGGCATCTGCTTACTTTGAAGGCATTTAGTCGGGGCGGGGCTGGGGGGCTGGGGAAGGGGTGGGAGGGGGCAAGAGTGATTTGAAGCCAGAAGGCATAGCAATGTATTTTTCCTGTGTCACTCTCCTGTGTCACTTTAGAAACTCATGGTCAACATTGGCTCCCCCAGCTGGCATCTCTTTGGCTGCCCAAGATGGAGGACACACTGCCTTTTCTTCCCTCCAACAAATTCTGCTTATCCCCCCATGTGTAACCATGTTTACTAGGCCGCTTCCTCGTGATACGCTAAGCCACTGGCAGGGAGGAGATTTCTAATTTCACAAATGGTGAGATTAGACTCACAAAGGTGATCGCTTTTTTCTCTATATCATGACTGTCTCAGCTCAGCTCTTACTCCCTCTGAGGGGCCCTCCCTAACCCCACACAGCTGTTCCGTGACGCCAGTCAAATGCTAGTATAGGGACATAAAATCTGGGAGGGCAGGAACCCTATCAATCCTGCTCAAGGCCAGATCCCTTGTCTCTAATGAAGTGTCCTATTAGGCTCTTAAAAAATATCATTATTAAACCTACCCAGAAAGGTTACAATACAGATTCAGTTGATCAACTCAAGTAGGATTATTTGAAATAGATCGCTACTCAAAAACAAGACAAAGTTGGATATGTACAAAATTGTCATTAGAAAGTAGAAATCTGGGCTTGTCAAGATAAAATCCCAGACAATCCCTAGTTTCTTTTTTCTGTTCCTTCCCTCTTTTCCGTGTTGGTCCCTCTCAGCCTCCATTCTCTTTCAAGCAACTCTACTTATATTCTCATCTCTTCCATTCCTCTCCCTTGACACAAAGCCTCATCCTCTCTAAATGCCATTTTTCAAAACTTGCTTCCTCTTTCCCCCGGTCCTTGAGTGCTTTTGCATTTTAAAACTTTGTCATATCATGAAAAAAGGGAAGTGTTCTTGTTTGTGTCTACAGTTCTGGATGTGGGTGGGTTTGCGAGCATCACCTCTTAGGGACCCTGGAATCCTGACAGTGTGGTGGGAGAGAGTGGAGGGGAAGAAGGGGGCCTTGGCTTAACTTGAAGACTGGCCTGTGAAGAGCATTTCCCTTAACGGATTTGTAAAATAAATCAAGCATAGAAACAAAGATGGAAACAGAACACAAAACGAAGCCTTTATTCCCCGGGTATTTTCTTAGCTTCCTGTCAGCTACTGTTCTCTCTTCAAGTCAGAGACCTTTCCCATTGCTGGTTGTGGGAACACATCCAACTTAAAGCCTCTTCTTCTCGGGGTGCCTGGCAGTAGCTGCCACACTGTGTGTTATTTAAGAAGCTCCGTTTGGCTCCATGCTCTACAGAGGAGAGGAACATATGGCCTCGAATGTTAAAAATATTCATGAGTCATGTTGCCCAGTACTGAAGTACAGCCACCTCAAGGGCAATTTTCCAACAGCTCATATTGGTTTATATAACATGGAATGAAGACCAGATGAAGTTCCAGGAGGTATTCAGAGGAGACAGAATGCAGTGAGGCAAGTTGGAATTTGGTCAGTATGCTGGGTTGTATGTCCCTTTTGGAAAGAGGCACGGAGTGTTGGTAGAATATCAAAGTGAGGGACCCCACTCTCTGGTTCCATTTAGAGACCCAGTGTTCTGCTAAAACCTTCTGCAGAAAGAACTTGAGTTAGATTTGGAAGTGAGGCATATTCATTGAGTCCCCAGTGACTTTACTCTTCTCTCCAAGACCACCGAGAACTCACCATGCCTCATGGTGTTTGCTTGCTCTAACCCCCATGCCCCTAGCAGAAAATTATTCCAAGATTAGATGTTAATAATTTAAAAAAAAATTATGTCTTTTAGGGAACTTCTGAAAAAGTTCAGATAGTAGATTGTTGTTATTGTCGGGGTGGTTGTTTTTATTTTAACATTTTTGAAAGTTACTACGGAAGTGATCCTGAGTGTGTTTGACTTCCTGGGGTCATTTTATGTGATTTGTCAAACGCCAGTCTTAAATAAGCATGGTTAAAGCAAACAGGGCTGCAGGATAAAAGGACTTAACTCTCAGATGGTCTAAGAGTAGACAAGCAGGATGTCTATAATAGTTTCATGATTTAGAATACAATGTACTATTTGCCCTTTATCCTTCTTTCAATTGTAAATTAATCATTAGAGGGCTCTCTCTGAAGCACTTCTTTTCTCACAGTATCCTATTTCAACCTGCCCCATATGGGCGACTGCACCTGACTGTAATTTGGGGAACACAAATTGCAGTGGTTCAGCACTTTGTGCCTCCTCTAATAAGTTAATGTCACTCCCATCTTCTGGCACAATTCAATTCAGAAGGGCTGCAGTGTATCATTAATGCATTAAACAATGTTGTGTTTTTAGACGGAATACCTGGAATTAGTTGGGAGACTGACGATCCAAAACAGACTTTTTACAGTGCTTGGGAGCCCCAAGGAAGCAATTCTTGTTTAAGCATCTGCGTTATCAGAGCAGCCCCAGTACTTCAAAGGTCTGTGCAGGATGCTCAAAATAGGCACCTTGCCAAACAGAAATTGAAACACATATACGTACTACACTATTTGCCTTCCAGAAATTAATTTTCATCCAGCAGTACCTAGGATTATTTAATATTTATCTTTAGCTGCAGAAAGATGAATCTATTATTTTATGAGTTGATTTTGTTATTTTACCTGAGTGTTTCAGTCGGTCTTTTAGTAGGAGACACTTATCGTCTTCTCTGTCCCTTGCCTGTCAAACCTCTTTTTATTTACTTTTTAAGATTTTTATTTTTTCTATTATAGTTGATTTACAATGTTCTATCAATTTCCACTGTACAGCAAAGTGACCCAGATATATATGTGTGTGTGTGTGTGTGTGTGTGTGTGTATATATATATATATATTCTTTTTTTCACATTATCTTCCACCATATTCCATCACAAGTGACTAGATATAGTTCCCTGTACTATACAGCAGGATCTCATTGCTTATCCACTACAAATGCAATATTTGCATCTTTTTAAAATTATTATTATTTTTTAAACATCTGAAAGCAATGGGAAGACATTTTTTGTCACTTGATTCTCCTAGTTGGTTCCCTGGGAAGAAATGACCAGGTCCTTTCCACAAACCGAGCAAATTTTAGGGTCCACGATCATATCAGTTTCATGGAGTCAGTGGTAGTGATAGGTGCTGAAGACACAGTTTGGACTACGAATAAAGAAACGAAGTTCTAGAGCCTGTCTCCACCTTTAAGAGCTGTGAGAGAGCCCTTCACTTTTTCAGAGCCGCCCCCTCATCATCTGTGCCGAAGTAGTTTCTAGTCAGTCCCTCCGAGCTCTTTCCCTGAATGATTTGTCATTCTGAAAGGCCACCAAGGTCCCACAGTTCCTCCTTCTGTTGCTAAGATTCGAAAGGGTTGTGTGCTGTGTTGATTGTTTGCACCCATGAAATTAAAGCACCAGGAAAAGAATATGTCACTATGTTGAATAATAAAATGACTGATAGAGTATCAGGGGGACTTGAGTGTATAAAAAGCCACAATATTGCAAAGTACCTTGTAGATGGGAACTGTTAAATATCAATGGAGCATTGCTGTGTCTGCACTGTCAGCACTTCCCTGTGACCACGGTGAGAGAGATGCTAAAATGTCATTTCATGGACCACATTATGTGCAGCTTACGATGAATATTCTGGCCATGGTTTATTACATTTTTGATAAATTGTAACTTCTTGGACCCAAATTTGGTTAGCTTATCTCTAGTGCCACTTAAATATCTTAAAAGACTGAATTTGCCCCCAAAGATTTAATCATCATTCAGCAGCAGTCTGTAACCATGTGGTACTAATTTAAATTACTGTAGCAATGGACAAGTCTCTATCCAGAAATTAATAAATGCAATTTATAAGGAATGTTAAGTAACAACTAACAATTTAATGCTTTGTGAGTTTCAGCCAAACTGATTAAATAATTAAAACAGATTTCTAGGGATAGGAGAAGAGATTTTACCATAAAAGAGATAAACAGTTTGGGAATTGTATGCATTCTTTTAGACATTTAAGATAATTAAATCCAAAACCTATGTTAAAATAACACTAAGGGTCTGGTTTAAATCAGTAGTGGGAATTGCTAAGTTAAGAGTTGAACATCATCCTCGGCGTCTGTTCCATTGTTTTAAATAAGGCATTTGGGGACTCTTCAAGTGCTGGGTCAGTTTATAGAGCATGCTCTTGGTGGGGCGATATTGGTCTCAAGCATAAATAGATGTATTCAATGGAATGTTCCTCTTACTATGATGTTTCTTGGCTTTTACAAATCTAAACTGGATGTTTAGATTCCTCAGATCTGTGGTACAAATTTAAAACTTCCTTGTATATGGTTTTCAAAACCTGATTTGTTAAAAAAGAAAAGAAAGAAAGCTTAAGGAATTCAGAGATCATAGCTGTTTGGATTTTATTGTAGTAAGTGTAATATATACATGTATAGGCTCAAAATGATACATTTTTGCAACAAATTGTTGAGTGCATTTGTATCATACAGAGATGTCTGTGATTGATATGAAGATAAATAAGACATGGAAGCACTCTCTTTCCTAATGAGTAATAATTTTGTAGCTTCAAAAGCCAATGAACATCCCCCTTGATAGAAATGACCATGGGTTACAATAGGACATATTCTCTTTTTTTTTTTTTTTTTTGTCTTTTTGCCTTTTCTAGGGCCACACCCACGGCATGTGGAGGTTCCCAGGCTAGGGGTCTAACAGGAGCTGTAGCTGCTGGCCTTCGCCACAACCACAGCAACGTGCGATCCGAGCCGCGTCTGCAACATACACCACAGCTCATGGCAACGCTGGATCCTTAACCCACTGAGCAAGGCCAGAGATCAAACCCACAACCTCATGGTTCCTAGTCAGATTCGTTAACCACTGAGCCATGACGGGAACTCCAGGACATATTCCTTTTAAGAATAAATTTTTTAAAATAATTTGCTCAAGTGGCTCAAAAGGTATCCATCAGACATCCTTTACATTATATCTGCTGCCTAACGACCCTGGGTGCGGAAAGATTATCTAACCACCAGTTCAAGAGCTCCTACTTAACTGTGTGCAAGTTAGGTGGCAGTATCTACAGGATGGAGTGGAAATTTGGAAATTGTGGAAAACCATTTTTTTGGGCGGAGGGAGGGAGGTACACAGCGAATGCTAGCTGGTTGAATTTCACTGACCCGGCAAGCTGTTTGGGAGTTAAATAGATGCAAATTGAATGTTCTACTGCCCAATAGGTTTGGAAGTCCTTATCTTCCGAATTGAACTTATCATACTCTCCTCAAAAGGTACTTTTCCTTAAATGATAACCAATTAGCTTGGTTTGCCTGGGACTGAGGGATTTCCTAGGAGGTAGATCTTTTCATGCTAAAACTGGGAAAGTCCTTGGCAAACCAGATGGATTGATCATCCCACTCTTTCACTTCTCCTCCCTTCTTCTGTACCCTGATTGATCGTGCTTTCACCTGTTCGGTTATTGTGGACTCTTCCATTTCTTCTTCCACATCCAAATTTTCACAGCGTTTTATCAAACGTTTTACTCCTCCCTCTTCCCCAGACTTTCAGGTGTTGCCTTAACTCAAGTCATATCGTGATTTTGCCTGAACTGTTGAAGTAACCACTAAACCGAAAGCCCTGTCTCTAAACTTGCTCTCACCCACTCTACCCATGACCCAGCTTCCAGTGATATTTAAAATGCCTATTCACTTTTCAAAATCTTCAGTGTTACTTATTACATAAAACCCCAATTTATATACGTAGGGAGAAAAAAGGTCCTGCATCATATGGTTCCTGTCAAAATCTCTAGACTCGCGTCCAACCATACCTCTTCTTGAACCCTATTCTGTAGCTGTGTTAATCTGCTTGGGCATTTCATGGGAGGCAGAATTTATACATGTATTTTACACTTTGGGCTATAATATTTCCTATTTTTGGAATGCCCTTCCGAGCCCCTTTTCTCATCTGATGAGCCACTAATTACTTTTCAGGACCCAGTTCTAGCATCTCATTCCTGTATGAGACTCTTCCTGCCCCCAAATAAAATTGACTATTACTAATGTGGGGCTAGACTGTACCGTATAGACTTATTATGCATCTAAAAACATGTTACACTTCCTTGTTTAGTTGTCTGTCTTCTGTTCTAGGTCATATACTCTTCTAAAAAAGGAAATATGATTTATTAATATTTATTTCCAGATGTGGGTATTAGCCCTGGCAATGAAATACTGATGGAGTGAAAGAAGAATCTGTCTCCCAGCATTGTGGGAACTCTTCTGAGACTGCAGGACAGTGTGTGTGGTGAGTCTCTAAGCACTTTGATAATGCCCTTCTCATATCACCTGGTTGAAACTTGAAGTCGTTATTTACCTGTTCATTTTACTGTTATATCATCTCTTTCTTCTTAGAGTTACTTCCAGAAGAAAATTTTGTACCCATGTATTGGGGGCTTATGCCATCTCTCTTTTTTTTTATGCTCTGTTGGCCTTGATTCATATCCAGCACTGTTGATGGCCCATCCAACATCCATTTCTTGGCCCCACCCAATTCCTTTAACCTTCCAAACATAATCCTTTTTCCTCCAAGGTCATTTTTCCACCACAGGACTGTGTACTTCTTCCTTAGGGGGTGGCTCCTGATTAGACTAAGGCAGTCATAGTGGCCCCACTCCTTAAACTACCTAATGATACCTTGAGGTTCTGGCTTGTGACACAGTTCTGGCCAGTGAGATGTAAGACAGGTCTGCTGGGGATCTTCTGGAAACGTTCCCTCTCACTACAAAGGTACCCAGGAGAAAATGACCTCTTGTTCTCTGGATGTTGTTCTGTGTATGAGTGACAGGTAAAACCCGTGTGGCCGTCTTGTGACACTGAGGGAGGGCAGCTTTTGGATGAAAGCAACCCTGGGACCAGCAATGCAGAAAACTAGAGCGAGCTCAGTCTTTGATGTCATGATGCCCCAGTTAGAGCCCTCAACCTCCTTCTTCTAGACTTGTGATTACGTTTCATGTGGCTGAAAGTCTCATAACTGACGCAGACGAATTTAGCATTGCAATCTGAGAGGGCCAGGGCTATTTGTTTAATACATACCACATGGTACTTCAAAGGTAAGGATAGAAATCCTTCAAGTATGCTTGGAATAAAGGCAAAAGCCCAAATGACCATCTGAGAAGATTCAAATTCCACCATTTGTTCAATAACTCTACTGAATGAATCAATCAATGAATAAAGGTTCGATTGGAGGAATTGTACTAAGGGTTTATAAGGAACACAAACTCTAAGCAGTCACAGCCTTTCTGTATATGAGCTAATGATCTCATTAGTGAGCTGGGCAGTGGTCTAAATTACTATACCATAAAGAAGGGAGTAATAGAGATTATAGTAGTGATAACAATAGTAGTCATAACGATCTAACATTTACTAAGCAATTACTATGCACCTGGCACTCTACTGTGCACCAAGGATTTTTATTTGCATCCACTATATCTTCTCTCTCAAATATTTCCCTCATGACCACTTCAAAGCCTAAAAATACATATATTCCTATCTATGTCTTCCTTCTTTTAAAAGGAGAGAGAGAGAGAAAGAAAAACACTATCTTTCTTGACTTTGCTTTTCTGTCAAGATACCACCTTATTCGCCTTTTCAAACTTCACTGTTTTTTATTAATGAACTTTATTTTTAGTTTCTCAAAACAAACAAACAAAGAGTGGAAAGTCCAGAGAGTTCCCATATACCTCCTGTCCTCACAGATGCACAACCTACCCCACCACTGACATTCCCCATCACAGTAGCACATTTGTTGCAATCAACAAATCTTCACTGACAGGTCGTCATCACCCCAAGTCCATAGTTCACATTAGTGCTCACTCTCAGCGATGTATGTTCTATGGGTGCTGATAAATGCAGAATGACACACACCCACCATTGTAGTAGCAGACAGGAGCGTCTCATTGCCCTCAAACTCTCCTGAGCTCTGGCTATTAATCCCTCCCTCCCTCTTCACCAAGGTTTTTTAAAAAATAAATAAATCACACCTTCTTCAAGCCTTTATTGTTCATGCCATATCCACTCTTTGATCCACTGCACTTATTTTCTTTTTTTATTTTTAATGGTTTTTATTTTTTTCATTGTAGTTGGTTTACGGTTCTGTCAATTTCTACTGTATAGCAAAGTGACCCAGACACACATATATATACGTTCTTTTTCTCACTTTATCCTCCATCATATTCCATTCTAAGTGACTAGATAGAGTTCTCTGTGCTACACAGAAGGATCTCATTGCTTATCCACTCCAAATTCAATAGTTTACAGCTATTAATCTCAGATTCCCAGTCCATCCCACTCCTTCCCCCTCCTTCTTGGCAACCGCAAGTCTGTTCTCCAAGTCCATGAGTTTCTTTTCTGTGAAAGGTTCATTTGTGCCATATATTAGATTCCAGATATAAGTGCTATCATATGGTATTTGTCTTACTCTTTCTGACTTACTTCACTTAGTATAAGAGTCTCTAGTTCCATCCATGTTGCTGTAAATGGCATTATTTTGTTCTTTTTTTATGGCTGAGTGGTATTCCATTTTGTAAATATACCACATCTTAATCCGTTCATCTGTCGATGGACATTTAGGTTGTTTCCATGTCTTGGCTATTGTGAACAGTGCTGCAATGAACATACGGGTGCATGTATCTTTTTCAAGGAAAGTTTTGTCTGGATATATGCCCAAGAGTGGGTTTGCTGGATTGTTCTATTTTTAGTTTTCTGAGGTACCTCCATACTGTTTTCCATAGTGGTTGTACCAGTTTACATTCTCACCAACAGTGCAGGAGGGTTCCCTTTTCTCTAAACCCCCTCCAGCACTTGTTATTTGTTGACTTTTTAATGATGGCCATTCTGACTGGTGGAGGTGGTATCTCATAGTAGTTTTGATTTGCATTTCTCTAGTAATCAGTGATGTTGAGCATTTTTTCATGTGCTCGTTGGCCATGTATGTCTTCTTTAGAGAAATGTCTGTTCAGATCTTTTTATTTTCATTCCCCTCATTTTTCTCAAGCTGCCTTGAAAAAGGTCCTTGTGGACCATGATATGGACAAGTCAGTAGCTGTACCTCTGCCAGTTCCTTCTTTCGTCCTCCCCCACTCACCTCCCCTCCCACCCCCTGCCATTGCAACACTATCTGCCCAGTTTATCCAAGTCAGAAACCTCGGGCTTATACCTGACTCTTACCTCTCTCTCTCCCTCATGTTAGTTCTGTCTCCAGAATTTCAGTTTCATGGATTTCTCCTAAAAGAAATGCAGCTTTTTCTCACCCTACCTCAGACTCCCATCATCTCTCCTGGAGACCTCTGTAAAAACTCCTAGCCTATCCACATGCCAACTCAAGCCCTATGGTAATCTCAAAGTAACTTTCAAAAACACCCTTCTCTTCTTGCTATTTGCTGCCTAGAACACTTTAGTAGTATCTCTTTCCTGCAGCACAGCCTCTAAACTCCTCAGCTTGGACCTTGGAGGTCTTCATAGTCCTGCAAAGGTGCGACCTCCCCAGTGTCATCTCTAGGGGCTGCTCCTCCGTGCTCTCTCTCCGACCTGGACTGAAGTGATCTGAGTCCTGCACATGCATTCTTGTGCTGCTCTGCTCTGTGATTTGCCTGGGCTGCGCTCTCCACATGGAATGCCTCGCTCCTTTGTCCAGGTCAGAACTTTTAGGACTTGGAGGAACATTGCAAATGTTCCCTGTTTTCCTGTCAATCTTTTCTAGCATATCTCCCTTCTCAAAGATATCATGCTGTGTTGCCATAGTGTTTGTGTGCCTGACCCCTTATCTTAAACATGAGCTTTTGAGACAAGGCCCTCTGTATCATTCATTTCAATAGCTCCAGTACCTGGTACAGTGTCTAATAAATGTTTGTTGAATTAAAGCTATTGTGACGGTGTGAACAGAGTATGATGGGAGCCCTGAGAGGGAGCAATTAGCAGGTGAATTTTATTCATTCATTCATTCATTTTTTTTTTTCATCAAATGGGTACAGAATACTTACTATGAGCCAGATACTCTTCAAATAAACAGAGGCTCACCCTACACTCAGGGGACACAGCATTCTAGTCTAGTGGGAGAAGACATATACAGTGAGTTTAGCAAAGAGCCAGTACCATGAATAAATGAAAAGCTTAAGACATAGGTATAAGACATAGAGAGTAGTAAGGGCCATAGATAAACTGGGCAGTCCATGACCTACCCAAAGGCATTTATTTAAATTTATATCAAAATATAAGTAACAGCAGCTATACAACCTGGACCACTGAACATATTTGGGGGCCAGATTCGGCCAGTGGACCACCTCTTTAAGATCCTTGTTGTAGGAACATCTCCATTCCATATCCTGTTCCTTGAAAAAGCAGGGAGAGATAATCCTTGAACTCTGGCAGAATTTCCTTATTAGTCTGACTCCAGTCTGCCTTGATAGCAGCACCTCACTTTGTCTTATCCTTTTTAGCCTGTGCTTGTATCTTTATGATGTTTTTTTAGCAGCCACAAAGTTGTCCTGAGAAAAGGGTCCCTTTGTATTTTTCAGAAAGAATACTCTTGTGCCTGGGACTCAAAGGTCCAGCAATGAGAGTGCAAAGGTGGCAAAAGAGCATGAGCTCTCTCATACCTGATTCAGAAGCCTTGGTGTCTTAAAAAATAGCTTCTATAATCATCTTTTTCTAGGGGATAGGAGAACAAAGAAGTGTGCCATTCATATCTGTAGGTATGACCAGAGGGCAGAAAAATAAAATCATGTTTTAAAGTTGACAAGGCACCCAAAGATAATTATAGATTTACCCTCTCCTTTTGTAGACGATTAAACAGAAGCTCAAGAACTGGTAACTTACCAAAGTCATTCATCTGAATGTATTAAAGTAGCATTAAGAGTTCACCATTTACTTCTCCCCATATTAATAGCTAAGGGTTTCAAGCAAAAGAAATGAAGGAGGGCTTTGACCAGCAAACTGCAGGTGTTTTTGAAATTTTTCTGACCTGAATAACCAGTTCTTAATGGGGAGGAGGGTCATGATAGAGGTAACTACGGCTGGACTAGAGTTGTTAGGAAGAGGTGAGGATGGTGCATGAAGTGTTTAACTCCAGCCTGTAAATTAAAACCAAAAGGCTTGCAGAGCTATAGTTTGATGGCATGTGGGAGAATGGTACTGTTTATCTGTTGAATTATCCATGCATGCATGCGGTCATCTATTTCCTCATTTACAAATGCTGAACCTTTACTGTTACTTACTTCTAAACTAGGTGCTATGGGGGCCATCATGTCACAGAATGTCCCTCCATCCTTGGGCTCAAAGTGCTCACAGTCCCAGAGAGGAGCTAGATGTACAGGCACATCGTCACAGCTCTCTGTGCCCCGTGATCATGTATGCTCTTCCTAGGCAAAGGGGAAACTTGGGCTGGTCTCTGCAGGCAATTTGATGCAAGTCAAGTGTTGTGTTAGAAGTACTTTACCACCCTTCTGACGCATCCCAACAGTGCTGCCTGGGCACCAGTCATCCTCTGAAGGCCTTCTCTCCCTCATGCAAAAATAATCTGTTTGGAAGATATTATGAAGAGATTCTCTGCTTCTTTTGAAGTTACAGTGCCCACCAAGTGGTATGCTCTATGTTGTTTCTGTTACACTCTTCCCAGAAGGACCAAGGCTCCTGCGTCATAAGATGGCAGCCATCCTCTGCAGCCATTGGCATTGCCATCCGTCTGCAAAGGGAAGAATTTGCCGCCTGCTTGAGTCAGCCTTATGTGTGTTGGTTGGGAGTTGTTAGGAGACGTACCCCTGACAAGAGCTGAGTTGCCCAGCCAGCTCTCCTTTATCAGATGGGCCAGTGCCAATCATCATTGTTCTCACAAGGTGATAGCAGGAGTTGTTCCCCATTAGAAGAGGACGGCGTTTTGGCAGGGTCATCGTGGTGCTAAGATGCATAGCATTTGTCAGGTTTGCCTAGGACTTCTGGAGGTTTAGTTATGAAACTTGTTAATTGAGCTATAAATATAGCTGCAGCCTTTGCCTTCCAGTAAGGCAGTGTGTTAATTTGGGTTTGGCAGGGGGATGGTGCAAGCTGCCAATGTTATGTTAGGATTAGTAACGTGCAGTACATTTTAACTCCACTTCCCCATGTGCCACGCTCGCCTCCTCTGTTTGTTATCTTTGTGAAGGAAAAAAGAAGAGGAGAAAGCAAGCTCATCCTTACGGGCATCTGATATTAGAACTGTGGGCCTGCTTTTCACCCTACAAGTCTCCGAGTGGAGAGAGCTAGAAAGATAAATGAAGAAACCCAAGCATGACACTCCCAAGGGTTCAGCTACAGCCTTCTGCCCTGAGATTAGCATTACCACAGTTGCTGACAGCAGATTATTTGCTCTTGCTTCCTCCCAGGAAACTCCTTCCTGTGTTTGGGACATCTCTCTGTATGTTTAAAGGTGAAAGCGATAATCATAAATATCTTTTCTCTCTAATAAAAAGCATGTTCCCCCTCTTTACTACATACAAGGAATTGCATGTGGAATGAGTAGATCTGTTTGCTTATTTCCTCCTCAAATACTTATTAAGGAGTGTGTCACTTGCTCATATCACTGAGAAAAAAAAAAAAGAGGATTTTAAACCGTACATAAAAACAACTTTGGTTATGTACTTTGTGGTCCTTGAGGAAAGGAAAGAATGCTGTGGAAACATTATTACCCTGCCTTTCTAGAGCTGCTTGGTGTCAGTTGAATGAATAAGTGAATGAACGAACAAGTGGGTCTCACTTAAGCAGAGTTTTGAAAGAGTGGTCCTTGTAGATTATCTGGTTGGCCACGTCTACTTTCTTTTCTTAAAACATATCCATGACCAGGAAATAGGTTGGCAAAAATGTAGAATTCTGTTTGTTGGCGATGTGGCAGAGGAAAACTCACTTTCAGATAAATAGCATCAAACGTCTAATACATTTTTTTCTAATGCACCTAGCTAGAGTAAAAATATGAAAGAATGTAGAAGTCTAACATCCTGCGTGGGTCTCTGGAGACAGTGCTGATTGCATTTCTCTAGTTATGAAATGTTAGTGATATCAGCTCCAACTCAGAAATCTTTGCTTTTCATTCTGCTTTCCCCTCCCTGGGCATGTTTCTCACCTCTGGTAAGTAGAAAGTTTCATTCCTGTTTGTTTGGTTTGGTTTAATTAGGGCCCTATATCTTTCTTCCTTCTTGGGTTAAACTCTAGAAATGAAAATGTTACAGCATGGATGCAGAAATGTGCTCAACTCAAATGAAGACTATTAATTTTTTTTAACACTGAAACTGTAGCCTGCCTCAACTGCACCAACTGTTAATTGTATTTTCCTTAAGTCCTTTTGATATTCACTTGAAATGCATTTTATAACCCATCTGGTAACCTTGCTGCTAACCAACAATTATAGTCTGACATCTGAATACAAAGAATTTGGGACAAGCCACAGTTGTACATGGAAACTTTTAAAACAATGTCTCCTTTAATATATTCTTTACTAAAAAACATTGTGAAGAAATGATTATAGCCTCACTAAATTCTGACATGCTGAAAAAAAAATGGCTGTTCATTTTTTGAAAATCTGTACCAACTTTGTGATTGGGAAATTGAGAGAACAATAATAATAATAAAAAAGGCACTATCTCTGCCAGGCAGTCCATTTTTTGTCTGCTCCACCCCATTCACAAAGTTGACACAGCCTGGACCAACATTAATTCCAACTGTTGGAGGTGGACAGAGAGTGGGTGCTATTCACAGTGTGGTTACTTTGGAGACTGAAGAATCTGGAATCAAATTGATAGGATTATTAGAGTCTGAAGCAGGGCCGCTATGGGCACTTGTGGGTTTTTGTACTTAGGCACCAGGCCGAGTAGGCAAGTGTGGGCTGGAAGCTAGCCCTGGTACTGCTTGCCAAGTTGTGTGCCCCAGCTTGGGGCTGCATCAGCTGGGAGGAGGGGGCCCTTCTGCGATTCCTCTGCCAGGCTGGAGTGCCTTTTTGTAACTCACACAAAGATGCACTGTGTGCTAGAGGTGGACTTGGCTGGCCATAACTATGGGGGGATTCCATCCTTTCCACTATATTGTGTATCTGAAACTCTCCTGCCTGCCCACCCCCTCACCCCTATCTTTATTGGTAGGAGAGGGAGTGAATTATCTGATGGGGGGATCTGGAAGGAGAAACCAAGCCTGGATAGCACTGCTTCTTATGCTCTCCTTTTTGGAAACCAGCTACCTGGCAGGGAGCACACAACATGCACATGGGGATGGAGGTGAGGAGGAGAGGGAAGAGAGACTGGACTCAGTCGAGCATCTGTAAATCTAGGAAGCTGACTTGCCCATCTTTCCCAATCTTGCTTTATTCAGTAAGGTTGTAATTCCCACCCACTCCCAACCCCCATCAGCTCACTCTTTTGTCTCATTTTATTTTTCAATTAATTCATAATTCAAAGAAAGGTGCTATTTACTGGGCTCCCACCACGGTCTTAGAGACCAAACAATTCTCCTTTTCCCTCCACACATATACTTAATAACAGAATTGTTCTTTCCAATAGAAGCCATGAACTGGTGGGCCATTGACCAGATCCAACCTATATCATGTTTTGTTTGGCCCACAGAGTGTCTTTTGCAAATAATTGCACCAACATTGAAAGAAGGGAGACTGCATGTACACATCAAGATTTCTGGCTCTTCCTAAGCAATCATATTGGAAAATCTGTCCACATTGGGTCTGCCTCCCCACATGGCAGCAATCAGCTCAAGTTGTACCCCCCCCTTTCCCCCAGGGTGTTCCCATGGGGTATTGCCCTGTCCCCTCCATTCTCTATTGGCTCTCAGGCTGAGGTGTGGTGTCAGCCATCATCGATTATTCCTCTCACATAGTTCTTGTTTGGAAGTAAGTTAAGATACCTTTGTTCTATGTCCTTTTCAAAAGTTGATTGGGAAAGCTCCATGTATGAAGACACATGGGAGAGAGCAAATGTCTTTGTGGAATCATAAATTATTTCCATATGGTTAATGCATATTTTTTCCTAGATGATTCACACGTTATGCTACCTATCTGGCTCCTATAGTCATTTGGTATTTCTTTAGCATTTTTTTAGAGAAAGCCTTTATGTTTCTTTCCAGATACAACCAAAAAAAAAAAAAAGAGAGAGAGAGAGAGAATATGCCGCTTTCCTAGCCAGCTCATTCTGTTACATGGATGTTCTTCCCTGAACTTTGCAAAGGACGATATTGTCTCAGCCATCTGATGCCCAGTGAACAAGTACCCTGCTGGTAGTTCTTAGAATTGGTCACTAACATTTCTTGCTCTTCTTCTGCATGTGGTAGAATTTCATTTCTAAGCCCTTAAAGTTAGCCATGGCACAGTAACTTGCACCAGGTAATAAAATGGTCACAGAGGGATGGTGGTATTTTCTAGGAGAATCTAAGAATCAGTGTGAAATGAACAATTCACCTCTCTTCTCTCTGCCCATGACCAGGGACTCGCCAGATAATAGGGCTTGTTCGGCCTCTGTTCCTGTGTGAGGGCAAGTGGAGTTGAACATCCCAAACCCTACCTGTACCCTGGGTCAGAGATGGACTTGTAGAGCGTGTGAGGAAAAAAGAATTGTTGTTCTAAGCCCCTGAAATTTCAGGATTGTTTGTGCTGCGAAACCAATCCATCTTGACTGCTAGACCCTGGCCTCCACTTAGCTGTTCTGTCATTTAAAGACCATTTCCTTTGTCTTCATTCTTTTTTCCTCTGGAATAAATTTCCATGTAATGCATGCTTATATGTTTTCTAAATATGCGACAAGTTCCCATACCACTCAGTTGTAAGAGAATCTCTCGAGATGATTATCCCTGTGGTCAGCTCTGCCAACAGCTGCAGAACACTCCAGAATAGAGAGTGAAATCTGTCTTGAGGTCAGAAAAAGGACAGTGTGACCCATTCCTTATTTTAAAATATGTCACATTGGGCCCGTTTGCTGTTTTATGCCCCAAACTGTTTCTAACAGGGGCACCAAGAAACAAGCAGTGGAGAGCATGGTTGCCACCCATAAGTTTGGCCACTGGGTGAAAGTATGGGTATTCTTCAAGCATCCCATTGAGTTCCTGCCATGCTTGAAAGTATCCAAACTCTCCTTGAACTTGCTGGTATACTTAGCTTTTTCCTGTAAGCCTAGACTTACTTGAGGGAGTAATCTCCAAGATTTACTGACTGGTGTGCAAACAAATACTCCCTTTGTTGGTTCTGAATAATGTCTTCCAAAATTCAGAAAGCACTGTCTGGTTTTAGTAAGCTAATTTTATAGGCTTGAACTACATAACCTTTGATTACATGAACATGCCCTGTCCTATAAGAAAAGACTTTCTTTTCCATTTGGGAGTTATTTATAAGGATTTAAAAACACTCTTATGATTCATTAGAATCGAAATAGTTTATAACATATATTTAAAAAATGTCTACATCTCCCTATCCATCTACTTGTCTGTTAGTATATCCTCTTCTGTTTCTGCCTAAATGTGTGTTCAGATGGTGTGGAAAGTGTCAAAGAGGAACTAAATGGGAACTACCAAGAGGAAACAAAATTCCTGTTGCTTCTCCCTACAAACCTCCTAGTTCCTCTCTCCATGGGATATTAGAGGGACGAGAGCTGCAGATTCTAAAGGTCAAAGTAAAGCACTGGGATTAACACAGGTGTTTCAGTGAGAAAACCATTTTGACCACCCCCCTACTGATTATAACTTTGGGCGAGGTACAATGGAAAAAAATTGAATTTCTGCCACAAGAAGCTTCTAGCACCACCTCTGGACATAGTGAGGCTACTTGTCTTGTCTAAGCCTCGCTTCTCTGGTTTGTAAGATTTTTGCTCTTCCAACCTCACCAAGGTGACCCTAGAGTCAAAGTCATTACGGGAGTGTGCCTTTAGAGTGAAACTCTCTGCATGTGCATCCTTTACTGTCTTCCACATTCTGACTCCATGGCCATAAGAGGCATATTCTTTAGAGGGGGATGGTTTTCCCCAAAACTGGCTGGGTGGCCTCAGTCAGTCCTCTGGTCCTGCCATCTTCCTCCACAGCCCTTGACAGACCACAACTCCACAGAGTAAAAGAGAAACGTGTCTCCTGTGCCACATCATCTTCACCCTACTCCCTGCTCCAAAGCGAAGCCGCTAAGGAGTTCCGTATCTTTCTGCCCCTCCCCGAGCTTTTTGCTGCATTTGTGTGGGAAGTGCCTAAGGTCACAGGACCTAGTAAAGCTAATGTCTCAGTTGAGGGGAACTAGAGCTGCTGGCTGTGCTGAGTTATTGGCCTTTTCTGGCCTGGGGTGTCTCGGTGGGAAAACCATGACACCTGGGGACACCAAGGCTCTGGCAGGGTTACTAAAAGAGTCAAGGGATACTGTGGGGAAGGAAGGCTTCCAAGAGCTGTCTGCAGGCCACTTCTATACCAGAATCGTCTCTTTTTTCCAGAGTTGGCTGAGTTACTTCACCCCATCTCCCATTTCTGTCCCCTGGAATACATTATTTTTCTTTCTTTTTCTTCAGGCAACCTTGGTTTAAGGATCCCCTATGCAATCCTGATCACTGGGCACTTGGTCAGTAATCTTTTATTTGGGCAGGGACTTGTCATTTTCCAGTTTATTTTCTGGAGAGTTGGAAGTTTCTGGTTGTTGCTTTTAGCGACCCTGGGAACCTATCGTGAGTGCCATGAAGAAATTCACTTTCTAGCAAGCATTGGTTTCTGAGGTGGGAATGCCTGTAAATCATGGCTGCCATCTTCTTTTTCATTTTTTAAGAGAATTATTTTGAATCGAGATCAGCTGCATTGTAGACAGAATTGGTGAAGGAAAAAGAAGGTTCTGAGTGATCTAGACAGTCTGCTGCAGACTGTGGGTGAAAACAGGGGTAAATATGAATCAACAGACATCACCTTTTTATGTGTCTTCCCATCTTAAGCATATTCGGTGTAATAAGAATATATAAACCAGAGGGGAAGACTTGGTGATCTATGCCTCAGATTTATTTCTACTCCCTGGAGTCCCTGCTTCACTAACCTTGCTCTGCCCTGCACCATCCTTCATCCTTCCGAAGTAAATAAATGGACTTCTCCTCAGCTTTTGTGCTTAATTAGCTATGAGGATTTGAGGTGTCACCCACACTTTGAAGGCCCCTCTGACACTGTCTTAAGAATGTGGGGGTTGCCCTGTTGTCCTTGACCAGCCCGCTCCTCTGCCATCAGCAGTCTCTGAGATGCATGCAGCCACACACACGTTTTCTGCCTGGCTCCCATCGCCAGCTCCAGAGATGGTGGAGCTCCTGGCCTCTGTTTGTATATAGAGCTGTCTGAAATGCGTTCGGGATCTCTTGAGGTGAAAAGAGTTATATAAACAGAGAATGTTATTATGGAGTCTTACTACAGATGGAAATGACTGGGTATTCTCAAAATAAATAACATTTCACATTTTTATAGATATGTAACATAATATGCATGTGTGTGTGTGTATTTATATTCTTTCCATCTTGAATACACAGCCTCTCCTTCCTTAGCACTTGGATAAGCCATTCATTTTGCCTCCTGCTTTTTTGATTCTCTTCTTAAGAATTCATTTAATTGTTGCCAGCATTTGGAGAGTTAGGATGAAGCGGTTATAGGCTTCCTGCTAGCTCTCGCCAGATAAGTCTGCCGTGGCTGTAGCAGTTAGGAGAGCTGAACGCTGAAAACACTTAAGTTCTGTTTTTTCCACTTCCCCTCTAAAGAGAGATCAATCAGCTTGTGGCTCAGCATAATTACAAATGGAAACTTCCTCGAAGAGCTGCCCAGAGTTAGCGTCTTCAGTGCAAGCCACCTAGATTGAGTCACTTATTTAGATATTTTGTAAATCCCCTCCCTCTTTTTAGTGACTAGGTATATTTATTTTCTTTGAATTTTGGAGGGCAAAGCATGCTATGTCTCATTTACATTGATCCACTTTCAGTAAAACGAGGCAAATGTAGGTCAGTGAATGATAGGATTATCACATTCATAATGGTGTCATTCCCACAAGGAAACTCATGAGTATGGGGACGCTACTGCCTGGGGTTTGCAGAAAAGAGCAAAGATTCCAAAGATGTATCCCCAGCCATGGAGGAGGAAGACTGGCATCCACAAGTCCAGGCAACACAAGGCGGACAACAGCTGTCCGTGCCAGCTCCACCTGGCTCCAATAAAGGACTGGCTAGCATCCTTGGCAGTGGCTGGTAGGAGAGGTAGGCAGAAGCCAACTTCCCCGAGGCTGGCCAGTTCTGGTGGAAGGAGTTGGAGGAAAGAGAAATAGCTGGGTGAGAGGGCCTCAGGCCCTCAGTATGGTGCTGAGAAAATGGCTGACTTGGGGGAGTTCTGGCCAATTAGAGAAGGATCCTTTTGCATGCAGCCATCTGGAGATGACTCTGAGGGGACTGAGCCTGTAATTGGGAAGCTACCCTGAACGACAACTTCCAAATTTTAAGAGGATCTGATAAAATTTTAAACTAACATTTATTGAATACCCAATACAAAAATAAGTTCTGTGATAGGTGCTGGGGTCTCTAATAACAATAATCATAACAGTGATAAAAACAAGATGGTGATGATCATTGCTAATCTTTAATGGACACTTGCTCAGCACCAGAATCTGTTACATGCCTCAGCCATTTACTTCTTACAATGTTCTATAAGGTAGGCAGTATTGTTATTATCATCCTCATTTTAGAATGAGGAAACCAAGATTTAGGGAGTTCAAGTAATATGCCCGGGGTCACAGAAATAGATTATGTAGCTGGTATTCGAACACAAGCTGTCCAACTCTTAGTCTGTGTTCTAGACTATGCTGAAAATATATGGCCTGTACTTAAGGAACTAATAGCCTAGTAAATAAGGTAGACATGAAAGAAAATACGTAGTCACGATGAAAATAATTCCACAGTAATGCACTCTGCAACAAAACAAATTCAGATATAATGTGATTGAATATTGGATTTCATTCCTGGCTTCAAACTCACCTACACTCAGAAATTAACTATATAATAACTCAACTTGTATTTTTAAGATTGCATTTTTGGACTCCATTCATAGTGATGCAGAAGAGTGTCACTGTAGACTAACGATAGCTGATTTGTATAGGGTCCTAATAGTAGCTGAGTTTTATTGGCCATGTACTATAAAGTTATCAATTCTAGTTTTTACAACCATCGGGAAGAGTAAATAATGTTATCGCTGATGTACATATAGGTCATGAAGCTCAAATGATTGGTTTAACGTTCAGAGTTAGTAAAGTGGCAGAGCTGCTATCAGAATGGAGACAGAGGAGACAGAATGACTTCCAGTCTAATGCTGTCTTCACTAAACCCATCTCTACTGCCTCTCTCTGATAAAGTGGGATGTACGTGGTACAGTTACACAGAGGAGGAAGCATATCTAATGTTATGGAAGGCTTTTGCATAGGGAAGAGAATGCAGACATTTATTGAATTCTTCCTCTTTGCTGTCCACTGAACTGAATGCTCATTTAATCTTTGTAAAACTTAAGTCAAGATTTATGAACGAATAGGAATTTTCCAAAGAGACCGTGGGAAGATGTGGCTATTCCAAGCAGAGGGAATGGTGTGACAAAGGTATAGAGGCATGAAATACCGTATCGTGTTGGGAGAATTTAAATTCATTTTGGTATTAGGGACGCATAAAGGACAGTGCAAAAAGAGCTGATGTGTGGTTGTAGGGAAATGGAAGATGGTAGGGACTGGACATGGGGTTGTAAAGGTAGAGCTTCAGTGACATTCTGGAGTGTCTAGGAGCAAGGAACATGGATCTTTTCTGAAAGATATCAGCTAGGTGGCAGAGTTAAGGGTGAAACAAATCCATCTAGAAATTTAATCTTAAAAAAAATCTTGAAAAAAAAAGCTACTATCCCATTTCTTTTAAATGGAAAAGGAAAGAAGTTCAGATAGAAAGATGAAGGACTTCAGCCAAAAGTCATGCAGTTTGTAAATGGCAGAGCTGGGCTTTGAACCCACATTTTTTTGGCTCAAAACCCGCATTGGTTTCTAATGCCAAAATGTTAGGCTTGAAATAGCTCAGTCTCAGAGGTTTGAAAAAAAATGAATAGAAGGAAGGTGAGCAGAAAACTTTCAGCAGCTTCAGACCTGCTCATCCAAGATTGTCCTGTTGCCAAAATAAATGGTACTATTCTTAGAGATTTTTATTAGAATTCCAAACATTGCACTTGCCATGATGAATTTTTAAAATGTCAGTCAAGAAACATGATGTTTTAAGATGGAATCTTACAAAAGCGTGAAGAAAAGCACCATTTCAAATCAGAGTTTCTCCCACCTCTTTCACTAGCCAGATTGCCACTGTTTAAAATTTGAAAGTGGGGCCAGGAATTGCTGGTACAGGTCATAGATGCACAGCGACCTCCCAGTGAGGACAAAAATCTTAACCACTTAACCACTTGCCTGTTCCTTGCACTGAGTTGTCTCCATTTGGAGTAAGGGACCCACTTTTCTGTTCATACAAAAATGCCATATAGGTTAGCAGAAGTCACACTCAGAAAAGAAGGGAGCATTAGTAAATTGGCAGTTTCCATCAAAAGTTTGATCTTGTCTCCAGATTTTATGTCAAGGAGCACTACCTGATGCATAAATGGTAGCATTTAACCAATTAAGTTGATGCTTTCAACCTCTACTCCAAATTGTTATTAATCCCTTAACTACCCCCATGCATCTTATATTCTTGATTGGCACCCTACAGATTGTTTGGTTTGGTTTTCTTTCTGCTTTTATTTTGCCCTAACATCTGTAGAAAGAGCTAGTACAGGAGTCAGAAAATTCACTTTTCTACTTAGTAGTCGGCTGAACTTGGCCGTGTTAGTTCTTTTCTCAGAACTCTGCTTTAGTCAGCCTTGAATTGGGTATATTCATAATTCACAAGGGTGTTTACTAGGTAGTGCCTGGCTGGAAATAAGTGCTAAAAAGTGGTCATGATTATTTGATTATCTGTGTGTGACATAGTAGCAGAGTCAAGATCTAACACAGGGACATCATCTAACCTAGCCACGAACTGTTGTCACTCTTGAGCCCCCAGGTGATACGTTTATTCCAAGGACAGATAACGGATAATTAATTCAAAATGGGCGAGTTGTGAGGGGCATATAAAGACTAGTCTTCCAGGGGGTCGGACACCATACCGCCTCCTCCCTATGTTGTCTGTTTGTTTCGCTAGACTCTCCTTGAAATCCAATTCATGGATTTCATTTTTTAAAGATTGCATTGTGTACAGAGTTATACATTAATATCAAATATGAAATATATTTAATTATACATTACTGTATTTAAATTGTCTTCCTTAAGCCTTTGCTCAGATGCACCTTCTCAGTGTGATCTACCATGACCATGCAAAATAAAATCCAACTTTCCTTTTGGCACTCCTTTTTTCTATTTTTTTCCTCCTTAGCATTTTTTACCTTCTGATATGCTATTTGATTTTTATTTTGTTTGTGTTTTGTTTTTCTCCCTGGACAAGAATATGCACTCCAGGAGAGCAAAGATTTTGATTTTTTTTTCCCCAGTGCATGGAATTTTGTAGGTCAATAACAAAAAAAGGAAATGACGTTGTTGCTTTTCTTCCCTAACTTCCATGACCTGATAGCCGATTTTACATGAACTCATCAATAAAATGGTTTTTCTTTTGATAGTTAAGATACAATTCCAGACATAGCAGCTCTAATTAGCATACTCAAAAATTTTACTTGGCCTGTCATTTGTGAAAACCAAAGTAATTTCCCATTTGTCCAGAGTGACACATTTTCCCCTGGGATAAGAGGCCTGAAGGTTGCCTTTGTCTATTTCATGGAAATAAATAAAATTTAAAAGTATCTCTTCAATCTGTGATTTCGTTCCCATAGTATTATTAGAGACTTCTAAGACTGTCATGTCAATCAAAGGTATTGCCTAATAGATAGTAATTAAAGACTTAAATCTTGACACAAACAGTGCAGTGCAATTGCTCTGAAAGGGTAAAGAAAAAAATAAAGTCCATCTGTTCCAAATCTCTCAATGAGAAAATACTTGTTTATAAATTGTCAACTCCATATATATGTGTATATATGTGTGTGTGCATGTGTTTTGCTTTTTAAATAATTATATCAAGCAAGAAAAGTTTTACTTTTGACATCTATGTATAATATTAGTATGAAAATAATGAGACTTTTTTTTTCCTAGTGACTTAATTGATCCATTGAATTTTCAGATGCCAGTTAAATGGCTAAAGCAGATGAGATTATAAAGATTTTTTAAATCTTTTTTAAAGTACTGTAACGTAAACACATAAATTGCAGTATGTTTGTATAAGGGAATCATTTAACAGGACAACATATAGATAGATATGTGTGGGTTGAGAGGGAGGATGGGCAGCTTTCTTATAGGGAAGTATAAAATGATACATAATTCAAGATCACAGACAATTTAATGACAAATATAAATAAAGACAACCCATTTTATTTGTTGGCTCTTTTGCTTATATTTTTTCCTAGAACTTTATCATGTTTAACTAACAGGAACTCTTCTTTCCCTTCCCTTGAGTATCCATAAAAATATTCCTGAATTTGGGAAGAGCCTTAAAATTACAGTAAAAAAAAAAAAACTCAGGAGGAAGGACTAAGCTATCTTTGTCTGCAGGCTATAAACTGTGTTTGTTATTTTTTAAGGGATTAAGATACAGATGACATGGTATCCAGAAGAAGGGGATCATACTGGTTCTTGTGTGTCAGAAGCATGTCAACCCAAGCAGAGTGAACTTTCTAGAACACCACCCTCACTCAGCTGATGGGAGCCGAGCTTATGCTGCAAGCAGTGCATATTACTGTATAAAATTTACTGCAAAGGGGAGTGATATGAATAGAGAATGGATACAGTAGCTTACTGCGTGCTAGCAGGTCTTTTCTGGGCTCCTAAATGTTAACTGGATGGTAATGTAAGTTATTACACTCATTAAATTAGGCCACAAACAAGTCAACAGTGATTCAGCAAAATGGCTTTGTTTGTATAGTGCAAGGAAGTCTGATAGATATCCAGTCACACATTTATGGCTAAATGGATGAAGATTTTAACATTACAGCCTAATAAAAACCCCATACTGTGTGATTAAATAAGAGGGAAAGCAGTAAAAAAGAGAACGCGTAATGACGGTAACATGTAGGTCAGTTACAATTTAATTGTCATTGCACTTCATTGCTAACATATCAATTCTCTGCTGCTTAGCTGAGCAGAAAACAACAACTTAACATGTACACTGGGCCCACTGACGAGTCGTCAAACCCCCACTTCCATCACCTGCTTTTGACTACTTCCTTAACCACCACATGAAGTCTTCCTGCTTTAATAGGATAATCTCGCTGAAAGCTCCTGCTGATTATTTCTTCCCATGCTCAATGCATCAATGATCAGTAAATTTACTTCACACTCTACATAGATGCTAAAATTAGATTGTTTGCATTACAACTTTCAATACTTCTGCAACAAGAAACACCTGCCTGCAGATTTATATTGTTTTGTTTAATGGTTGAAAATAAAGGTAGCCTCACTGTGCTGATACCTTGATGTACTATATTGGAGGCACACAATGGCTGATCATTTTTCTTACTTATCCAATTTGTACTGTGTTTCTTGCCATATAAGGTATAGCTTCATTATCATTAATTGAAGCCTTGGAAAAACCGAGGAAGTATTTATTCTTGCCAACTTTGCTGCAATTTTACTCATTCAGTGCAACTAAGAAAGGAGGGGGGATAAAAAAGCACTGTATATTTAACTTTTTTCCCCCTGAATCTGGATAATTCACGCAGTTCTCAAAGGGACTTTGGCACCTTTTTTAAATGTTAGCTCTAAAGAATTGTCTGTCTAGCACACTTATGCTGATCTATAGTAAAGACTTAACCGAGTACATAACCGAACTATTAATTCAGGTGCCTAAGGTGACATTTTTTATCCAGCTTAGCGTACTCTATTCCATATAGAATAGAGCACAGCTCCTCATATAAAAAATGACCCAGCAGAAGCTAGATAACTTTATTAGAATGATTAGAAGAATCAACATTTTTTTTTTCTGATTCCAAATCTCATTTTAATTTGAGTTTCTGGGAATCAGGCCCATAGATTCCAAATGTTGCTAATATACTCCCTATGGGTACATTTTTTTCCTTTTGCACCTCACCGTACCTGTGTCGATAGAATTATGTGACATCTAAGGGCAAGAATAAGGGCCTGGAGTTGAAGATTGTGGACAAGCAGAGCAAAATCCCCAGGAATAGGCTCTACCCCTGAACTGATGTCTTAAGGCCGCCACTAAGCAGTGAGAGTTACCAGGTGGGCCTTGGAGATTTGCGAGAGCCTTGTTACTTCCAACACTGGCAACTCGTGAATCCTCAATTCTTATTTAAGGATCAGAGATGGATATGTACTAATCCCAGACTGTCATCATTAAGAAAGCATTCATAAGAGCCACCTTCATTGTGTACATTCCTCTCTCCTTGATTGACTATGGAATGGAAAGTCCTTTGAGTTCAACCAGGGAGAAGACCAAAGTAGTACAGTACTTTTGGTTTCCATGGTGCTTTTTCTAACAATTATGCAAAGTGGTTATTAATGAAAAGGTATCTCTTCTTGACACTTCGCAGATGAGACACTTAAGAGATCTGGGCAAAAATAACAATATGAATTAAAAGGTAGCTCTGGTGCTTCCAACACTGGATTTTCTGCACGTGCCCTTAACTGTACCAGGAGAGTGGCTGTCTTCTCTTGACATTATTTTGGACATTTGTTCTCATTAGGACGGGTCAGATTGGTTCCTCTAACATGGGCAGATTTTTTACCATCTTGGATAATGATCTAGTGGAATTTAGCACACTCATTGCCATCTAGGAAATGAATGCTGGTGATATACAGAGGCTGTTTGACTAGGAAGGACTTACTGTAGACATTCCAGCCACTGAGAAGGCTGAGGAAGACCTATCATCTCTGAACTATCCCATCAGACTTTTTATTGGTAAGGGTTCTCCTCATCCTTTTATTCTAACTCATCTGTTAAGTGTTCATGTACATTCCTCTTTGTCCCTATTAGAAATATATTGTAAGTAAAAGACTCATTTTCACAAGTAACATATATTATCCGGGGGGGATAAATGCATCGATTTTGCCATAAAAATGAGCTCTGTAGATTTACAAGTGTCTGGCTAGCTAAATATAGAAATATGATAAATTCAAATTCACAACAATTAGTTTAACCACATTATCATCCAAATAATCCATCTAACCATACTTTAACCTTCTGAAAATAGCCGGAAGAAAGATTGGAGGAGATAGTGTTTTCAGGTGTTTTTAGATGATATTTTTGAATCTATTTCCCACTTGTCTAATTTTTAAACTTTGACCAGAAATGCCATGTTCATTTTATCTTTGAATCAAAGAGGACTTGGCAAATTTCCTAGTGAAAAAACTCCATTCAGGGGCTTGAAGCAATGATTCATCACTGAGAATATTAACTATCTCGATTCTTGATGCTAGCAGCTTTTAATGTTAAGGAAGGCCAATCAGTATTCTCTGGGGCCATTTTAGATTTGTGTCTCTCAAAGCAGTAGGAGACTGAGATCTAGGAATGGAATTGGGGGAGGCAAAGCCCCACTACACACTATGTGTTTGTGTGTGCATGTGCGTGTGCGTGCATACGCGCGCTCTCTCATGAGGCTGATGTAATGCTTGATTTGGCAGGATGGACTACCACTTTCTCCAACAGCTGCCTTTTGTAAGCTTATCTGAAGCCTTGACACAATTTTTGGAAGCTCATTAGACTTAAGAGTGATTGCAAATGAAAGAGGATGCACAGTTACTCACTGACATTCATGCCTGCTTTTTAAATCTCATGCTGTATTGTTGCGGGTCTTGATTTCACACTCAGATGCTTAACCCCACATTAATATGTGTCTTCTTCCCCAAGATGAACACAGTTGCCTTTGCTGTCTGGCTTTATCATTCCCCGCCAACAAAATGGATTGCAGGAAATTTAACGGGGGGTGGGGGTGGGGAGAGAAATAAGGATGTCTCAATACTTTAACCATGAATTTTCCATGTATTCTTTAATACGATACATATTTTTGAGAGCCTGCTGTGGACAACCCTGCACCAGGCACCAAGCAGATTCTTCTTGTGAGTTAGGTTCTCAAATAAAATGGCAGATATTTTCATCTCCCTAGGGTTGTACCAGAAATCTATTTCTTTTTATCTTTCCTTATTAAATTATGTTTACCTGAATACATCAGGTTCATTTCACCTAGGCAAGATGTCCCATTAAGCATGACAAGTAAAAGGTTGTAAGATTAATGCCCTTCTTGAGCTTGAATTAGTGTGTCAGCATCTTTCCAGACCTGGGACCAGGGTATATAGGAAGTATTCCATAATGGGCCTTAGCCTCAAACTGAACTGCTCTAATGTTATTCCTATAACAAGACTACTTTTAAAGAGCCTCATTATTGGCTTCATTAGATATGTTACTTGCATCAGTGGCTGTAGTTATGCGTATAATATAGGAGAGGTTAACATAGCATATTTTTTATGTATTATATGGCATACAGTTTGAAGTAGCCAAAAGGTTTATGGCGATGTAATTGGTAGTTAGTGTGAAATTTGTAAGACAAATAGACAATATCTAGGGTAACCCCTCAAATCCTCTTCTTTCAGTTTTTTACAGCCACCAAAGGGCCTCATTAAAACAGCAGTCAGCACCTTAGTGAAAAGATACAGTGCTTAGAGTGCCCAAATGTGACAGAAAATCTGCATTTTGTAAATCTGACACCTTTGATAGATTATACAGTGTGAAGCTATCTCTTCTAAGCGTTATGATAATGCTTAAGGTTCTCTTCTGAATCCAACTTTGCTTCGTTCACTAGCTCTAACAATGTGACAAAGAGCCGACTGAAGAAAATGAAGCTTAGAAGGTAAAGAGGAACCTTTTTCTATGGCACAAAGCCATTTGCAGGCGAAGGGGCTGGAAAGTGCCCTTGGCATTTCCAAGGACCACTTATTTTGGGGGTTACATTCCTTTAAAGATGAGGATGCAACTTATACACCAGCAGTTGTGTATATGGGGGGCGAAACAACCTGTGGGCTTCCAGGGTAGAGGAATAGCTTTATCTGTGACATGGCTCTTCATCAATTTTTATAGATTAATGTTTTACAACTATGCCCATGTTAAGGCAACTAATGAAAACTTCACTCTTCATAGGAGTGTCTCATAGAAGACACTCATAGGAGACCTTTGAAATCTGGGGCTTCAGGATGAGGAGGTCCAGTGCAAATGATGCAGAACTAGGCAAAACTTCTAGTGTCTTTCTAGATGGCTGCCACAGCCAAGCAGGCCATATAAAAATGACACTCTAAGTTTCAGAAGCATTATTGCAGACACCCTGAGCAAAGATTAACTCCCTCCAAGCCCTTGCCATATCTTCTTCCAAGCCAGCAGCTGTTTTGGGGCTGTTCCCTTTCACTCAGAGTCTCGTCCCCAATGTCGCCTTTGTATGGACAACTGGCAACAAAGATAGAAACTGAAATTGCAGGTAGAAGAAGCAGTCTTTAAAAATTTTCTATATGGAAATTTAAATTTTCATGGTAGCTATAGGGAAGGAAAATGTAGAACAAAACTTAAGGTTGATTATTCACTACTTTGGCCCAAGATGTGAGAATGTTTACTAATTCTAAAAGGATTAAAATGGAAGGATGAGCTCTCTTGAGTCCTTTGTTCTTGCCTCTGATTGAACACTGTCCTTGTGTATATATTTCCAGCAATTCCAGCAAAGGGAAAAAAGCCCATTTTCCTCTTTCCCAAGCTTTCTGTCTCTTTGGTCAAATGATATGAAATTTTTAGTTTACAGAAACTTCCGAAAAGATTGCCAGACCATTCTGACCTTATGCTTTATGCATTTTTGTGATGAGTATAAACCACTTTATATAGTAATAGAGCATCTTTATGAAAAGTTAAAAGTAGAAAAGTGATTAAAAAGCATCTTGCATTATTTATAGTTTGACTACATAGAATGTCAGTAGAGTGTTATGTGTAAGCAGCTATCATCCAAATCATATCCGACCATTATCTATATTTTAGAATTGAAAGTCTTGAGGACATATTGATAATCAGCATTTAAACATGCCAAGTTAATCACCCCTTAAATATGCTTGGCCATATATGTCTCCTGAAATTTCCTTTTCAGCGTTTTATGTATACTCATTTTGAATCTATTTATTAAAAGGGTTAGGTTTTTTCCCCATTGTGATAAAAGAAACTAGTTTTCATTTAAATGATTCCATTGAGGTATTTGCAATTATTAAGAATACAGCTTACAAAAGGAAACATTTCAATGACAGGAACCTTGAAACGAATCCCTGAGAATTTGGAATAGATATTTCTTTCTCTTACAATAATCTGGACCCAGTATCTGCTTTTGTTGAATGCAAAGAGTGTTTTTTTTTTTTTTTGAGGGTCAGAGCTATTAAATTTTAGTCATTTGCTAGTGGGAGTGGCAAGCCTCTTGGCTGAGAACTCTACTTGAAATTACTCTTTAGGAGGAAAAAAAAGAGAGAAAATTGCCTCATCAGACCCATCTTTCAACCAACAAATCCTGCAACTCTCACTGTTCTTAATTGTTGACCCCTACCATCTGTGTCATGCAATGTGACAGGAACTCTCCCTTCAAATAAAGATCCATGTTACCTCATCAGAATGTACTTGTTAAAAGTGATAATGGTTCACAGTCGGTACTGAGCCATGTGAAATACAATATCCTCTTTTAAAATGTGGAGGTTTGGGCCCTAAGTTAATACCTTGGTCCATAAGTCATTTGTATTATCTGAAAAATTATTAGATTCAAGAGGAAAATATCTGAGATGCTTTTGTTATCGAGAGAGTTTGAAATGCAGAATTTAGGAAGTTAAAGTGTGATGTCTATTGCTAACTGTTGAGTGTCACTTAGCCTTTAAAAAGCTGCCATTACATAGGTAGTATCAACAGTAGAAAGTAGACAAAAGGAAATTGTGTATTTTCACATCAAATTCAATTTTAAAAATCTCAAATATAGGTGGCCTTAGATTAGTGGGACTGGACTTAAAAAAAAAAATCACAACCTTTTACAGTGAATCCACATGGTGTATATAGTTTGCCTTGCCCTGAAAAATGAACTTAAAGGGACACTGTGAATAGAATGTAAAATTCAGTGGATTATCCACATCTGTTAGGTGAGAATTAAAGAGCACTGAAAATAATATATTCTTACGTTTTAGAGCTATCACTGCCAAAGGCTACTGCCTAGTAAGTATCAACATCTGTGTTACTTCTTTAGATTTTCTGATTCAGTGTGTCTAAACATTTCATTTACCACTGGAATTTTTAAAGTTGTTTTAAACCTCTCTTTGATGTTCTATTTCATTGCAAGATATTATTACCAAATATTAGTTAAGGGATTATATGTACAATTAGCCCTAAATACATTAACCGAATGTTGTGATTCATATTATTGAAAGAACGTCACAGTCTGGAAAGAGTAAATAATGGAATAAAAATAAATAAAGGTACCTGTATTTTGACAGTGATATTCCACCTCTGGTTTTCCCTTGCGCAAGCGTAAACACGCACACACACTCTCTCTCGCTCACACACACACAATCATTCAAATGCCTTTTCTTTCTCTGACAAAAATATTCATTAAAAACATTTCACTGTGCTGCCTTTTAATATAGCACGGGCATTCAACCTGCACAGGAAGCTTCCTGGAACCGCACAAATACTGTGTAATTATCTGGTGGCTCCCTGCTGGCTGCTGCATATTCCAAGCACAAAGTGAGCAGTGCATTTCTAGAGCCTGACTCCTGTCTTCATTGTCCCTGCTTGGAATATGAAGCCTCACTTCATTATAGTAGACCTGATCAAACTTGATAGATTTAGCCATTATTCTTGACTGTGTCAACTTTCCACAGTTTCCACCCCCCCCCCTCCTTGGGCTCTTCTGTTTTGCCACCCAGGGAAAGAAGAATATTCTGAGTCTAGGTTTCTCTCTTTCTTGTCTCTTCTCTTTCTCCCCTCCTCCCCTTTGGGCTCTCTCCATCCTCCTCCTTCTCCCTCCACCCCATTTCTTTCACCATCTCACCCCCTCTTTTCACCCCTCTCCCACTCAAACAAACCAACGATTCAACAAATAATGCTCCTTCTCCATCATGTGATTCGAGGAAAATAAGGCTTGCAATTTTTCTCTCAATTGTCCTCTTTGGTTTTGATTTTTCAGTTACTATAAAAGAAGTCTGCAGCAATGTTGACATACAAGGCAGGAACGCTTTGAAAATCCTTTTTTATTTCCTGTTAGTAGCACCGTAACTTTTGCTCTATGATGTTGTTGTGGTGATGGTTGTGTGTTTTTTGTTTGTTTGTTGTATTTTTTTTTTGGTCTGTTTTATGATAACTTTCAAGGAGCACTTCAGAGTTCATATTTTCAAGGATCATCGGCATCATTGTATCTTATCAAATTTTATAAATGTCGTCATGCATTTTCTTTGCAAAAGGCATTAGATCGTTCTCTAGGCAAATACAGATGTTGGTACAACTGGTTTAGCATAACAGATTGCTTTGTAGTTTTTGAGAGTTGCTATGCAACAATAGAGAATAATATCATAGCTCTACCAAAATTTAAAGGATCAAAAAACTAATGCAAGCTGCATCACCATAATTAGGATCACACTGATCCCTCAGACTGTCATGGATCAAGTTCATCAATATGTCAGGTATTTGCTGCTGACCTTAAAATGCTTATAAGATCACTTTATCGTTACGCTAGCTAATGAATATATTTTGTAGTGAAATTTTATTTATTCCCTTGGTTTTAATTTTTTCTGAAGCATATACATTTCCCTTTGATCAACCTTGTACGTAATTTAAAAGCAAAAAATAGTGGTTAATGTTAAGTTCTGTTATTAAGTGCAAAATATTTATACAGTGAAAACTTAAGGGTCTTAGAATGTCCTCTTACTCTTGGGGTCTTTCCACACGCCAGACCACTCCCACCCCCTTCATTATGTTTGTTTTTTTGAAAGCAAAAGCCAGGCTCCCCATAGCATGCCTTTCAACAAGTTTGCTCACAGGATTCTTATTGTGGTGGCTGGTTTTATGCCACAGAAATAAGGTAAGACACTAGTAGGACTTGAATTTAATATTATCCCCCTCAAATTAAAAATAAAATAATTATTTTTTTCGAGTGGCATTTTCAGTCACACCAAAAGCTTCGCAGCATCTTAAAATGTAAATTGCCATGAAGCAACACAAAGGAGAAAGGGAAGATTTTGAAGGCAATCGCACTGATCACTTAATTCAGTCGCTGCATATCCACTTGGCATAAGGTAATTAGAGTGCCACATTGCTGTAAAGACAGAAAGCTTAGGGTCCCATTCTGACTCACCCAGACGATAATACATGATTAGAAGTCAGTGACAGATCACAACTGCTGAATGACCCACCAAGGTCTTATCAAGGGCAAATCGCATAATTAGCATGCACTTCACTGGCAGAGGAGTGCAGTGCTATTGTTCCCGCACAATCAAATTAGCCCCGCCAATGAGGTCAGTGTTCTGTGACCTTAGAGACATTTCATGTTTTATTCCCCCCTCCTCATCACACACATGCACGTACGCACGCATGCAAGCTGCACGCATGCATCCGCACTGAAACTGAACCTAAGTTCTATGGACACTCCAAACGTGTTTTACAGAGAGGTTTTTTGAAGTACACTCCATTGACTCTTCAGTTGTCATGTATGGAATGAGGAATGAGGAAACCAGCTGATGTAGTCTGACCCTGGGGGACACATACGTAATGGAGATACTTTGACATAAATTCAAGCATCTAGTGAGGCCCATATCTTCCGTTATTTGCTCTTAGTACCTCTGCAGCATCCCACGTATACTAATGAAGTCTTAACTCAAGCTTCAGGCTCCTCCCTCCTTCTAGGAATCCAGAGGATCTCAGTGCTGTGTACACTCTGCCTCTACCATGTCTGTATGTCTAAGTGTTGTCCATTTCTAGGACGCAAAATCTCTCTCAGAAAGGACAGTGTTTTTGGAACCATTGCCCCAGGCTGTGCTTGCAGCCAAGGTCTCACCCCACCCACTGTCCACTGAGCAAAGCCCGGGCGGCTCCAAGTCTTTCCTTGTGGCTGACCGGGACGGTCTACAGAGTTAGCAAATTCCTTCCATGTTCAACCAACAACTTGAATGCCTTGCTTGGAGACTGTTTTGTCTTCCAGCCTGGAAGTCACTTTCTTATGTGTTCTACACATGTTAGCACGTGTTCACTGCACATGAGAGGTCATGTGACATTCAGCACGGATGTTACCTCCACTCTGTCATTTCCACCATTGGGCTCCTCTCTCTGAACCAGGTGTTACCGTCACCCACCACTTCTAGATCCCATTCTGCTGACATAACTTGGTATTGAACATTCTACTGATTCTTTTAAAGAAATTATTTACATCCTATCGAACTAAAGCTGAGTTGTGAGTCTTTTCATGAGAATAATGAAGATATTTCATTCAATTAAGAGCTCAATGATTTCAGGGTTTTAGTCTCTGAATCTTGCCCAAACAACTCACAATTTACTACTATTAAGATAAGGCTGAGATTTCATGACATTTTCAGACAAATCTAGTCCAAATTTTAGTGCTAATGAGAAGTCTAGGGGACATTGATCTGTGTAAGAGGGAAAGGCTCTGGCTTGAGGCTACTGCGGGAGGATGGGAGCTGCAGAAGGTGTGGGAAGCTTTGGCTTTGTGATGTAGTCAAGAAGCAGCGATGGACTGAGTATTAGATGACTTGAGTCTAGTCCTGGCTTTGAACTTGGCCACGGCTTTTTCATTCTTGGCCTTGATGTCCTCATCTGCAAAATGACTAGATTTGACAAGAACCTTTCTCTGATCCCTCCTAGCCATAACTTTCTATGTTTCTAAAACTTGCATGAAAGCTTTGTCCCAGTCCCTTTGGTTATATGTCCTTATCAACTGCAGTACATAATGTTTGCACATCACAGCTCTGACCCCTGTGACTGATAGTTGTGTTGCAGATAGTGGACCAGAACTGAGACCTTGGGATTCACATACAAGGAAGAGAGGGGTGTGGGTACATCTATTGTTTACAAGATTTCCTCCCCCGACCAACCTTCCATGCATATACCGTCTATAATTAAACACCAAGGAAGGGGAGAAGCCAATGAAAGCACAACTGATTTATGTTTAAATAGTACATTCCCAAAGTGTCACTGAGCAGGCAAGTTCAGCTTTGAGCCAGTTAAATAATTCCAGCTCTGACTTAGCCTCCTCTGTAATTGTTCTATTTTGTGATGCTTCCATCTTAATGGGCAATGCATTTTTCCAACTGTACCATGCTACTCCTGTCTTTGCAAACATATTTTCTTGGGTAAATAAAAGGCTTTGATTGACTTTTTTTCTATGAAACTGAATTACATGGATATTTTAAGAGAAAGAGACTTAAATTAGAGGTTAGTAGGGCAGGAACCTCCCTGAGAATTTATTTCTAAAGTGTATTTCATTTATTACAAATGCCTTGGCCATTTGTGCTAAATGCAGGGATGAAACTTTTTTCTTGTGTGGCATAAATATAATTTCTAAAGGTGTTGTTGATTTGTGCCAACACAGGGGCATTTCCCTTCAATGAAAATTAATATTTTCTGTCAATAGAATGGTAGTAGTATTCAGTGTGCCACAAAAGTTCCTGAAAACATTATATTTATAGTGATTGTGATAAGCTATTCCATCCTCCTGATATTTAGCCTTCATGGTAACTTCTTTTTGATGAAAAAATATACAGAATTATGCACAAAGGAGCAGATTTTATATTTGTAATGGAAATATTAAAAAGGGACCCATCTTTACCAATTGTCTGTCTAATAGAAATGCTACAGCATCTGTAAAATATAGGCACTGCATCCTGCTGCACTGTATCTGCTGTAAGGGTGTGTGCTGATTTGCATAAGGTGTGCCATTTCATACATGTGCTCTGTGTACATTATATGTGTCACATATAAATATAAATCATGGTACCCAAAGTCTCAGGGGGACCCCTGACCTTAGTCATCCAGTGCAAACCATGGAAGTCTCCTAACAAACAGGATTAAAATTCACTCCTTTCAACCATCCCAGGCATTTATTCCTTCCTTTTCATTGAGCTACATTTGTCTGATTTAACAAGATAAGATTTGAGTGCTGATGCAGCCCGTTGTTAATGTAGCAGCCTCATCCACCATACCATCGACACTCGGCATCAGAGGAATGCATAAATCAGGTATTCAAAAAAAATTAGATATGCAGCACACCAGTTTTATAGTCCCAGCCTCAGAAATTGAAATGGCCCAGATTAATGTATTATATCTTACACACTGTCCGAGTGAATCAACTTTAATATATTGAACAGATTCGCAGAACAAGACTTTGTTATCTAAGGAGCACTCGGAAGAAGGAATTGACCTGAGGATTTGATTTGGTTCAGGTAGTTCATGTTGTACAGCAGCATTTGAATAGTATCACATAAAAATAAAATTTGTATTAGAAATATTTCACATCATTTCTGGGCTCATCTGCACGGCAGCTCTGCAGAGGGCCAATATTATAGAAACAATGTCCGGCCAAGATATGATTTTAACCTTTGCTTCTGACATGGCAAAACAATATAATTGTAATTTTAATGCAAGCTGCTGTTTCTCGGCAAGGCGGCTTGTACAAGCTGACTTTAACTAGTTTGGATTTCGACTGGAAATGAAATGCCCATTGAATTGCTCATACAATAGAAGCACCACAATTTGTAGCGTTCCATTCCCAAAGGCTCAGTCCGGGCTGAAGCTGTTCCATGAAGACGCTGCTTTTTATACTGTTGGATTCCATTCCAAGCAAGGACTGGCTTGGAAGCAGTGCGAGGGTGTGAGGACAGAAGCTCTTTTCCTTGCCAGCCTGGAATAGCCACGGTGAGGTGATGATTTGGGGCTTTGCAACCAGAGACGATGTGGTCTTTCCCCGTGACCACCCAGAAGAGGGGAGGGATGGCAAGAAGAGCAAAAGTTGAAGTCTGGGGAGAAATAGTCTGCCTTTGGGGACACACGGCCAAGTGCTTCATTTCTCCATGGCTTTCTCTTGTTCCAGACTCTAGACGGTCTTCTTTGTGTAACCTGAGGATCTGCAAGATTGTATTCTCTTCCGAGTGTTGGAGCATGAAATCCCCTTATATTTCTCCACAATGTCAGCGATGTGGTCCACAATAAACTGCCCCCACCCCACACAGCCAGAGAGGGGCTTCTGCCTATTGAATGCATTTGATAGAACAGATGCCTTTAGTGGCGATGATGGTTTTTCTCATTGAACTCAGAAAATCTCTGCATTCCTGCAGTGCTTGGAATGAGAGAAACAGGCAGAAAAGAGGTGTTGAAAGTAAAGACAGCAGATAGATCCACAAGAGGTCAAACACTAGTTCCCCTTCCATGTAGATGCAAGGTAAACGAGAAGTCCAAAGGAAAAACACACTTCTTTCTAGGATGACACCTCAGCCCTTGTTGGTATTAATGAGAATTCTTTTACCCATGTATCTAGTTAGTCTTGCCTTCTTCTCATGGCTTTGATTTATTCTATTTATGCAGAGATTGGTGGCCCAAATAATCTACCCAGCTAGCCACAACTAAAAGGCTTGCAGTGGTATATTCGGTCAACTTTGTGGGAGGTGGCACCTGCCTGTTTTCTTGTGATTGGTGAAGCTATATGCGAACATGTCCTGCATCAGAAATCTGGTTACATCTGTACAACTTTTACTAGTTCTCTTCTCATCTACCTAATTCTCATTTACTCTCCAGATGTCCATGTAAGTGTGGTTTTGCATGGAGAACCCAAACCTCAGCTGTCTTTTGCCACCTCCCCCAAGTCCCCCAGCCACACCCAGGCTGGCTGCCTCCTTCAGGCTCTGCTTGCATCCTGTGTTCTGCCTTGCCACACATTCACCTGCTGTTTTGTAAATGCTATTTCAAGTCTCTTTCTCTCAAGAGAACTCTAAGCTCTTTAAGATTTTCTTTTTTTGTCCCAGTATTTGGTCCCTCTCTTAGCACACTGCCTGGTAAATAAAAGATTCTCATTGAGTATCAGTACAAGTCACTTATTCATTCATTTAGTAAATATTTTTGAATACCTACTATGTGTCTTCACTGTTCTAGGCCCCAAGAACTCAGCAGTGAACATAGCAAAGTCCTTACTCTCACACAGCTTACATTTTAAGGTGGGAGAGAGACTTCGCCAAACGGATATTAAATGAACCTCTGAAACTGTCAGTATTCGACCACGAGAGATCTATAAAAACGGCAGCCTCATATGGTCCAACCTAATACTTGGTATTCACGAGGAGATAGCAAGCCCTTGGTGCAGTAGTGGTGTTTGACATTAGCTGAGCCTCGTTACAGCGTGAAAGACTCCTACTTGAGCTCCTTATACTTTAAAATTTCTCCAAAAAGCATCAGGCAAAATCGGGCACCATTAGTCAAAGAAAGTATAGCAGTTGTTGTAATGATTACTGAAACAACAGCAGTCTCAGCCTGTGACATATGTTACTCTACAGAGTAGACCTGGCCGATCCAGGCCTTGCTCCTGTTTTGGGGATCTCAGCATATCCTCAGAGCCCTGGAGAACCAGCTTTTGCCAGATCCTTCTGTGGCCTGAGATGGGCCTGTGGCCCACAGGATTCTCAGTGCTCCATGGTCACTTTCCTCATAAACCCTGGCCCTGCACCACAGCTCCAGTAAATCGCTGCTACCATGCTGGGAAGTGACTGAGGGGCTGGTAAGCCAATGAACTGAGACCAGGCAATTTGCTCACTCTTTCCTGCACAAAGGAACGCCAGTATCTGTAATTGTATTGCAAAGGGCCAGGAGGACCCTTGCCTCACTGATGCTCGCCCTCCCCCAAAACTACCTTGGGGCCCCTGATCTGTGTCCATGCAGCCATTGGCAGAATGTGGGACTCTGAAGGGACACACTTTACTTTTGAAGGCACACTTGGAGCCTGACTCCTCGCATCCTGTTCCCATTGTAATAGCCAGCTTGGACAGCATGCATCCTCTGACCGTGCGCTGTAAAGTGTCAAAAAAAGTGCTAACATTTCTACTGGTTCAGATCATTAATTTTCTCAAGAAATCACTAAATCTAATGACGTTTGGGAAAAAAAAAAGGCCCTCCTGCACTGCCATTTCTAAAGTATTATTTTAAATATTGTTTGCCCTGAACTGTTTCCTTTTTTCTTTTGCACTTATTTTTCCAGATTAAAGTCCATAGTCCTTTATGTAATAAATATGGTAAATAAGTTTATATATTTAAAAATCTGTATAGCAAACAGTGCTGTTTTGGTACCTTTTTCTGGAATTATGAAGGACTGTTAGGAAACAAAAAGGGAAACAAAGAGAAGCATTTGCACAGGGGGAATAGCATACATTTCTGTTCCTTTAAGACCCTGAGGTTGGTGGATGGTCTTTGATCTCAAGTTCACCAAACTGACCGAAGGCCAAGGGCATATGTCTTGTTTGGACCATCTCTAGAGCAGCTAGTACAAGGCTCAGTGCATTGAGAAGGCTAGAATGGCAGTTGTGGAAAAATCATCTCAGGTGCCGTTTATTTAGCACAAGCTTCGTGCCAGATCTCACTGGACCTTGCATAGTGTATTATGGGAAACATTCTTCCCATTCTACATATAGGCAAACTGAAGCCCAGAGGGTTCACTGTGTGCCCAAGTTTACACAGCGAGCATGTGACATAGCCAAGGTTCAAATCCAGATACCTACCTCTAAAAGCCTGTGCCCTCTCCACTCTTACTCGGCTTCTGAGATGGCAGAGTTCTCAAGACATGGTAGGTGGGTCCCAACTCTTCTATATTATCAGCAGGAGGTGGTTGAGATACTTATCTATATTAGAATCTGGGCTCATTGTATATATTTCCCAGTCTTTAGGAAATTCTTGGCATCATTTCCCTCTTGCCTTTTTTTTGGGGGGAGGGTCTTCTTTCCTAAGGACTTGAACCTTTCTGAGACCTCTTATCCTTAGTTCCTATGTACCCTGACATTACGACATCCTATACAGTAAACTGTATAATGGGTAAGGGATTTCTCCTGCCACACCTCCTCCTACCCTTGTCCTGACAAACAGCTTGGAGATTCACAAATAACTTACAGTGTGCCAGCATCACTCTTTAAAGATAAACATAAAATGGCTTCAACCTCCATCATTTAGGTTTTCCCAAGGTTTCCAGAGACTTGGAGAGGAAACGGGAAATGCTATATTCTCCCAAGCACCTCTAGCTAAGAATTCTTGCTTTCTCTGAAATCTCTCCACAATGCTCAGCTGCATTTATGAGCAGTGTCTTCATTCCCTCAAGCACCACAAAAAATGAGTTATTACACATAATATGCATTTATTGACAGTTTCCAATAGTCAAGAAGGATTGCAGCATAGAATAGAAAACAACTTTAAATTGACAATGTGACATCTCTGCTCTTATAGGTCCTTGAGCATTCTCATTGCAGGACCTGTCCACCTGGCCATGGTCGTCCCTAGGAGTCAGCCTTGGGCCATTAAACTTGTTCCTCCTATTGAAATCTTTTTACTGCCTCTGTTCTCCTCTCAGATTTCCAGGCTTTCCTGACCGCCTCATCCTCCTAGCTCATGGAGGAAAACTGAAAATTCCTGTTAAGTTGTCTTGCCAAGAAGAGCAATTGAGTACTATGTTTTCCCAGGACACACTTTAATCAGGCATCTGCTTTTGTATAACCAACAGGACCTGCTAACTGCCCATCTTAAACAAAGAGCCTTCTCCCACCGAGATGATTTCAGAAGCTCTCCTAGAAAGAGGAAAGTGCTCTAATCATCCCTTTTTTTTAAGGCCATTTTGTTCCTCATACTAATTTTTTTTTTGGCCCACTGGTCTGATCTGGCTTGATCAAATTTCACAGTTAGGCGAATAGGATGTCCTTTCCTTTCTCTGCTCCCCAGTTCACGTAATTTATATTTTCCTGAGTTGGGAAACCAGATTTGGAAATCCTCAAAATCATTACCCATGAGAAACTGAGGGCTGGTCTTTGAATCCAAGTGCTGGGACTCTGTTTTGCTTTCCTTCATTCTCAGCTACTGTGCAATACAAATGCCACGTGGACATGGACTGAAGTCATTTCTTTCCATCCAGAACCTGAACTTAGTTTGGTTGTAATTCACATGTAAATAGTTCATCATAGTGCCTTAACTAAGCCGAAAGATGACTATAAGAGGAAGCCTGTGTATAGTAAGAGTAATTTATCTGGCTTTGTAGCATAATAGATAGCACATTGGACTTCTATAGTGAGAGTAATTTAAATGACCACCACATATTAAGCATTTTCTACATGCAAGGTTTCGTGTCTAACAAAGCTTATATCATTTAACCTTCATTAAGTATTATGCAGTGGAGACTGTAAAGTGGAGACTTTACAGGTGGAGAAACTGTACAATTGCATGACTTATACAAAATCACAGAAGCAGGAGGAAGGATTAGAATGTTAGTCTTTTTGTTTCCAGTGTACAAGTTCTTAACCATTCTATAGTATCACCTTTTTAACCAGATGATAAAGGGCTGGCATTGCATATAATCTGAGCCAATGGGCTCCACAGCTTTAGGTCAATAATAGACAAATTCTAAAACCCACTAAAGCTAATTAAAGGGAAAAAGTTCCCAATGATTCAAGCATGTTTTTGGCAAGAGCTAAATTTATCTTTGATTTAATTATTTACCTTCCTAGGGCAACTTCTGGTCACTTAAAAAATTCGTTTCATCAGAACATCTTATAACAATCTATGGCTTATTCATCTCTCCTTTGTGTCTTTCTGGAAATTTCTTACAGCATGTCCTATCCTGGAGATCACCAATTGAGTCAATTTCTCTAAAAGATATCAAATCAAGCATGTGGATAGTGTCGACAACAGCTAGTGATGAGAGTCGATTTTATGGTGCTTTTAAAGGATGATGTTTGGACTGTGATTCAGAACTCTTTTTGCAGTTTACTACGTACTCAGAATACTTGAGTACCTTACCGGGAACAACATGGTTCTCTTCTGTGCCTCTGGAATGTTACTCAGCCATTAAAAGGAACGAATTACCAACATTTATAGCAACATGGATGGACTTAGAAATTATCATGCAAAGTGAAACCAGTCAGACAATTAGACAGCAACACCCAATGATACCGCTTACATGTGGAAACTAAAAGACAC
>PVHT021183519.1:15501567-15533159 GCA_004024745.2 Catagonus wagneri
ATGAACCTTCTTACAGAGCAGACAATGACTCACAGACTTTGGAAAACCTTGGTTTTTCAAATAAGACAATCTGGGGGGGTGGGGGGATGCACTGGGGGTTTGGGATACAAAATCTGTAAAATTGACTTGTGATGATTTATGCACACCTATAAGTGAAATAAAATCCATTAAGAGAAAAAAAAAAAAAAAAAAAAAACAGTGCTCTGCTGGCATGAAACCTGGTGAGTCATCACTGGATGGTGTTAGAGAACCACAGTTTAAGGAGAGCAAGTTGCTTTTAGGTTCCCCAAGGGCCTCCTGCTCTTAGGGTTGCAGTCACTATGGGTTTGCACAGAAGCCACTTGGAGGGTTCTTTTCCCCTAAACATCTCTGGAAGAGAGGGTACAAGGATCAGAAAGAAACGCTTGGTAACATTCTAAGAGCTGGTCTAAGCACCAACAATTCAAAAAAGAATAAAAAATTAAATAGAAAACTCAGCCAATCATTCAAAGGTTTTAGCATTCCCCATCTAGATGTTGGTATTGTGTGAACAAAAACCATAGTATTTTCTTGGTCAGTGGCCCAAATAGGGTGAAGTGGCCTGGATGTTCTGAAGATGTTTTTTCTTTTCAGTGATGAAAAGATTAAATTCATCTTGGAATTTAGTGATGAAAAGGATGCTGGAAATTATCTAGTTTATTAGGTTCATTCCCCAGAGGATGTGACTTAGCTAGTCTTGTCTGCATTGCTGATCTAAAAGCAGCAGTGAAACAAAGTTCTCCTGTTTCTGGTGGAGTCTTCCTATAGTTTCAACACTTTTTGAATTTTCTTTTTCGAGGCGGAAAAAGGGTGGGTAACTATAATATTCCATCTTTGACACTGGTTATGCTATTCCGTTTCCAAATACAGAGATTATAATGACTAAATTGGTTGGATTTTGAACACAGATTGTTCCTGCATCATCACCATCATCAAACCTTTGTAAGTCTAAGAGAAGATCTAAAGAGAATTAAGATACTGGCTCACACTTTGCTTTGTGGTAATGTCACTGAAAATACTTATTTATGTAAATCTAATATTTCAGAAAACATAAAGAAGCCTAAAGAAAATCAGGTCTTGAGCGAAATCAATCTTCAGCCTTGCCTAAAAGCCAACTTTTTCATGAAAACATGTTTAAAAGAATTTTGAACATATTTGAGAAATGTAGGTAACTATGTTTTCTTAGTGTACTTAGGGAAATAAGTACATTTTAATAGGAGGAGGCATATTCAGTGGCTGCACCTGCAAATGTGGGTCACAACACGGCAAATTTAATAGGATGAGGTCAGATTTTTGAAGCTATTGGCATAGAGTTATGATTGAAGTACTGTATGCGGTGTGAGGAAAGTGGGAAAGGCCAACAAAAAAGAGCAGAGGAACAAGCTTATAAAAGAAGACAAGACTAATTTTATTAATGTGGTCATTTTTGCTTTTAAGAAAGTCCTAGAGGGCTCATATTTTAGAAACTTTGTTCCCAAGGAAGCCCTCATCCACTAAAAACAAATGTGCATTTTCTTCCCTGAGAGCAAAATTAATTAGGTATCTGTTACTATTTCAAAATTTCAGATTTTATTATATGCCATTCTTTTTGGAAAAAAAAATTGTAAAAGCCTTTGAGACCTGCTCCCTGCCATGCCAGGAGTTAGCATCCTTGGTGCCTTGGTGAGTGCCCAAGCTCACTGGTCTTCAGATTTTCTCTTCCTCGAGAAGAATGCCTCCACCCACTGGCTCTCCCACCAGCAGTACGGCCGCCACCACGCACCAGCATAAAGCACAGATTGCTGCCCAGCTCCTTGGAGAGGGGCCAGTGCATTTGTCAGGAATTGAAAAGTTTTGGAGCCAGTTCGAGGACTTTCTGGTACACAAAGCGTTGGCTGGAAATGTGGTAAGTATTAAATGGGATGTTAATTTTCATGAATATTTTCCCCATGGTTGTAGCTTGTGGTCATTGAGCAATTTAGCAATCACCATGTGGTCTGTTGGACACACAGCCTGGGTGAAGTTCAAGAAATTAGCAGCCAGTCAGTGGGGAGAAGGCCAAAGCTCCAATTCATGTCTGTTTTCACATTCTTTCTTCTTTTTTCTTCCTACCCACCTTAGGGGATGGCGGTTTCTTTATTAAATCTTTAGGTGCAACCATATGCCTGAGATCTGCATGTACCTCCCATATCGAAGTTTCTCCCCATTTCTAGGCATTTCCCACACAGGTTTATCAGACTTGTATTCTAGCTCTAAAATCTATGATTTAATGATTCTTGGCCAGTTCATTCTCTGCTTCATTATGTAGGATGTATTGCATCATTAATTCCAAAGACACTTTATATACAGGTGCAAGACATTCCCCCGTTTCATTCTTTCCTTCAAAGTGAGGGAGATTTGTTGGAGTTCCAGGAATCACAGGTCCTAAGGCAAGGTATTTGATCTGCGGACAATGGAAGATCATGGTTCAATTTTGACACGAATACCACCTTCCTTTATGTGGTACTGTTCTTGCATCAAATGGTGTTAATTAGCTCTTACAACATCTTGTGAGGCATCTAAGGCTGGAACTCTATTACAGTCTCTTCTTTAAATGCTTCTACAGTACCCAGAGCTGAAACTGGATTGCTTAAGGTCCCTTGGCTAGGACTGGAAGACAGATCACCTGCCATCAAGCACATTCCCCTTCCTCCCTGTCAGCTCTTCCCTCACCTTGCTGCCCAAGTTGTGTCATGAGGAATTTGTTACTAATAATAAAAGTACCAAAATCTGCCTATATCTTATCTTTCTAAATGTTTATAAATTATAGCAAGTCAGATTTCCATTCTTGTTCACTTATATTCCGATGTGCTTTCTGGAAGAGAGGGGAAGGGACAGAACCATCACAGTTGAGATGATACATCAAGCTCAGAATATATCATGGATGCCACCAAAGGAATGAGTGTAGCATCTCCCATGAGTGTGGGAGATTTTGCTGATGAGATTTTGAGAGCCCTCTATGGTGATACCAACTTCTGTCTGCTGTATTAAGAGGACATATTCAACAGAATCATTTTAATGTTCCTCATTACTTAAGTGCCTCCCATGCTAGAGCCAAGAAAAAAGACTTTTTGATATATTCCATGTCTGGTTCAAAGAATGCGTTGCCTTCTGAGAATTAACTACTCAATCTGAAGTAAATTTCTTAAAGCTCACTAATAAAAAAATATGTCATTTGTTTATCTGGTGGTGGGATTATTTCACATGTAGTTAGTCACATATACTGAAATACATTATATATCTATATGTTTTTTGAATACATTGTGTATCATATGTTTATTCTAAGATACACATATTCCTATGTATAAAATATATGAGCCACACCTTTTTATGTTCAGTATCTTCAGAAAATAAATTCTTCTTCCTATATGAAATTTTGGCTTCCAAGCACTTACATTTTTAGTACTTTAAATATTTTGTTGGAATTTCTTGTGAAATGTGTTACATACTTCACTTTCAGGAAGTGAAGAGAAAGCTGAAGTTCGTTTAGTTGTTTTTGGATGGCTTGGGTCAATATATAAACAACAGAATTTATTTGTTCTGTTCTCTTACAAAGATCCCCTCAGGTATGGTGGCCTTGGAGATTATTTGAGACATTTTCTATCTACAATATTATTGTGTCTGTTCTCTTATAGTTTTTAGACGTTTGGGCCTCATATTCTCTAGCATCCTTGTAACTTGCTTCTTATCTACCTTGAGCTACAGCATGCAATATAAAAAACAAATATTCTGTCTAAAATAAGAGTTAATAGGCACTGAGTGATCAAAGTCTATATAAATTCTCAGGGCTTTGTTGTGTGGAATAATAACCCTGAATTGCTGATTGCAGGGGCTCTTTTCTCTTGCTTTCTCTTCAGTTTCCAGGCCGGATATGAAAAGTGCAGGTTGCCTAATAGGTAAAGTGTGGTTCTCCTTTAAAAAAAACAATGAGGTGCATATGAATGCTTTAAATCTTGCCAGGATTAGCAGTGTTTAGTTTGGGCTGACCAAAGGATAAGCATGGAGTGCTTCCGGCTGTGCATAAGAGAGGAGTGTTTTTATTTGTGTTCCTTCAAGGATGAACTCCTGAGCGCACCACAAAAGGACGGTGCCTCTTTAACAGAGACTCTGGCTTCTGTTCCTGGGAGTTTCGCAGCGTTCTTTCGTTCCTTCGTAAAGCAGCATGAAAGAGTTGATTTTCATTTTATGTTGTGCTTGTGAGGCATTAGCATGATGTTCTTACACTTGTAAATGAATACAGCTCTTGCCTAATCTGTCATTTTAATGCCTTATAGATTTTATTTCACTGGATGTTGTACCAGATTCTCAATAATAATAATCAACTGCTTTGTTGTTCTCTTGCAGAAATTAAATTTCTGCAGTGGGTGTGCAACTAATAAAAGATGTTGCTCGAGGAAACAAAAAATAAATATGATGAATCATAAAAGTTGGGTGTGGGGGGTGGGTGGAGGGGAAGTGGCTCGTAGACCAAAGACAGTTACGGAACCAGTGGTGATAGTGTCTGATTCTCATATTGTCAACAGCTTAATAACCCTCACAGAGTCTTTAGCCGCAGTACTTATGTCTTTTGGCGTTAACCTCATAGACTGAGGGTTTTCCACAATTTCATTTGGAAGCATTAAAATAAAAGGTGAGGTAGTAAAATAACTATTCTCTTTACTTTGCACCCTAGATAAGTCTGCTCAGAGTTGCCATTTAGCCACTCACAGATACCTTTTATCTTTTCCCCTGTCACCAGCTTTCTAGAAGAGCAGCATTAAAGGCAGCTGTGTGGGACTCAGAGTATTGGCAAAGACTGTAAAGTGGAAAATAAACAGTGTGTCTATCACCAAGCTACAAGAACACGACACTCAGAGCAGTGAAATGACAGTCAGTGGCAAGCAACTAATTGGTCACCAGCATTGGAGGAAATATATTCTTCCAGACCTCTGTCATTTACTATGTTCTTTAGTGAAAAAACAGCCAGGTTGAAGTGTTGGCTCTAACCCCTAAAAGAAAGAAAATGAAGAGTTAAGGCAGCCAGGCTGGGCTGGCGCTTTGGAGGCTGAGTAATTGGAGGCATCCATTGCTAGAAAAATAGTTGGCTCCCTGCAAAATAATTAATTCACCCCTTCGCGCACAGGTATTGTGTGGGTCCAGCGCCAATGATGTGATGAATGTTGTTTTTCACACGGCTTCTGCCTGAGAATCCAAGCACAACTGAATTCAGAGCAATGGCTGAGTTTTCATTAAGAGTTTTCCTTTTACCCCCGTTTTGTCCCTCTAATTCATAATTCCTCCTGGAAATGTAGCCACATTGATGAGCTGCAGGAGAACCCTTGGGACCATGTGCTTCTACTGAAAAGAGAAGGTGAGTGGGTCTGAAACAAACATTTAACAAAGGTAGAGAGAGCCAAAAGTGAGGTAATAGGCACACAGTATAGGATCTATAACTGTAGTGTAATATTATATTAAAATATATTAAAATGGAGGACCATGAAGCCTAATTGAATATCCTTGAGCATGTGGATCTCAACCCCAAACTGGACACTTTATGTGGAGAAACAAAAGAATAAGAAAGAATTCTGCACCCAAATAATCACTTTGCTTATGTACCTAAGTGTATATCCACATAAGGTGTTTCCATTCAGTATAGCTTGGCTGAATGATGCCTCAGCGTGCACCGCGATTTGGAACTCAAAAAGTAAGATGTCATCATAGAAACGACTGGTTGATTGTCTTAATCTACAGAAGGACCTAATCCCAGCATTGTCAGACTGTTTACAGACCTGGAGGTTAATAGCCTTATAGATGTAAGTACTTGCAAGCCCTGTTAAGCTTTGCATGGGTGGATTTTAGAGACTTCACAAGCCCTCTGAAATTGTACTCCTTAATTTGCATGGGTGTCTGTGCATTTTGGGGGTGCTGGAGAAAATGAGCACATTCCTCAGATTCTCAAAGAGGTGCAAGACCAGAAAAAAAGCTAAAATCCACCTAATCATGTAATCTGAGGGAAAAAGAAGGAAAGAAAATAATGAAAAATAATAAATTTAAGTTGTTCATGAAAGTCAATTCTAAGTTGGAAAGGATTGATGAAATGCAGTTTTAAAGACTTTGCTTTCATAACTTGCTTTTAAACAGAGTAAGAATCACCTTAGAATTCAAAATGACATCCCTTTACATCCCTATAACCTCATTCCCATTTCTGTAACAAATACGTAACTTAAAAGATGCCCTGACTTTGTCATTACTTTGTACTACGTAGTTCTCTATGTGTACTGCTGTTCTAGGTTTTTTGTGTCGGGGTAGGTGCGCCCATGTGCACCTTCGTTTGCTTTTTTTTTTTTTTTTTGAAGCAATAACATGTGGTCTAACCAATGATTTGCCTTGACTAAAACTTGTAGTGACCATGAGAACACACCTCGTCCACTACAGGGATGTACCTGATCCGGGGCCTTGATTGCTACATTGGAGAGCCGTCCTGGTGTGAGTCTGTACTTCCCACAGGCTGCTTCTAGTCTATGAGTAAACCTGGTACTGTTACTGAGGCAGGCTCTTTCCTAAGAGAGTCAGGATGCTCTGATGGGCCAGTTTGGCTCAAGGACTATGTGATGGCCTTAACAGACTTTCTTTAGAAATAAATGCATGGCGGCTTGAGGTTTTCCCAGTCAGTCTCCCTTTCCTTCCTCTCTCCTTCACTTGGAGACGCTGGTATCTTGGCTTGAAGTCTCTCCCTGTCTCTCCTGTCTCTCTCCCCATTTTCTTTCACAGACATTTCTTCTAATACATTTCTCGCACATTGAATCCCATCTTGGCATCTGTTTCTTGGAGGTTTGGACTAATGCAATAATAAAACTCACATTTTTTTCACCAGTCACTATATGCCAAGTAATGTGCTCCCTTGTTGACTCATTTAATCCTCTCAAATCCCGAGACATAAGAATTACATTTATTTTAAAGAGAAAAAGCCATCGCTCAGAGAGGTAAAATTACTCAATATTACACAGCCAGCAGATTGCCAAGTTACCATTTGAAGAAGGTTCTGTTCTACCCCAGAGCCCATGGTCTCCATCCCTCAAATATAGTCCCTTTGAACCAACTGCATTTCCCTCCAAATCGTATTAATACCTGTCACTGTGTTTGATTTCTTCTTGATTGTGGCCGTGATTGGAAAATGATAGAACTGGTATAGAAACATGCATTCTCTTTGACTTTGTGCCAAGAGACTGTGACATGAAATCCCTGCTTTCAGCATGGGGGAGTTCAGACTTGATTGAAGTGCAGAGGATTTGGGTTACTCCTCTGAACCTACCTACCACCCAAAGGTCTCTCAGGTAGTGCTGTCCATGCATCCATCTGCTTCCCTAGTTACACGCAGCTGCTGGGGATGGGGGAACCTATTGGCGAAGCTTGCTTCTGTATTCCTTCCTCCCATGTGCGACTTTTGTCAGGAAAGTCATGGGGTCAGAGCTGGGGGTGTTGTTGTTATTGTTGTTTTAGAAAATGAGAAAAATAAATGTTCCTCTTTCAAGGTTTCTGTCTAATAGTGTTTGCCAGACAAAGTGGAATTTTCACAGCACAAGCCCTTAGCTCAAGAGCTCCACTCAGTCAGCAGTTATTTTATGTGCTTTTTATCCAGCCTTTTCTCATTTAAAAAAAAAAAGGAAAAAGAGAAATTTATCCACTCAAAGTGAGCTTTTTGCTAAACTTGTGTCTTTCTCTTGTTTGTCATGTTAATTACATCCCAAATAACCCTCTTTCAGAGAATTCTGCAATCAAACTCTAAAGCCCCATCAGATGTACATTGACTTTTAAAGTGGACTGGTTTTTCATGTAATAATGACTTTAGCATTATATTTACCTCCAAATAAGTACAGATTCTGCCCCTTAGTATCTCGCTCCTTCCTGTACCTGTGACCTACTACAGCAAGATATTTAATCTCTCACTCCTGTTTCCTTACCTTTAAGATGAGGTAATAATATTGTCTTCTTTTGGTGGGTTATTAAATACAGTGTACTACATGCCAGATATTCAAATTCATTTTAGTGTTTGTTAAGGAAATAAGCAGATCTTGGTCAGTTATTTTTGGTGATATGACTTCACAATTTTCTCATTAGTAGTCATATTCACCAAAAAAAAAAAAAAATGTATTAACCGGAGTTCCCGTCGTGGCGCAGCGGAGACAAATCCGACTAGGAACCATGAGGTTGCGGGTTCGATCCCTGGCATTGCTCAGTGGGTTAACGACAGTCCGGTGTAGCTGTGAGCTGTGGTGTAGGTTGCAGACATGGCTTGGATCTGGCGTTGCTGTGGCTCTGGCGTAGGCCAGCAGCTACAGCTCCAATTAGACCCCTAGCCTGGGAACCTCCATATGCCGTGGGTCCTAAAAAGACAAAAAAAAAAAAAAAAAAAAAGAAGAAGAAGAAGAAGAAGAAGAAGTCATACTCACCAAACTATACAGAGACTTTGGGGAAGCAGTTTTCTCTGGGAATAGCTGAATCTATGGAACCTCTATTCATTGAGTATAGTTGGAGCTCAGTGAATGTCACAAAAATGTAAAGGAATTAAGGGAACGAAGGGATGTGGCATATAATGGGCTTGGTCCTCTAAGGTAAGAGACAAAGCTGAAGGCTCCATCAGTAAGAGGTTATCCTTTCAACCTATTTAATAGAGGGCTAATTATTCAAGAGTTACTCAGGTTCCCTTCAGTCTTAATTTTGAGTATGAATGTTCCACATTACAAAATAATTGAAAGTTAAACCAATGAATAACTTGAGAAAATTATTTTATTGCAGAAATAGGGTGGTGATGATTATTTTATTACTGTGCAGAAAATCCCTACTTATCCAAATGAGCCCCGTCTACTTGTTTATAAACTTCAACAGGCAGAACAGTGCCAAAGGACATACCACATTTTTCCAAAGAACTTTAAAGTGCTAAGGTGATGGCTAAAATTTTGGCAGGGTAAATATATTTGATAATATATCAATGGTGCTTGCAGACTGACCGGGAAAGTTTATTAGTTTAAGAAGGAGGAAGATAAAGAATCATACTTGACTTAATAAAGAGTTAGACTCATTTTGGAGAGAGAGGGGTGTATGTGATTCCCAATGGGATGGTTTCATCTTGACTCTGGAGGAATCTAGAAGTCCAGTGGAGTCCAACATTAGATTTATCTGTAATATGGAATCAGCTTAATTGACTCTTATAAAGCTTAATTGAACACTCTTCTTTTTTTTTTTTTTTTTTTTTGGTTATGCCTGAGGCATGTGGAAGTTCCCAGGCTAGGGATCAAACCCAGGCCACAGCAACAACCCAAGCCACAGCAGTAACAATGCCAGATCCTTAACCCAGGGAGCCACCAGGGAACTCCCAAACACTGTTTTTCCAGAGGAAAGGTGGTCATGATCCAAGGATTGCCTAAGAATGAGAAATATTAATAGAAGGAAAATGTGTGTGCTCCTTGGCCCAGCTTTAGGGTAGGTCTCGGGAAAGTCTATGACAGAAGCAAGTCTGCTTTTCCCTTAGTCGCTACTGCATTGTAATACTGCCTTGCAATATAGTTAGTTATATGTGCACCTATTGTCATACATCCTTCTGAGATCAGCTCCTTATAGGCCAACTCTATTCATTCAATAAAACAGGCATCAAATTCCTGTTTTGTTGTCAGTACTACTAGCATGAAGAAAAAGAAAAAAATATATATAATTGCGGATCTCATGGAGACCCTTGCCTAGTGGTGTGCCTGTGAAGAATTGAATTTCTGTCTCCTAGTGCAGCAGACTCCAAAGGACATGTGCTTGTTGAAGGTAAAGAGCATGTATATAACATTAGAATATTAGATAATAAGAGCAGAACATCCGTATTTTTAAATGAGAAACTATATTTTACTAATATTAAATATGTGGATTTACATATACTATCTATATCATTATGCATAATTATAGGCTAAAAATACTTTTGGTGTGGAGGTATTAAGGTTTGAAGACAACTGTTACAGTTCATAGTACTTTATACCCACCGGATGTCAGTAAACAGTTGTTGAATGAAAACATCTATAGCTCAAGTTAGTAAATTTCCGTATTATCCCTGGTGTACTAAAATTCACTTTATGTTCTTCTGTCCACCTATGCTTTCTCTTCTGTACGTCACCTTGGTGACCAGATTGCATCAATGACCTGTAGAACTCATAGCTTCTCCCTGGCAAACTGTGACCGACTCAGAGTTCCTTATTCAATTGACCTGAATGGAACTGAATTTCATATTTCCCTTCAATGCCTTTCTGACAATGTTTTCATGAGAACACACACAGTAAGCTTCACAGAAGTGTCACTTCAGCTCAGATCCTGTTGTCTGAGCACCTCAAGTCGGCATCCATATCAGTAAGCACATGAGGCAACTTCGAGGGGTCACCCAAAAGAAGAAAATGTAGTCATGATTAGGTTTCTTACCTTCCCCTGCCCTAAGTTCTTGCTCTACTTATTGATGTCCCTTCAAAGGAGAAAGTTAAGATTTATTTTCAGGGGTTTCTGAGCCCTGCAGTAGGATTTCTCAGCCTCATAACTATTGACGTTTGGGAACAGTAATTCTTTGTTGGAGGGGATGTCCCGGGCACTGCAAATGTTTAGCATTATCTCTGTTATCTACCCACTAGATGCCCATAGCTGTCCCTTCTCCCTCTCCACCCCCATTTGTAACAAACATAAGTGTCTCCAGACTTTGCCATATGTTCCCTGGGGAGTAAAATTGCCCCCAGTTGAGAGCCACTGGGTTAGTGTAAAACAGTACAAAGCAGCAAAAAAAAAAAAAAAGTACTCTTTAGTTCAGCAAACACTGGATTAACTATGAACTTAGGTACAAAAGTGTTGTGAATGTATGAAATGTGAATAACGAAAAATGATGTATTTGAGAGCTTGCTGTCAATTCCAATCCAATGCTAATCAAGGTAATTTCACATTGTAACTAATAACTGAAATCTTAATCCTCTCAGATCTTGTTTGTCCATGAGGGACAGAGATTTGGAGCAATGAGATGGTAAGTGGGTAGGAAGGGTAGCACAGAGGATATACAGACAAAATAATAAATCACTGAAGAATGATTAATGGCATATTTTCTGAATAATCAAATGAATCAAGACTATCAGGAATTTCTATCACTTATGGCATCCATTGGGAAGTGGGCCCAGAAACAGCTAACAAAAGGTAGCATGGAATATAGGAGAAGATGATTCTTGAAATCTCGTTATTACAAAGTGGCTCAAGGTCAGTTTCACAGCACATTAGCAAGAGTGCGTGTTTTCAGAATGAGACAGCTAATTTTACTCTAAAGGCTTCCTCTAAATTCTAATTGGGAGTCTTTAAATCTTCAAACATGAATATGTTGGATAAGGGATTCAATTATGTGTGAGTAGAAAATAGGAATAGATCGACTTGACCAATATATCTCTCCTATCCTGTGAGAACTAATGGACAAACAACCTGCCTACTCCAGTGGGCAAACTGTCCATTTTCTGGATTTATGTCAGATAGGGACTTATTAGGAATCCAAGATACTGCAACCACAACTTAGGTCAAAACTGTCAATTACATGGAGAAATTATATGCAAAGTTAGGATTTCAGAGATTCAGATCTTTTGGCAGATAAGTAGGTTCTGAAACCCTCTGAAATCAGAATACAGTCTAATGACCCTCTGGGGGTAATCCGTCTCATCAAATTTGCAATTCTTCAATATTTGGTACTGTCCAGGGAGCAAACAAATTAAGGCTCTCTTTTATAAAATGTTCTTTTTCTTCCTACCTGGCCTAAATTCTGACTGCAGCTCCTCTGTAGGCTACGCATGGAAAAGTGCATGTCCTATGGCAAGTGCCATCTGTAATTCACGCTTCTGGAAATTAAAAGTGGCTATCGCTTATTGTTTTGTCACTATGTATTATACCTACAGATTTTTTAAATGATAAAAGTAGAGAGAGAAAAAGTCTCATGTGTATGTAAGCATGTGTGTAATAGAATGCATACATGCAATAAGATGAAGAAAAGAGACATTAGATATTGCGTGTGTAAAGTGATACAGATTTTAAGTTATACATGCATCATATTTGTTTATCTTATAGCAACCGTGTGAATAAACTTTAAAACCATTTGAATGTTAGCTTTTGCTTAATTTGGAAGCTGCCATCAGTAGTCTATAACACAAAGTCAAAAGGCATTCTAGGAATTGCTTACAATGCATCGTGGGGTCATTTGAAATAAATTTGTAGGGAGCCTATTAAATCTTTTTCTTTCTTTACTGCAAAAGACCCCAAAGATCATTTCTCTAATGCGTTGGCTGTCAAATCTGTATAAATAAGTATAAATGTTAAAAAAAGTAAAGAATACTAATCAAGAGACACAAGACATACACTGCTTAATAAATCTTGCCTTCAATTTATTTGTCTAGTATTACAAAGGCAGAGGAGATATCAATTAATATAGGCAAAGAGGACCCATAATTTATAATTAACTGGCAAGTGGTTTGTAACAAACAGCAGCACTGAGTCTAATAGCCGGTAGAAAAATAACTAGTGTTGATTTGTCCCTCGGCAAATTAATAGAGTGCTTATCAATGACAGGGTTACATAAAACTGCTAAATAAATAATCATCAGTGAGTTCGAGTGAAGCAGATCTTTAACAAGCTTAATCTGAACCTCTTGACATCTGTAGACTATGAAGAGATTAAATGGTAAGAAAAGATACAGACTGTGTATTGTAAAGCCTGCTCAGTAACTGTACCAGATCATGTTCTTATGTAATGAGAAATAAAAAAAAAAACATTTTTATTGCAAAATTGCTTTGAAAAATGATTTTCATTATAATTAGAGTGAAAATTATAAAAGATATATCAAAGAAATGCTGAATTGGAATTCACCAGATGAGAATTTCACTACATCTCTTAACAATGAAAACACATAATTTTAGTCACTTTTGATATATTTTTGCTCGTTTGCTTCACTTTTATTACTCACCTTTGTACATGCCATGCGTTCCAACTCATATGTCACCAGTGAGCTTATTTTTGGTTATTATGGTTCCACTATAGAAGAAAATTAATCAAAGTCCTATATTTAAATGGACATTTCCACCCTGCCTTCCCAACCACCCCCCAGCCATTTATATGGAATTCTCAGTTTTTGTTACAGGATGTTTTATTACTTGTGCTTTCTACAGGGTGCACCATTTGCTTTGCTGAGAATTAACAGGCCTGTATAATACCTCGGGTCTTTTCTGTGAAAGACAATTTTTAAAGTCACCCTTATTTGTTGTTATGTTAAAATCATCACACCACCTGTGTTTTCTTAATTAATAAAATGAATATTTTTAAAATCATTGGGCTTGGGAGAAATATTCTGAAGCAGTATATTGTTATGCCTCAGATAGTGACTTTTCTTAAAAGACTCTTTTTAAAAGCAGTTTTAGGTTCATGGCAAACTTGAAGGGAAGCTACAGAGATTTCCCATATACAATAATGCCTTTTTAAGATAAATATAAAGACTCTTACAAAAATAGGGAGATGCTGCAAATCTTATCTTAAATAGAAACCTGGTTTCCAGTGGGATAAATATATATTCTCCAAGATGTTCCTGTGAGAGACAAAACATGAGAACCCGAGGCTGGAAAGTCACAGATTGCATCCGGTGTGGCAGTTCCTTGCTTCTTAGGCTAGAACAGATCCTCACCACCTCCATTTCCACATTCTTTGAGCTTCGGAATTGTACCTCTGTAGGAATTCACCCTCACATTAGTCGCTCCTCTTATGAGCTACCAGTCAAGATTGAGTTGTAAATATAGTGGATCACTTACAATTTATTTATAAGATATGTCTTATTTTCTCACGTTAAACATCAGCTTGTGCCAGGGAAAGCTGCTAAATATTGAGTATAGGTATGTGTACAAGTGTCTTTAGTGTGCTTGGTAACTTACAAAGAACTACTCTGAGGCTTCAGATATTACATGTCAATGCTCAGATCTTGGTAATCAGTGTTACTGCTTTCCTAAACTTCAGATCCAATTTCCAGGAACCTTTTGACACCTCACCCTCAACATTCTACGAGAACTTTATGTTCACGTGTTGAAAACTGAACTCATAATGGCTAATGGCACCATCTTTCACCATGTTTTTTTGAATTTAATCAGCTAGGAGATATCCTTAATTTCCTCTTCTCCCTCATGTCCTCTTTCCTCCCAAACCCACCCAGATGATTCTATGTGCTCATTTAATTAAGCATCTAAAAACACTCTTTAACATTAATATTACTATCCTCTCCTGTCTACTTCTAATACCGCCACCTCGTTTAGGCCTTTATCAGGTCTTACCTGAAATTTTGTAATAGCTTCTGTGATAGGAAGAATAATGAACCCTGAAAGGTGTTTCATGTGCTAGTCCCCAGACCTTGTGATTATGCCACATTACATGGCAAAGGAGAATTAAGGTCACTAATCAGCTGACACCAAAATGGGGAGATGACCTTGGATATGGGGGGTGAGTCCAATTTAACTACAGGAGTCTTTAGAAGTGAAAGGAGGCATAAAAGGAATCTGGAGTGATTTGATGTGGAAAGAATTCAACCTTCTGATGTTGGTTTTGGTGACGTCTTAGAAAAAGAGGTCACAAAGCAAGGAAAGCAGGTGACTTCTAGAAGCTAAAAAAGACCGGGTAGTTGATTTACCCTGGAGCCTCCAGAAGTCAGACAGTCATGCCAATGCTTTGATTGCAGCCCAGTGAGACCTGTGCCAGACTTGGAGCCCAAAAACTGAATGAAAACAAATTCGTGTTGTCTTAAGCCACTAAATCTGTGGTAATTTGTTATGACAGCAATAGGAAACTAATACAGCTTCTTAGCATGTTCTCTTGACTTCGGCTTCCTTTTCTTGGATCTATTTTCCACACTCTCTTCAAAATTATCCTTAAAAGTAAATATCTGGCTATGACACTCTCTTGTGTTAAATTCTTCTGTGGTTTCCTTTCTTGACCAGGATATAATTGTATTGTTTTCTCATGGCACACAAAACTCTTCATCATTTGGCCTCAATTTCCAGCTTTTACTATGTTTTTTAACCTCTTCCCCTTTTCTCCCCTTGCCCACATTCCACAAAAATATATTCTACATTTCAACACATTATCTTAATCGCAATTTCTGGAAAATATCAATATACTCTATGACTTCTAAGTGCTTATTTATGCTCATAACTTTAGAGTTATGCTCATTCCTCACTTTCTTCCTGTCCTGATATATCCACCAAGCATAAAATTCTTCAGTACTCCATTCAACATCTGTCCTTTGTAACTGTTTACAAAATACAATCACTCCTGCTTCTACTACTGCTCATTGCTAGACCTAGTGAGCATTTGCTAAGTTCTCCATATAGGACTCCACTGTTTTGTTCGTTCTACAAAGATTAATTCATTTATTCCTCACATCACTATGAGAAAGAGATATTATCAACTCCATTATACAGCAGATGAAATTGATGCATAAGGGGGTTGAATAGTATTTCTGACTTACAAAGCTAGTAAGAGGTGGAGCTGAAGCTCAATCCCAGGCAGTCTATGCTCTAAGCACTGCTTTATACCTTCTCTATATCTAAACCGTGATCACTTTAGTGAATGAAGAGAATAACTGCTTTTTAAACGTTGTTGCTTTGTTTGAAAGGACAAACTTAATTACTTAAAATGCTGTCTTTCTGGAGATGTTGATAACATGATACAGTCATGCTCCCTACTCTTTGATATCTCATTAGCTTCAATGCATTTGGTTCATCAAACAAAATTTTTCCAGATCAAAAGTCCATCTGCTGGATTTTTTTTAAAAAATTGCATCTATGTTCATGAGGGATATTGACGTATACTTTTCTTAGAATGTTTATTTTTGGTTTTGCTGTTAGGATAATCCTGGCTTCATAAAATGAGATGGGAATTATTTCCTTCTCTTCGTTTTTTTGTGTAAAACTAGTGTTATTTTCTCACATGTTTGGAAGAGTTCAACAATGAAGCCATCTTGTCTTGGAGTTTTCTTTGTGGGAAGGTTTTAAATTTTAAAATCTTTTTAAAAAGTATTAGGATTATTAAGATTATCTTTTTCTTCTTGAGTTGAGTTCTGGTAGTTTGTTTCTTCAAGGCATTTTTTTTCATTTTTTTCTAAGTTGTTGAATTTATTGATATAAATTTGATGTAGTATCCCCTTATCTTTTCAGTAGACTGAAAATTTTAGTGATGCCACCTCTTCATTTTCTAAAATTGGGAATTTTTGTCTTCTCTCCCTTTCTTTTTTATTAATATTCTAGTTGGGAGTTACCAATTTTATTGATTTTTTTTTCAAATAACCTGCTTTTGGTTTTACTAATTTTCTCTTTTCCCCTATTTTCCATTTCATTGATTTCTGTTCTAATATTCATTTTTGCCTTTCTTCTGCTTACTTTGTTTAACTTACTTTATTTTTGTGTGTTTTAATGGTTTTGTTTTTGTGATAGAAGCTGAGTGTATTGATTTAAGACTGTTCTTTTTTTTTTTTTTTTTGTCTTTTTGCCTTTTATGTAGAGCCGCACCTGCGGCATATGGAGGTTCCCAGGCTAGGGGTCTAACAGGAGCTGTAGCTGCCGGCCTTCACCACAGCCACAGCAACGCAGGATCCGAGCCACGTCTGCAACCTACACCACAGCTCACGGCAACGCCAGATTCTTAACCCACTGAGCAAGGCCAGGGATAGAACCCTCAACCTCATGGTTCTTAGTCGGATTCATTAACCACTGAGCCACGAAGGGAACTCCTGTTCTTCTTTTCTAACAGCAACATTTTATGTTATAAATAATCTTCTCTTGCCCCCAGTATAGCTTAATGGACTCCAGAAATTTTGTTATGCTATGTTTTCTTTTTCATTTGGGCCAAATTTCTTTATAGTTTCTCCTGGGAGTTGTTCTTTAAACTATGGTTTATTTAGAAATGTGTTAACATTTCCAAATATTTGGGGAATTTCCAAAAACATTTTTGTTTTAATGGCCTATTTAATTTCCTTGGGGTGAGAAAACATATTTTACAACATTTAAAAATTCTTTTAAATTTGTTGAAACATGCTTTATGGTCCAGAATGTGGTTTATCTCAGTAAGTATTTGGTGTGTTTTGAAGAATGTATAGTCTAATGCTTGTAGGATAGAGTATTCTATAAATGTAGGTCTCTGTGTCTTTACTGGTTTTCCACTTATTTTATATATTATTGAGAAAGGGAAATTAAAATCCTACATTATACTTATGTATTTATTTCTCTGAGGAATCCTCAGTTTTTGCTTCATGTATTTTGAAGTTCTATTACTAGGCACATTTAGGACTTTTATGCCCTCTATGTAAACTGACTCTCTCATCATTGTGATGAGACATTCTTTACCCTTGCTAATTCTTTGCCCAGACATCTGCCTTGTCTGTTAATATAGTCACCCCTTGTTTTAATTCTTATTAGAATGGGATACATTTTCCATCCTTCTACTTCTCAAGTATTTGTTTCTTTATGTTTAAATAGTGTTTCTTATAAATGGCATATAGGATATGCTTTTTTTTAAATTAAGTTTGACAGTCTCTGCCTTTTAATCAGAGTGTTTAGACCATTTTCATTTAATATGATTGTTGATATGGTTATAATTAAGTCTATAATCTTTCTATTTGTTTTCTATTTGGCCCATCTGATCTTTGTTAACATTTCTCTCCCTTTCTGCTTTCTTCTAGATTAATTATGATTTCATTTCTTATATCTTCTGCTGGCTTAATGACTATAACTCTTTATGTTGTTTTTTTAGTGCTCGCTTTAAGCTTTATAGCATACATCTTTAACTTATCACATTCTGTATGGAGTGTTACTATACTACCTCTATAGAGTATAAGAACCTTACAATAGTATACTTCTAGTCTTTACCCCCCACATCTTTATGCTACTATTTTCATGTATTTTTCATATGTGTATACATATATATATATGTAATAAAAACCCACACCATATTGTTATTATCTTTGTTGAAACAGTTCTTTTAAAGTGACTTCAATAATAGGAAAAAATACTGAGTATTTACCCACCTGTTGCCATAACCAGTGTTCTTCATCCTTTTGTAGTCAGCCATATTTTCATCTGTTATCATTTCCTTTTTCCCAGCTTGCTTTAGCATTTCTAGTACTTCTGTTCCTGAAGTTTTCACCTTTTTCACTTTTGAAAAGATTTATTTTCACTTTTATTTTTGAAAAGTACTTTCCCTGGGTATAGACTTATGGGTTTACAGTTATTTTTTCTTTTCTGGGCTTTAAAGATGTTGCTCCACTAGCTTCTCCTTTGCCTTGTTTCTTAAGGGAAATCTGCAGTAATTCTCATCTTTGTTCCTCTATACAGGAAGTAGCTTTCCCTCTGGCTGCTTTTAATGTTGTCATTTTGTCTTAGGCTTTGATCAATATGTTTATGATATACTTTGGAATAGTTTTTATTCATGTAGCTTGTATTTGGGTTCATTGAGATTCTTGGATTTGTATTCTATTATTTTCATTACATTTGGAAATGTTCCACCCATTAGTTGTTTGATTTTTTTTTGGTCCATCCCATTCTCTCTTTATAAGATCCCAATTACATGTAAACTGGGCAACTTGAAATTGTCTCTCAGCTTCCTGATGCTTTCAATTTTTTTCTCTGTTTTATTTTGAATAATTTCTATTGCTATGTCTTCATTCAAAATTCACTAATCTTTTCTTCTGCAATGACTAGTAAATCTTAAATCCCATCCAGGTAAGTTTTCCTCTCTAGGAGTTTTTGGTCTTTTATCCTTCATGTCTTTTCTTAACTCTGAACACTTAAAACACTGTTATAGTAACTGTTTAAATGTCCTTATCTTCTAATACTAACTCATGTCAGTTTTGGGGTTTCTTTTAATTTATTGATTTCACTGCTCAGTTAAGTCATATTTCCAGGTTCTCTGTGTATCTGGTAAAGTTTTTGTATTTTTTGTGTATCTGGTTGTTTTTGTATTTGCATAAATATTTTTATCTATTTTTCTGGGACACAACTACATTATCAGAAAATTGCATTTTGGAGCTTCCAGAAGAGTGTTTAGCCTAGGGCTAGTTTTTTCCCACTAGTAAGGCAAGAAACTTCTGTGCACTCTTCACAGTGTTCTGTAAATTGTGAGGTTTTTAGCCTTGTTCGTGGAGATAAGCACTCTCCCAGCCCAGGGTGGGCATCGGACAGTGTTCCTTCTAATCTTTTGGTTGCCTCTTTCCCCAGCCTTAGGTAGTTTCATCCCAGGCCTGTGCTGGTAAGTACACTGCTAAATTCTCAGGGGCCCTCCTTAAGGTCTCTAAGGCTCTTTCTCTGTGCAGCCCTCTCTTTTTCGATTCTCTGTGTTGAAAGTTCTAGCTGCCTGTGTCTCCCCATTCTCACCTCTGTCTCCTCAACTGAATCAGCTGGGCTCTGCTTGGGTCCACCCTCCCTGTACCACAGCCTGAAAACTCTCTCAAATCCTATGCTCGTGGCAATTGTAGGACTCACTTCATTTGCTCCCATCACTTAAGGATCACTGTCTATTGCCTGATATCTAGTGTCTTAAAAAACCTTTATTATTGTCTGGTGTTTTGAGTTTTTTCAGGCAGAGGTTAAATGTGGTCATTTCTACTCCATCTTGGTCAGAAATGTTGTCAGGTTAACATTCTTGTTGCTCACTTAGGGATGTCGTGTTGCTCACTTAGGGGTATCGTGTTGAGATTCAGGATCCTAATCTGAATTTTCTGTTTTGAATATGAAAGTTGGGCCAGAAGCTTTCTCAACCTCAGAGGCCTATGTGTACTGGCTAGGAATAAGAAATTAGTGGTTTCTGGCAGAAAGTGCTATGCCAGGAAAGCTTCGAGAGAGCCTGTCCTGATAGTACTAACCTACCTCATAATACTAACCTACCTGCTTATAGCTGGGAATGATCCCAGCTACATTCTGGAGCACTTTGGACTGAAGCTGTATGTAGGGCATCCATATACTATGCTCCTGTGACAAAAAAATCTTGCCATAAAACTAGGACCTGGGGTTTTCTTAACAGATCCATGACTTTGATATGCATGATAACAACTCAATCAGAGGCTCCAAAAATCATGTATGAAGTTTTGAGGACTTGGTGAGAAGTTTTACTGCTTATGTGCAGTACTCATTCTTGTCAGTTTTTACCAACTGCAGCTCCAAAATTTGTTCCTAGGCCTGACATTTCACAGGATCATTTGCCTTTTAAATGTGTCGCTCACTTTTGTATGACTGATGTTGCAGAATCTAGGACCAAACATTTTCAATAAAAGTCTCAGACATTATAAAGGCAGTACTAAGTCCTCACACCATGTTTTGAAAGGCTTTAGGTTGTTAACATTGAAATGGATGTCAGGTTTGTAAAAGGGGGAAAAAGCCACTTTTTTTCTTTTTAGCTCAAAATTAATGTTTTAACTTCAGTGCTAGCAGAACCATGCCTCCACACATTTCCAAACATGCAGCTTTTCCAGGTTTATGTAACTCAACACTTTCCAGGCTTGAATGTCCAGAGGAAGATCAGAACCACCCCAAGAATCCCCAAAGACTATTTTCCTGGATTGCTTCCCTATGTACTTTATGATAATTTCAGGCTTCCTCACACGTGCCTGGTGCTGGCAATTTCCAGAGAGCACATCACCTTATGCTTCTTGAACTAGTCCTCTTAGAATAAGATGTCTCTGTTTTTCTCTCATCCACTCCTATTTCAACTGGTTATGTTTCCTGCTATTTCTGAAAGGGTGACAAGTCTCTGGTGCCTATAAAGACAACAGTCCTGATGTGCACTGAAGGGGCATCCATCTGTCCTGTGTCTGATGTCTGAGGTACCACTGTGTATACCAAGAGCACCAGTGCAGGACACCCTCACCTCTTAAAGCGATTACCCCGTGACAGCTGATGTATACCAGTACCTGTGTCAAGATTCCCCCTGCCCTTTGCCAAGAGGAGTGTAATCCAGGATAAGGATGTTGTTACCATCACTGCTGATGTCTTGAACCCTGAATAACTCCATGAGATTTTGTGAAGCTCTTCTCTGTTTTTGCTTACTCTGCAATCATCCCACCCCAGGATTCAAAGGAAGTAGGACTTGAGTCAATACGTGGAGGACAAATAGGGGAAAACAGGATTTATTCATAAGACTACAAAAAGTAGTAGCCACACGATACTGGTATCTAGTTGTTCTCCTCAGCAGAAGGGACCCTCCTTTGATGGAGTTCACTGCTCCAACAAAAATATCCCTGCTTTCCCACAGGACCTGATTCTTCTGATGGAAAGAAACTTGTACCACCAGTTCTTAAACAGACCTAGATGTACCAAATTGTCAGCTGAATACACTTCTGGTTCATATGAATCTCCTGCTACTCTTCAAACAAATATTTTTCCTGGGTATCATCTTAGAAATGATTAACAACGAATTCCCAATGACAGTGAAATGGTGCAACCTGTGAAGAGGAGGGATGTCTAGCCATGTCCTTAGAGTTGCCTGCTTTCCTAGAGATGAGAGCTGGGGTGGCATCAGGGTGTTTGTTTGGCAAACCTTGGGGTTGATATTGTTTATTATGGAATTGCCACAACTCCAAAACTCGAGGCTGATAATATACTATGTTGAACTATATTGTAAAGTTTATTCAGAAAGTCTCTTTTGTTCCCATGCTAAAGAGAAAAATTGTAACAAACCACTAATAAAATGCTAATTATAATAGTTGCCTATAAAATTGGTTCATGTCTCATCCAGAAAGAATGTAGGATGATGCTAATGTTTTTGTTTTTGCTTTATTAAATTTTTTTGACATTTATTTTTGAAAATTTGAATAGAATTTGTTTATAACCATAATAAGTATTCATAGAGATGGAGGCTATTCGGGGACAACTTTCAAACTGTAATTTATGTTTAAATAAGCATATTTTTCCAGATCCCTTATTTCAGAGTGAAGTAAAAAAGCAACATCAAAGAAAACATAAGTGAATGTCTGGCTGGAAATATCAAGGGTATTTTCAGAGAAATTGAGTCAGGATAGGATATTAGAAAATTTTACCAAAATATTAGGATAGTGTTACTCAGTTGTGGTGACTCCATATACTGAGGTACCCTGAAGCAATCCTATATGAGCAAATAAATTTTTATCAATATCCATTTTTTTTTTTTTTTGGTTACAACTGAATTTTAGTGGTGTCTATCCAATGGGGGCAATTTAACAAAACTAGTCCTAGGAAAAGAAGAGAAGTACAACTTGCTCCAAGGAAGAAAGACAGAAAGAGAGGTAGGGAGGAAAAGAAAGGAGGGAAGGAAAGATGGAGGGAGAGAAAGAAGGAAGGAGAAAGAGAGGATGGGAGGGAAGGTGGGAGGAGAGACACCATAACCTATAATGTGCAGTTTTAAGACAATGCAAAAGAAAAAATGGAGTGTAGTATAGAACGCAGAGGAAGTTAATGCTCCTGAGAGCATAATACAATATCCCAGGTTTAGTTAAATAGCAAAACATTGACAAAGGGCAGCCCCATGAATTGCATGATAGTTGTGGACGCAATTTAATTCCATCAAGAGTGCCACCAAATTCTAGTATTTCTGAGTTCCTGTTGTGGTGCAGCGGAAATGAATCTGACTAGTATCCATGAGGATGAGGGTTTGACCCCTGCCCTGCACAGCGGGATAAGGATCCGGCGTTGCCGAGAGCTGTGATGTAGGTGGCAGACGTGGCTCGGATCCCACGTTGCTGTGGCTGTGGTGTAGGACAGCAGCTCTAGCTCTGATTTGACCCCTAGCCTGGAAACTTCCAGATGCGGCTGGTATGCCCCCTGTCAAATTCTAGTATTCAAAAGTGTGCTGTTAATGCAAAAGGGCATATAGATGGAAATAGGAGAAAACTAGAATAAGAGTGAATTCAAATGAAAAGTACTGTTTGAACAAAAGCATCAGTATTCTTGTCAATATTTAACGATTGTCTTTTCCTTAATCACTTTGGTTTTATCCATTGTATTGGAATCCCAAAGACATTAACTCATCCAGTTAGCAAACCAGATATAAACAAATGCTACTTCTAAAAATGCACTTCTAAAAGGCTCCACCTAAAAGTTGAGGGAGCAGTAGATGAAAACCATTGAGAAGGTTGGCAACATCCTCTCGGGGCGGCATCACTAGCTGCCAACAAAGGTGGTCAGTGACAAGTTTTCCCAATAGCTGCTAGGGTCTGATCCCAATCCAGGAGATCTCAGTAATTACAGAAAAGTTTATAAGGAAGATTGGAAAGCATATTCAGTGCAGTGAGCTTCCTCTTCTTTTGCTATCATTCAAGGACATTTTTTTAACACAAAAAAATGTGAAAGCCCTCTATATAATCCCAAGTAAATACAAGCCCAATTAAGGCTTTGGAACTATTTCACTGATGCATCATTCCCAGGTTTGATAAAATATTGGAAATATCTACAACATACACCTACATTCACACATACACACACACGCTAACACAGACACAAGCACATCCTAAAGTCACGTCAGTTTGCTTGAGACACATACCACCTGTTCTTTTCTTGGGTAAACACTTGTCCATTTACTTGTAAAAGAATCAGGATGCAGACTTTCCTCATCCTTTAGTTTAAATTTCATCTCTTTATCTAAATCGTTTCCTCCCTACTTCATCTCCTTCATGTCCTAATTTTTTTCAAGCCAAAACTAAATCATGCCTTCTCAGTGAAACATTTTTGTCATCACAGCTGAAAAGGAACTTCCCATCTTTGGAAATACCATAGCATTATGTGCTGTACAATTTATACATACTGCACACAACGCCTGTTATATGTTGCCTTTGTTATCAATCATTATTTTAAAAAATATAGATATTTTCTGCACAACTAGATTGTAAGCACCTAAAGGGTGGGGTGGTGTTGTATACTGTAGCTGTTCAGGAAAAGGAATCTACTGGCTCCACTGCTATGTAAACTGAGTAAATGCCCCAACCTCAGCTTTGTCATCTCTGATTGGGAATAAGACAATGTGCCTCACCAGGCTGTTCTGAGAATTAAATAAGCAATTGTATGTGGTGTAGTACCGTGTACATAGAGAAGGCTCCATAAGGGCTAGTTATCATGGTTATTGTTGGTTACTATGTGTGCTCCTCAGTGCCCAGCTCTGTACCTTGCACGCAACATATGTTCAGGGCTGGTATTTTTGATGCCCAATAAGTACATATCAATGACTTTTGCCATGTAACATCTATCCTCCACTCTGTTAATGGTACCTTAATTTATTTATGACGAGCCTTGCCATCCCTCACTCATTAGCTCTTCCTACAGCCTTATCCCACCCTGACTTCATGTGGCTCAGCATGAGCCCATCCTTCCACTGGCCAGACTGAAGGTATCAGAACCTATGTGATTCTAATGGGTTGCCCAACAATCAGCCTTCCTTTCAATGTTATTCTTGCCTAGGAGTCATTCTATAAAACCATGTAAGCCTGTAAAACTACCATACTAGCATACAAAGTGAAAGGGGGCAAGTTCTTTAAACAAGAGAAAAAACAAAGGGCTGTGAGAATTCTGAGCTGGAAAATGTTGGCAGCTGAGCCAAATCTAGCATGTCTGGACCGAAAGGGACCTTACTAATCCTCAGGAGACTGGTGTGAATCAAATGCTGGCATTTTCTCTGTCCTTCCTTCTGCCCACTCACTGCCAGGACTCCAAATCAGAACTCAAATCTGAAGAAAAAATTCAAAGCTCTCACTGTGCTTTGGATATATAAGTATGTTTCTATCCAAACCCCTTTCTGTCTCTAAGATTGACGGTTCACATCATACAAATCTCACAGTGAGAGAAGCTGTACCTGTTAAGGAGTTCTGGAAATGGCTGGACCTTACAGACCTAGCAAGGAACATGGTCCTATGTGTCAGCTGTGGCCCCAGGTGCAGCACCTATGCCAACTGGCATACTGAGCTTGCCCTCTAACTCTGCTGACCTACAATACATTACATAAATCTTGCCTCCCTGGTGTTAGCTTGTGGTTCTTTTTATACCCCCCCAAACACATTGTTATGGACTTTACTATCATGTCTCCCTTCTAACCTCTCTCCCCCTGGCACGGAGAGTTCCTGTAAACCCATCAGTAAGTTGGCAAAGCTGCACAGTAGGCTCCTCTCTTTCACATCGGTGCTCCTGTGCACGCTGATGTGTTCTGGAAATGAGGGAGCTTTAAATACCCTTGTTGACATGGGTCTAAGATCTCTCCGTCTGAGGTACTATCAGGGAATTCGCAGGGCATTCATCAAAATCAAGCTGATGCAAGCATGAATACTCACAAGAAAGAGCCCTTTTATGCTGAAAACTGCTGAAGGCTGGAAAAGGGGCTAATTTATTTAAATTATCCCTCTAAGTGTCAAGCCCCACACTTTCTGGAAGGGTCTGACAACTGTGGGCTAAAGAAAGTTTTCTCAAATTTATAAATAAATTAGTAATGGTAGAAAGTTAACCTGAGAAATCAGAGTAACAGAAAGGTAATCGCCATCGATGTTGATGCGGATGTAGGAAAATACAGTTTCTGCTATTAAGCTTTTAAATGTCAGCAAATGGCAGTTTAGTAGATCATTTGCTAATAATGATTAAATTTCTCATTAAAATGTTTCCTTCATTATTCTTCAGGTAGAAATGTGTAATTCAATGATTGTTACATCAATTACACTAAAAAGCTCATTAAAATACTGAAATATTATCTCTCGTAGTCAGAGTACTTTAAGAGTACTGTACTAATTATAAAAGAAATAAACTCTTATAATAGCACCATTTCAACTGATGCCTTATAAATTCTTAATGTAAAGCTAACATGTAAAGTTTAAATCAAATATATAGATCCAATAAAACAAAACCTTTTTAATCTTGTTTTACCTTCCAAAGGACTCTGATTATTGTAATTAAATAATGCATGATATAATAAAGATCTAGAGTGTGTGATTACTTCATTGGCAATTGAATATTGGTGCTTTTTATTTATGCAAGCAATGTATCACAGGCAATATGCATCAAGCATTAAAATATTGATACAATTACACCTTGCCTGCTGAACCAATAAAAAAAAATCTGTGACGTGACTCTACTGATGATACGAGGACAGTTTGAAATCCTTTTTAAATTTTAATACTCTGATGTGCTGGGTTATGCTAATTCCGCTAAGAAATAATGCCTCCAAGATTCACTGTTGTGCTTTTTATTCCTGCGAGTGAACAAATCCAGCTTTGCTCAGCATGGCTAACAAGTAGAGTTTGCTTCTGTACACATTTGACCGTTCTTTTTTTGAGAAAGAGAAAAAGAATAAGATTTGGGGTTAGTTTGTTCTTAAGGGCATTCATTCATATTATAATGACCTTTCTCTAATTTTCTCATTGACTAAGTTTCACAGTTCCTTTTAAAACATTCAAATGCTTTTTATTCTTAAGTCTCTTCTCCACAGAGTGAAGGGTTAGGGAAGTTTTCTTCGCAGCTCTTTTATTATTAAAGCCTTGGCAAGTGATTACGTGGGGCTCTGAGCCTGTCCCTGAAGTCCTCCGTGGAAGCAATAGATGACAGAATTTTTCTGCCATATGCACACCTGGGGTTCGCTGTTACATAGCTGACCCATTTTCTCACCTGTACAAATGGACCCAAAATGCCTTTGTTGTTCTGTGTACACAGGAGTAATTTAATACATAATTGTTGACTTTAAAACACAGCAACAGAAACAGACTTTCTGATCATTTGGCTGCTGAAATGTTTGTATAATTCTGGGGGACTTCCTCTTTGCTTTTAAAATATTTTAGCCCCCTGTCCTGGCTAGAGGGGAAGATGTTTTCTATTATCCCACCTGGCAGCAGTGTAAATATGGAAGGATGCAGAGATTCTTATTACAATAGCTGCGCAAAGAAGAAAAAAATCCCATGGTTCAACTTGTGTATTTTAGAGTGGAGATGCATCCGAAGCCTGTGAGAGATAAAGGGGTTTCTTCTCTTGACCTGTCTCAGACCAGAGTGGGGTCTGATGGGATTCCATCATACCGTCGTTGGTCAGACCTCCTCAGTGATGCTATCTGGGAGACAATAAACATCCTGGTCCCTAAGCAAAACCTGCTTGATATCTTTGCTTTCCAGAGAGGTGCCCAGGCTAGTATGGAGCTCTGAAAGAAATGAGAATCGTTGAGCCTATAAATAGAATGTATACATGGTCTGAATTTAATTGCATTTTAAGACCCAGAAGTTGTACTCTAGAGCCAGTAACTGTGTAAGTTCCATCTTCACCTTTCCTTCCAGTGGCTATTGTTCTCCTTATAGCAATGTCAAGTGTATTTCCTCCCTCTTTTTCCTATATGAATAAGCAGCAGTGGCTGGTGATGGGTACAGCACAGTTGATCATCATGAATGTCTATAGGATGTCATATTTATGCCCTTCTGTTTAGCTTAAATCTTACTCAGGTTCTAATAGCAAACAGTCCAGTTACAATGGGCTGGCAGTGCAAAGCATCTGCTCAATTCAGATAAATAAGACCAATGTGTTTGAAGGGCAAAGTTTCAATACAAGTGGCCTGCCATTTCATTTGGCAATGCAATTCTCATGCAGCATAAATAACAAAGGGGAAGGGGATCATTTGCTAATTGATTAATTATCCTGCAAATGAATTACAAACCCGTGGAGTGCTAGCTAGGTGTGTGCAGAAGACCTCTGCTGCTTGGTTTTCTCCTTTGAGTTAAGAGCAAGTGATGGTGAGGCTCCAGACTCACAAAGCTGGCATCTCTTACACAAGCCTGGAGGCCACAGACCATGAGGTGCGTGCCATGTTTCAGTACTTGAAACCCTCTGGCTATAGGCTGCAGGTGGGCATGTGTGCATAAGCATACACCTAGGAAAGAAAATTAAATTCCGACTCAAAGCAATCCAGTAAGTTAACTGTTCAGTTGGGAATGGTGGACTGTTCTTTTTTTGCCTTTATTTTTACATTCTCCAAATGGCAGAGTTGTTCTGAATAACAATCTTTTGTGGACTAAAAGCACCAAGGATTAAAGATCAGGGAGAAGAGCGTTCCTGAAGTGTGAAAGCTGGTAGGTTTGCAGAGCCTTGATAACCACGGAAGAGCCGATAATTAACATCCTTGCTTCCCAGGCAAGGGGGCAATTGGTCTTCCAAAGGCATAGCCTACTGCTCTGTTTCTCTCCCTATATGAAAGAAGCTGATTTAGTCAGAAAGGTGACAGTTAAGGCTCTTTGCTGGCAGGATTTTTGCATCTTCCCAGTGCCTCCTTCCCCTACTTTACCACAGAGGCTGTCCATCACAGTTGTTATGTATGCAGCCTGAGCGAGCCCGCAGGGGATCCTAGTTATTTACACTCTTTTTCAAGCTTCGAAGCTGTTATAATCATTCGCTGTCAACTTTGTGCTGACACTGAATTTTACTTTGTGTTTTTTATGCTCGGTTTGGGTCTAAAATACTGGCATCCATACTCTACACTGTAATTCCATGGGTGACTGAGCTGACCAGCCATATCCTGTATTACTAACAGAGCCCTGGGATCCTGCTACATATGGAAATTTCAGAATTTGTTAATTGTGGGCTATAGACAGAGTCCTCCAGCTTTGTGCTTTTACCCTGGCGGTGGCCCTCAGCAATAAGCCTTGCACCCTGTTTCATCTCAATGCATTATCTTGTTTGAGAATAGGTGAGTGTAGGTCTCATTTGCCCTGAGTTGGAAAGTTGAAAGAAGCCAACTTTCCCTCTGCCAAGCCCAGTGTGATTTTCAGAGGTGGTTCTTTCTCCAGACCCCCGAGGAAAGGACCAAGTTTGTGATCCTCCCTTGTGGCTGCCCCATCCCCTTTCCCTTCCACCTTGAATGAGTCAAAATACATGCTTGGAAACGCATTCAAGATTCAGATCAAAATAGAAGTGTTGTCCTGAGTGGTACGAATGATAAGGAACAAATTCTGAAGACCCCGGGTAAGGCCACCAGTGGGATGGAGTGATAAGCTTTTAGACTTCATCGACAGACATTTGCATGTTCAGACTTCAGTGTTCTGCGTCCTAGTCATGCGGGGAATAAATACGTTCCTTTCGCTTGTGAACAGCATTCTTTCCATTAAGCCCAGGGTCTGAAACCTTTAATGACAGGGCAGTGAATGATTTCTCCATGTTTAAAATGTACTATGTTTCCATGCACCGTCCCCATCTCCAATATGAAAATTTCATGTGCGTCGGAGCCCAAAGGGAGTGATCCACAAAATGATATGACCCTGTTCTTAACTGGACTTGAAATAAAGCTGGTCAAGGAGCTTGTGTGCTTGGCCAATGTAATAAAGTAGACAAATAATTACCGAGCAAATCAAACACACTTACACCTCAGATGATTTTGAAATATTATCTATAATCGGGCACTTCTGTGCTAGGAGGAAAGGTTAATAAAGTAATTTAAAAAAGATTGTGTGGAGTATTATAGAATCAGAAGAGGACGGGCGATCATAATTGTTAATCTTCTAAAACACCAGTTCTGCATTGCACAAAGCAGGCATTTTAGTACATATTCTTATTGTGTATTCCACTTATTACTATATTAGCTCACTTAATTATCCTTTATAAAAACCTTATGCCAGATTTTTTTGGTGTTAAAAAAATTGATATTAGTATCCCTGCAGACTAGCAATGCGTCTGTCAGTCTTGATGTTTAGATGTGTGCAAAAGACTAATCTTTTTGAAAAGTAATTGTCTCCTTGTGTGTTACATAGAAGAACAATATTGGAGTAGGCACTAGATATTTATATATTAGCAACCCTTTCCTTCCTGCTGTCACTTGCAGTGGATAAACAGGGGAATGGCATAAATTTTGCAGTTGGAATTGTTAGATTAGAGAATGGTAATTCTAAGCTAGCTGATGGTAGTTTAACACTCTTGAGATAAAGCTAAGGTGTATGCTTGGTGGGATTTGTCTGTGGGGAGGTCTGTTAACACAAAATGAAAACTTCTGTTTTTATTAAAATCTTGTTAAAAGTAAATTTCAGTTGTTTTTTTCTCCTGAAGAATGGATTTGATATAGAAGGAACAAAAAAGGGAGGAGAGTACTACCCCAAAAAATTAGTTTCAGGACTAATTGTTCCCCAGTACAGATTGGTTTACATCTGTAAAATAGGAATAACCAAAAGGGCCACCTTATAGGACTTTTAAAGGATATAAGAAAGAACTACACAAACTTCAAAAGCACTGACTAAAAATGTTATTTATTGTAATTCTTGATTGCACCAAATTTTCACATCAGATTTGTATCATAATATTTTTTCATTTATAAGTATTTAAATATGTAATATTTAATTATGCAACCTGTTTTTTTCTTTTTGAATTAAACCCATACTGGATAGGAACATATTTGTAATGTTTTCCAATGCAAATAATTTGCACTTTAGATTGTTCCCCTCACTTGGCCCTGATGCCTCCTCTGGGTAACCTCATTATTTTCTCCTTTCACTTCCAAACACCTCAGATGGGTCGTGTACCAGTCCTGTGCTTTCCCATTTATTTTATCCTTAACTTCCTCATACTCATGCTCATGTGCCTGCCATGCCACTGAAACTGACCTTGTGTTAGCCTCAGTGGCCAGTGATCACTTCTACAAACCATGCCTTTGACCTGTCTGCTGCACTTGACTTAATCAAGAGAGCCTTTGGCCAACCCTTGGCCTCTGTGATACTGTGCTCCTTGACAGTCGTCCACTTGGGCGTTGTGCTTCCTTTCCTCCTTCCTGCCTGGAGCTCATGCTCTGTGGTCTCGGCCATAGCCCTTGTATCTTTTCTCTCCACATTCCCTCCTTTAGAGGCTCTGTCCCTTCTGCAACAGGCTGGCTTCTGCTTAGTCTGCCCCATCTCCTGTCAATCCTCATAAGAATATAAATACATTTCTGGCTGCAGCTGTGCAAAGCTCTGCAACTAGCAGGAGTAACTATAGTTGTCAGAGTGACCAGATTTGAGGAGGCTTTCCTTTAGAGTCAGGTGACTTAGGGTCTTCATTCCTGCAGATTGAAGTGATTGTGAAGTTGTTCGTTTGAGGTGGTTTTGTGTAGACTCAAGTAGACATTGTGAAGTGTTGGAGCCTTGTGATGGAATCAGCTATTAATCATCATTCCTCATAACATTGGGGGTTCAGAAAGAGCCTTCCACTCCCATCCTCCACTTGCCAGCATGGTTTTAGGTTGTTAGAGGTTGACATAGGACAGGATACCCTGACAGTGCTGAAGAATTTTAGACCAACTGAGCTAACAGGTCTATTAGTCTCTTTATAGATTAAGATTTTCCTTTTTTTCCAGCAGCAAACACGGCTCTTAGAAACACTTGAGGAGTTCCCATCGTGGCGCAGTGGTTAACGAATCCGACTAGAAACCATGAGGTTGCGGGTTCGATCCCTGCCCTTGCTCAGTGGGTTAACGATCCGGCGTTGCCGTGAGCTGTGGTGTAGGTTGCAGACGCGGCTCGGATCCTGCGTTGCTGTGGCTGCGGCGAAGGCCGGTGGCCACAGCTCCGATTAGACCCCTAG
>PVHT021183519.1:15534159-15549159 GCA_004024745.2 Catagonus wagneri
TAAAAAATAAAAAGTTTGGGATTAGTAGATGCAAACTATTACATTTAGAATGGATAAGCAATATGATCCTACTGTTTAGCACAGGGAACCATATCCAGTCTCTTGGGATAGATCATGATGAAGATAATGTAAGAAAAGGAATGTACACATATATACGACTGAGTCTCTTTGCTGTACAGCAAAAATTGGCATGGCATTGCAAATCAAATATACTTTAATAAGACTAAAAATAAATTAAAAAGTGAAAAAATATATGAAAAAAATCATGATGTGCTGTTATTCTACTGTGGGATTACATGCACAATGCTTTGTGGGAGGTTTCCATCTGTGCCCTGAGAGGTGAGAACCCTGTCCAGTGCTGTCTTTCATCACTAAAAGAAATTCAGGTCAGGATCACAGAGGTCGAATATGTGGCATGGAGAGTCTGGCTTTTCTCTGACTCTTAGCAGGTTGACTAAATTGACTCCCACCTTCTTCTAGAATTGATACCAAATCCTTATGGAGGGCTGAATGGCTTTCTTGAAGAAAACTCATGGACCCAGGGTAGGATTATGGGGTGACAAATGTGGGGGAGGATAGAGGAATTAGAATTTGTGAGGAGAAATCAGGAGAGCAAGATCGCTCTTCTCTTCTTGTTTTTTAAAACTAACTACCATCACTTTACATGCCCTGTTGGTGTAATCTATGCTTTGGGGTCTAACGCTACTGTTCTGTCTGGCTGCACCATCAGGACATGAAGCTTCCAATGGAATCTGCCAGATGATTAACGAATCGGTCAGAACAGAAAGCTAACAGACATTATTTTTTTTCCAGTAGTATTTTCCTTGACTATGTTTCCAAATAAAAGCTCTCAAATGCAGTACCGCTCTGTCTGCATGAGTGATTTCTAAAGTACAGTAGATAGGTAGCACATGATTTCAAATATGTAAATATTAACTATGTGTTATTGTATCATGTAAAACTGTTGGCCAGTTTATTGGTGGAATTGAGTTTGTTGATATCGGTTCTGCTTTGTTGATTCTTCCTCACTGTCTCCCACCTCCCTCCATTCCTTCCTTCCATCTTTCCATTTTCTTCTATCTTTCCTTCCATCCTTCTGTCCTTTCTTTCTTTCCTGGATATGATATGGGTCACTTTTCTTTATTAACAATGACCTAAAATGAGTTGTTGCATTTCCAGGCTTATAGTACTGATGTTTGCTATTGCCTTGTTTCATTTTTCTTATCTTTATATTTCTACACAAGGTTAGAGTTTTCCTGCAACCTCTGGAGATGTAAAGACACAGACAGTTTAAAAGAAAAAAGAATAGCAGTTGTATGTCTCTATATACGTAAGGTCAGAGCACAGCATTATATGATTTTTCTTCTTAAACGGGGAAACAGAATTTCATACTATGAGTACCTGGAATTCAATACACAGAACAGGTTAGAAAAGTAATGTAGTCATAGTCATAGTAATTACTTTCATGTAGCAAAATATTTCAGTCAGGAATGACTGGCAATAAAATAAAATGATCACCTTTAGTGTATCTATTATAAAAACCATTGCCTAAAATAAGAATGGTTTAAAATACCGGGTAGAATATAAAGCATCCAAACAGGAGACTTTCTCTCTGTCTAGCTCTGTCTCTTTGTCTCTCTGTCTCTGTCTCTCTCAAACACATACACAAACACACACACACACCACTCACAGTTCACAGGCTACGCTAACAGCAATATACCTGAAATGTAGGGCTATTTTTAAAGAAAAAATACTCCAATTAAGAAATTATAAATATATACTATTGTAACTACCATCCTTTTTAAGTGAGTTTTCTTTTAGCTTTTAAGATTTATAGAAATCACTTATCTGCTCATTAAAAGATTCCTATTCTTTTTTCCCCTCTTTTTTATAAATATAGCGAATATGAAACATCATTAATCCAGTCGTAATATCATCTGATAGTAGCTAATCCCTTCTTAGGCACAGCTTTGCTTGGGCTTTGGAATATAAAAATGTGCTATTACAGTTGAGCACTTTATTTAAGCATTCACCTAGTCTTAATGCTTGACGGTCTTTTGTAAAAGACCGTCAAGCCAAAGGAGCACTGTCTTCAGAGTTCTTTCCTTGGGAGCCCTATGCCATTGTCTGTCCGGTTGTTTTGTATGCTAAGGTCATGGATCAAGGGCAGCTCCGTGTCTGTGGTTTGGACTTGGCTATCGGCTCTGACAGGATGATGCAGCCCCTACAGAGATTCTAATCGGTCAGAAGAAGTCTATTAAGTTTGAGCCCTTAAGCTGTCTCAGCCAAATCAGGGATACCAAAGTTACATTTGTTTTTGTGGTGACCATTCATTTTGGTCAAATGAAACAATTGCTTGTATGGCTTTTGTGGCTTCAGGGACACAAATCTATGAATGTCGCATATCTTTTTGCCTCAGCTTTCTCAGAGGCATTATGAAGAAGACGCTTATGAAAAAATTTTTTTGCAGCTGTTTATAAGTCACCTTGATCATAAAAGAAAAGAGGCAAAAGAGAGGTAATCAAAGGCTGTTTTTTTTTTTTCTCTCTCTCTCTCTCTCTCTCTCTCGATGGATTATAAAGGTGGAATGGCCTCCACTCTGAGATACTGGAGACAAGGGTTATGTTTTGGGGGAGGGGCTGTCTTTGGCACTGACTTGGTTAACAGCAGGAAGTGGACTCAAGACTTTCATCTCTGAAATTGTTCATGCCTTTTCAAAGCCAGGGTCTAGCCAAATCGGAAAAGATCTGAAACTTTGCTCTGAGGTGGGGATTATAGCTGTGTACTCAGTTTTTTCCACCAATAAAAGATCTTTTGTTTAAAACAATGCTGCCCAAGGATAGTGTCCTGACCCCAAAAGGTAGACTTATATTTTTCCCTATTTTCTTCTTTGAAATAGTTGAGTTTTTAATGAGCCAGGCAAAGGGTTTTTTGTTATACAAATGTTAATCTGTATAACTTTCTAGTAAAACGCATAGAAAACAATGGGGGGGGCCATTGGGTATATGCAGTGTCTCCTAGTAGGATAGCAGAACTTTCATGTGCGTGGCAGAGAACATAAGCATTACATTTCACAGGTGGAAAAACTGAAGCCAAATGTTTGGACCAGACAACTGACAGCAGAGAAATTGCTAGAATCTATAAAATGCTTTAAAAAAAATACTAATATCCAGCAAAAATCTTTGTCACCTCCTGTGAAAACAAACTTTTTCTTCACAGTCCTCATTCTGATAATGAGAGGATACATAAAATAATAGCTATTTTTTGTGGTTCTAAATTTAGGCTGACTTGGATTGGAGCACACCTTAGACACCTATAGAAGTGCTTCAACTTCTCTGAGCCTCAGTTCGCTAATTTGCAAGGCGGCCAAGGGAATTGTTCATACCTCAGAAATCTGCTGTAAAAATGTATGCATCATACTTTGCACCAGACATATCATATTATAATTGCCCTGTACATGATGATTATCTAACTTTGCAGCTTACTGCCAACCTCCCCAGGCTCAGGGGGGAAGAAAATTCTAAAGTCCTACTAAGAAAAAGAAAGCACATATGAGTATGATATGGGAACTAATACATTTTCTAAGATTGCATTGTGAGAACTGAAAAAGTATAAAAAATTACGGTATTTCAAATTGGCATACTATTATGTTACAGTACTACTGGCAGACAGACGTAAAAATAAAGTGTAGATGTGTCTTTTTTAGTCAAATCTGATATACGGAAATCTAGATTTAGAGAAAGATTGGTTATAGAGTCATTATTTGCTTTACAAAGCAATTTGGCATAAGGTTCCTTTAAAAGGGAGCTTTCCTAGTATCTTTAATATTTCATTTACTGAAAAAAAAAATCATACAACTTTGCAAGAACTCATTTCATGCATAAATTGAAGCACATCTGTTGAATGTATAGAGGGAAAATTGAGGTAGAGAGAAGAACACTGAAAGTTAGGAATGAGTCAGTTATTAACACATAGGAAGAATAAAGTAGCAAGGAAACTTGATACACTGGAACTGCACATTTTGTAATTAAGAATTTTTAGCAATACATATTTGTGTGTGTATGAGAGTGAGCGATAGAGACAGAGAGACAGAGACAGAGACAGAGATAGAGAATGTGTTCCTGCTATCATCTCTCTATTTGCTTTTCTGTTTTGCTATGACCTGACCCCTCCCAAGTTCCCCAGACATTGTCACATGCACCTAAAATGCCACCTAACGCATTCCCATCCTTTCAGGCCTTATTAATTTCGTACATAACATTCTGTCTGCCTAAAAGTTACTCCTCAACACTCTGACCACCCTGTGGCTAACATCTGTCTCTCTCTCAGGCTAGGCTTCCCCTCCTCTGAGAAGTTTTCCTGGATGGCATTCCATCTCCAGAATATTTGTGAAACCCTTCTTTGCTGGATATTAACCTACCTTCTTCCTAACTGAGATGCCTTCGTTGTGGGGTATGACAGAGCATAGACTTTCAAGTCCAATGGCCTGACTGAATTCTGGCTCCATGTCTGACAGAAGTTTTGAGCTGGGGCATGTTACTCATTGCTCTAGGCTTTGGTCATATTCATCAATACTGGGGATATCAGAACTACTTAATATTGCTTCTGAAGGATTGGATGGACTATAGAGCTGCTAGCATCGTGCCTGAAGAAAGATTGAGACACAACAAATGTTCACAGCCTTTCTTCTGAATTACTCTGTGTTGTAACTGCTGACTTACTCCTTTATTTCCCCATTAAACTATGAGCTACTTAAAGGAAAGTATTGGATCTTACCAGATCATGTTGCCAAAGCCCATAGATTCACACATTCAACCAAATGCATATTTGCGGAATCTGAGATAAGCATCAGAGTGTACATTTTCAAGGAATCTGGCAAGTCCTAGAGCAAAGCTTCTTATAAGGAGAAGAGAAAGAACAAAGGGGTGAAATGAAGTCCAAAGGGCACATTACTAGAGAACCCTCCAGGTTGCCCCCAATTAATTAGCAAGCATTCTTTGGGAACATTTGTTCAGCCAGTTTTGAGTCACCCTAATTACTGGCTTTTTTTTTTTTTATTCTACTCTGCTATGGAGTAATGTGTTAAATGTCTTTATGAAACCGAGAGCCATTTTCCCAAACTATTTGGCTATTCAGTCTATAAAACAAAAAAGAAGCCCAAAAAAAATGCTGAAAAGGAAAAAAGGAAATGAGGTTTGTAGGGAGAGAAGGAGGAAGAGAGAGAGGGATGGAGAAATTAGTGTGATTTGGAGTAAGCCTCTGCTAGTTTAAGGTCATCTTTCTCTGAGATAAACAAACCCATGTGTGATGATCTGTTCTAGAATTTTGCTAGCTACCTTTTTTTTTTTTTTTTGGCCTTGCAAACTAAAATCTATTTTTTTTCTTTTGTAGCGCACACTAAACCCTGGTCATCCATGATTAGACCATAATTCTAAAAAAGTCATTGATAGGATTTCCACAATCACATTGGGACTTTTTTTTTTTTTCAGACTCTTTCAGTAACCTGAGAGAAAATTTGTCTGGCCTAGAGCTTTGAATTTATTTGAAGCAACTAGGTTATATTTTAGTAAGTCCTGACTTATCCTGGGCCCTAGTTCCCTCTAACTCTGTTTGCTCTGCCCTCTCCAGTTTGAAGATCATTCTTCGTGATAGAGACCATAGAATCAAAATAGAAGTTGAATAGTTCTGTTTTCTCTGTGACATCTGTTAACATTTTGCTGTGTGCCCCAATCAATGTACCTATCCCTTTGTTCTTCCTTATAAACAGAGCTTAAAATAGCTTTCTGTTGTCCTTGGCAGTTTTTCAACCTATAGCAAAGCTCCAGCCCTCCTAACAACATTCTTAAAACACTTTTTTATACTCCTTCCTCATCATGTGTTCAGCCTTCCATTTGGGGAGTATGTCCTTTTGTATTTCACATTGAATAGCTTTTAAAAGGGAAAAAGAGTGTTCCTTTCATGTTATGTTGTTTTTTTAAAAAAAACACCTTTTGAATGATCTGTGATTATTTTGTCAGAGTTTTCAAAATAGGCTTATTTTCCCTTTAAAATTATTTAGCCATAGGATCATATCTATATTTTCTCTATTTTGACTCCTGCTTTCCTTAATCCTAGGAAAAATACCTATGTCCAGAATTTCCTGTGACTATAACAGGCTTTCAGATGACACATTACTTTTTTCAAGTTTCTTATCACTTTTAGATCACCGATCAAACCTTCCACCTTGGTCAAAATAAATTCAAAATGGGAAATTTCCAAATCGATCTCTAATTTTCCCAGGGATGCAGTTGGCAGAAGGGAAGCCACGAACTTATCAGAAGATCTTCACTCAGAAGAGGTCTTCTGGCAAGTCTTTGAGAGAAAAGTTCCCTGTGGCTCTGTGTTAGTTTTGTGACCTGTATTAGGAAAGCATGGGATGGGCAGTCATTCCTTTTCCGAAATGATACTACTTTTGAGTTCCCTCTTCTTTTAACCTCAGCAGAATATATCTTATCCTAGGTCCTCATCAGGGCCATTTGTGTCCATTCCTTCTTTTGTACCATGCAATCAAGTTCCTAGAAAAAGAAACAGTTTTTAAAACACATCCATGTTACCAACGCTTTGAAAATGTGTTTGATGAAGCAGTGCCAGTCTGTGAGCTGTTTGTTATTGGTTTGCAAAAAGTTAAATACAGAAGTGGAAAGTAAGCATGCCAGAACTTTTAAAACAATTTGACAAAATAATTTTCTGTATGTTGAATCTAATAATAAAAATTGAGGATTGGATTTTATATGTTTTTAAAAACTCTTTCTTTTTCTAGGAACTTGATTGCATTGTACAAACGTATTAATCTAGAGCAGATTGGAAAGAAAGAAGCTGGTGAAGGAGCACAGATGATTTGGGGAGCACGAGGCAAGAGCCCCACATCTCACAAAGACTTGATGTAAGTCTAGGGCCGTATTAAGCTTTTTGTAGTGAAGTCACACATTCGGTGTATTTATTTTATCTGATAAATGCTATATGTGAACCAACGCACAAGACAGATATATAGTGTCTACCCACTTTTGCTGTTTCTTCAGAAAAATCCTGGTCAACTCATTTACATTTAATACTCTCTTGATACAGCTGAATACCAGGTTTTAAACTTTATTTCATTTTTTTTTTTTTCCTTATTGGATTCAAGTTTAAGCACAGTTGGCTTTGCTGTGGTAGTTTTGTCTACATGTGTTGCTCCAGTCTTCAAAGGGCCACTTCTCCCTGTGCCGAAGACTCTCTTTCTACTATTAGGAAGTATGGGTTGGGGGTGATTCCTTTTTTGCACCACCCAGGCATTTCCTAAAGCTCCCTTGTATTCTCAACTAAAATTGGAGACAGAAGTTCACCACCTGTATGTCCTGGTTCTTTAGCTTCTTGCTTCCATCTTCATGGCCATGGATAAACAGTGACCAGATCTCCTAGAGGCAGCATTGATTATCACATATCACCCCAAAGGAGAGTGGGCTCTTTTCACACATTTTAAAAAAACGCATCCCTTTTGGTTACATAAGGTTTAAACATAAACCCAAGAACCTCAATGGTAGAGAGTCAACCACTCCTTCCTTCCATCTCTGCCTCTTGGAGAAGCTGATAAAATTCTTCCAATGTGCCTGTCCTGAGAATTCCTCTTACTCTGTGTGGAATGAGAGGAAGGTTGTTACTGCCTTTAAAGGATCTCTGTACTTTCCTCCATGGAAGTACCTCCATGTATAGTGCATAATCCTATCAGTTCAAAATGCCTTCGCTTTACCCTCTTGGTACCAGATTTTAATTTCCCTGGCTCCTCAGAAATATTTTTGCTTCTGTCTTTCTTGTTGGGTTCTATTTTATTTCAATGTCATTTCTAGGACTGTTATCCTCTCTAATAAACTGAGACCATAGAATGGCACTCGTCAGGTGCTTTTACTTTGTGCTCAAGACAGAAGAATGCCTGTTACTGAGAACCTCTGGCAGGAGGATAAACATGGAAATATTCAGCAGGATTCTGTGTGGTCCTAACTCCAAGGCATCAACACTCACTGCTGCCTGGTACAGCCCCTCTTGGAAACTATTTCCTCTTCATCATCACATTAGGCTTCTACAGGACCATGTGTCGTGGTGCTGGGGTGGAGAGGTGTGCCATTAACCCATGTTCTCCATGAGTTAGATATGCATATTGTACTGAGCACTCAATTACTAAGCTTCCTTCTTCAAACCCAAAGCAGAAACACCTACCTGGAAATGTGGGCTCTTCATTGCTTCTTACCTGTCCTTGATCCCCATCCTTTCCAACACCTAGTTAAAAGCATTTGGAAGGTGATTAGAGGTGTGGGAAATTGGATGAGAGGCAGATGATTTTGGAGTCAGGAAAACTTTTGTGGATTTGTGCAGCCTTGGTTCAAAAGCTACAGAGTTTGAGGGACTGTGAGGCCATAGATATCTGGATCTAGGCCTGGGTCTATGTCCTTTGTCTGTAAAGGTGGGAGAACTCAAGCTCTGAACTGGAAAAGGGGAAACCATGCTCCTCTCCACATTTTCCTTCTATTAGTCCCTTATAAGCTCATCTCGTTATTTCAGGCTTTTCTACTTCTTGGAACCATAAAACAAAGTCAAAGCAGTTTGAATTTTAGCTCAGGTTATACATGATGACAAATTTGTTTTTTATGGGTTAGGCTTTGGAACAAGACTGTCATTTAAGTATTGTTTCTGTGGAAAATTTAATTACAAATCCCAAAGCAATTTACCAGTTAACTTTTGGAATTAAACACATTTGTCACTTGGGGGCTGAATCCATGAAGTCTACTTAAGTAAACACAAAAGTATATGCATGTACTAGAATGTTGTATTTCAAGCCAGTTGTTAGATCAAACATACAGTGTGGTATATTATGTTGTCAAAGCCCACCCAAGATGTAATTGATCAAAACAGAATCTATAATATTCTAAAAGTTTTTTTAAAGCAAAATCTTATGTAGACCTTAAACCTTGACTTAGACCTCTATATTTAAGAATGAAATTTTAAAAGAAGTGTGAATTTTAGATGTGTGCTTTCAAACATTAACTACGTATTTCTTCTCTCTAAATTTTATTTTAGCTTTACAATCTAGTTTAAAAAATTAATTGTAGGAAGTTCCCATTGTGGCTCAGTGGTAACAAGCCCAACTAACATCCATGAGGATGCAGGTTCGATCCCAGGCCTTGTTCAGTGGGTTAAGGATCTGGCGTTGCCGTGAGCTGTGGTATAGGTCTCAGATGCTTGGATTCCCAGGTTGCTTTGGCTGTGGTGTAGGCCAGCAGCTGTAGCTCTGATTCGACTACTAGGCAGGGAACTTCCATATGCAGTGGGTGCAGCCCTAAAAAGCAAATAAATAAATAAATAAATAAATAACTGTAATAAAAAACTAAAAATGCCATATCTGCACTTTCCAAAGTAGGGATAGGGCAAAAGACAAGTTCATAATGCAATAAAAGTATAATTTTAAAATCTGTATTATGTAAAAGACCATAAATGTTTTGTCTTTTCATTTGATTTTTAAAATAAAATTCCCTAACATATATAATATATAATTAATATAATGTAATATAATATTATATAAATGTATTTCCCTGCAGAATTAATGAAGTCAAAGTGACAAATCAAGGGCAATACTTATTCTCATACAATTATGTCTCTGGAACAAAACAAATAAATAATTAGACTTTATTACAACTAGTAAAACTTGATTACGTGAAGACATTAACTTCTATGACCTAAAGTGAAGTGTTTTCCTCACTCTGGTAATTAGAGGGGTATTAATATCTGTTATATTTTAATACTTAATAGTCAGAATTAGTACTATCCCATCACTGCCCACAATTTAGCAGAAGCCAAAATATAAAAGAGACCTTATAGTATACAGTTGTTAAAATGTACCTGGAAGCTCTCAGAGAATATTAGAAGAACTGAAGACAGGTGAAATAAAACAAGTCTCAGACTTCTGAGTTCAGGAGGATTCAGCAGAATTTCCCTTAGTGTCACTTGGGCGTTTAAAACTCTAACATATTACATGAATGCTTCCTGCAATTAGAATAGCAACTACAGGTGGAACAGATTCAAAACTGCTTAGCAAGTTGTTTGTATCTATTTCCCATTGGTCTCCTGAGGCAACGGAGAGAAGGAATTGGTGAGGGTTTTCGCTTCAGAAAACTAATGCACATTAGAGGCACCTAATAAGGTGCCTCTCTGTCATCCCCTTAAAATCATAGGCATGCCATCCAATTAAAACCACATTTTGCAGAAACCAACGGCACTCCAAGAAAACTCTAGTATGTTAGGAGGAGCTAAAGACATGCTTGTGCAGAACCCTGAGATGCCTACTTTGGCCCCTGCAAGCAAACGCATCTTCTGCATGTGTATTCTGTAGTGCTCTGCCAAGGAGAACTGCTATTTTAAATGGACACTCTTCTGTACCAGCAAGAAGAATTTATATCCAGTCAATGAGGAAGTGAAGAGCAGTTCTTGTTGTCTGTCACATTTTAGTGCAGGGAAGTGCTTTGCCCTAAAGGTGCCAGGTAAAGAGAATTGCCAAGTTAAAGAAGATTTACCAGATGCATTTCCAAACGGGAAGCATCAGCTGACATTTTTCTTTATAGAACCTCAGAAAAATAACTTTGCTCCATTCTTATATAAAGCATAAGGAGACCCAAAGGCAAGAATGTCCACTCTGTCTTAGAATGCATTTATATAATTTTTTGTGTTTAGTCGTTTTCATTCATAGTTATTTTCTATGCTTTTATCTATTCAGATGTCTGACAGCATCTCACTTTCAGATACTGAAGTTATGAGATTTTCCACTGTCTTCAGTGCCCCCCCTTCCCAGGAACTACATTATGTGAGTCCAAGTGATTCTTCTCATACTATAATCCTCTTTAGAGTAACACACCTCCAAACTTTGGAAAGAGAGTGGCAGCCCCGCTTCAGTTTCAGGTCTTAGGTGTGGTTTCCTGCCTTAAAAAAAAAAAAAATTATAGTTGATTTACAATGTTCTGTTACTTTCTGCTGTAGGGAAAAGTGACCCAGTGAGATAGATAGATAGATAGATAGATAGATAGATAGATAGATAGATAGATAGATGATAGATAGATGATAGGTTGATTCATATTCTTTTTATCACATTATCCTCCATCATGTTCCAGCACTAGTGACTAGGTATAGTTCTCTGTGCTATACAGCAGGATCCCATTGCTAATCCACTCCAAATGCAATAGTTTGCATCTACTAACCCCAAACTCCCAGTCCATCCCACTCCCTCCCCTTCCGCTTGGCAACCACTTGTCTGTTCTCCACATCCATGAGTTTGTTTCTTTTCTGTAGATAGATTCATCTGTGCCGTATATTAGATTCCACATATAAGTGATATTATATGGTATTTGTCTTTCTCTTTCTGACTTACTTCACTTAGTATGAGAGTCTCTAGTTCCATCCATGTTGCTGCAAATGGCATTATTTTGTTCTTTTTTTATGGCTGAGTAGTATTCCATTGTATATGTGTACCACATCTTCTTAATCCATTCATCTATTGATGGACATTCAGGTTGTTTCCAGATCTTGGCTATTGTGAATAGCGCTGCAATGAATATAGGGGTGCATATATATTTTTCAGTAAAAAGTTTTGTCCAAATATATGCCCAAGAGTGGGATTGCTGGGTCATATGGTGGTTCTATATTTAGTTTTCTGAGGTACCTACATAATGTTTTCCATAGTGGCCATACCAATTTACATTCTCACCAACAGTGTAGGACTGTTCTCTTTTCTCCACACCCTCTCTAGCATTTGTTATTTGTTGACTTGTTAATGATGGCCATTCTGACCGGTGTGAAGTGGTACCTCATTATAGTTTTGATTTGCATTTATCTAATAATCAGTGATGTTGAGCATTTTTTCATGTGCCTGTTGGCCGTCTATATGTCTTCTTTGAAGAAATGTCTCTTCAGGTCTTCTGCCCATTTTTCAATTGGCTTGTTTGGGTTTTTTTGCTGTTGAGTTGTATGAGTAGTTTGTATATTTTAGAAATTAAGCCCTTGTCAGTTGCATCATTTGAAACTATTTTCTCCTATTCTGTTGGTCATCTTTTTGTTTTTTCATGGTTTCCTTTGCTGTGCACAAGCTTGTATGTTTGATTAGGTCCTATTGGATTGTTTTTGGTTTTATTTCTATTGCTTTGGGAGACTGACATACGAAAACACTTGTACGGTTCATGTCAGAGAATGTTTTGCCTATGTTCTCTTCTAGTAGTTTTTGGTAGCAGATAAGATCCTTTTCACACCTTCCATTCCTCCTTATAAAAGGATTCCCTCCTTGTATACTACAGTTGATTTTACCATAGTTATCCTCAACATTATCTTATTCAGAGCACTCTGGGGAGTATTAGGAGACTATTAACATTTTGTCTACTCAAGGACTTTGGAACACTTAGGCTTCAATAAAAAACAAACAGATGAGTCCAAATAAAATAGGAGCACCCAATTTCTGGTTTTATTCCCTCTTGCTTTTTCTTACTATGCTTGGCTGGCTTCCTTTACAAAGCAACAGTAACTCCATCACTGTTCCAACTTGACAGAGTGAAAGGTTCTACCTCTGAGCAGGTAAAATGTGTATGTTGGGGAAGGACTGCTCGGCAGTCAGGATGACAACAATTAGCACATGCTACTCATTAACAAACGGAGATTAGAACGCAGCCGAAATGGCAAGCTGCCATCAGTTCGATAGTTACGGGGCAGTTTAATTTCTAACGAATGTGAGCGCTGGATCAGTAACAATATTCGACAAAATGCCGCCTGCATCCTCTTATGGCTTTCATTACCAAATTGAAAATCTGTGTAGATTTCTGAAAATTACTTTTAAATGTAGCCAATCTCCTAGACTGCAAGGCTTGATTTGCTGGTGAGGGAGCCCTGCTGTGAGATTTTAATGAAAGATCATAGTGGCCCTCCAAGGCCGGCAAAGAGCTATGGGCCCTGGAAGACCCGAAATAATCTGTTTTACTTTTAATGGCAGCCATTTTATATTCATTAAGATCAAAATGCAGTTTTGCAGGCAAATTGCAAAGCTGTTCCACTCACAGCTTGAGAACCTGGAGGCCCTACAGCTTTTTATCTTGTTCATAAGCAAATATGCAGTTAATATCTTTTAATATGCTTTGATGCTTGGTACCTTATGGGTACATTGTACCGGAGGTTAGAAGACTGCATGCTTCCTTGGCACACTCAGCCACCAACTAAAGCGGCAGTCCTTTTATTTCCATAATGGCAGGAGAAATGAGGCACTCTCTCCTCTCTCTCTCTCCCCCTCTCTCTCTCTCTCTCTCACTCTCTCTCTCTGTGTCTCTGTCTCTTTATCCCCCACCCCATTTTTTTTTTTTTTAAATATGAGTTCTGCTCATATAAATGGTAAAGCACTGTATAGTGTACATTCCGGGTCTCAGAGAAGGTGCAGTTTTTCACTGGGATCCATCTGTTGGTAGTTCATATTATTTAAATTTATACAGTCACATTATTTAAATGTAAACAGCCAAATAAGATAGGATCAAATCATTGGCATCTGGAAACGGTGCTCTCATCCTCTTTGATTGTGAGGTTGTCTGCATTAATAATGGAGTTCTAAAGACTGTGATTCCACCTGATATACTGTATGACCTTAACAGTTGTGATTTTATCAGGGTTTCACTGTAGTAGAAAATGAAGGTATTTTGCAGCTCATTTCCAGCAAAGCTAGTTTGCATTATCCTCTGTCCAGAGCAGTCCTGCCTGTTTTGGGTGTTAGAAAATATTAACCCCCCCACCCCCTGCTGCCCCCTTTCTGCTATGCAGCTGTACTTCCAATCTAGAACCATGTTGTACATTAAATCCCATCAGATTTTTTGTAGCAGGTAAATGGAGCTGTGATTAATGTGTAGGTAGGTAGGTTGGAAGGAAGGAAGGAAGAAAGGAAGGGTGGAAGGAACGGTGGAAGGGTGGAAGGAAGGAAGGAAGAAAGGGTGGAAGGAAGGGAGGAAGGGTGGAAGGAAGGGAGGAAGGAAAGGAGGGAAGAAGGAAGGGAAGAAGGAAGGAAGGGAGGAAGGAAGGAAGGGAGGGAGGAAGGGAGGAAGGGGGAAAGTAGGGAGTAAGGAGTGAAGGAGGGAGGGAGAGGAGAAGGAGAAAGCATTTATTTCTTGGTAAAATCTTGGCCTCTCCCCAGTATTGCATCTACCTCCTCCAGTTCAGCAATTTCTGTTTCATTTCTAAGACGAGAAATAGGTTGATGCAAGTGGTTCTTATTACTCAACCCATTACCTCATCTTAATTCTGCCTTAAGCAATAGACCAGGGCTAGAAACTATTGTCCAGAAATACAGGACTATCCAACTGTAGCAACAGCAACATTTAGGGGGTAATTTTTTTGTAGAAAAGGGGACCAGGTATGTCTATTTCAAGTTACCCAAAGATTTGGAGGTTAGGCCAAGAGAGAACTTTTGCTCCTTTACCCCAATTACTGTGGATTTTGGATGCACTCAGGATGTCAGGGTCTAGAATTTTGTCATTCTAGCTACTGAAGCGTCATGCATCTCAAAGAACACTGTGGGGCCAGCTGGTTTAAGAATAGAAGTCAGTCCCTTTGTGGAAGTTAGTATAGTATTGCACTGTCTCTGAAAAATAATGTGCATTAAGACAGCTCCATGGAAAGACCAATCTTTGTATCCCTACTCCAGACTCACCCCACCTTTGTACTTAACCATGCTCCACCCCCACCCCCACTCCCACCCCCCACCTCAGACATATTATAATATTGTATGACATGTTTACAAGTCCTAACATCTTACTTTGTGCAACTGCATAGTTTCTTTGCAGGGCTCAAGAATGCAGGCTTTGCCTGTCTGATGAGAGAATTTGATAACCCACTCATTCTGGGTCTCAGGGCAAGGTGAAGGTGGCTGGCTTGCCAAGGCACAATTTAATGGGCCTCTGTAAACACTCAAAAGGCAGGCAGACA
>PVHT021183519.1:15554159-15801274 GCA_004024745.2 Catagonus wagneri
TTGAGAAAAGATCGTTGAAGAATATCCTGGGGAAAGCATGCATTTGTCTTCCCCTAGTCATGATTTACTATATCTGTTGGGTTTGTTCCTTTGATACTCCTCTCCAACACTGAGAAAAAATAAAAAATAAGCAATTTGGAAGAAGCCAGCATGGTCCCCAAGGTCTGCAAAGATGAAGAAGTCCCATGTGGTTGGGTGCCTGTGCCAGGTTCTGGCCAACCTAGGAGGAGACCATGATAAGGCGTTCATTGTGGAGTCCACATCAGAAGTCTGTAGACACAGAAGGACAAAGCAGTTATCAAGGAGCTCAGTGATTTGAAATGGTTCACAGAGTTTCCAGGTGGACGAAAACTTGACCTAGTCAACTCACATTTTTCAGTGCATTTTGGGTTTGTAACAAGGATGATTGTGCCATCAGATGACAGTTTTATGTTCAGTGTTTTAAAAAGCTTTGTAGGCCCTAAAAAGACAAAAAAATTAAATATTAAAAAATTATAAAAGGAGTTCCCATAATGGCTCAGTGGAAATGAATCTGACTAGCATCCATGAGGATGCAGGTTTGATCTCTGGCCTCGCTCAGTGGTTTAAGGATCTGGCCTCGCCATGAGCTGTGGTGTAGTTCACAGACGAGGCTTGGATTTGGCGTTGCTGTGACTGCAGCATCCACAGCTCAGATTTTAGCCCTAGCCTGGGAATGTCCATATACTGCAGGTGCAGCCCTAAAAAGACAAAAAAAAAGTTATAAAAATAAAAAACCTTGTAGGTGCTAAGACTGTCAATTCTTTTTAGAAATACTTGCACTCCTCCTGTTAAAATTTAGTTATTTAGCAACTTTCCCAATCTTGAAGTTGAATAGGATCTTTACTTATATAATTCCAAATCTGACACAGAGTAGGTGTTTCATATAAGCTTATTAATGATCTGTCTAGGCCTGGAAAGTGGTGAATAAAGGCAGTTATCCAAATAAAGGGGTCCATAAAATACAAAACAAGTGTGCCAATGAAATCCAACTATTAACATCCCTGTAATGGATGTTAAGACACCTTGCTTTTTATCTTCTTGACTTTTAAGGCTAGTCCTTCAGTTTACCATTTGTATGTCTATCAACAAAGCCAAAATATTCATGATACCTGATCCAGTCTGAGAGATTTTCTTGTCCCAGCTTAAAGTCATTTGGACCTTCATTCTTTGTTAATTAAAATAAATCCTCACCCAGTTTCACAAATAGTAAAGGATTACTAAATAAGATCTAGCCCAATATTAACAGGAAAAAGTTATGAATGTTTCTATTACTGCCCTCTTAAGCTATGCATCAGTACCACTTCCAGTATAAAGGCTTCTCTTTTTTTTCTGCAAAAACTGCCTACCAGTTGTGAGAGAGCCATGGACAGTATTCTCAGTAATACACCCTTCTGTCATGAAAGCACTGGCGTATCCTTTGCCTTCTGTGGATCATATCATAGCTGGCATGCTGCATTAATCAATAGAAATATTCTATATCCATTACCAAGTTACTCTCGAAGGATAAAATCCTGTGGAAAGTAAAAGAAAGAATTGCCCCCATTTGGTGTCAGAGCAGCTCTATTTCATTCTTATCACATGGAGCAAAGAAGATATATTGCAGGATCCCTGCTTTAAATGCTGCAAAAATTTTAATGAGATCAATTTGAATAAACATAAGTAAAAGAGTTGTACTGGAATGTAATGTTTTCTTCCTCTAGACCTACAGTATTTTGCTTTTGCATGATATTCAGATGAATGGTTTCAGGAAAATTCTAAGAGTTTTCTCTATATTGGTAGCTCTGTGTATATTATTAACATAATGTATAAAAAAAGGATCTACCTCTTATAGAGAAAATATTTACATCATCTACTTCCTTTAGTAGTCTCGACAAACATGCCGGCTTCCAGAAAGAGAGGGCTATGGGTTTGGGGTATGGAATGGCTATGAGAAGTTTGCTTCTGTTAAGCTAAATGGAATTTCTTAACCAGCTTGAAAATAAATGCTTTATGATTTTTTTTCCCTAAATCTTTCAATTCCTCTTGTTTGGGTGAGTTTTATTTAAAAGTGAAGTTCAGGAAATTCAGAGCTTTGTAGAAATAGTTTCCATATCCTTTGAGTAAGTTTAGAAAGTTTTTCTTTTTCTGGTTTTAAAATGAAGGTTAAAAAAAAATCCCCACAAACAGCAAAGAGGTCCTTGGGCTAAGTCAGTCTCCATCCATTGCTTAGCTGAAAACATTATGAAATATAGAAATTTTTAAAGATAAAAGTACAATTTCCCCATCAGCCCACTGTTAACATTGCAAAGGACCTGTGCTTAAACAGGTAGATATTGTACCCTAGGGCATGTCACAGGTAACTTGGAATAAAGGCAGTTGCTTCTGTGGTCTCAGAAGACAGGCAAATGTTCTTTTCTTTGGAAGATATTAAAACTGATGCAGTAAACATTTCCAGAGATGCTTTCCCAGAGTGGAGTCCTTTGCTTTTCCCCCATTTATTCTCCTGCCTGTTCTTTGTGCTTGAAAAGAAGAGAACTGACAGCATATAAAAAATAGTGCATGGAAGATGGACAGAAATCAGAGAAAAAAAAAGGGAAGTGATTAGAGATGGACCCAGAAAACCATCCACTTTCCTAACAAGTGCTTTGTGGATGCTGAGGAAGAGAATAATTCCAGAATTGTCACTTATGCACTTGTGTGCTTCTCATTTACTGTTTTCTGTATTTTCCAGCTTCTCTAAAACACATTCTACATTTTTCATTAAATAGAAGTTTTTGTTTCCTAAAAGTAAATGGTCGCTTAAGGCATTCACTTTAGCCTACGCTGATGAATAATATAGTTGGAAAGAAGCTTAGGTTATTTGACACAACATCTTCAAGGGATGTGGGAAGAAGTCAGCTCTTCTAAATTCAGGTTTGATCATTTCCATCTAGCTAGCTGCCTACCTACCTGTCGCCATATATACCCATGCAGGTGTATATACACATATATTGTAATTGTCATGTGTGTATGTGTGAAAATTGTAAGAACTGAATGTAACACTGAACTCTTTAACCTCAGTGATTCAATGGATGACAGTCGGTGAGTATATTTGCCTCACTCTAGATCCACAGCCTTTTCTTCTCCACGCAGTCTGTCCTTATCAAACTCTCCCAGCTTCTGGTTTGCAATGGGATTCAGGCAATAGATGCATGGGTAATACGTGTGTAGGACAGGAGGAGTTAAAGCCTTTGTTTCCCCATTCCCTTCTTAGGCTGTCAGGGGCTACCACAATGGCATACTATGATTCGTCTAATCCTTCATTTAATAAAGTAGATACTGAAACCCAATCAGTTCTAGATGCGGGGGGCACAACAGAGACCAAAGGCATGAGATCTCTGCTCACACAGAATTCATTTTATTTTTATTTTTTGTCTTTTTTTGCCTTTTCTAGGGCTGCACTCACGGCATATGGAGGTTCTAGGCTAGAGGTCTAATAGGAGCTGTAGCCGCCAACCTACACCACAGCCACAGCAACACGGGATCCGCGCCACATCTGCAACCTACACCACAGCTCACGGCAATGCTGGATCCTTAACCCACTTAGTGATGCCAGGGATCAAACCCGCAACCTCGTGGTTCCTAGTCGGATTCGTTAACCACTGAGCCACAACGGGAACTCCTGGAATTCATTTTAAAAGTGGCTTTTTTCATTGTTTTTATGTTTAATCATGGAATACTTGCAGGATTTTGTGATTCATCTTTTGGTGAGAGAGGGTTCTTAAGAATTAGAAAAAATGTCAAAAGCAATCATTGTACATTAGTGTTTGATATATATGTGATTTGATATATTCATGGCAAGTTGTGTATACCAGGGAGATTGTTGAGTAAAGAAAGACAGTAAATGTGTTTGGGTTACTATTAGATGGATATTTGAGTTGCAGTGATACCAAGTGAATCAGTGAAATATGGAAGATAGGTATGTAAGTGGAGAGACTCTATCTCTTGTCAGTCCTACTGTAAACTGTGCAGAGCACATGCACTAAACTAGGCTGTAAAATGGACTAAAAACCGCAGATGATCTTTATTTAACACCTTCCGGGTGTTTTGATGTAGGAAAGAAATTCATCATTCATCGAGAACCTTATTTGAGCTATAGATTTGACAACTAAGACTGACTAGACATTGTGATAAAACATCTGCTCCAGTCTAGTCAAAAGCTCAGTCAGTTTTAGGAAGAAATCAGTCAAGCCTGTTGCTTGGTGGCATGTAGACAAAACTACCAAGTGATCGACTGAGTTTTTCACTTTTGAATGGGTTGTTTGGCACCATGTAGACCCAGCCTAGGATTATACTGCCATCTGTATTCTTTCTTACATCAGGCTTATTTCAGCCACAACTTATACATGCTGTTTTGAGAAGAACTAGTCAATATTTTGGTTTGTCTTTAGCTGTAAGAGTGCCGTAGACAGTCTTGTGAGAACTTGGCTCTGCCTTGCTAATTCTCTGTCAGTTCTGGCAGCTATAGGGATTTAAGTTCATGGTGTAGATATTTGGATTCCCCTCAAAATAAAAATAAAATATGTAAAATAAAATCTTAAAATAGGCTGCTTTTCTTTGACAAAAATACCCAAATTCCTAGAAATGGCCAGCCATCGTCAATATGTGTATATGTGAGAGAATAATTTTAATGTAAAGACAATACAAACAGAATATTTTGAAGTCAACAATTGCTTGTGTTATTGTCGTTTTCGAACTGTATAAAGCACTTGAATAAATTGTCCCTTTCCAAGTACAACTTACACAAATGCTTTTGAAATTATAAGATACTAGTGATGGTAGTAGGAATGTTCATTCAAAAGTAGAAAATGAATTACACGTATTTAGCTTCACTAGAACTATTACATCTTATAATGATGCAGCCACTCTAGGGACCACTTATTTCTTCTAAGGACATAAGCTTACAAAAAGAAAGAAAAGTTTGAGCTTTGGAGGGAAATGAATCATCAAGGAGTTTTTGCACGATAAAATTTTTCTCTGGTTTTTAACAAGGTCAGAGCCATATTGAAACATGTTCCTCTATATAAGTGCACCTGAATCAAAATCTCTTTTTTGTTTCTTTCTTTAATGAATATTAGGGGAAGTGATAAGTCAAAGAAAATGAGGAAGAAATATGTATTCTTTATTCAGCCAAGGGATAACAGGGGCAGATTCAGGTTTTGTGGGCCCTGAAATTTATACAAGTTGGGTGATCCACTTTCAAAAAATACATAAAGTTATAAATAAAAAAATTAAACACAGAAGTTGATGTTATTTAATTGAGAGGAATGTTATTTAATGTAATTTAGTTTAATTAATGTTATTTAAAATGAGGGGAAAAGATCTTTGGAAGAGTCATATACAAATCAGAGACTCTGCAACTTGAGTTCATTAGCCTCACAATATGGTCAATGATGGACTAATAGAATATGCTAGAACAGCAACAACAATAAAAAAAAATTACCTTTGAGCAAAGGAAGACAGTTTGTCATAAAACATATGATTTATGATATATCTTACATTTAAGTATCCTTTGACTACCCACTATTCATCAATAACACTGACATGAGGTAATCTGAGATTTTTTCCTTTAGTCCAGTAAAATCTGAGTCAGCTGATTCTTAACCTCATTATCTTATGAAGCATTTTAGAATCACTTATTTAAAACCCTTCAAACATTAGGAGAAGTGGACATATTACTAGAAGAAATAAGGTGGCCATAGAGGAGACATAAAGTGGTAACTGAGCATTGAGAGGCAGCAGATTTTTGTCTCACATGTCATCAGCATCCACATTTTACAGAAAAGTAAAATAAAGCCCAGAGTAGAGAGGCAACTTGCCTAGCTTCACAGAAACCATTAATGGCAGAGGTGAGTTTAGAAGACACACCTTCAGGCAGCCAATCCAAAACCGTATTCACCACTTTGGCTCCATCAAGCCCAGATCTCCTATTTCCTTCACTGAGTCAGCCAAACAACGTTATCGTTGTAGTCACTACTATCTCCATCTAGATTATGATTCTAAGTTCTAAGAAACTACTTGGTGAATTGCAGTGTCTTCTCTTTGGTTAATATGATATCAATCAAATTTTGTCCAAGCCTTCTGAGAATGTTAGATATTTACACTTAATTACTCTGACCATTGGAACCATTTGTAGCTGGATTGCATCTTGCCAGTTGTGAATAATGTGGTTAACACAAACCCAGATACATGATTCTCTAATGTTAGGATATTTTTTTTCCAGTTATTTATGTCATTCACTCAGATGAAGGTGGTATGGAAGTTCTTGAAACTGTTTTTTTCAGCCATTTAATAGAGATTAATTCTCCCACAGAAACAACTAAAAGGAACTGATTTAAATGTAAAAATACATATTTAAGTATATCAATAAGACCAGAAAGTTAGTAATTCTCAGAGGTCAAAAACTAAGTGAAAGTAAGAACCTAAGAGGCAAGGGAAACAGTTAGTTTGTGTCCTTAGGAAACTGATTAAACATAGTTTAACTTGTTTCCTTTTGACATTTTCAAAGGTTGCAATGCTCACAAGGGAAGAATATGGCATCTAAAAGATGACCCTTTCCATAAACCTGGGACCCTAAACAGCTACATTCTCAGTAAGTAGAAGCATTACCTCTCCCCAAGGGATCAAAGATAAATTGCTCATCTTGAATAAAGGAGAGGCCTCTTCTCTGGGAATTCTTACCACAAGCCAGTCTTTACTGGCTGGGTATGAAAATAGAATCCACAGTGCCTGAATATGGTCAAATAAAACTCAGACCATGCATTAATTAAACTAATGCTGGGTCACTAATGTCCCCAGGCACCTAACCAGAGTAAATGCAAATCCAATCTAAAGGAACCTATTTCAATCCAAGCCTCACAAATTTGCACAAAATTTCAAAAAATATGAAATCAATTTTAAAAATTACATAACACACAAAGCAGCAGAAAACATGAACAGAATGAATCTCCCTATGTTGGAATATTAAAAAAAAATAGAGACTAAGTATTTTTAGCATATTTAATAAGTTAAAATAGAGGATAAAAGTGAGTAAGAGAGGAGTTTATCATAAAAGGACCAAGTAGGTATAAAATTAACCAAAGAGCTCAATAAAAGAAAACTATAATAAATTTAAAACTCAATATTTACCTCTAAAATCAAATTAGACACAGATAAGAATAGAATTAATAACCTGGAATATATACTTGAAGAAATTATCTGGAATGTAGTACAGCAAAACAAAAAGATAGAACACATGACTGAATTATTAGCAGACATGGAGAGGAGAGTAAAAAATTCTAAGGCACATGTATTTAGAAGTTTTATCAAGAGAAGAGAGAATTAACATTTGAAGATAAAATGACTAACAATTTTCAGAAACAATGAAAAACATTTACAGATTTAGAAAATCTCAAATAGGATAAGTTTAAAAATTCAAATTTAAATATATAATGTTAAAACTATATATAATCAAAGACAGAGAGTATCTCAAAATCAGATAGAAAAAATCTGGTGATTAATTTAGTTATTATTTAAAGGTGCTATAAACAGTGCTTGGGACATGGTAAATACTATATAAGTATGTGTTAAATAAAATGAATTAGAAAAAATCTTGTCATCATTAGTCAGAGATGATAAGATTGGCTATGTATAAAATTCAATACTATATAGATGTAATGTATTATAATTAATTAGTAAAGTAGTTTTGTTAAATATAAAATCAACTTCTAAAAATGAATAACATTACTATATACCAATAACTTATAAAACATATTTTAAAAAGATAACCACTTCAATGACATGAAAACATAAATAAGATACCTAGCAATAATTCTAGCAAAATATACATAGCTCTTTGTGGAAAAATAAAACTTTATTGATGTGCAATAAGAAAATCTAACTAAATTTTATTTTTCCCATGTTAATGGATAGGAAGATTCAGTAGTATAAAGATGTTAATTTTTCCCAAATTGATCTAAAGAGTTATGCAGATAACTTTTCTCCACTATGGTCACAGCAAGATTTCTTTTCTCATCTCTTCGCCTTACAAGGTGTTGGCGTTTTTGCCATAGAGATGTGGGAGTGGGTGTCTATGTTCATCTCCCTTGAATTTGATAAACTGCAGCAGAAATGATTACGTGTGATACCCAAGCTAAGTCGTAAATGTTGATGCAACCTCTGCGGTCCTCTTGTGACTCTTGCTTGTTCTATTCACTATGTCATGGGGGAGTAGAGAGACAGAGAAGAGATATGGAGTAGTTCTAGCCATTGCCCCTAGATGAGGTCCCAGATGAGATCCACTACAACCTCCAGATATGTGAATGACTAGCTTTAAGATATGTTCAGTTTCCACCGTCATCAGACAGAAACTACGTGAAAGATCCCAAGAAAGAACTGCCCAGCTGACCCTGGCTGAACCCCAGAACCATAGTATATAAAAACCAAAATGAATCTTCTTTTTTGTCATGAAGTTTAGGGTGGTTTGTAACAAAATAGCAGATACCTAGAATGAGTCGATTTTTCCTATTTAAAATTCCTGGTAGTTTTATCCTGTAAGCTAATTTGAAAATAACAGATACTCCTGAATTAAAAAAAAAAAAAAAAAGTGAGGAGACTTTGCTTTTCAAACATCAAAATTATTATAAAGCTACAGAAATTTCAAGTTAGATGGTATTGCCACAGGGATAGACAAATAGATTAGGGGAACAGAAGAAAAAACTCACCTATATAGGAAGCCCACAAAAATAAGGCTCACCTTTGTAAGCAAACCTCATTTATGACAGAGTTGGCATTGCAATTGCAGGGAAAGGACAGACTTTGATAACGGATTCTTGGGTAAAAGCAGTTTTATAAAAGGTGCTTTATAAAATTTAGAAGATAAAAGAAATTTTTGACCTAAATTTGTCCAATACATGTTTGTTGAGTGATTAGTATTATCTGCACTTATGAAATGTTCTTTAAATGCATTAAATTTTACCGGTTTATTTTTCTTGGTAGCATAATTTTTTAAAACTTTTGGAACTATATAATTATTACAATATGGTAAGCCTAAAAGTAGAAACTTCCTAACCGCCCCCCCGAAAAGAAATGTGACCATAAGCTATTGTCCCTGTGATTTGAATCCTGTGTATCTTGGTTTTGTTATAATAAAAATTTTTAATGCCATTGTTTAATAACCTAGTCTGCTAAGTCACAATAATTAGCTTAAAAACCCATGTCATTCTTCAAAAGTTAATAGGCCAAAGGCTGCTCACGTTTTATGTGTATACTCGATTATGTGGAGACAGCTTATCGTAATCCTGCCTTAGTGTGCTAAGCCCACTAAGCAATGAGAGATGGAAGAATCTGCTGTCCCTTTTCTCTGACCATCCCCTAAGTGATGTTCCATGAGAGTATCCCTAGCGTTCCCCTCATTCTACAGAAACACAAAAACATTCCCATTGTAGGAAATGGGAACACAGTGTGTGAGGTGTGAGGTACTTATCTACTGAACCCTGTACCATCTATAACTATCTGAATAATTGACCCCACCATTTTTTTCTTTTTGCCAGAATTAGTTGGATAAACGCTTTAGATTTCCATTTTACTTAATCTGTGTAGACAGAGCCAAAGAAACCCTCCTCCAACGAACACAAGCTTTTGCACTGCACAAGCAGTACTCATGCTCTCACCTGGCCTGACCCAGCACTGTAAACCACTTGACTCCCGTGAATTCTCCAGGCAAGGATGTCTGAAAGCAGAGAGACTGTTTAAGTACTTAAATACACAGCAAATAACTGCTTGCCACTGTTGCTTCACTAGTGCTGTCTCATAAAGCAGTGTATTATTACAGATAATCCACAATGAATAAAAGAAAAAGCATTCTACATTCAAAATATATACACATTTGCCAAGTTGATTGAACTTGTCATTTTTCAAAATAAAAGATACAAATATTTATTTGAAAAATGACATAATTAAGAAGGACTGCAGAGCAGCAACTAAACACACTGTATAACTGAACCACACCACCAATAAACAGGTTTGCCCAACAGGCACCTATTGTCAATAAGATTAGTTAAACTCAAAATAGTGCCAAGAAACCTCTTTCATGCTTCAGTAGAATATAATTTGTTTAAAGTAATGATGACTAGTTATGTATAATTATCTGATTATCCCCCCAAAAAAAAGAACTTGCCTTAACAACTTTGGTACGCTGCATTATAAGGTTTCATTTAGTCTCTGAATTATTTAATGTTTATGTCATCCTGAGACAAACTGCACAATTCAAAACCAATTAAAAGATTTGCCCAGATCACCCATAACTTGTAAATTGGCACAACATAGTGGGATACTTATTAAGTTTGGAGATTTTTTTTTTTTGGAGACTAGTAGAGGCTTCCAAAAATAATGAGGTTTTCTAGAAGGGAAATAGTTTATAAATCATCAGTCAATGAAAATGATTCATGAAATTATATCAATTTTAATATAGAACAGCATAATTCTTATCTCTTGTGTAGGTAGACTTTTAAGATGTATGAGAAAGTGAATTGCTTATACTATGTAAATGAAAATAATCATTCAGTGTCTAGCACAGTCTTGCAAATCAGGAAAAATATTTAGATTTATACACAAAGAATTTTTAGTCATTCTTATTCATTGAAACACAATGAATTAAACTAATATTTTCTATTCAACCGGCATCAATTAACTTTGCTTCTTGGAACAATTTATTTTGAATACTTGCCCAATGAGTAAAAATGCTAAACTTTTTCCTCCCAGGTGAGGTCCCTGTTCCTTATGGGAGTTAAGTTAATCTTGCTACTTATCAGAAGGGGAAAAGGTGTCTATAACTTTTAACTCTTTATTATTGAAATAAATTTAAGATAAATTTATACATGATACTGAGCTTAAAGCACCTCTTTGTAAGTTGATAGTATTAGGAATGCTTTAGGCACAAGTAATATAAAATATTACTAAAGAGGTTAGACAAAGAGAGGCTTATTTTTCTTATGTTATAAGGAACTCAAAGATAAGCAGGCAGCTGATGACATTGGTTCTGTGAGTCAGCGTTATTGAAGCTGATGTCAGCTGAGCTGCTCCTGGCCTTTTCCTCCTGGGTCTACAGTGACGGTCTCTATTCTTTGGTGCCTTGTTCATGTCAAACCAAGAAGGAATGAGGGAGACTGAGATGCCAGCACTGCCTACTGCTATCTGGGAAAAGCACAGGCTTTCCTCCAATCCAACCTCACAGCAGATTTTCTTTCATCTCATCCGTCAGAAATATGTCAAATGGCCACCTCTAGCTGCAAAGATAGCTGGGAAAATGAGTGTTTTTCTTTATAGTGGGGGTGAACGAGGAAGAAAAAGACTGAGTCAGCTAAACTAATATTCTAATTGTAGGCAAGGGATTTAGCTGATTGCTTATACACATCCGAAAAGTGGGAATAATATTTCCTTGTCTGTCTCAGAATTATGTGAAGGTTAAATGAGATGATATACATGAAATTACTCTGTAAGCTATAAAGAACTAAACATTGTCAATTTTGATATGGTAACACAGCTTCAAAGGTGTCATAACTCCCTTTGGTAAATGGCCTTAATTTAGCCCCCCCATTTCCAGAAACCCATCCTGTACACCTGTAAACACAGTTGTACTGCAAGTACTGACAGAGAAGCCTTAAGTAATCACAACAAGTGCAAAAGGAAAAGACAAAGAAAGGCAGTTAGAAACAAGATGTTACAAGAGTTCCCGTCGTGGCTCAGTGGTTAACGAATCCAACTAGGAACGATGAGGTTGCGGGTTCGATCCCTGGCCTTGCTCGGTGGGTTAAGGATCCAGCGTAGCCGTGAGCTGTGGTGTAGGTTGCAGACGCGGCTCGGATCCCGCGTTGCTGTGGCTGTGGCGAAGGCCGGCAGCTACAGCTCCTGTTAGACCCCTAGCCTGGGAACCTCCATATGCCGCGGGTGTGGCTCTAGATGAAGGCAAAAAGACAAAAGAAAAAAAAAAAAAAACAGAAATAAGATGTTACAAAGGAATGAAGATAAAGATAATTTAATGTAATTTATAATGTGCATCCTAGCACAGAAAATCTATAAAAGGAACATAGAATCCCACAAGTTAAAAGTAGAAATTTTCCCTGAAATTAATGGAAAAATTAATTAAGTTCATTTAAAGATATTCCGGATAAAATTTAGCCAGGTTAAACTATTAAGCTTCAAATAATTTTTAAAAATTTTTAGGAGTTCTCTTCATGGCTCAGCAGATGATGAACCAGACTAGGATCTGTGACGATGTGGGTTCAATCCCTGGCCTCGCTCTGGGGTTTAAGGATCCCGTGTTGCTGTGGCTGTGGTGTAGTAGGCCAGCAGCTACAGCTCTGATTGAACCCCTAGCCTGGGAACTTCCATGCACCCCCGGGTGCGGCCCTAGAAAGCAAAAAAAAAAAAAAAAAAAAAAAAAAAAAATTTTTTTTTAGTCATTGAGACAGAAAAAGCAAGTAAACTGTCATATTAATAAATCATACTAGCCTCTGACTTCTCCAAACAGCATTCAGTTCCAAAATACCAGAGAAAAAAACTTGCAAAGTCCTACTGTTAAGAAAGTGTGACCCAAGATGTTTATCATACAGGTATCAAAACTGAAACGAGATGTTCTTAAGTTCAGAAGGTCTAGGGAAGCAGAGAACATCTGCAAACCCATCTTGAGATAAAGAACTATACGGAGGTGAATACCAGGCAACAAAGAGAAGAATTAAATAACTCAATAATGGAGAAATGATTGATAGTGACTGTTTATTTAAATATAAACCTTAGATAACCAATTATGAAATTCAATTTTGGGGACTGAGTTTAAGTGTTCTGTACCTCGATGATGCCAAAATTATACCCTAAGCAGAAAACACCAAGAGATAGACAAAAGGAGAAGTGCAAAGATTTTTTTTTTTGCATATTTCTAAAAGAAAGGCAAACTTTTCTAAACTTGAAGTGTGTTCTAAAAGCAGAACCTCCAACATCTAGTAATTTTATAACATTTACTTTAAAATTTAGAAGTGGAGTTCTGGTCGTGGCTCAGCAGTGAGAAACCCGACTAATATCCATGAGGATGCCAGTTCCATCCCTAGCCTCATTCAGTGGGTTGAAGATCTGGAATTTCCGTGAGCTGCAGTGTAGGTCACAGACGTGGCTCGGGTCTGGCATTGCTGAGACTGTGGTGTAGGCCTCCAGCAGTAGCTCTGAATCGACCCCTAGCCTGGGAACTTCCATATGCCGCAGGTGTAGCCCTAAAAAAAAATAAAAGACCAAAAAATAAATAGATAAGTAAATAAAATTTACAAGCATATTTTTAAATAAGTAACACAATATAAAGTATCTATTTAGAGTTCAGTATTTCTCTCACATATGTACGATATACATATATATAAATATTATCTTTTTCTGCAAGCAAGATGCCCCAAAATGACCATGTCCTTAGTATCCTGGATCCTGTACATATGTTACTGAAAATGGCAAAGGGGAATTAGGTTTCAGATAGAACTAAGGTTGCTGCTAATCAATCAATCCTATGTTAGATTATCTTGGACTCTCTGGGGAAGCCCAAGGTAATCAATGATGTCCTTAAAAATGAAAGAGGTCCTGCTGTATATCTAGTCACTTGTGATGGAACACGATGGAGGATAATGTGAGAAGAAGAAAATATATTTTATATATATATGTCACCTTGCTATACAGCAGAGATTGACAGAACATTGTAAATCAACTATAATAGAAAAAATAAAAATCTTACCAAAAAAGAAGAAAGAAAGGGGCAAGCAGAAGGTCAGAGTGATGTAATCTGAGAGGGTCTCAACTGGTCCTTGCTAGCTTTAAAGATGGAGAAAAGGGACCACAAGCCAAGGGAGGTAAGCGGCATCTATAAGCTGGAAAAGGCAAGAAAACAGATTTTTCTCTGGAACTGCCAGGAAGGAGGCTGTCACCTTGATTTCGACCTTATGAGTCTTCTTCAGGACCGTCAGATAAATAAATAAAGTTATGCTGCTTTAAGCCACGAAATTTGTGACAGTTTGCTACGGCAACAGTGCATTTCAATCTGTTTATATGCAGACAGATATATAAAAATGTTGTTTAATTAAAGTTAAGGATGCATCTAAAAGGGGAAGATAGGTGGTTTTACTTTGAGGTGAGAGTGGGATTAGCTCCATCATCTTTTAACACGCAAATAGAAGTATATTTTTGCATTCTTATTTAAGAAATGCAATCAACAGGAAATAAATTAACATTAATTCCTCAATATACACTTACTTTGTGCCTGGAAAATGCGTTTAAAAAGCACAGACAGACTAATGGTGGAAAATAACGGACTTGACAATTTATCCTGCTGTGGTCAACAGGGCAGGGGAGTGAAGGGATAGTGACAGTTATGTAATGCCAAATGATTATCCCATAGCATTTGTATCTAAGAAAGAAAGACACCGAACTGGTTGATTTTGAGGGTTTTTTTTGTTTGTTTTCTTTTGTTTTGTCTTTTAAGGGCCTCACTTGCGGCATATGGATGTTCCCAAGCTTGGGGTCAAATTGGAGCTATAGCCGCTGGCCTACACCACAGCCACAACAATGTTAAATCTGAGCTGCATCTACAACCTACACCACAGCTCACAGCAAACTGGATCCTTAACCCAATGAGTGAGGCCAGAGACTGAACCTGTGTCCTCATGGATACTAGTCAGATTCACTTCCACTGAGCCACGATGGGAACTCCTGATTCTGAGAATTTTGTCATCTGCCAGACAAGTACTTACTGAAAATTTCAGTCAGCCTCCCCTTTTCCCTCAATGTCAGAAAGATTATTTATATTCTCTCCTTCTCTTGTTTCCATTCTCGTCCCTTTTCTCCTTTTAAAACATTTTAATTAGAAGACGTTATATTGCAAGTGTTATTGAGGTCATGTGGACACCGGACATAGGATATTTATTTTTGTGAAGGGATTTATTTTTATGATATTATTTCAGAAAAGAGTAAAAATAATAATAATAAGTGCTTACAGAAAAATTTTCCCTGGCTGAACTTGTGTCTCTCTTTTTTTCTTTGCTTTGGTTCTTCTGATTTGATCTCAGTATGGACTGTGATCTCTCAGCCTAGGCTATGACCCTTACAAGTGAATAACATTTTTTGCATGTTCTTTTGGCAAAGTAACTATTCAAATGAGGATATTCCTACTTTTCTTGGGTGCTGTAATGGCTAGTTTGACTCGACATTACAGTTTTCAAAGTCTAAGGGGATATACTCACTTGGATGAAAAACATATATATATATATATATAACATTAGGAAAAAAATATATAATGTGTAGGAGCTAAAGGGCTTGATTTTCTTGGCTGGCAAAATATATTTTATGCGATTCCAGAGCTGAAGTAAAGACAAATGAATGTCCCCATGGTGTAATCACCAGGTTGAAAAATCAGGTGACTTCAGTCTTCAAATTCCCTTTTAGCACAGTAAGTTTTTCTGTTTTTTATATCTTGGTTGGTGGATGAGTCGATGTTTAAATGGTCGTTTATCATTTACAATATAAAGGAAAAGCTATTACCTGAAACTCATTTTTACAGTTGCAGGCAAACAGAAGTGATCATTTTCAAGGACCTAAAGCTGTTTCTTGAAGAATGTCATCATTTTATCCTTATTTTACTTACTATTTACTTGTATATGAGCCAGTTTTTGAGAGCTGCACCCTGCAAGTTCTGGCTGTAAACAGTTTCTCCCCACTTCCTGCTGCAGCAAGCGAGGACAGGAAACTAGTCTTTCTAGAAATCAAAGTTATCTTTCCAAAGCCACCAAGCCAGCCCTAAGCAGACATGGCTCTCACTAGAGCCAAGCAGGATTAATCCTAAGTGGTTTGGCGATGACTAAAGTGTCTCACAGGGAGTCATTGCATTTATTCTCAGGGTGGTCCTGCTTTTTTTGAGATATTTCAAGAATTATTATTTCAAATACGCTTGAGTTTTGTAAACACTTGTGGCCTTTTCTATTCATAAAATGAAATGAAGTAGTCTTTAGGATATAGAAAGGGATAATGACATAAAGGAAGGTGGCCAGTGGTCTTTATAAACACAGAGAAAGGTGATTTCATGGGAGTCTTTAGAAGGGCTAACTTAGTGGTTTAGAAGGAGCAGAAACCCTCTAAAATAACCTCAATCTGGTTGCAAGTCCTCCTTTTGCAAGTCCTTTTTCTGCCATTTAATGACTGAGTGGATACAAGGAATATCTTCCTGAACGTCTTCTGGCCTTATTTTTCTGAAGGCCATAAACATGAGAAATAATTCTATCTCTATCAGAGGGTAGTTGTGAGTATGAAATGAAACATACATGAAAGTCCTGCTAAACTAGCTGATATGCCTTAGGAGTTCAATAAAAATGAATTCACTCCTGGTTAATCACTCTTATATCCAAGAATTCCTTTTTTGGATAGTTCCTACATCAGAACTGTCTGCCCCTGCAGATATCCTTGGACCATAATCCTAGGCTAAATGTAATTCACATCTACACTAAACCAGGTGAAATGTGGATAATGGTTCTTGTTTTAGTCCCAGATCTCCATCCCTCCTTCCCTCTTCTTGGAACACCTATTGGATGCCAGCTATGTATGAGGTACCATGCTGGACCCTTACATACTTTATCTCCAGGAGTCATTACAACTGAAATGAGCAGTGGTTATTCCAAGTTACCACAGAGGGGACTGAATTTCTGAGAAATTAACTAACCAAATGTTTCACAGCTGATAGACATAAATCTTCCTCCAGATCTTGTCCCATTTTCTCATTCTACCTCCAAGTTCTGCGATGTTGGAGAGGTTTTTGAGATATGGTTTATATAAATCAGCCTGAGTGCTTACCATAAAAACTAATCAACATGTGAACAAAAAAGTAGAGCTTTAGGATTACTCCGCAGCCAGTGAATATCGGCAACACAAACTATTTTTCGCTTCTCCCTCCCTGCTAGCTGATAGCACTGCACTGGGTGCCGGAGACACAGTGGTAGAATGATGGGTACGGAGGAGACCCACCAGCACATATCAGACGTCCATCGGGAGGTGGTGGGAGACAAATCTGAGACCTGGCTCAAGGTCTAAGCTGAAAGCAATTGATCCTGCAAAGCTAAGAATGTAGACTTAGATGCCCCTGCCTTGCATCTGTATTCATGTTTATTTTTCCACTACCTTTTTTTAGGTTTCTAAGAAATATGATAGAAAGGATCAATCTGCCAAATGCAAATCATTTATTAAAGCTTCTATCCAGCATCCTGATCCACTCACCCTCTCTGATCACCAGAACCGGGCAGTGTAGAAACATTAAGATATGTTTATTGTATTATTATGTGTATATTCCTTTCCTCTCAAGTCTAGAACTTGAGCAGCCTTGTTTTTTCCCAAGGCCTTTCCGTACAGCACAAAGTCCTCTAAGTCTGTAGTTTTCATCCAAGGAGAGAGGAGAGGGAAAGAGAGTGTTGCATTTAGAGTGTTTTACCCTTTCACTTTCCTCTCCAAAAGCTGAGGTCCTCACCTCCCATAGTTCCATTGGGAATTGATAATAGACCCTCTCTGAGGATGGGCTAGGCATTTGCTGGCCAGCAAGGACCCTTTCATTACGAAATACAGAAAACAAGTAGCTGGACCTTTAGAATCAATTGCTTGGGAAAATAGAGTGGGAAAAAGTTAAGATGAAATTGTTAACTTTAAGAAGCAAGTTTGGAGTTTCCACTGTGGCACAGTGGGTTGATAATCTGGCTTGGCTCTGTGGAGGTTCTGGTTCGATCTCTGGCCCAGTGCAGTAGGTTAAGGAGCCAGCTTTGCTGCAGCTGTAGCTCTGGCATAGGTTGCAGCTCTGGTTCAGATGCCCAAGAACTTCTATATGCCGAGGGTATGGCCAGGGAAGGGAAAAGGGAAGCAAATTTGTGTCTTAGTTATCAGAAGAATATCTATGTACATTTGAAAGATAGAAACAGTAATGCATCTACTTGGAACACTCAACATCAAACAATTTTTAGGCTGTTGAATGGAATTTGTGGGACCCTTGAAGTCATTTTGCCATATCTTCACACAGGACAGCCTTAGACATAGGCTGACAACCCCACTCTTGGAAAAGAAAGCCAAGAGGGGGCTTGTGATATACAAAGTGAGGTATTAAGGAAATTGACCAATAGATCACTGGAGACATAAAAGTCTGACCACAGGAAGATTGTTTGGTGATCACATTCTTCTAAGTGTAAGGTTTGAGGGTCTAGGGCTATAGGGATGGTGGGAAGAGAAACAAAAATTATTTGACAGACACAAAGAATATATGTTTGTTATTTCTTATATTTTGCTACTTGGAGTTGGAAGAAAATGAGAGACACCAAATTTTCAGGTCCTACTGATTGAGAAGCTGATCTTAGTAAATAGTTGACTTTGGGAAAAGATGACGTCAACCTTAGCTAGTGTCCAGTAATGATGGTTTATTTGTTGGGTGAGTGAGTAATGGGGATGCTGTGTAGGCAGTTAGAAATATATGACTGAAGTTCAAAACTGAGATCATGACAGTGGGTAGAGGTTGTAGAGTCATGTCTGTAGAAGGAATCGAAGCCATAAGAAATGAATAACGTACTCTCTGAGAGAAGGTATGCAGAGCTAGAACACTTGGAAATGGATCTAGAGACTCTCAGAGCAAGCCAGCTTTTTCTGTACAGAGCCAGAGAGTAAATATCTTAGCTTCATGGGCCAAAGGTCTTTGTTGCAACTACTTAAATGTGCCTTGTAGACCAAAAGCATCACTGACAATAGGCAGATACATTGGCATGACTGTGTTCCATATACAAATCTACTACAAAAGTAAGTGACTGTCTGGATTTGCCCTGAAAGCTTTAGTTACTGACCTCTGGTATAGAAACTAAAGCTCCAAGAGGGCAAGGTACACATCTGCTTGGCTCACTACTATGTCTCCAGCACCTTGCACAGCAACTGGCTTATAGTCAGTTGTTAATAGATGTTTGTTGGACTGATGAATGCTGTGGCAGAATAATTATGTCTATACATAGCTTTGTTGGGTCAACCAAAGAAAAGCAGAAGCATTCTAAGAATTATGAGGAAAGTGAAGATTGTATGATATAGACAAATTCAAGAAAACCGTGTGTCAATAAAGAAAAGTCTAGCAACCATGATGACTCCGGTATACTATGAAGAATGAGCAGTTATAACATTTTTTGGCAATTAGTAACAAGTGAGACACTGAAATATAAAAATGAGGATTAAAGATCTCAGGAATGTTATCAAAGAAAGGTTATATCTACACAAAATAATCTGGGTGTTAGGATGCAGATATCTTTATGAGGGAGTCTACATGGTGTAACTTCAATAGTTACTGCCATTAACATTTTAAAATTTTCAGTCAAAAAGATTTGATTGTAATTATGATCCAAAATGTGTGAATTAGGTTTCTATAATTCTAACATGATAATTCTGTGAACTATTTAAGGAGAATCAAAGTTGTTTTTTGACATTATGTAGATAAAATAACCAGCTTGACTAATTTTTAAGTAGTTGTGTTGAAATTTGTCAAGCATTTTCTTTTAGCTATTTTTTCTCCTAAATTTATGAGCTTAACTTTTGTGAATTTCCAACTTCACTTTATGAAGTCTATATTAAAGATATGCTTTAAACATATTTTTTTACAACTAGTGTCCAACATTTACTCCAGATTATCCCACACAGAGCTGATAGAATTACCTCATGATGATTTCAAAGAAAATTTTCTTCTCTAAACACTCATCCCAAGGTAAATTGATGGATTTCTAATGAATAAATTTCAGGAGGAAAACATCAACATTTTTATACTTCAATTCAGAGTATAAATTCCCTCACCCTTAACTGTAGCCACCTGTCATTCTAAGTTTACCCAGTCATTTTTAACAATGGAAAATTATTACTATTTTTTTGGTACAATGTCGACTACCTCTGTGTCATTTTGAAACCTAGTGTGTTTAGTTTGTTATGCCTATGCAAGTGGGAGAAAAACACCACCATAAACATGTCTAATCCTGTCATTGGAGCTTTTCTTGGAATAATTGGAGTGTGATGATGGAGCGGGGAGAAAAAAGGGGATGGAAATTGAGGAAAAGGGTCTCAGCCTGAATTTTCCAAATTGGCTATTTATCTGGTTAATTCTTCATCTTTCCTCATCACCATGTCTGAATTGAGAAAATCTTCCTAATGATAATAAACTATGTCAAGAACAGATGGCTGATTTGATGTGATGAAAATAGCTGTGTCAATTGAGGGTATTTTTTTCCTTACCCATTTTGCTTTTCATCACTCTGGGGTTGGTGGTTCATATTTTTTTTTCTCTTACAGAATTTACCCTCAGCGTAATATAATGTGAATTTCTCCCCAAAAGCAATTGGGACCCTTTTCTCTGAAAGAAAGAAAGGAAAAGTGGCTTTTAAAGAAAAATTATCACCTTTCCCGCCTTTTCTGCTTTAGTTAAGTTACTTTTGGAAGGATCAGTTTACGACAAATGTTTAGTGTCAGGAATTTTGCAGTTTCATAGGCCCTGACAGCTTGGCATGAAAAGAGGTGGCATTATGTCAGTTGTAAATGAGTATGCTATTTACATACTAATTAAACTTTGCACTAGTGGGGTGAAAGAATGTCATTTGGAGCACCCCACTTGTTCTGTTTATATCATTGTTGTCTATTTAAACAGTCTATTGTTTGCCATGTCACAGCCTCATCCCCTAAATGCCATTTTTGTAACCTTGCACTGCTTTAAAAAATATTACCCCACTGCTTGGCAAATCAAAAGAAATCAGCATATCTCAAAGCAAAGGGAATTTCCAGGTTCACCTTACTTCATAATAGCACTGAGTTTGGTGATGATAATGATGATGATGATAATGATAGTAAGAGCTTTTATCAGTTGTTTCCTCTATGCCCTTTCTATGGCATTTTGCTAAATACTTTTTATGTCTTAACCACTTAATCTTCAAAGTAAGGTGGGAATGGTTATTACACCCCTTTTCACTCCTGAGGAGGTTGTGCACAGTCTAGAGTGAGGACATCAGGACTCCAGCGTCTGTGCTGTTATCCACTGTAGGATTCTGCTTTCTTCTCTGCTGTACCAGTGACACAGAGAGTGCCCCACTGCTGTTAGATATGTCCAGGGTTACTGAAAATATACCAAGGGCAGATATTTCATTCGTCATCTAAGTCCACTTACTTAAGGAGGGACATGATAAACAATAAAGAACATATGCATAATGTCCAGAATATTGTATTCCTTACTTACATCAGAATTCTGTCGCTAATCCAGGCTCACGATACATACATATTACCCAGTGCCTTTCAGTTGCATTTTATCCTGTCTTATACCAAGGCAGGCAGGCCACCCCCATCTGTTAGTGATGCTGTACCATAGAATTCCACATTTGCTCTAAGAAACTGACTCAGGAATACTGATAGTGCCTGTTAGTTCTTAAAATAAAAAGTTATTACTAGCCTATTGAGCTATTTTATTCTCCTGCTTCACATCTGCGGAAGGTGGTTTATTGGATTTGGCTAAAAACATTTTTTCTCACTGGCTAAGGAGCAGAATCAACATTACGGCATACCTGTGTGGGAGGTGGCTTAACACGATTTGCAGTGATAAAGAGCAAGATCAGAACTTTTCCTGGCTGGCTCTGCTCAAATGAGCTCACCATCCCTGTGGATATTTATACCCCAGTGTTCAGAGTGCAGAGTTGGCATTCCTTGGCATTGTCAACAGAGTGCTGGTCTCTACTTCCTTTTTCTTTAAAAATGTCACAAACAAAAAGCCTAGATACTTGACATTGAAATAACTTGCCAAGAAAGAGTTGAACATATGATCCTTTATAGCTTTTTCCTCACTATTTTCAACAAGCTTCAAGGTTGAAATAATTCCATAATAGAGTCAAAAATCCCAGGGAGGAAAAGAAAAAAAAAAAAAAAAAATATATATATATATATACTTCAGCTCTCCATCATTCCACCACCATGGCATATTTCATGAAATGTGACAAAGTTTTGCTCCACAACCTTGCCAAAGGAAAAAAAAAAATCTAAATTTTAAGCTGATAACTTGAATGGTTCCAGAGATATCAACTTATGAAAAGTCACAATTTCGTATTGTGCTGAAAAGCCCCCTTACAACACAGGGACTACCAGCACTCTTTAATATCCAGCAGAGCCCCCTGCTGTGCTTTGTCAGTCACTAGCAACATCCAAGTCTTCCCCTAAAAGTAATTCACACTTTTTTCACAACACTGTTGCTTTAATTACCACTGAACTCTGCTGATGCTCAGGCAGGCCTGGCAGGACCAAGGGAGGGTCAGAGCCACAAAAGAAGCAAATAGCTTTTTTCCCTCCTTACTTTATTATTAACAACCCATCTTTGATGGAAATGTTCCTAGTTCTGAGGCCCAGACTTAACTCTGGGTCCCTTGGCGTATTCATTATCAAAAGAGAACTGCAGATGCCATTCAAAGAGAGAGACAGAGAAATATTACCTACAATCCTAATTAGAAATTAGAAATTTTGGTAAAGAACAGACATAGCTATTCAAAACTGGGAAACAATGATTGCCTTTCTCCTGTAGCTTTCATTTTATGCAAATGAACATAAATTTCATACCCAACTGTCTTGCTGGACAAATGTCAGTTTATCTACTTATTTACTGCAAGCTCTTTTTTCAGGATTAGTTGACACAATAAATCATGTACCAAAGGAAACCACAGAACTGCCAAAATCTACCAATGCAAAAAAGTGATACAGAGAGCCTCTGCTTTATAAATAATATGACAGCAATATGATAGACACAGTATCTTATGTGTCTAAGGCACCTTTCATTGCATATCACACAATATTTCTCCAATAAAACTTCCTCTGTGAAACCAGTATTCACAGTCTCCTTCTATATAGAAAATGAGGATGCCTCTCAGTAAACTTCATACATACTTTTAGGGAAGAAATGAATAGGTCCGTAACCTTAAGTAAATGACTTAAAGGATTGCTAAGCTTTCTCCTGGCTCGAAAATTCCATGCTTAAAACACTATCATTTAAAGTCCCACGGAGTTCCCATAGTGGCTCAGAGGGTTAAGAATCCAACATAGTGTTTATGAGGATGTGTGTTCAATCCCTGGCCTCGCTCAGTGGGTTAAGGATCTGGCATTGCTGCAAGCTGTGGCATAGGCTGCAGATGCAGCTTGGAGGCAGCATTGCTGTGGCTGTGGTGTAGGCTAGCTGATGCAGCTTTGATCCCCCTAAACTGGGAATTTCCATAGGTGCAGCCATAAAAAGAAAAAAAAATGTCACACTGTAGGTTTGTCTAAGCCCCTTTAAGTAATTAATGCTACTGTTGTTTATCATTTACTGATTTATGATCTGCTTTGTCAACACAGTGCAAGGTTGGGTTTGGCTGAAAGTATGGTGCTATGATAAATTAATGAATATAGGTGAAACAACCACTGGGTCCTATTGTAGACCTATTGACTCCTATGACTTGGTCCCAACCTTTTTATATAGATATCCTTACTCCCATCTATGTAAATCCTATGGTTCAAAACTGACTGATCATCAAAATTTTCTGGGGAAGGAGAGCATTTAATAAATACAATATCTCGGCAATGGGGTATAGAATCTATTGCTCTAAAGGGTTCTTGGAGCTTCAGATAATGTTCTAGGTTTGGACAGTTTTCTTGAACCAAACTTTTCTGCTGATTTTTTTTTTTTTTACTTTCAATGCCTGTTTCCCAGCATCTTCTATAGAGAGCTTACTAATCTTTCTAAGTCCTAGTTCCAATAGCACACATTTCATGCAGCATTTGCTGACTTCTTCAGCTGGTAACAGTCCCTGCCTTCTCAAAACCTGGGAGTATTAAATACCTTCCCCTAAGACTTAAACCTTCTATGACAAGTTGCCATTACACGTTTTTCTCTTTCTCTTTTCTCATATATTTATCTTATTAAAATATAAGCTTTTTCATCCAAGATGTAGGTTATAACATTTGTCTTTGAATTCACATTATATAAAAAGATACATTCCAACTGTCTATGGAATGCATGGCTGAATTTAATTTTATGTAGCATGTAAGACTGCAAACCAAGTTGAAATGACTAGTTTCTGTTCATATATTTATTTATATGACACAAACACAGTGTAGCATACTGAATTTTTCAAAGGTACCTGAACTAATATATATTCCTTCCTACATGTTTTTTAAAAAAATGTTGACAAATATGTTGAAAGATTACCCCATTGAGAGGTGGGGTCTATGTTCTCTCACCTCAAACCTGGGCAGATGTTTAGAACTGCTTCAAATAAAAATAATGTGATGACGGTGACCCTTTGTGACCTCTGGAGCTGGGTCACTAAAAGGTAACTCAGTTTCTTCCTGGATCTCTCTTTTTGGGAGTCACATATTGAGCACCCAGAAGTGACACAGAAGGAGTCTGGCTGCTCTGGAGCCTTCATGGTGATGAAAAGGAGTCCTGATGCTTTCGACTCTCAGCATTTTTGATGGGACCCCAAACACCATGGAGCAGAGAGGAGCCATCCTAACTCTGCCCTAATTCCCGACACACACAATTCCATAAGCACAATATATGGCCATTTTATGCCACTATATTTTGGGGTAATTTGTTAACTCAGAAGTAGTCATTGGAACAACTAATCCCAGAGATCCAAAATGAGCAAGATAAACTATATCTCTGCTCTTATGAAACTTGTATTCAATGACAAGAAGCTAAAAGGAATACACAAACAAGATAGAACCCTCTCATCTTGTTGAACTATTCTGTTCATTTTTAAACAGCTTTATTGAGGCATTCCTGACATATAATAAACTGCATATATTTAAAGTATAATATTTGATATTTTGACCTATAGATGCATCTATGAAACTGTCAACATTGTCAAGAGAATGAACATATCCTTCACCCCCGCAAAGTTCTTCCTGTCCCTTTGTAATCCTCTCCTGTGTTCATGCAACTGCTGATCTGCTTTCTGTCCCTTTAGATTCATTTGCATTTTCTAGAATTTCATATAAATTGAAATTATAGAGTTTACTCTCTTTTTTTACTTTATCCATTTGTGTTGTTTCTAGCTTTTAGCTATTACAAATACAGCTGTTGCTCCAAATAGCATGTACAAGTCTTCATATGGACATATACCTTTTTTCCTTTTTTTTTTTTTAGTAAATACCTAGGACTAGAATGGCTTCTCCTCTGTACCATAGCACAAGAACTCTCTCAAGTAAGAAAGGGCAATCTTAGGGCTTATCTCGTATGTTTTCTGTCTCTCAGAAATCAATCACTTTAGTTACTTAATGTCTAATGTTTTAAAAACTGCATATATATATATATATATATTCTTCTTTATTTATAGTTGTTTCAGGTGGGACAGTAAATAATGTGGTCCTTGTTACTCCACCTAGGTTAAGGATTTAAGAGGCAGAAGAATATTTGCTTCCTCTTTGTGTCTCCTAGAAATCTGCTTTACAAATGCAGTTGGGTTTTTGTGTTGTGAAGTAGAAGGCCTTTAGAGTCTGTCATAACGTCTGGTTTTGACTCAGGGTTCTGCACGTATTAGCAGAACTTGTGACTTTGGACAAGTTACTTCCTTCTCTAAGTCTTGGATTTCTCATCTTTGTAATAATAATAGCAATAATAACAATAACAGAAGAAAAGATAATAATAAAAATAATAACCATTTCATAAGATTGGTGTAAGGTTAGAAGAGAACTTACTGTGAAAAATACCAAGCATAATGTCTGGAACATTATAGGTGCTGAATAAATGTTAATGATTATCATTGATAGAATTTTAGGGACAGATCTCAAAACAGTGAGAAATTGTGTCAAACTTTGGATGAAAGGAACATGGCAAATAGCCATAATATCATTGTATGGAATACCTCGTAATAGAGGTGGTTCCTCACACACTCTGAACAAAGGCTTTGGGTTTCATTGCCTTTTCCAAATCCCGTCACTAGAGAATTGACATTCTGCAACCTTTACACACAAAAGCTTTGAGAAATTCAGTCAAATCATGTTAGGGATCTGGGAAAAGAACTTAAATTCGGTCAACAGAAATGATCCTCTCAGAGAAATTTGTTCTATCCACTAGGGCTGAAGGAGGTAGATGTGATGTGGAATCTAATGCAATTTGTCGAGTAAGTTTACAGAGGAAAGCTCTCCATTTTGAACTGATTGAGAGTTTTCTGATTGAGCAAGCTATATTATAGCCAGATGAGTAGGCTAAGGCAGAGGACCAGCTTCTTAGGTTCAATTTTCTGGTAAATTCAACAACCTTTAATTAGGACAATACTGAATAGCTAGTTAAACCGCACGTGTGTGTGTGTGTGTGTGTGTGTGTGTGTGTGTGTGTGTGTGTGTGTTATGTGTGTAGGTGTGTCGTCAATGGAGAAATTAAGAAGCATCTCAAAGTTTTTCCTTTGCTTATAGCAATTTGAATCTTTATGCATGAACCAGTAGGTATGGACCATGTGGTCTGCATGGGAGTTTTAAAGATCTTCAGCTGCACAAAATTTTAAAAGATAAGTGTTAAAAGAAAAAAAAAAAACTATAACCACTTTTCAAGGACTCTTATTGAAAACCTGACTAGATCAAATGCAGAGTCTCCATATGCTCTGAATTGACTGGGGCCTCCTGATACTGCCAGGCTGTGAGTCTAGTGAAGCACAAAAGAGAAGCTTTGGGGCCAAAACAGGATATATGGGTTGTAGGAAGATATTATTTTTACTTTGTGCAATACTGTTTTCAGAACCAGGCAAAAGCTGCCCCTGCCTTGAGCCATGTGCTTTTCTGGGCCTGTTTTGTTCCTTCTCTAGCCCTTTATAATCCTCCTTAAAGGGTCAAGTATCCAAAGTACCAAGGGACATTCCTAACCAGCTACTGAACACTTGCCTGCTTTGAGGCCAAGCTCTGAATACCCCAGACCTCCTAAATTCCTACCCCAAAGGCCCCAAGCCCACTTGTAGGGACTGTGCAGGCCTTTGTCTTTAGTCCAGTCTCTCAGAAGTAGAACTTTGGCCTCTGCACCCATGAGAGCTGGCTGTGCACTGAGCATGGAAATGTAGGAAGACGTTCACATGCACATGAACACTTTCACAGCCAAAGGATGAAAAGAGCAAGACATGAGTCAGGAGATGGAGTCAGGTTTCCCTTTTCTGTCAACTCCAGCACAGACCTCCAAGAAGCCCAAAGATTCTAAACTGATGCTTGGACTTCTCAGTTGTTACTACAAGATAGGAGGATAGATTCTATTTTTGTCAACACTTTACTAGACTGATTTTCAATGTTAAAATATTTTGAGGAGTTCCCGTCGTGGCGTAGCGGTTAACGAATCTGACTAGGAACCATGAGGTTGCAGGTTCGAGCCCTGGCCTTGCTCAGTGGGTTAAGGATCTGGCATTGCCGAGAACTGTGGTGTAGGCCGCAGATGTGGCTCAGATATGGCGTTGCTGTGGCTGTGGCATAAGCGGCAGCTGCAGCTCCAATTTGACCTCTAGCCTGGGAACCTCCATATACCACAGGTGTGGCCCTAAAAAGCCAAAAAAAAAAAAAGGGAGGGGGAACCAAAATATTTTGATATATAGTAATATGGACCTTGAATTCTTCCTCTAGACCCTTCAATGTTAGGAGTAATCCTTACTTTGTGACATTGTCCCAAACAGGTATTTCCTTCTCTCTTTTGCTTATCTACTTCATGTACAATGGTAAGATAAAATAGAGGTCAGAGGGACAAAACACTGATGAATCAGCCAAATTCTTTTGTCCTAAGGTGACTACTTTATGATGATCTGTTTTGTACTTGACACTTCCACAGCCCTTACAGGAAATGTAATGAACTGCTTTCCTCTCTGGCATCTTCAAAGGAGAGAGTCAGCTTCAGAATTCCTGGATCCTTAGTCAGTCTTAGTATCTCCTTTATCTATACAGACTGCTTGAAATTCTCCCGATGGTGCATGGGTGCCAGTTTTTGATTTGCCCCTCAGAGAGGCCATGTGATCTGATGACTTCTGTCACTATTTTCCTTCATCTTCCTTCTAAGAGCCCAGTGCTCTTGTTACCCACCACTTATATCTGGTGAGGTGGGGCGGGTTCTTCTCCACACATGCTGACTTCCTTCTTTTCTACCTGGTTCACACTTACACCTTCTTCAACTTCAACATCTCAAGACTTCTCTCTTCTTGGGAAGACCTACCTATTGTCATAGGGAAAAAGTATATTTGGAGTCATATAAAATTAGATTTCAAACCAATGCTTTGTTAATTACTGACTTTTGCATCTCACATAGGTCACTGAACCTTTCAGATCCTCAGTCTGCCAGCAAACAGATATAAAACAACTTTTTCACATGTATGTTGAGATGACTCAATGATAATTGACATAAAGCAATTGGTGGGTTTCTAGGTCATTCCTAGGTCCCTATAGCACTTCTTCCAGTATGTGTTCATAATTTTTATAACAAACCCCAGAGTAGCTGGAACAATGTAAAGACATAAGGCCATAAGAAATTCTAATACATTTGAAGAAGGGTTACTAGTTTTTAGTGCCTGGATTTTAGAGTCCGTTCAGAAAAATATGCTGAAGAGGTAGACTGAAACCAAATTGGGACAGACATTTTAAATTAAGTGAAGAAGTTTGACCTACCTGTGATTTCTTAGAATTCCTGGAGTCTTTCTAACTTCATTAGATGAAACATTATTAAACATCTTAGAACACCTCAACTTGGTGATAGCATGTTACCAGGGAAAGTGTTGGGATTTTGCTGCCTACAACCATGCAACAGCTTAGTTACCAAAGCATGCTTGCCAATCCATCAGTGATAGGTTCTGAATAAATTTGCTATGTTAAACATGGCATTATGCTTTGGAACAAATGAGTCTTCTTAATTCCCATTTTCTCCCAAACTAGACAAACTGCCTCATCAGGATTTTCAAAATGAAATTCCTCCCAATTGGGGCTACTAATGTTTTAGCCACATACCCAGTTGGAGTTACTCCAGTGTGCATGTGCTCCTTGCGAAAAGGAAGAAGGCAAGCTGCCAATCAAAAGACTAGTTGCATGTTGCAGGCACAGACCAGACTGGTTGGTGATAACTGCTGGCATAGTGCCCAGCACAGTGCCTTGTACACAGACATGCTCTAAAAATGCTTGGGGGTCTGATCAAGCCTTCCATATTCCAACTAAGAGTCCTCCTTTGAAGATGTGACATTGGTTCAACCTAGAACTAGAAGGAAGGCAGCAGTATGGACAGTCTCCAATTAGCTAGAAGATTTTAATCTGCTTTGCAGAACTAATCGAATGGTTGTGCTTCCCCAGTGTTCACATGAATTGCACCCTAGCTGGAGGTTAACGGACTAAACAATAGCGGCAGCAATTAAGTGGATGTAAATGAATGTGATAGGCTAATTCTCACAAGGAGAACATCAATGTGTCAGTGTCAATGCACTGGTGCCTGGAATGAAAGAGGAATTGACTGGGATGAAGGTAATATGTAGCAATTTCGTAGGGACGTCCAGGCTTCAACTTGACTAGTTGGGAAATTCTTTGGATGTAGGCAGGAGGAATAAAAATAAGTAATGACAACATTCCTTTTCTGTATATCCTCTTGTGGGAGGGTGAGAAAGAAAATGCCACACGTTCACAGAAATGCATTTAAGGTATTATACCTCGTGGTATACCTTAACTATGAAATAGATTGTTGGATGTGGAATTGAGTAAAACATAAATCTACTTACTATAAGGAGAGGGACAGTTTCATAACCTGGCAAGCTGAGAATTCAAAAGAGGACAAACTTCCCTGGCCTTTTTCATATTTGGAAACGGAGACTGGTGGACAGAATAAACAGACTATAGCAGTTTATTGCTGCAGGGTTTCAGCAGAGTCTAGAAAAACAGAAGTGAGAACTTCAGGTTTTGCCCAAGTTCTGTTCTTCAGCACTTTGATGCTTTTAGGAAATTTCCACATCTGTAGAATAGAGTGTGGGGCTTAGAGGGAATGTGAAATCTGTGAAGGTTCTGTCAGTTCTTTCTGATTAAAGCATCTGCAAACATTATGTGAGCTGTTTGAAAGAAAAGTATTGTATGAATATAATGAATAGAGTCCGATGCCCTGCCTCCTTCTTCTTGGGTCATCTCAAAGGACCTCTGAAATCCACTGAGTGAAGAAAGTTCTGTGTCCACTCTTCAGACAGGGGGTGAACTGCCCTCTACCTTTCCTCATCAATCTGCAGAGGGCATTCATGGGTGTATTAGCTCCCTGGTCCTCAATGGACATATCACAGATGGGCCCACTTACTATCACAATGAACAGCTTGTCAAAAGTCAAATGATGGAGAAGAGTAGACCAGTTATGAAGAAAGAGAATCACAATACAAAACTTGGGGTAAAAAGTCTTCTGCTGAAGAGTCATTTCTCAAAGGGCAACTGAGGCATTAGAGTAAACCAGGGGAAACAGGGCAAGATGAAGAGACTGGTAGTTTGAGAGAATGAAAAATAAATAAAACAAAGCAAAACATCTATTACATGGAAAAGAATGGTGGATGTATTTATTTATACTTTAAGAATTTCAGATAGTAAAGAGAAAATTTGCTCATGGCTAAAAATGGACCAGACGTGTGAATATTTCCTTTGTTTTGGCTCAAATTCCAATTCCTATGTTAATGTAAAGGATATGAAGGAAGGAAGGAAAGATGGAAGGAAGGAAGGGAGGGAGGAAGGAAGGAGAGAAAAAGAAAAAGTAAAAAAAGAAAAGAAAGAGGTCTAGGGTAAAACCTGTGACCGTTGTAAATGTTTGAAAACTGCCTCTGATATGGGTGGATATTGGTTCATTTTCCTAACAATAACATAAGAGGTATATAATCTATGACTATTCAAGGGTGATAAACCAGAATTGACAGCAATATGTGGCCATTAATGCCAAACACTAGCCCATGCAGTCTTTGATCTTTATCTAAGATAAATTAATTACATAGATTATTGAAGATAAAATGATTAAAATGGATAGACTGGCCATATTGAAAGCCATTCCAGTGGGCCTGTGACAATGCTTACATAAAACTTTTTTTCTAGGGGCAAAATAGACTTACAGGATTTGTTGTAAATTCAAGTTTTTTTCAGCCCAAATCCCATGCATGTCTTTCTTTTGGGTGAACGGTAGCATGTTCTCTTTATTTAGAGAATGATAACAGAGCTGTGTCATTCAGAGTATGGATTTTGATGCCTGAACCAGGTGTGCTCATAGGACTGATAGTATATACACAGCAAGTATACACCATCCTAGTCTTTTGCAGTTTGGCAGATGACTTATTAGCCTCTTCTAGAACTCAACACATTTTTTTCAAGTTTTTAGGATTCTGTTCCAACTGCTATAGACTGACTTATCCATGTGCGATGTGAGGTTAATGAGAAAAGACAGGTTGCTTTTTGACCTCAGTGTGTAGAAGCCACCGAGCACACTTTCCCAGTTTCCATTACCTTGACACTCACTTCAGTATACAAGTGCACAGGTTTGATATGAAATATACCTCTCCTGTGCACTTGGAAATGTGTACAGACTCATTCGGGTTGAAATCTTCAGACTGGGTTCTTGCAACATTCCGTCTAGCTCTGAAAATTCTAGTGAAGTGAACTCAACTGAAGCTAGAAGCTTTCTAATGGACCAACAAAAACACTTCTAGGGAACAAGAGGGACTTTTCAATAGTCTTGTGTGGAATTTTAAAAAATGCAATCACAGTATTTAATAACTTACCAGATGAAAAGAGTGAACACAGTCATCCTCTCTTCTGCCCAATCCCCTCCCCCCATGATCTTTATTAGCTTTGTCCTGACAATCTGACCTTCCTGAGCTTTACCTGGTCCTGACAGCCACATAAAAGCCACAAACAAATAGGAAACCAGTGCAGCCTTTTCAGATTTAGGATCATGTTCAAGCTTATGAATCAGATTTTTCTATGTGTGGACATGACAACTATGGAAAAACTGTAATTTAGGACATATTCTCTTTATCCTTTTATGTAGAATTTCACTTTAATGTGATGCAAATGACAGTAAGAAATACATTCAGTGAATGTTAAAGCCTTCCCATTAAAAATTCTGTATGCATTTTACATTCTAATTCATGTACAGTCAAAAACCCTGATAAAATCACAGTGCTGATTTGACTGCTGCACTTATCGTATTAATGAGGATACTTTATGCCTTTTGAAAATTGGGATATGGTCCATTATGTGATTGTAAATGATGTGATTGTATCACATAAATTTGTTATTCAATCCCACCCCTCCCTCCAGTCAGCTTTGTATATAAGAAGATTCATTGGTGAGCCAGAACCAAGCCTGGAAAACTGAACTGCAAATTAGACTTTTCTTCTTTTGTCTTTATTTCCATTTATAGAAAAGAATATAATAAACATGCGTGTGTGTGTGTGTGTGTACGTGCTTTTCTTCTTATTATTATTCTTTTTAAAAATTTCCTTAAAGCCACAGGGAAAAACTTACCAAGGAAGTCAAAATGAAAAAAGGAAGCAGCCGGGCCTGAGACTCCCAGAGGTTTGTAGCCCTTTCCCCACCAGCCACCACAGTCTCCTTCCACTTCTTGGCCAGTTATGGATTGACTATTGCTGGGAAATCTCCCCTCCTCTCTTCTCACGACAAGTGAAAGCTTTGAGAACTGTTCTTGGCTAAGGTTTCCTGCTTTTGAGTTGTGTTTTCATGCCTGCAAATCTGAACTCCTCTTCCTATTGATTTATTTTTCTGTCTTGCCTGCCTTATTATTCATCGTTACCCCTGGGAGCACCCAGTGGGGATGATCTGTGAACACAGATGCCAGAATCCTTTGGCTTCTTTCGGCCCCTGTACCTTCTGTTTCTGAATCTGAGGCATAGATGACTACCTTGGTAAAGGTCAAAGAGCTACTTTTTTTCCCCTCCTGTCCATCACTAACGACACAGATGCCTCACCTGACATCAACATCTCCAAAGTCCCCACAGAACAAATTAGAGCGCTGACCACAGAAGTGGCTTCAGAAACCTCATATTAAAACAAAGGAGGCGACCCCCAGCCCACGGCAAGGTGGAGGAATAGCTGTCACAGCCTCCCAGCCTCCCCCAATTACGCTCTTAATTGTCCCTTTAATGATGGTCCCTCTTCTTACCTTGTGATTATCCCAGAGAATCCACAGATGGAGGTGTCTTCTGCTTGCCCAGTCCCTGGCAATTGTCAGTTGTTGCCTGTACCTCTGTGTTTCTTAAACATTATGTTTGGTTTGAGATTCCTGAGCACTTGTAAGCTGGACCTTTCTTTTTCTTTATTCCTGCAAAAAAAAAAAGAAAAAAAAGAAAAGTTATCTCTTGTGGCTAAACCCAGAGGAAGTGGCAATACCCTTCACAAAGGTGTGGAGTCCTAGAGTTCAGAAATTCAAATTCCCAAGTTCTTGTCCCCTACCTGGCAAGCTTCCATTTTGGACTCTTGCTCTTATTCACCTTGGAACCTGACCTTTAGGCTTCATCAAGCTCTGTATTTTCCCAGAGCTCAGCTGTAGTGAATGAAACTGCTTTTTTTCTTCCCCCAAAGGTCTACCTCTGTCATGCTATAACATCAAAAATAAAATAGAGTATCACATGTTCCTTCCACCCTGTCCTCGTTCGAAAGGAGAGATGCCGTAGGGAATGATTTGCATAGAAGAACAAAAATAATATTATAAATTTTATTTTGTTAATGGCTTATGGGGAAAGGTAAGTTGCTTGACTGTGATATACCAAAGGATCACAGGGGGGCCTTTCATGATGGGAGGTAGGTTTTTTGCCTTATTTCAGATTCAAGGCCAATAAGAACTTTATACAATCTTCTGGACAAAGCTTGATACATCCTAATCTCTGCAAATCCACTCTGTTCTGTTCACCGCTCTTCTTATTAATCAGTTCTACAGAGCTGTACCCTTCTCAGTACCGTTACACACACTGCATTTTTATGCTCTGTTACTGAGTGGTCTTTTCTATATTTTTGCTTTATCTTGCATTCAATTACTCACAGCTTGGTCTATAGAATCAGATACCATCACTGCCTCCATTTAGGCAACTGCATATTATGTCATCTTGCTTCATATATTTTACTTCTCTCTCTTTTAGGAGGAAGCTCGTTTGAGAAGCCTTGGCTCTGCCTTTGGGGAGGAATTATTTACCTTATTTCATTCAGCCTGAAATTTGTCTCCTCACTCCCTTTGTTAATAAAAATTAAAAAAAATATATTTACATCTCCTCAGATCCTATTCGTTAGCTCAATTGCCTAATTGTTGTAGTTTTAAGAAAGACCAAGTCATTTTCTTGCTTTTGATCACTGTTGGTCTGTATTATGGGTTCCACAAAGCCACACTCACAAGTCTGCCTACTTTCTTCAGGAAGCTTTTCTATTTCACTCTGATGTGCAGCATCGTAGACGTGGTCCATTTCCCTTTCACGCATAGGAAATATGGCTAAACAACCCCCCAGCCCATAAGGGAGCAGGGAAAGATATGAGGCCTGGAAGGATTTCTTTTCACCTTGGACTCTATATCTGAGCCTGAGGGCAGCTTAGCCCACCTGGTTCTATAGGAACGTGCCCTGATTTTTCTTCCCTTGTCTTTTCTAGTGTCTTCAGAGTCCCTTACATTTTCCTAAGATGGATCTCCCCTTTTCTTTGTGACAATGCTGAGTAAATCAGGGTGTGGAATATTACCCATGCAAACCACTTTCTGAGAGGTATTGCTGGGTGAAGCCATGCTGTTCATATGCTATTCTATACCCAACTGTGGATAATAACAGAATTGATTTTACTGGAGGAAAGACAAAGGGACCTCAGGGCTGCTCTCTGAATTACTTTGTTCTCAGGTTATTCTGCTCTGAATGGTAAGCTCTCTCACTAAAATAGTGGGTCACATTTAGCTTCCTTTATGGCAAATCCCTTGTGGGGAACTTCTGGCATTGGGGTGTGAGGTGTTACTGTTATGTGTGTTGTGTGTGTGTGTTATCAGGTTATAATGTGAGTAAGAGTAAGCTTGTGTTTGCAACTCCCCCTAATTTTTTAATTATTCTATTAAGAAAATAAATATTAAGCTAGAGACTAAAACTTGGCTTTCAGATCCTCTAAAAGTTGAATTTGAAGAAGATGAGTGTTGAATAAATTGTAATATGACCACACGTAAACCAACTTACATAAATTATAAGGGCAATACTGCTAAAAGCCACTATAAACTGAATGGTTAATACTACTCATGCACGTTCCAGTTGCCTCATGATTATTAATTCACTAAATCCTTACAACAACCCCATTAGGCATGTCTTACTATTATCCCTATCTTACAGAGGTAGAAACTGAAGTAGAGAGAGAGGTTATTTTCTTTGTTCCAAGACATAAGTGGAAGATTCAAGAGTCAAACCAAGTACACTGGCTCCTAAGTCTTGACTTTTAAACACTATACTTGCTTTTTCACTGAGAGAAAAATCTATAACTTCTTGTTTAGTGAGCATACAATCAAAAAGATATTTTACACATAATTTAACGGAAATTCCTTTTGTTTTGTTTTGTTTTGTTTTTAGGTCCTCATCCATGGCATATGGAGTTTCCCAGGCTAGGGGTCTAATCGGAGCTGTAGCTGCCAGCCTCCACCACAGCCACAGCAACGCCAGATTTGAGCCACGTCTGCGACCTACACCATAGCTCCCGGCAACGCCGGATCCTTAACCCACTGAGCAAGGCCAGGGATCGAACCCGCAGCCTCGTGGTTCCTAGTCGGATTTGTCTCCACTGCGCCACGACGGGAACTCTGGGAAATTCTGATGAAATAATGTGCAACTGTAATGGTACCTTATTTGTGATTCTTTCAAGCATAGTATCCCTTAATGTTAAAATAGCAACTTATCGCGAATAATGTACAGAATTCAGGAAAGTTAACAATATTAATGGCGGTTGTCTTTAAACAATAACAAAAAAAATTAAATCTGGTGTACTTGTTATATGATTCCTTGCATGATTACTTTCAATTTACATCTTTGTCTCACTCCTTACATTCTGTCGATGCTTACTGATGCTTTTATGAAGGTGAGAAGGTACACACCCATTGACAGCGTCTCTGGAAAGTATAGAGAAGAATCAACAAGAAGTCTCGGATTTTGCCGGTGCTTAAAATGTTCACTACCAGACATGTGTTCCGAGGCTGAGCTTCACAATCAGGGGTTTTCAAAGAAAGATGGTGAAAGTTTAAGAGTCCACCCTCATACCAACTTTCTGGACATTGTTCATGTCAGATCAGATTCTTTACCTCACTGCCCTAGAGCTGCCATGAATGTTCTGGGGCTTCCTGCATATACACAGACAAAGAATGCATTGGATGTCCTGGAATTTTGAAAGTTCAAGGAATATTGGATTTTATATATTATCTATTCCTTGCTGAAGATAACTTGCTTCTAGATCATATACATTAAGAATAGGGAATAGAATGTTCTGTTGATCTTGAGCAAATGTTATCTGTTGCCTTGTATGAATAAGCATTAACTTGGTAGTCAGGAAATACAAATTAGTGCAAGTTAGCATAAGTATCACAAAGCTTTTGGTGGTGGTGGGGCAAAGAATTCTTTATATCTGGTTTTGGCTCAATTCACTATTGAATCAATACATCAGATCAAGAATAAGTGGAGCCCCAAAGTCAAACCATCCTATCAAATAATTATCTTTAATTAATATAATTATTGATCATGTAGTAGAAGTCATTGTCTAGATGATATAAGGCTTTTAGGATTTCATGGGAATGCTTTACAACTTAATTATGTTTCCCTGGGAGATTATAACATAATTCAATTTATTTTTCCCATGTGTTTCATCAATCATTATGTGAATATGAGGAGTATCAGAATCTCATTTCTATGTCAATTCCTGCAGAATTTACACAAGTAGCACAGAGCTGATTAGAAGAAGACAAAGTCCATCCCACACGGGGATGATCCCCTTCATCACTGTAGTGCTGGTGCTGTATGCTGCTGGTTTATAGTATGCGGCGAGGCTAACTCCAAAAAGCCTGAGATAGCTGTGTTCCAGCTTTCAGAGCAGACCATATCAAGGCCTATGAAAGTTTCCTTCTTAGATATGTTAGGAGCTGTGTTCTTCTCTGGGTTTTGGTTTGCTTAGCCAAGGAGGCAGATGTTGCCTAAGCTTCCTTAGACTTGCAAAGCTCAGCGCTCTGGTTTTGCTTGCAGTTTAGCTATCCCCGTATCTACAGTGATGTGTCTCTAAGTTTAAGGTCCTTAGGAATCCCTGGGGATCTTGTTTGAATGCAGAGTCTAGTGAGTCTAGGTGGGACCTGGGCTCCCACCTTTTACAAGCTCCCAGGTGATGCTGGAGCTGTGGGTCTGTGAGCCACACTTCTAGTAGCAAAGGGCAAATGAGGCACAGGGTCAATGGGGGGGAAAGGCCAGCTCTTCATCTTCCTTCGGTAATGCATCCATTCGCTTCCCTCCCAGGACTGGGATTCTACACTTCCTTCTTCACAGCACTGCAAGACACCTCCTCTTTCTATTTCCAACAAGCAGAAATGGGGTTTCAAGAAGACTGAGTGCGTCCACATGGAGCACCAAAATCCCTTCTCCAAGAAGGAAACCACAGAGCTTATCAGGAAAGATGTGTGCCTCTAATGTTAGCCATTGCCAGGCTGCTGAACGATGAAATAAATGAGGTGGAGTTTAATTTTAGGGTCTACAAATTTGTAATGTGTTCATCATTCCTGTTGCCATTTTGCATGGCAGGATGAAGTTGACTGACATGTTTTGTGAGGAGAGTTGCATTTGAGTTCTGGTTTAATGAAGCACTTGCATCCCCTCCCTCCCATCCTCTGATCTCCGCTCTCAGCCATGAGAGAGAGAGATGCCACTCTGGTGGAGGTTTTCACAATTGGAAACTGCCTCCCTTTTACCTTCCTAGGGGCGGGCTCTGGGGGATTTTCCCAAGCCGGACCGCAGGCCGGTCTCCCAGCAGAGGGCGCACTGCCCCAGTGCCTTGGCCCCGGAGCAGTTCCCTCCTCTTCTGGGGTTGACCGCTCTCCCAGTAGGCTGATGAGGGTTGAAGGAGGATCGGAAATAGGCTATCACCAAGAGAGATGGAGAACATTTAAAGGGAGAAAATCAAATCAAATCATTTCAGATCTGAATCAGTGACTTTCAAAATGAAAGGTCTACCTGCTTACTGTTAGTGGGCAGCTTTTCCTAATTCTTAGCTCTTCCAAAACTAACTTTTCTTTCTTAAAGCTTCCCTGAACCTTGCATTGTCCAGCATTTGTATCTTTCACTTTAATGAGTGCTAAATAAGAATTATATAAAGAATTTTAATAATTCTCACTGGATAGTTAATTAAGCAGTGAGAAGTCTTTAGAACTGTTACTCTTCCTGCCTTTTACAGACAAGTGCTTCCGCAGATTCGAAGGAAAGAGGTCACATTTATGCATATATATAAAATGATGTGTGGGTTAGTAATTTTTCTCAGTAACGAATGGCCTCCCTAACGAGCTGAAATAGTGAAATAAAAATCCACCTTTTTGTGGCCCACTTTCTCTGAACTCTACCCTCCACTTTCCTCAAACTTATTTGCACAGGAAATGAATTCCCTCTACCTTTGGGGGTCAAGGCTGGGAGTGGGGGTGAGGGGTGCTTGAATGGTTGATCTCAAGTTTTCCAAATGTTCTGTTCCTCTCTAAATCATGTGGGGACGACCCAACCCAGTCATTCATTACAACCTTTTCTTTTCTTTCTTTTTCTTTTTCTTTTAAAAACAGCTTCTGTTTTTCCTCATTTTTGATGGATCCTACCACAAACTTCAGCTAGAGTGAGTGCAGGCGACCATAACATTACACTCACATAGAAGGTATTTTATTAAGTCCAGAAGTTAAAAATGTACAAAGTTCCTTGTAATAATCCATTCATTCTGTTCTCGCCTGATTCTTGGAGTAAGCCTGCACAATTATTCAAATCCCAGCTTTTAGCTACAGCATACACCTCGCCATGGGGCTATGCCTCTGTAATCTTGCTTTGGTCTTGCATGTCAAATGGAATTAACTCCCATAAGAAATGTGTGCGAAGACAACCCAAAGTGTCTAATCCTGCTGCTGTCTTAAATTTCTGAAACTCTGAGCTGTCATCTTTTTCTATTGCTTTGTTGAAGTTCTCACTTATGCTTCAGTCCAGCCAAAGCTGAAGTTTAGGAACATTTGCATTTTTATATATATTTTTTCAGTTATGCTCTCTCTTGGCCTTTTCACATGTTCTCTTTGTAGTAGAAGGATTTTTTTTCTTCCTTCAAATTCCAAGACCGTTTTATACACAGCAGAATTTCAGCAGGAGGTGCATTCACTTTTTCTGGGAGTGTACACAAGTTGAAACACAGACAACTCTAGGTTGTGAAGATTCATAAGCCAAATCCAAAGAGATATGGGCAAGTGTGTGTGTGTGTGTGTGTGTGTGTGTGTGTGTGTGTGTGTGTATGTACACATGTGTGTATTGTATGAGAGAGGAGAGAAAAACTAATGATATCATTATTACTATACCTTAACCACTCAGCCTACCTAATCAGACAAACTAATTCTGTCTCGATTGACTCTCAAACTGTATCATCTCCCTCATGAATAAAACGTTTGGTGAAATGAGCTTGGTTAGTCTACTTGCATGTTGTATTAAGAGTCGATTAGCTTGGCGAGTTTCAGGCTCTCTCTTCCTCCTCTAGGGGACAAACTGTTTTAAAATACTTTCCTCTTCCTTTATCACCATATCCTGAACTCTATGTACCCTGTCCTGCACTTCCTAGACACAAGAAATCTGGAAAAATACTCAGAATCTGGAACACAAAGCAAGCACTCAAGTATTTGTTGAATTCCTTGAATAGGTAAGAACAGTTTATTCTGTTCTTTCTGTGTGACTTATCCTGTTGCCTCAATTTATAAATTATATCACTCAGTGAGGATATGAAAGTTATCTGGATTTTCCTAAACTTCCCTTTCAGCCTGTGTGTTCATATTTTTAAAGCACTCAGCACTGCGGATGTTTTGAGGTGTCAAGAGTAAGGTGTGGAAGGGTAAAACTCGAACTTGGTATGGTGGATATTTAATAGTGGTTAACTGCAGCATTCTTGATTTGAAAGTTAATTAAGGCCACTAGCTGACCAGGCTAGTGGCCTTAACATGTTCATGGTTTAGCCATGGAAACAGTCTCAACAATACTCAGCTAAAAATAATAGCCTTAAGAGACATTTTTACTGATCATTCCTGAATGTTGTTTGTTTGTTTTAATAAAAGGATTGTCATATTTTGGAGGAAAAACCCAGTTACAACAGCTTCTTTTGAGACTTGAAGGTTTTACTTATGCCCATGCCAACAGAAATTAAGATGGTGAGTAATATTAGAGGACAGCCACTTGACCAAACTGTTTGTAAAGCTATATGCGAGAATGTCTCTTATAAGATAATCATCTGTTATGTTCTCTTGAATCTTTGCTGTTAATAATGACCTTTAATATGTAAATGCAACTAGTTTGGGCACGAGATAAGTTAACTCTCTAGCATCACATAGCTTATTCTTTCCAAACTGGGTTTGAGTTGTGGAAGAGCCCTCCTTTACTGACAGACAATAGAATTTGACTTATGCTTCTGTGGGCTCATTGTTTCTTCATGATGAGAGTCCTGTAATAAGACAATATATTTTATTCTACAATGTATTACCTTGGCTAATAGGATTGAAAAACACATTAAATGTAAATGTCCTTTGAGCATCTGCATGGTGAAGTGAGATTGTCTTATCAAGCATCTTAAAGCTATTCTAGGATCCAGTGATATTTAGTGAAACTGAAATAGGTGAATAGGTGATACCAGCAAATGTGATGAAGACGTAACTAGGTAAAGTGGTATCAAGGTTGCCAACATGATTCTGGGGCTTGGTTGGGTTGGCTGATGTCAAGTTGTTTTTAATGGCACAGTAAGAATTCTGCTTGAAATCAGTCTGTAATGGACATACTGAAGGATCCATGACTCCTTCCATTTAATTTTAAACTGTCTTACTGACATTTGAGCTTACTGAGAGCAGGTTTTACAAGAATCTATCCCTTGCCTTCCCATCGATCTGCACTCTGATGGGGCTTTCTAGGCACATCTTGAGTGGAATTTTGAGCTCAACACTTCATCCTTGGCAGGACTTGGTAAGAGGAAAAATGACACAACAGAACATATATTCTCACTGCCTTCCAAGATCTATACCTCGTCTTGCTTATGCCACCACTGAACCAAATGGAGATCATAGCCCAGTCTTAGAGCCAAAGCAATTCAGGTCTAGATTTAAAACAACTTCCTGTTTATCCTGGCCATCTTGGCATCAGAATATTCTAGACAAAATGGACCTGAAGCTGTCAGCCCTTATGGCTCTTTTTAGCCCCAAATGAGCTGATTTAGGCTGCAGACATGACTTGGATCCTGCATTGCTGTGGCTGTGGCATAGGCTGGCAGCTGTAGCTCTGATTCAACCCTCAGCCTGGGAACTTCCACATACCATGGATGTGGCCCTAAAACATAAATAAATAAAAACTGGAGAGAGCAGTATTTCCCTCTCTGAGTGTGGCGAACAAATGAAACACAAAGATGTGTTATCATTGAGAAAAATAGCAACAGAGCTTGGTGTGTGAAGTCAAGCATGGATGTGAACATGCTCGAAAAATAGGGAAGCCCTGTAGAAACATAAGATATTATTATCATTCATATGATTATTAGTTTCAAATGATTAGGTCACTTTTTCTGCACAACGGAAAAGGGGTGGTGATCCTCACTTCCAAATTCAAGCCCGGGTCTACCACCCCCAGAGTTCCTTTTGCTTTCTTGCAAAAGAGGAGACTGCTCTTGTCTGCTCCCTCACTTCAGAGAAATGCTGTGGAACATCTCAGTAAGAGGCAATGGAAGGCAGCATCCCCAGGGTCCTTCATGCAGCAGATATTACAAATAAGCAATTATCTTGGGTATTTAATGTTCATGTGTTGTGAGTTTCCAGGGAGGTTTGAGAAAAAGTCAAAAGTTCATGATTGTCTGTGGTTCAGTTCTTGCAAGAGAGAAGCTTGATGAAGTGGGAAACTGACAGCTCTAACCTATCCGACCATGACCAGTGTCACCGGCTCTATGGTTTCTTCAGGATGTAGAGATATTAACTTTTCTGTACTTGGTAGCCAAATGGGTTTTTGCTTCATTCTGCCTAACACTTGTATGCATAAAGAGATATAATAGACTCCTTAGGAACTCAAGGTAGAGCAAAAGAAGAAGGAAAACAATTGATCAAATCTATGGCCCAGTCATGTTTGTTCTCTCTGTTCCTATAACATTTAACCCAGGGGCTGGCAGGGGCTGGCCTTGTTGAGTATGGCATGGTTGAAAATAATTGTGGAAAACTGAGACCATGCGTCTTTTCCCTTTTCTTTTTCTTTTTTAAGGTAAACGCTGAACTCTGTTAAACCTATGCAGAACCTATCACAGTGCCATATACAGAGTGAGTACCCAGTGCTTTGGGTCCCCCAAAGAAATCTGTCAGAACATTGAACGCTCACCTTTGAAATAAAGTAGAAGGCCCTGGAAGTGTTAACAATGTCTAGGTCACAGGCAGAATAGAGTAGGGCAGGTTCCTGGCAGCCTGTGGAGTAACCAAACACTTGAGCCTTTAATCATCACTAGGGAAGGACTGGCATATTCTGAGGCTCAAATAGCAACTGAACTGCCTGGCATCCAGGGAGTTTCCTAGATGCCTTTGCACCCCACATCCAGAAGCCTGTTTGTGTGGGAGCTGGGGGGAATGGAAAAGCAAAAGTAGAAGCTACTTATAATCTGTGTGCCTCTGGGTCCTCCTCTGTAAGGTGGGCTATAGAGATTTTTGAGTCCCAAAGTTATGGGTAATGAAGGTTAAGCCTCATCTGGTTACCTTGCTCAGAGGAAGCTCTCAACACAAAAGGAAGTGAATATAAAAATATTGGGAGGAAGCACATAACTCTTGTCTTTGGAGGGCCTCTTCTCTTTCCCTCTCTCTCTCTGTCTCTTCCTCCCAACCTTTGAGGCATTTTTGTAATAATTGGCTGCTGGGGCTTGGCATCTATCTGTAGAGAAATACTTTTTTGTGAAAGGGCTCTGAGGTGGTGGTGTGAGGCATTTATTTGTGATCTAAGGCAACATAAGTTGCCTCTGGTGTTTATTGACTGTTTCTAGCTGGAGGCACAGAAATGCACAGGCACTAAAGGGTGAGTTACTGTTGGTTACTACGCTCTGGGCCAGCAGGGACTTGGCCAGCTCTTGGAGGACAGTGTGTCTTGCATCAATCAACAGTGACCCCTCTGGCTGAATATAGCTAGGCATAAAGAAGCTCCTAAATTAGCCTCTGTTCTCCTTAGCAGGATGGATGGAAGACGAAATGCAATCACTGGAGTGGGAGGAAATGTATGTGTGGTGGAGGGTTGAGATGACCCTGGAAATTCAGGCTGATCCATGCTGCCCCACACAAATCTGAAATGATCTTATTTCTATGAGCCTATGATAGCATCCATATTTAATAAGTTGACGTTATGGGAGATGAGGCAGGGCATGGAAGATGTGGGGATAAAGGAGAATGAACAGAGGGAAAAAAACCTATAACTACGTGTCTGATGAATGAATTAAAACAGAGCAAGAGTGGCTTAGGACTCACTCCCACATTGTTTATGACGTATATATTGATGAGATGAACACTGCTTGGGGCAGAAGTATGAGGTGTAGGATTAGGCCAGCTGATCAGTTTTTCATACCATCTAAAAAACTGTGTTAATGAAAAGTTTCATTGCCTACTAATTTACCTAAGCCTGCTAAAGATTTGGCTGAACTCTCTAAAAGCCAGGAGTCATGTAAACGTTGCCCTTCCAGGACATGTTGGCGGCATCCTAGAAATAATGCTCTAGTTTTAAAGAAATGGTTGCCTATACTCAGGGATTCTTCTGCTTCCTCCTCCCTAGCTGTAATTTCTCCTTTGGTCAAAAAAAGAAAGAGTACTCTCCCGGTAAAAGCCCACCTTTGAGCCTCACATTTTCTAGGTTTTCTCTGTGGTCTAATGGCATTTATTTCAATGCCTGTTTGAGAGCCATTCGTACTCAAATAGGATGGTGAGAGAATGAGAAATCCGTGAACTCACCACTGTTTCCTGTGTTAAGACATGTCCTGTACTTGTTTTCTAGAAGGCATCAGACTGATACACTGAGTCCTGTTCCAGATGGGTGTATCACAGAACCACTTCCACAAGCATGGGGTCACTCCAGAGCCTATGGATCCAGAAAATGTGATGATGCAACACACACCCAACCCTGCTTCTGCCAACGTGGATCCAGAGGGCTGGTAGGCATCACATGTACTTGAACTCTGCAGAACTATAAGTATTCCCTTCACAGAGTTTCCAGGGCCTCTGAGGATTATCTTCGTTGAGGGGATAGATGTGAACCTCAGGGACTTGAGGTGGTCTGGACACTCCCGAGGATTCCTTCTTAATTATAACAATTAACATTTATGGGGCACTTAGTGCCAGGAGCTGTTGTACGCACTTCACATGTATTGATGCATTTAAATCTCTCAAGAAGTCTATGAAATAAATTCTGTTATAATCCCTACTTAAATGAGGAATGTAAGGAAAAGAGAGGTGAAGAAATGTCTTTGAGATCATATTACTAACCAGTGGTAGAGCTGGAATCTGAATCCTTGCCCTCGGACTCCACATTATATGCTCTTAAGCATTAAAGCATACTTATTTTGCTGTAGGCTTATACTGGGGAGTCTGCACAGTGAAGATGGACCCTTTGCCAAAAGATTATCTTTTTATCTGTGGGGAGGGCTTCCAAGTCAATCCAAATTTGGAGCACATTCTTAGAATTTCTTTTTCTTCTGGGATTTCTAGGTCTTCCTCACCAAACAAACAACAACAAAAACCCAAACACTAGAGAGAGTTTCCAGATTTAAACAAGTTTTCCCAATTGGAACTCACATGTAGGACAGCCCTTCACAATATAAATACAGGAGGCAACCTTGGGGTTCCCACTGAAGAGACCAATAGCTCCCATATACTTGTGACTACATTAAAGAAGGTTTCTTGCTCTGAGCAGCAGCAAAAGATGCAGAAAAATGTCAGTCTGGAGGGGTGTACCATGTTGCCACAGGCATGGGATAACGTTATATAATCACGAGCATTCAGGAATGTCAGGTAGTGACTCCATTTGCTTCTGTTTGCAAATTCATACAGGAAGGACCTTTGAAATTTGTGCTGTGTGACGATACAACCTACTTCTTCCTCTGTGTACCCTCCCGCTCAGTCCCTGCTCCCCCTCCTCCTACCTTCAATACCGCTATGCCTTTGTAAAGTCCTTTAAAATTTTCAAGTGCTTTCATATACATACTCCATTCTTTATGTCAGGTCAGGGCAAAATTTTATTGCATTTGGCCAAAGGCCATTTTGAAACTTTAAGAGAATAAAGGAGATACAACATGATCTTTGATATAAAGGGACTGAAATAGAGCAAAGTTAAAGCTTGAAAGGATTTATGAGTTTAAAAATTATGTATATATAAATATATATAAATAGAAAATTATATACATATGAAAACAGGATTGACTGACCAAATACTTCATATGTTTTTAAAAAACAGTTGGGGTTTAGACAAAAACAACTAGAAGATATAAACAAATTGATTTAAAAATAGTATATATCCATCTTTGGTTTTAAACAGCTAATACATGCTCATTGCAGAAAAATTGAATGACATGAAAAGTGAAAAATCAAAAATATAAACGTCCATAATCTCATTATTCAGGGAAGAAAAAACATGATTACTTTAAGAATAATTTAGTCTTATGTTACATGCACACACACACATACAAACACACACAGTGGAGCTGAAAATTTCTTCATCCTATGCTCAGATAGGCAGAAAGTAAGTTCTGCCCTTTAATATGTAGAAATTCTAATCTGGCCCATGTAACTCCACTTTACTGAATGGTAAAAACAGCTAACATTCCATTAGCAATATTTTAGTCACTTCTGGTTTGTAGGTCTCCTTTCATTTTAACATTCAATCCAGTCTAAGTTATAATGGCTTATAGAGTCTTTTTTGAAAGACTTAGTCACTTTAGGAAAATACTCATTCTTTTTTTTTTTTACAACATTGGGATTATAGCAAATATTTTAGAATAACTGTAAATGGACTATAACCTTTAAAAATTGTGAATCACTAATTGACACCTGTAACTTATATAATATTATACATTGACTATACTTCAATTAAGAAAAATCTAGGGTCCTGTGGAGTATAGCACAGGGAACTGTGTCCAGTCTCTTGGGACAGAACATGATGGGAAATGATGTGAGAAAAACAATGTATTTTTATGTGACTGGGTCACTTTACTGTACAACAGAAATTAGCACAACCTTGTAAATCAACTGTAATTTTTAAAAAGTTAAAAATAAAAAATAAATTTAAAAAAAAGAGAAAAAACTAGGGGACATTCCCAAGGGAGAGCCTTAAGGGTGCCACCTTCTTTCCCAGGTGAAGAGTGAGCTCATCGTGATTTTAACTCCTGTCCTGACAACATAGTATGTTAAATACTGTGGGAAAGATGCCACTCTTTAGGAAAACGCTCAGTGTTTCAGATTGCCCCCTGCAGTCCCACTTTTCTCTTTCCCAAGATGGCATCCTGGTGTCAGAGAGATAGGGCTCAAGTGAATACAGACAAACTTAGAATGAATTATAAATGAGGCCACTCTCCTGAGTAGACTGTTGTCAAAAGGCTCCCTCCCTCCAGGGCACATGGCTCTCCATGTGCAGAAGACAACTTGGACCTCATGTCTGCGCATGAGGTCTTCCCTTCCCTAAGGCCCATCCCTGCTAAGGGGTCTGCTCTGTCTCCCTAGAAGCAGAGGGAAGGGGTGCTTGCATGCCTGTCCTGTACCTGCCCTGTAGGTCTCTGCAGTGAGACCTCTCTGGGGGTGGGATCCTCTTTGCTCTGTTGGTGTCAACAGCAGATTTGGCTTGGGACCTGCTCTCCTGTTGTTTGGCCAGGACTCTCAGAAACCCCCAGATGCCTCTGTTTGTCTCAGTTTCTGCTGATGCTTTTTGAGTCTCTGCCACATAACGTAACCAGCCCCTGTCCTGAAAGGTCCTCCCAGAGCATCAGCTAAGGAGGCACCTTGCCCTTTACCATAGTTCCCCATGCTAAGCCCAGTCTGCTCAACTCACGCCCTCTTGAGCACTCTCTTGGGGGACATAATGACATTTCTGGGTCTTGCCTTTGTCGCGTGGGAAATGAGAGTGGCTTATAGAATATAAATTCTCTTCCCTACCTAAGTGACACCACTGGGTTTCTTTTATGTGGCCATCTTCCATTATACATCTAATTGAGATGATTTCAACTTCCGCTTGAATTAGAACTGTTAAATTAATGGAAGGTCAAAAGCACGATGGAAATGATTTCAAGAAACTTCTGTAAAATTTACGGTGTGTATTCTGTGTCTTCTTAGCTCACATTTTTTCTTCATAAAGGCCTTGAGCTTCTATGGAGGTGTTTTAGTGCTACACTTCTTCAGTACAGAAGAATTTTCAAGGGAATGACTTGATTTGGGAATTTGGACTTTTGATAAGTTTATATTTGTTATCTAAAACAACATTTGGTGGAAACCGACAGCATGATATACAGAGCCAGTTTAAGCTGGTGATTTATGTAGTTAGCTGAAAGTTTGCATTTGCACTCAAATTCTCATATTATTTATATTTGATAATCAGTCCTCTTTGCAGTTGTTATGGAGCTTGAACATCAGCCTTTTGAATCTTATGCAAAGGGAAAGAGCAGTGTCTTCTATGTTGAGAAGATAAGAGGTTTTCCTCGAGTTAATTAAAGAAGCAAGAATTATGGAACTTTATAGCCATTTAATTATGTCATTAGCTAAGTGTTGGCCAGCAAGCGGGGGAGAAGCTGCAGTGAGCCACCCTGTAGATCGAGTCTGACCTTTCAGGGCCCTGCCAACACTCTGACTATGACTCACTGCATTTTTGAAAGATTGTGACTAGATTGGCACATTTGTTAAGAAAATATTTAATAATTAAATTTAAAGTGACTTCAATCCATATTTTTCTAATGCATATTTTTTTTCTGGTTAGAAGTGCTAACCATGGACAAGTTGTCTCTGACTATTAAATACTCAAAGAGTAAGTTTTCCCAGCAGTGTGATTCTCTACCCTGTGTGTATGGACACTTAGGTGTGTTAACTGCTCTCTCTTTCTCTCAGGATTCTTATGAGTCAAGTGGGAAATAATTGTAGCACCTTTGCAATATTAATTCTACCTGATATTATAGACTTATTTATCTAGACCTATGTATGGAGGCCTTTATTTTCCTTCATTTAGTCCCCCCAGCAAGCCTGTGAGGTAGGTAGGTTTGTTTGTTTGTTTATTTATTTATTTATTTATTGCTTATTAGGGCTGCACCCATGGCATACAGAGGTTCCCAGGCTGGGGGTTGAATCAGAGCTGCATCTGCAGGCACAGCAATGTGGGATCCAAGCCGCATCTGTGACATAAACCACAGCTCATGGCAACACCAGATTCTTAACCCACTGAGCCAGGCCAGGGATCGAACCGGCATCTTCATGGATACTAGTCAGGTTCGTTACTATTGAGCCACAATGGGAGTTCCCTAGGTAGGTTTATTATACTTGCTTTACAAATGATGGGAACTGAGCCTCAGAGATGTTAACTGACTTGCCCTAGATCATATAACTAATTAGTCAGATTCTACACAGGCATTTATGACTAAATCCTCTTCTCTGCTCTGATGGACTACCTCCCTCCCCTATGCTATTCAATCCAATTGTTATGAAGATCAAATACAACCATGTATGTAAACATATAAGCTAGTTTCAATGAGGCACATTCTTTTCAGGGAGTTTTTTCCTCCATGTATATTTACAGTCATATATATATATGTATATATATATATTGTTGCTGTTGTTGTTGTTGTTATTTTTAATTGAAGTGTAGTTGATTTATAATATTATATAAATTACAGGTGTTCAACACAGTGACTCACAAAATTTAAGTCTATACTCCATTTGTAGTTACTATAAAAAATATTTTCTAGATTCCCCGTGTTGCACAATATATCCTTGTAGCTTTTTTTTTTTTTTTTTTTTTTTTGCAGCATATGGAAGTTCCCAGGCTAGGGGTAATATTGGAGCCACAACTGCTGGCCTATGCCACCGCCACAGCAATGTTAGATCTGAGCTGCATCTTCAACCTATATGACAGCTCACAGCAATGTGAAATTCTTAACCCACTGAGCAGGGCCAGGGATCTAACCCAAGTCCTCATGGATACTAGTTGGGTTCATTACTGCTGAGCCACAACAGGAGCTCCCTTGTAGCTTATTTTATACCTAATAGTTTAACCTCTTAATCTACTACCTCTCTATTTCCCCTCCCTTCTTCCTCCTCCCCACTGGTAACCACTAGCTTGTTCTCTATATCTGTGAGTCTGCTTCTTTTTCATTATATTCACTAGTTGGTTTTATTTTTTATATTCCACATATAAGTGATATTGTCCCTTATCTGTCTTTCTCTGTCTGACTTATCTCACTTGCATAATGCCCTCCAAGTCCATTCATATTGCTGCAAACAGCAAAATTTCGTATTTTTTATGACTGAGTAGTATTCCATTGCATGCATATACCACAGCTTCTTCGTCCATACATCTGCTGATGGACACTTAGGTTGCTTACATATTTTGCACTGTTAATAAATATACATAAAGGATACAATGTAAAATAACAATTATGAAAGTTACGATTATAAAAAAATTCAAAGAAGATGTAATCTTGCTGTTTGTCTCTTTACATCACTTTTTGATTTGCCTTTGTTCATGTCAGAAGAATCATACAATTATTTATAGTTTGTATGTTAGAATTGGTGATTGGGAGGGAATTACCTACGATTTTCTATGATTGGTATCTCAGTTAATAAAGAAATGTGGCAGAGTTCCTATTAATGTGTCCCTTGAAATAAAAGTTCTCTAGGAGATTACATGATTTTCTATTAAAAGTGTATATGTCCCAAAAGACATATACGTACATGAGAAACAAGTTCTTTTCAGGAAATATTAGAATAAGATTTGCTCTCAGAACACCAACTCTGCATATCTCTCCAGGACGGTGGGAAGAACATTTGGAGTAGAGAGAATGAGATAAGGGAAGATAACTATCATTTAGAGACTAACGTTTACTGTCATTGGCACCATTTAGTTCTGACAAATATGAGAGATAAAAAAATAGAAAGTGAACATAAAACAAGCCCTTTGGGGGATATACATTTACTTCACAAATATAATTAAGCAAACATTTTCCAACTGTCTTCAAAGATGACCTCTACTAAGAAAACTTTTAAATAGACCACATGAACTCTTGAACCCTTGGCCTCAGGGCACCTTATCTTGTCTGATCAATCAACCCACAAGATTTTTTGTGTGTGAGTTTCTATAAAGTGCTCTAGACTCTGATGATCCTTTGTCCCTTCACACCTTTGTTGTGACAGACCAAATTCCATTCTGTTTTCTCCTTTATGACACCATTTGCTCTTGTTTTTATACTCTAGAATTTCTTCACTTGCTTTTAAATTTCTCTTTCCTGGCTACTTGGAAATGCCTTTCAAAAAAAAAAAAAAGGACACTTTCAACAAGTGGACAAACTGCTTCAATCAGTAGATTTGCTTTTCTCTTTCCCAGAATAATTGCTGTTTTGTGCTTTCTTGCCATTTCAGCACTTTTCCTGAGAACGTACCAAGGTTTGGATACCATACTCTGAGAAAGAACGTTCCTTTTTTTTTCTAGAATGCATATCTGGTCATCCATGCAATTTTCTGTCAAGGATAAACTGATATTTATTTTGTTATAGTGGGTATCAGCATAAACAAAAACATGTTTGGGGAAATTTCTCTCTCATCTTTATCCACCTTCTTCATCTCCTACTTCCATCTCAAATTCTTTTCTTTATTAGCCCCTTGGTGTCATTTTTATGCCTTACCTTTGTGTTCTCATAATATATTGTTCAGTTGTACCACTTCCCTTAAAGCAACATAATCAGATTATTTGACTTCCTTTTCCAGACATCTTGGTAGCAAGAACAATGCCTTGCTCAAATGTTATATCCCCTGGATTTGGCACCATTATGTGGTACATCCTAGGGGCTGGGATGGAAAATAAACTGTTCAGTAGAAGTACTGCCTTAAATTCAGGGTGAGATTTTGGGTTAAAGGAAGGGATTACTAAGGAAGAATAAGAAAGTAAAGTGGGTTGATTTGGAAAATATAAACAGCTAACAGATAAGTTCTGTTAAGAATATCCACAGAGTTCCTGCTTTTTCATCTGTGGAAAGAGAAGAGAGTGCCATGTTCTCCAAGGCTGACCCCAGAGGCTCCTCACAAGCTAGAGTTTTTATCAGAGTGAAGAAGTAAGCAGAGGCCTGCATTATTTGCTGTCATTTAAATATCTTCGGTAACTAAAGGCAAAGTGTGGTATAAATCATCTGTGAGCCTTAAAATGAAATACATTTGAACTTACATGTAAAGAGAACCCACTTTGTGCTGGAGCTACAGATACAAAGACAACTGGGACATTGTCTCATAATAATTCTCTTTCTCAACCGAATTAACTATTCTAATCATGACAGCTGCCTCTCCATCCCACACAAGGAGATCTTTAATACTTGTGAATAAGTCCACAAGGCTTCTTTTCCTATAGATATTCCATCTTCTTTGCCCACTGTGAATTTGACCTTGAGTTTTCAGTAAATGATATACCCAAATAGGGCTCGATTTGATCACTAATATTGAATTGGTAATCTCTTACTATATATTTTAAATGTATTCATTTAAAAAATATGTATTGTACAATGCCTAAGTCTCTAGAATGTTCACACTGAAATACATACATGAACAATATAGAAAAAGTTTCTATTTTCATAGAGCTTACATTTCCAGGGGGCAGACAATAAACAAACATGTAATCAGTCAGCATTTATCCTTCAATCACAATGTTCTAACGGCCACACCATGACACAGAGAAAAATGGTTTAATGTTTCAAACTTACAATTTCCAGAATTTCTAGGTTCCCTTAATTTCCCTCAATCCTGCTTTCAAACCAGTCAATTTTTTTTCTGAGCTCATGTCTTTCTTGTAGTAACTTATTAAATGCAGATAATAGCAGCCAGCTCATGTTATGAACTTTGTCTCAAAAACTTCCTAGCCTAATGCTATAGAGGTATACTTAATGTGTGTGTGTGTGTGTGTGTGTGTGTGTGTGTGTGTGTGTGTGTGTATACACACACATATGTGTGTGTAGGTTATAGTAGTCTATAGTTTTATCAAATATTTTTTTAGTACAGAAGATGGGTTGTTGTATTTTCAGCTTCTTACTAGACTATTTTATAGTTTCCACATAATCCTAAACCAAATGACACATATTTTAAAGTTTTTTGACAGCAGAAGCCCATTTCTGGTATAATTTCTTTATTAACTAGCCATTGTCACGTTAATGATGAATGGCAAGCCTCAGATGCAGACCCAGATCTCAGAGGCTCAAACAACAAGTGTTTATTTTCTTGCTAATGATTAAAACTTCACTAATTCAGGTCATGAGGGGGCATGGTTCTAGGCCTCTGGTGTCTAATTAGAGCTGTAGCTGCCAGCCTACACCACAGCCACAGCAACACAGGATCCAAGCTGAGACTGTAGCCTATACCACAGCTCACGGCAACGCCGGATCCTTAACCCACTGAGCAAAGCCAGGGATCGAACCCGCAACCTCATGGTTCCTAGTCGGATTCGTTAACTGCTGCGCCACAGTGGGAACTCCTGGTTAGGTTCAGTTTTGTTCTAAGAGCATCTTCATTCTTTTTCAAAAAGTGACAACTTATGACATATTCTTCTTACAAAGGGTGGCAGGAAGACCAGGATGTAAGCAAGACACACACAGCAGATCTAAAGTCTCTGTTCTCATTGCACCTGCCAACATTTAATGAATCAGTTTAAGTCACATGGCTAAGCCTGACATCCATGGGGTGAGGGTTATTTTCCACCCATAGTTACATGTCACATGGTATAATCATTATAGCAGGGAGGGAGTCAAGAACTGAGAACAGTTGTTCAACCAGCACACATGTCAACAAAACAAATATTAACTAACATAAATGCTATGAAAAAAATAAAGCAGAATTGTACTTAGAGGATGCCTGGAAAGCTATTAAGAATAATTTCTTGGTGGATTTCCCCTCATGGCTTAGAGGTTAACAAACCCGAATAGGATCCGTGAGGATGCGGGTTCAATCCCTGGCCTCGCTCAGTGGGTTAAGGATCTGGCATTGCCGTAAGCTGTGGCTTGGATCCCGTGGTGGCACATAGGCCAGCAGCTGTAACTCTAGCCTGGGAATCTCCATATGCCATGTGTGTGGCCCTAAAAATAATATTTTCTTGGAGATGGCATTTAAACGGAGGCTGAATGCCTTCCAAGCAGAGGGAACAGACAGTGCAAAGACCCCAGAGGCAGGGATAAGCTCAGGGTGAGAGAGGGACTTAAATAAGACCCTGGGAATGATGGTAGAAAGTGAAATCAATGAAGTAGGCAGAGGCCAGATTACTTAGACCTCTGTATTCTCACTGTTGTATGCATTATAATATAACTGGACATTTCAGCAGATTATTTATGAAATGCTAAAAAAATGATTTTTTTTGTGAGTTCTACTGTTTGTCATGATAACCCATGAATAGGGTAGCTGAATTCAACCAATCTGGAAAGCTTATCCAGATTGAGATGCTATAATCAATTACAAATAATTTACCTTTTCACTGGTTCTGATTGGAGTGTTGGCCTGCTAAGTTGTTTCAACGGGAATACCTGAAAATACTAACATTTCTTGACTAGAGAAGAATCAGCTGACATCCTAAAGAGAGAAAATGGTGGCCTCTGAAACAACTTGGCTTTTCAACAATTCCAGGTATTTCTTTCCCCCTGGGCTTCTGAGAGATAACCAGAGATATCAAGGAATTGGAGTTTCCTTTTCCCCCTTAATAACACTCTTGGGGAAAACTTCTTATTCTTTTTGCTCCCTAGAGAGTTTTTTAGATCTAAAACAGCAACAGGGAAGTCTTTGTGCTGGTCCTTTCAATAGGGAGGCAACAGCCCATGCACTTGGGAAGTTCATGATTCATAGGGATGGAGAATAAGTTTAAATAGGGAGCACACATGACCTCAAATAGTGCACTCTCATCTAAAGTCACTTATAAGAATCTCAAAATGTCACAAAATAAAAACCAGAGATGTTGATCACTGACATGCCCTAAATTATGGGGTCTTGAGCATTGTCCAGAAATGGCTATTGATTCTTGGTCCTCTGTGAAAAACGTGGTTAAAAATTGGCCCTTAATTAGCCAGAATTTCTTTTGCCCTGATCTTATATAAACTTAAGGGAAAAAAGAGCTATTCTCTTTCCAAACACGTGAAAAAAGTAAATCAAAACCAGCCACATTGAGAAGCCACTCCTCTCCCGGAGTCGCAATAACACCTCTACAGGTGTGCCCTTGACTTCAGTTGAGAACAACCAGTGAAACGGGTGAAATGAACACCTGTAAATCTGCACTGCAGCATCTTTTAGCAAGAAAGGGGCTGTGTCTAGATGAATCTGAGTATGCTGTTTGGTGGAGCTCAGACACAATAATGTGGCTTTTCAGGAGAAATAAATGTGACAGTGTTTATTTCACAAACATTTGTTTGTCAGAGGACTTCAAAATGGTGGGTAGGGATCAGTTAAGCATGGCCGCCTGTCCCTATGGCTGTGGCTCTTCTTTTCAGGGGGGACCCTGAGGTCATTAGCACTGAGGCAGCTCATGCTCTGCTCAGCTCCTGTACCACAAGGTAGGACAGGAATCCTGCCAGGAGGAGGACTTGGGTCCTGGCTCCTCACAACCCCAGCACCGCCCAAAGGAGAGAGCAGGCCGCCCAGCCTGTGGCCCGTGAGAGTAACAGGTTAAAAACCTATAGGAGGGTTCAATCAAAGGCATTGCCTTGCTCTGTCCTGTGCTGCTATTGTGCGTTGGAACGCATGCTGCTAGGAGACAAAGAGGACACGCGTTTATTTTCAAGTGTAGGACTTTGGAACCACTTGGGAAGAATATTCTTGATTGAGAACCAAAACATTCCATGATGCTTAACAAACCTGCAGATTGAAAAATCAGCATCGGCCTGTGCAGCCGGGAGGCAGGAGAAGGACCTATACCCTGCAAAAAAAAATTTTTTTTGAAAATATTCCTTAAATGATATTTGTGTGCATTTGCAAAATTACCGCTTTCTGAATCGAAGTCTCAAGCTGTTTTCATCTAAGAACATATGTTGTGCCGTTAGACGCTCTCAGCCCGCCGCCCCTGACATCCCCTGCCGCATTGCATAATGGCCGGTCCCGTGAAGAAGGCGCCGCTCAGTCAATGCCCCTGTAATAATATTTTAAAATAAATGATATGCATCATTAAATCACCGAGGATGACTAACTCAATTTTAGAAAACCCACAACTCCAGCAATCATAGTTACAGCTCTGATTTGAATATTTTCACTTTCACCTGAACAGCCAGTGGGAGCCAGTCAAGCAGATTCACATCCAGGCTGTACCCTCAGAGGAGCAGGAAGGAACCTGTGATTATGTAGTTACAGTAACGTCGGCTAGATGCCTCCTGTCCGCCTGGGCTTTTCAGACTTTTCCTTCCTCCCTCCTTGCCTTCTTATTTACATATCACAGGCATCCTCTTTGTAAAGTTATTTTAAATAATTTATTAGATTGATCTTTTTAAAATTCTACCCTGGCTAAATGTCATAAGGAGAAGGGGGGAAAAAAGTCTTCTAAACTTATTTAAAGGTTTCTACAGGAGTAGGCCAGTTACCTGCTTCATTGCTGATATTCTAAAAATACCTCCATGTCCGTACTATTATCCATTCTTCACGTCCAATTGCTCTGTTATGGTAATAGTCAGAAGCACACCATGCAGTAATTACTTACAGCTGACTGAAGAAAAGAATATTCAACTCCCCCACTGTTCCACTAGAAGGTCTTTATGCTCTATTAACTCATTCCTGTTTATTAATACTCTACTGGTAATTCAGACTGCTGCCTCTTAGGTTTGTAATAGGAGGACTATTAAACAGCAATTACTGACCATATGGGTTGGCGAATATTTGTTGTTTTTTTTTTGGTGAGCTTTCCTCCCCCCACTTCCTTCCAACTTGTTTTTTAAGAAGCCATATTACAACATAGTAAAAGTAACATCACATCTGCATGAGATTAACAAGTTTGGCAGTATTTCTCCCTTAGAAAATGTGAATGCATTCCCAGATTATCATTGCTGGCTTAGGAAAAAGAGATCACGGGAGAAATAGGAAATGTGGAAGGCTGATCACGTGTGGGAAGACCTCAACTTTGGAAGGGAATTTCTTCCCTAAGTCACTGGGCAGGCTGTTTCTTAATACCTAGGAGAGGACACTGACCCACTTTGGGCACCCTTCACTTCGGAAAAATAAGCTTGTATACTGAGGCATCCAAAGCTAATATCATTTTCCCTTTTATGTTCCGCCAAGCATTTGGAAGTGGTCACTTTAAAATTTAACATTTAGCTAATTCATCTCCCAAAGAGCAGGCATATGAACCCTGGGAGATGGCGAAAGGCTCCTCCTGGGAGAAGGATGGCATGAGTAATGGGTTCAAGTGAGGCAGGCAGGTGGTAAACGATGATTATGGTGATAATAATGTGTGCCTCTCTCTCAGGTAGTGAGTGAGCACTAAGCACGTGGCAAGCATTAAACACAGAGAAATGAAGATACGTCTTGGAGATGAATACGAGGCCAGCCGACTCCTATTGGAAGATGCTGGGTCGAGGTCCAGAGCAGGTAAGTCACTGGATCAGCAACCTCCACCCAGGCAGAGGCTGGCATCCAGGCTCTCTGACAGAGCCAGCTCTCCCTCCAAAGCAGCTGGTCCTCTTCATGCCTCTCTGGGCTTGTCTTCTGCCTTCTCTCTTTTCCCATAAGGGGCATTTCTCTCTTTGTGCACAATCCTTTTAGCCCTTCCACAAACAGGTCAAACTTCTGAAAACTCCAGTTTGCCCTAATCTCACACTTTTCATACCACCAAGCACATTTAGTGTTTAACTGTGGCAGGTGGTTGGAGCCAATCTAACACTCTTCTTTTGTTATCTGCTGGTGTTGTGTGTGGAAGTTTCTTCTTTCAGATACACTCTCAATCCTGAACACAAGGACTGGTTCTTTTACACTTTTCTATGCGCCTACACCTAGTTTGGTAATGGATGCTAGGTTGGTGTTAAATAGAGTTTGGAAGAATTTAACAGAAATACATTAAGGGAAAAAGGATGTCAGTCCCTGAATTTTCTTAGTCTAGGGAGATGTAGAAGCTACAGTTTCTAGGGTAAGTATGGGGGGAAAAAAAAGAAACAGTAACAAATATACAGCGAAAACAAAATGTCAAATCTCTGCCACAAAGCATAACAGTACTAAGTTAATGGATAACATATAATTGAATTGAGTTGAATTACAGTTGTTAAGACCCCGGAGTTTTTTCACAGTATGTCTAAGCAATATAGCAAATTACAAGGAATTTATTTTGTCTATAACCTTTGGATAAGAACTACAATCCTCAGTTGCTTGTGGCCTAGAGTGCCTCCAAGAGGAAGAGGAGCTTCTCTCAGAGTTTCTGTAGTGGGCACCTGCAGTAATACAGACCAACCCCATGCAGGGTTCAGACCTACCTGGTATGATCTGAAAGCCTCCATGAGGGTCAGCCTGCCCCCACATGCCTCATGAGTTGAAGAACCTGTGGATTTACAACAACACAATTTTGTTCGTTTTTATAACTTTTTTTAAGTGGATTTTTTTGATTAAGCATTATGCAGGATACTAATGTTCTTTAAAATAGAACAGTTCTGGAGTTTCCATTGTGGCTCAATGGAAACAAATCTGACTAGCATCCATGAGGGCTCAGGTCAATCTCTGGCCTCGTTCAGTGGGTTATGGATCTGCCGTTGCTGTGAGCTGTGGTGTAGTTCACAGACATGGCTCAGATCTGGCATTTCTGTGGCTCTGGTGTAGGCAGGTGGCTACAGCTCCGATTAGACTCCTAGCCTGGGAACCTCCTTATACCACACGGGTGTGGCCCTAAAGGGACCAAAAAAAAAAAAAAAAATAGAGCAGCTCTGGTTGAAGTCAGATTGGGAGGTGTTGATGCCTACCCTGATAATTTAACTGATAAAGCCACAGCAGTCCCTCTGAGAGACCCCAGTGTTCCTGGGAAACACATTTTTCTATTCCAACTTCCTCTTGATATAAATGTATAGACTGAATGCATAATATCCAATCCATGTGGTTAGCTAACAACAGGCATATTCATGTAATCCAACCTTTTGGTTAATTAGCCAAGCTTTGCTGTTGTTGTTTTTTATATCACCTACCTGTGTGAGAGGATTAAGTCCTCATCACCAGCTGGCCACTGTTAACAGGTACATATGTGTCACTGGAGGACTAGGCCATTGGGCCTGTTTATAACACAGAGCTGAGACAAGTTTAAAGTCTGATGAGGGACCTAAGGAGGGCTGGCTACTTAAGGATCTTAAATGACCAAGCAAATGTGGGGTAGAGGTGATTCATTTCAACTTGGCCATTCCTGCACTTTTATGGTTGAAGTCTGGGCACTGGCTCCAGCTCAACTTGTGTGTTCTATGTGTGCCTGGTCCTGAATCACATGTTTACATCAGTTTTAATCCTGCCTGAGCTGAGAGGAACAGGGACTTGCTTAGGGGGGCTGGAAATTTTGCTGCTCCTACTAATCTTTTACAGCATTTTTAAAAATTGGGTGGTGTCTATATTGAAGATTATCCTTTCTTCCTTCCACTGTTAGAGGCAGCAGGATGTCAGGAGAATTTGGGGACTCAAGGTCTGTATTCTAGACCAGATCTTTTCACCAGTTAGCTGTGTGTTTGAGGGACATACCATTTAGCTCCTCTGCACCCTCGTGTCCTCATCCATAAAATAATGCCCTCTGGCTCAGGTTTGCTTCTGATGTACATTTGGCTTTACCAGGCCATCAAAAGAATCTAATGCTCTCTATCTAGTAACTCTGAGTTATATTTTATGAAAACTAAACAAGTGATTATAAGTGGTCATTTTATAAATAAAATGATTCAGTATGCCAAGAATTTTAAATTAGGCTCCATGACAAAAACATTTATTTCTGATATCAGTGAAAACTTGAGATAAGTCAGTACGGATGGTATTAAGCCTTGTAAATATCATCCAACTGTGACTGGGAGCTGTGGAACTGTCCCCACGGGTGAGAACATCTGGGCAGTCTGCTGGCTTCATTTCAGGCATTCACTTATTCAATACATGCTTGCTTTGTTCCTTCCATATCTCATTATTCAATTAATAAACACAGATTCAGTTGATACTATTGATTCATGCAATAAATAGCATTCAATGCATCTTGAAGGATGAAACTGTTACATATGTAACATTGTTGCATTGTTCTAATAATCATAATATCAATAAAAAGATATAGTCCTGACCATAAAGATCTAATAATCTCATTCAAGAGGGAAAATGTATCTGGTAAATAGAGAGGTAACTTTATATGGCAGCACGTGGTGAGAGTCCAAGAGGATATAGGCTACAAAGTTTGGAAGTGAGGGGGAGGGATTATGTGGGCTGGAGGGGACAGGAAGTACTCAGGAACATCTTCTGTTTTTCCTTGGCATGTGGTAATATTAGCACAGGTGAAGAGGGGAGAGAGGCCACTTTAGGTAGGGGAACAGTCTGTGCAAAAGCATCAAATTAGACAAGATTAAGAGAGATGAATTTACTAAAGATCCAGGTCCATCTGGAGAGAAGGACGTCTATGAGAGACTAGTGGAGGCAATGATGGCATAGAATCTTCCGTTTTGGAAAGGTATGGACAGTCAAGCGAAGAATTTTGGTTGTTATCTCTCAGGCACAGAGGTCCTTTTTTCCTTTTTCTTTTTGTTTTGCTCAATGAAGATGTTTTTATTAGGAAAATCACAGAGGAGTCCCAAGGAGGACCAACAGAGAACAAAGGTGTGGGTGGGGGGAAGACTGAAGACAAGCCACCTGGGAAGTAAGTGAGAACAAGAGGTTATAGAACATCAGAATACATGACTGAGGCAGCAGAGCTTGGAGGGCCCATGGTGAAGGCAGAGACTGGACTGAGCCTCCATTTCAGGGTTCGGTTTCTCTTGCTCCGGGTATTGTGAGCTGGAGGCAATATGGGGGTCAGGGAAATGACTGGAGGAGGATACTGGAGAAAGAAGGCAGAATAAAAGGAAGAGACAGGGAGAAGATAGATGGAGACAGAGAATCAGACAAGAGTGAGGGATGAGAGGATCAAAGAACACTTGGTCAATGAGGTGGAAGACAAAGGAAGTTAATCAAAATTATTATGTGTCAAGTTTGGAGTTCATCTCACAAATTCAGGTGTGTTAAGAAAATGTAACTATTTTGGGGGTAAATTATTCTCCTTTTGCTTCAGGGTCCCAATCTGCAGAGGCAGAAATGTAATCTCAGTCACTTCGGCAACTTCCCATCAAATCCCTGAGGTTGTCCCTCATTTCTGGGGTTTTCAATAGTTCCAAGGTGGTGGAGGGGGCTGGAGAGTGTGGGGAATCTGCCCTTGGTTGGGCGCCTATTCACTGGGTATATGTCAGTCCTGCCACTGTCCCCAATCCATACACCACTGAGGGACAGGCCTCTCCTGTGCTCCTGTTCTTCACCAGTCATGGTGCTTGTGTGATGCTGGGGGTGAGGAAGTTCATGGGCCCACCGTGCAGTGCCATCTCTTATGAGGCAGGAAAAAATGACAACAGAGAGGTTATATGACTTACTCAAGGTCATAATGCTCATCAGTGACAGAATGGATAAAAATGAAAATGTGGTAGCTCGACTACTTTTTTCCCTTCCTCCTTTCCTCCCTTCCTTCCCTCATCCTTCTTTCCTTCTCTCCTCCCCTCTTCTTCCCTCCATTCTTTCTTTTCCTCTTTTTCCTTCTCTATCTCTCTTCTTTCCTCCTGTTTTACAAAAGGACTTGTTATGTTCCAGGCAATATACAGGTACTGGGTATACCATCCTGAACAAATTAAACAAACATATTGCTTTCATGAATTTCCAGTCTTAGATGAACATCAAAGAACATGTGCACGCAGACTCATAATTAAATTGTGATCAGGCCAGTGGGTTCTATGAAAAAGTACTAAGGAGGACCTAATCTAGACTAGGCAATCAAGGAAGATCTTTCTGAGGAAGAGACATCTAAGCTGAGAACTCAAAAGACAAGGGTGAGAGCATTCCAGGTGTAGGGGATGGCTTATGCAAAGACTTGGCATGTTCTAGGTGTTTAAAAGAAATGCCTATGACTGAACTCTGAAAAGGAGAAAAGGAAACAAGATGTGGTTGGAGAATGAGAAAGGACCAAAGTCTGTAGGGCTTTATCAGCAAAGTTAAGAAATTTGGATTATATTTGAAACTTAATTGAAAACAAAACTTAAGCAGTGCATGACATAATCTGCTTAACAGTTGAAAAAAAATGTATTCTGGCTGTTCTGTGGAAAGTGGATTAGAAAAAAAAAATAAATAAATAAATAAATAAATAAATAAAAAAGGGAGTTCCCTGTCGTGGCTCAGTGGTTAATGAATCCAACTAGGAACCATGAGGTTGCGGGTTCGATCCCTGGCCTTGCTCAGTGGGTTAAGGATCTGGCATTGCCGTGAGCTGTGGTATAATTTGCAGACGCTGCTCGGATCCCGCGTTGCTGTGGCTGTGGCAAAGGCCGGCAGCTACAGCTCCTGTTAGACCCCTAGCCTGGGAACCCCCATATACCGCAGGTGCAGCCCTAGAAAAGGCAGAAAGACCAAAAAAAGAAAAAAAAAGAAGAGAAAGTGGATTAGAGTGAGGAAGGATGGAAAAGAAGAGACCAGTTGGAAGTCAGGGTCTCTCAAGTATTCCTGGGGAAAGTTGATGTGGGTTTGGAGCAGGGACTTGAAAGTGGGGATGGAGAGAAATGGAAGAATCAAGTCATGTTTTGGAAGAGTTGACAGATTACTGGATTTGAAGTGTTCAGGGGTACGTAGCTGCCCAATTTCAGGCATGAATAACTGGTTGGGTGTGGTTTTACTTACCAATGGGAAAATTTGGAAAAGAAAAGGTTAAGGCAGGAAGATTTTTGGTTTCCTATAGAAGATTTTTACTGCATGGTTTTATGACCATAGCAGAGATAATGGTGAGGATTGATCCAATGTTTACAATTCTTGAACAAGAAGAAAACATTTACCAGCAACTCTTACTGCTAATTACAATTTTTTAACCAGTTCTAGAGAGTAAGATTTTGAGGCAAAATAATGTCACTTTTTGTCCAAATCACTTGACCGTCCCTCCTCTTTCCATGATAACTTTGGAGGCAGCCTTTTCTAGATGGTACAGTTAGAAAATAATGGAGCCTCTTCATTCTGGGTCTCTGAGGAACTGTCTCAGAGCTTAATACACCCTCAGCATATGCTTAATGTGAGTAGTAATGTGCTGAGGCCAGCTTGAACTGGACTGTGAGAATTTATGGTCACATCTCCAGGAATTTTATGAGCTGGTTGTTAGGTATAACTGTTATTAAAATCAAACAAGGAAAACTTACAATTTGATAAATTATACTATAAATAAATGTAATATATACTCAAGACTTATCCAGTTATCTTAACCACATTTATCTATGTTCTTGAGGCTATTTAGATCTCTCGTAATGCTGTAGTAGAAATATCACAGGATGGTGTGAAACTGTGCATTTCTTTCCTATTCTGTTCAGTATATTTAAACTCTGCACTCAAACATCCCTTATAATATTCCATTCACCAAAACAAGTCATATGGCCAGGCTCAATGGATAGGGAAATATATTCTGAGCATCATGAGGCCATAGCAATCGTGTAAATATGTAATATAAGAGAATGAAGGCTTGGAGACAACAATTCAATATATGACATTTATTATGCAGAGGCACAAGGATGGACTTGATGACTTTTAAGGCCATTTTTCTCTGAGATGTATCGTTTCATGTCACTTATTTGAGTCTAACTTAATTGAGAGATTTCTATACACCAGACCCTCAACTAAGTTCTTTATGAGGATTAGGTTATCTAATTAAGACACAGACCTGTAGCTTATTATCCTGCATGACCTGATCAAGTGTAAGATTATGAATCTTAGTATCACATATCAGACGGTAATTTACCATTTGCAGGCACTTCAAATACAGCTCTGCAGACTGAGAATAGGTGCAGAGACATTTCATGCTAGTCGAAGCATCCACAAACCAGACTACTCATTGGCAAATAGCATGGTGCTTGTTTTGACATTTTTTGTAATTCAAACAATAGGACAGAAACACACAATTCAGGATTTGCCTCCAAATGGACACTTGACTTACCTATGAGGTATATCAGAAATGAGGTTTTAGAGGATACTTCCTCTGCTAAGGCTATGTCTGAACTCAGTGTCTTGTGACTCAAAGCAGTGACACTGGTAGCGTGAAAGCCTGAAAAGGTTGGAATGGTTCTGTTCATACCACCCAACAACTGTCAGTACCTATACTCTAGTTTCTCCTTATGGCTTAAGACAGTGTCTAATTTATGCCTGGTAAATGTAAGCCAACCCATGCTAAATTGCCTTTATAAAAGAATTTAGCTTCTAGAATATCACTGCATGCTTTTTACAACTGATTTCCATGTCCCCAAATGTGGAGCCTGTCCCTTTAGGAAGGATATATCATTGCTGGATCTTAGCTTTGAAGATGGAGAAAAGTAGAAATGGATGTTATTCTCTTCCCTCTTCTCTAGAAATACCAAGCATCCCATTAAGACACAAGTTCAGTTGCTACAATAGAAAACTATGTGAAATGACCTTGTCGAGAAAACAGATGTCAGTGTTTCAAGGATGTATGACATCAAAATGATTGTATATTTTTATGGCATATAAATTAGATAAATGGATAAACCAGGAATCTGGTATAAGAAATGTGTTTACCACTCCCCAAGCCTGTTCTTGGATACTGATTATTATTTTTTTTTACCAAATAATCCCCAGAATTGTTATTAATGTTGAGACACTTGCAAATTTTCAACCAAGTTTATATGTCTTGCCTATATTTGATCCCAATGATAAATAAGGTGGATTTCTTCCCCCCACAATAGAAATAAACAGGGCCCCAGTAATTGATGACATCTGCTACGGGTCAAATGACAATTCAGAGCTGGAGGAATAACCGGACCATTTATCTTTGTAACAATCACTGAGATCTAGGGAAAGAGAAGAGCTGCCTTAGGAAGGCAGTCTGTAAACTGGTCCTTGGGCCTTGGTGAGAATGTCTCAAAGGCAGTCTGAGGCCCGAGTTAGGAGCTTGTATGCTAAGGATGAGAATAGCTATCAGAATTTCACAATAAGTGCTCATTTCAACTTCCAGACTCTTAGTCTGTCTTCCAGTTTGGGGCTGCTTGACACCAGGACAGAAGCTAGTGTAGTCACCTTGGTAAATGACTTCACATAGGTTATTGTTACAGCAAGTAGTTCAACCAAAAAAGGAAACTACATCTTAACAAAAACACTGTTGGAGCAGGTGTTTTAGCTGTTGGAGAAAAGTGATTAGAGTGGCATTACTCAATCATTTTGTTTCTCTTATAATAATATATTATTTATTAGAAGTATTTCTGTTTTTGTCCTGTGTGTCCCCTTTTATAAATTTCACATCTAACACTTTCCCCCTTTGGGTGTACCGCAGCAGAAGCAAGTTATGCTTGCAGAAGGTGAGCTAGAGAAATGTTCATCTTGTTTTGAAGAAAGCTCTTTCCTAAGTATGTTTAGAAACCAATACAGCATGTAGCAAGATGCTTCTGATATATGTTGCCTTTCACCTTGAACTCCTCAAATCCAGAATGTTGCATTTTAAAGCTTAGAGGAAATTAGAACAAAAACAAAACAAAACCCTATTTCTCAAGTCTCTCAATTGAAAAATCTGAAAGGAAGAGTATCTCTGGGATTTCCTTCGTGGCTCAGTGGTTAACAAACCCGACTAGGAACCATGAGGATGAGGGTTCGATCCCTGGCCTTGCTCAGTTGGTTAAGGATCCGGCATTGCTGTGAGCTGTGGTGCAGGCAGACCCAGCTCAGATCCCGCGTTGCTGTGGCGTGGGCCGGCAGCTATAGCTCCAGTTCGACCCCTAGCCTGGGAACTTCCACATGCTGCGGGTGCGGCCCTAAAAAGAAAAAGAAAAAAAAAAGAGTATCTACATTAAATGATTCTACGGACACTTTAATAAGAAAAGACACAGACATTGGTGATGTCACATATTCTTCGCAGGTGGAAAGAACATTGCTACAGGGCAGTGCTTTCCCCTCACCAATAACAATGGAGATTTGATTTTCTAGGGATCTTATTTAGTAAAATTAAGCAAAGCTTCGGGATTTAAAGCCTTTAAGGGAAGACAACAGAATGTGTTAAGTAACCAGCTAATATTCTGCTGAAAACCTGACAGCCCTTCCGAGCCTCCAAGAGTGCCTGTTGCTGGATGGTGAACCTTGTTCAAGTGTTTTTGATTTGGGTAATGCTAAGTCTAGCCCACTCTCTCGTCATTTCAAGCAGCACTCTCCCAACTCAGGCAATCAGTAGAGACCAGAAGGGAGAGAACATTCGATCTACTCTCAGGAGCCCAAGGGAGACAGGATGTTAAAACTGGGACAGTCACCTCGAAATTGGGGCCTGCGGCACTCCTGTGGATTTCCCCACCTCGGAGAATATTCTGCCATTCCCTCCAGACTGGATCAAGTGGGCTTGGACGTGACAAGAAAATGGTATAGATACAACAGGAGAAATAACTTCCTTCCTCTACGATGGCTATCGCAAATAAGTCAGGTCAAAAATGACTAAATGTTACTTAGGAGTTTCAATAAGCACTGGTGGGTAGAAGGAGCAGGAAGGTGAAACCTGGAAATTCCGTCCTTCAGATGTGCTCATCTCCTGTAGTTTAGGTTGAGTAAGTGGGGTCAGTCAAAAAGTAAGCAGCAGGCCAAAATGAGAGGCAGATAATAAAAAGGAACTTTTTAAAAATCGGGACGTTTCCCGTACAGTTGATAGTTAATGTTATTATGAGCATCTAGTGTTTCCACTTGAAACATCAAATATGCAAATAAACAAGTGGTCAATGACCACAGTCCCGTCACAATTAGCCACTTTAACCAAAGATTAAAATGTAGCGGGGAATTCAGGGGTAGGTAATTTGTCACTACCAGAGACTCCTATTGGCAATGATAATGTTTCACAAGGACTTAGAATTTAAGGAATAGGTTGAATAGAAATGAGCAAGAAGATCACAGCAGAGAGAGAATATAAGTGCCACCCAAGGCCAGCGTGATCACTGCTGCTCCTATTACAGCATTTACTGTCTTTTTCCTGTGCTGGGCAATGCACTAAGTCCCTTCTATGTGTAAGTTTTTAAAATCTTCATAACAATGGGAATTATTATTCCCATTTTACAGAAAGTGAAACTAAAGCACAGAAGGATTGAATAACTTGCTTATAGGACATGGTACTAATAGTGGAATTGGGTTCCCAAGCACATTGTTATGACTCTTCATATTGATGACTCTATACTGCATCTGTAATGAGAGAACAACGTGGAACTTAGCCCGGAATGAAAAACCTACGGGGAGTTCCCTGGTGGCTTAGTAGGTTAAGGATCTGGCATTGTCACTGCTGTAGCTTGGGTCGCTGCTGTGGTGCAGGTTCAGTCCTTGATCTGGGAACTTTGGCATGCCACAGACTCAGCCAAAAAAATGAATAAGTAAATAAAGAAACCTACATATCAAGTTGGCTGTAGCTGTAGGTGGTTAATTAGCTTACTTGTAGAGTATTGTTTTAAGGGTTGCCTAATTAATGGTTTAAAAATAATTCAGGAGTTCCCATCATGGCTCAGCGGTTAACGAATCTGACTAGCATCCATGAGGATGCAGGTTCCATCCCTGCCATTGCTCGGTGGGTTAAGGATCTGGCCTTGCTGTGAGCTGTGCTGTAGTTCACAGACGCGGTTCGGATCCCGCGTTGCTGTGGCTGTTGTGTAAGCCTGAAGCTGAAGCTCCGATTGGACCCCTAGCCTGGGAACCTCCATATGCCTTGAGTGCAGCCCTAAAAAGCAAAAATAGATAAATTAATTAATTAAATTAAATTATAGAAAGAGTTTGCAAAAAATAGTTGAACAAATAGTGCTATGAGGCCATGCTCATTATGATAAACAATATGTTTTAACTTTGTAGGACATCGTTGCCAAATGATATGTACATTTTATTCCTCCTTTAGAAGAAAAGTAATTGAATTCATGAGCTATTGGGCATATGGGTGCTTTAATCAGTGCACACTGATTGACCAAAATTACTCTGAAGTATTGGGACCCTAGGTTGTAAACAGTGACTTGGATTTTTTAAGGGTAGCAGAGGTGATTCTTATAATTTACTTTATTCCTGAATATTTGTGTCTAATTCTGACAAATTTAGGGTGGGAATTGTGTGGAATTCATCCTAAAAAGAACTGTTGTTCTATTTTGCTGAAGACTTTATCTTATAACTATGTCTAAATGTCATTTGTCTTCTAGAAAACACAATAAAGAGCCCAAGGATTTGAAAGGTTTGGAACACGATGATGGAGGAATAACATTTTGGGGGGAGGGGGCAATGAAGATACTTTCTCCTCCCTGGTTGACCTGAGAATGCAGCATCCAGTGAAAAAGAGAAGATGGTGTTTGTGGAACACACACACACAGTGACATCATCATTTTCCAAACACCTACAGATGCCATTGTGGACATTTTTCCATCCCTCTTCTCACCCTACACACAGTTTGGTATACTTTGGCAGGCCCTTTACCTAATTTTTAATCCACAAAGATGCTAAAGCAGAAGTAAGCACATGGTATAAATGGAATGAATGAAAGCAAACAAGGGCAAAGAGAAACATTTACTTAGCCTTAGGAAGAAAGACACACAGGTCTTTCCTAAACTGGTTTATGAGTAAAGAGCTATTGGATTGATCTTTATGTGATTGTTCCTTCCTAGTTTTAGTAACATATTATAGTTTGGGAGAAATTCCTTCCCTTGTCAATGGGGAAGAAGAGAAGAAAAATTTAAAATATTCGCAGCCCTTCCTCTAGAATTTCATGCTAATTTTGCCTCTTTTTCTCTCTTCTCTTGATATACGTTTTTATACAGAGCATTCTTGTGTATTTCTTCCATTTTTTTTTTCATGAAGAAAATATAGGGATTATCTTAGCAGACAAGATCAAGCAGACAAGATCAAGACAGCATATACCTTTCTTTGTAAAGTGTTTTCAGACTTGTTTAGATGCTGTGCTCTTGAAGGCCATGGGTGTATGTTTTATCTTTACTGGTATCAGTGCACATATTAGGTACACAGTAAATTATCTGACTACATCAATTAATGAGCAAACAAGAATGGACGACAAAAGTAGATGTTTTTCTTAGGCTCTCAAAAAAGATTTAGAGAACATTTTGGAATTTAAGTTAAAAAAAAATTCACCCAAATGAGATTTTAGGAGATTTCATGTGATTAACTCTTTACATTATCTTGTAGTAATTATAGAGAAATCTCTATTTATGTAAACACAGTGAATGCATCATAACACTAGAATAAGTATACAAATACTGCATGTCAAATTAGGTTATAATCACTTTCAAGGGACGTGATTTCCTAGTTAAACAGATTCGTTTACATCTTGTGAAATAAAAAATAAGTGAAAATAACTATATAAAATCAGGCTTACAGCTGGACAGATCTTCTTGGCAATGGTCCAGGCACTGAGTGGGAAAAGCCCCTCCAGCTGAGGAATGCTCAGGACGCCCAGGAGGACATTGCAGGCTCGGCCTGGAGAGGGGCTTTGGCTGCTGCCCTGACTGCAACCGGTCCCCAGCTACCTGTGGGAAGACAGGCTGCCTTAATATTCAAGATGAGACTCTTGCTGTAAGGGGGCTGGGGAGGAGCTGAAACTTGCTAAGTAGAGGACAAAACAAAGGCAGTTCAGTATTTCACCTTTAGGTGAAAAGCATAGCAGAATAAATCAGGGATCCTCTAACTAAAAATACAAGTAGGTGAAGCTAGTGTTAGAATCATAGGAGTTTAGAATCGGTGTTTGCGTACCATGGATCATCTGGTCCAACCCTTGTAACACAGATGGGGAAACTGGCCAACAACCCTGGAGCATTACCAAGACTAATATCTAGAACTTTTCCTCCCAAATCTGGGGCTAATTTATGCTTATAATTGAAGCTCATCCATTCAAGGGAGATCATTTTTTAAAAGCTGCTCATTTTAATGCATATCTTTAAAAAATATATTTCACTTCTGCCCTGACTTAGCCAACACTTCCTGCAATGCTCCCTTATGTTGATGTCAGAGGGGTGTAGTTTTAAAGCTCATTTATTACATGGTGTTTAAATATGGTGCCATTCTCTATGGCTAATTGTGCAGAATTTTGCCTTTCACTATGTCTTAGTAAACAGGATGTATTTGCTTATCTTGCCCCTGTGTCCTCATCACACTCCTCATCATTATGTGTGTTGATTATAAGAAGTCACTAACATCTAGTAGTTTTTTTTTTAACTCCTGGATTTTGACTTGGAAGTAGCTCCATATTTCTCCTATAAAGTTTTTTGTTTGTTTGTTTTTTGGTTTGGTTCGTTGGTTGTTGTTTTTGTTTAGTTTAATTGACACTCATTTTGGTTCAAAACACCTTTGTTGAACACTTACTCTATGCCATGCTGTGTATACATTGGTTTCTTCCCACATTCCCTTGGTTGAATTGTCCTGATCCAGATTTGTCAAACTATGGCCTGCGAGCCAAACCTGGCCTGCTGCCTGTTTTTGTAAATAAAATTTTATTGCAGCCCAGTCACATTCATTTGTTTGCATATTGTCAATGGTTGCTTTCAGACCACAACAGAGAGCTGAGCAGTTGTGATAGAGATGATATGGCCCATAATGACAAAAATATTTGCAATTTGGCCCTTAACTCAAAATGTTGCCAACCCATGATCTGGAGTGTGAACACTCAATTATTTAGGTGTTTCGATGAGAGAGCCAAATAGAATAGATGACACTGCATTGTCGCATCCCCAAGCAGTGCCCGCCCACAAGTGTCTGTGGCCATGGGGCATAACCATGGCACCGAACAACATGGTGAGAACTGGCAAAATCTAGTCTTATGAGAAGGACAAGTCTTCCCCAGATTTGTTTAGATTATTTTCAAGCCCTGTTCCTTGAACCATCCCCAGTCTGTACGAATACTACAAACTTGTAGCTTTTCCCTTACAAATTTATTGTTATTTCTTTTACCTCTTTTTTTTTTTTTGGCCTTAGGAAAAAAGGTAATTAGGCTATAAACAGAGGTCTGACAACTAATTTCAGTCAAGGCAAAATTAATACAAAGCAAACAGATAATTTTAGTTATGTGAAATTAAAATAGATATATTTTAATGACAATCTAAAAAATCCCAGTCTAATGTTTTGTCCTTTGCTTTCCCCTCCTTCCCTTGTTCACACGTGATCCCCTACTCTGCGTAGTAGTGACACATGCTGATTCGGGGAACTACCAGCTCACTGCCATCGCGGCTCCTTCCTCCCGTCCCCACTATTGACCTTTGGGTGCAGAACTGCTGCTTTCCTTTCCTTCTAGGGGTTCCTCTACACTGAAAAGACAGCACCATCTGAGGAAAAGAGAGTCATTTCCTACCCCCTGAATTTCCAAACTGTCTTATTGACATTAATAAGATCCAGTATGATAAATCTATATTCAGAGTCTTAAGAATTTAAAAATTGGAGTTCCCTTCATGGCTCAGCAGAAACGAATCTGACCAGCATCCATGAGGATGCAGGTTCAATCCCTGGCTTCGCTCAGTGTGTTAAGGATCTGGTGTTGCCATGAGCTATGGTGTAGGTCGCAGACACGGCTCAGATCCCGCATTGCTGTGGCTGTGGCATAGGCCAGCTACAGCTCTGATTAGACCCCTAGCCTGGGAACCTCTGTATGCAGAGCTTGGGGCCCTAAAAAGACAACAAAAAAATTTTTTTAAAGTTAGTGGCACCGTGGGTATGGGTGTGTGTGTATGCATGTATTTCCAGGGTGGGGGCGCTGGTTTCCAACATTGCTGTGTTCTGTCACTCCAAGAACATATTAAATATGCATCTCAGTGTCAGAAGCACCCTGAGTTACCTCCAGAATTATCACCTGCCTTCTGAAAACCATAACCTTAAAAATATTGATTGGTTAAAAGGCAGGATCTGAAGCAATGAGTTGGTGTCTCTGTAGATTATCCTAATCAAATAAGGAGAGTATTAACCTCCCTACTCTCTGATCTGCCAGTATTTGGTTTGAAATGTAGGCATCTCAAGTAAAGTTATGTGTTTCATTCTTTTGAATATTTCTCCCAGACATTTAAATACATTACCACTAAGCCAGAACCAAGAAAAGCATAAAAAGCATTTTAAGGAATAAATTCAGCAAGTTTCCATTTGTACCAGATAGTAAAATTGTTGACATGCATTATGAGGCATGTGCATTTTTCAGCCTGTCGGGTTTCAGTCACATACTCAGGGTGGAATATTTCGGTTGCCAGGGGTTGTGTAGAAAGGTCTCAGACCATTTAGGGAGTAATGCTTCCTAATGAACAGACAAAGAGTTTCCAAGCCACCTGGCCTAGCTATCTAGGCAAGTCAGAAGAAAAGCTGATTTCATTAATTATGCTATAAATGTAACTTCAACGAAGGGTAGCCAGCTAAATACAAGATGAAAGGACTAGTAGGGATTCTCTGCATCGAAGTGTTGAGCTTTATGCAATTTTATTTAGAGGCACTTCCATTTCTAAGGAGGCTATGAGTTGATCGACTGTGTCCAGAATTAACTACAGTGGTGAAAACACAAATTGCAAACCAGCATGAAGTCACAAAGGGAAACGAGGGAAGAGAAGAAGTAAAAAGTCAGGGACTCATACATACTCTTCACTTTCCTTTAGGAAAAATAAGTATTGGACCAGCTGCTCAGAGTCCCACATTAGTGGGATCAAGCCTAATTATTGTTAGGCAGAGGGCCTAATGAGAAGTGCTACACACACGGCCTTCCTTTCTGTTTCCATTTGCTTCTGTTTGCAGAGCAGTCTGGATTTTTCTTGGAGGCAAATGATTATATTCCCTCTACTTGATGTGCTAGCAAGAAATATGGCTGGTAAGGAAAGGGAGGACCAGGACTGGAAAGTCTTTTGGCCACAAATTGTTTGTGTGGGCCATTGAGAAAGGTTCCAATGTAATATTGTTGGGAACAGGGGGAAGAGGTGACAAGGGCTTGGAGCCTGTTTAACCACCATCTCTGAAGCCTTTTGCTGGTACTCTTCTCTCCTCCCTCCCAGGGAGTTTTAATGAGAGCATTCTTAGTGCTGCCTTTGCCTTTTCAATGGAGAAGTCTAACACCATCCAAAGTAAGCTTTAATCCTCACAAGAGTGCTAATACTTTTCCCCCTTTTCCTGACTTCTTGACTGATTTTTCCCAAGAAAAATGGAGTTTCCTCATGAAAACACTAATCCCTATCTGTTGAAGAATAAATTTTCATATCCTGTTATATATATCTTTGTGTTTTCTATGGTGACATCGGGGTATATTTGTTGACAAGACCAATAATTGTTAAATAAACCATGAAGATATTTAGCTTTTATTTGCATATCCCCTTCAGTTTGTCAAGTGATTCCACAGCTACTAGCTCTTTTGCTATTAGAAGTTAGGCCTACAGGAGTTCCTGTCGTGGCACAGCAGAAACAAATCCGACTAGGAACCATGAGGTTGCAGGTTTGATCCCTGGCCTCACTCAGTGGGTTAAGGATCTGGCATTGCTGTGAACTGTGGTGTGGGTCACAGATGTGGCTCAGATCCCTTGCTGCTGTGGCTGTGGTGTAGGCCAGCAGTTGTAGCTCTGATTTGACCCCTAGCCTGGGAACCTTCATATGCTGTGGGTGCAGCCCTAAAAAACAAAAAACAAAAAGAAGAAGAAGAAGTAGTTAGACCTACAGAGGAACAAACTTTATTATTTGCATTTCAGACATGAGGAAACAGACTCCGTGGTAAAGATTTGGCTCGGCACAGGGTAGGTGGCTAGTAATGCCAGATTCTTGACTAAAACACATGACTCTAGATGTGGAATCCTACTGCTAAGTTTCCCGTCTGTCTATAAAATTTTTGAAGTCTTTATCCAATGTGGAAATTTTATTTTCTGTTGGCTTTTTACCTCTAGAGACCCCAAATCAGAATAAAGCCAGTGGAAATCCCTGTAGCATGTCTGAATTGCTGAAAGTAGTGGTGTGTTGAGGCTGCTCATAAGAACCAAGAGAACCAAGCTCTTCCCACCCTCAGGCCCAATGGTACTATGTTGGTAGCTTGAAATGGGCCATGGCAGGAGTGCTTACACCATAGAAATTGGCAAGCATTACAAATCAGAGAGAGTTAGTTGTTACTTCTCAAGAGAGTTGATTGTCACACATCTTTTAGCACACTCCTGGCTGGAAATCTGGGCACCCAGGCAAAAAACCTGCAGCCAGGTTTCTTAATGCTTGGAATGTTCCAGTGTGCTTGATTTGTAAGACACCAAGTTTCTTTGTGAAACCTTTTGAGTATATCCTTTTGCAGTCCTTTAAAATTCTGTGTAGGAGAACATCGGTGCATCTTCTCCAAGAGGCAAAGTAAGGTCTAGGAATAAAATTAGCTACTTGTTTAAGGCTATGGGTGTTTGTGAACATGCGAGTGTGCTTTAAATTACACATAATTTTAAACAACTGTGTAAAAAGAGTTTTAAAAGTTTAATGGTGCTGAACCAAGAATAGGAATTAAAAATTGAAAAGAAAATACAAAACTATACCTTGTTTTTCTGCTTTAAAAAATAAGTTTCCTTCTCATTTGCAATTAAGATGCTGAAATTTGCATAAAATGTGTAAAATTAGAGATAATTGAACTACAGTAGCTATAAAAGTGGCTTTTCCATTTAAAAAATAAATCAGATGTCCACTAAAAGGGTGTAAGAGCCATTCCCCCTCTCCTCCTTCTCCATTTGGGTCTCTGGTATTTTTCACACTTTTATAGCTGATTTTTATTGCCAAACAATCCATGGAGTTTGTGGCAGCTCTGAGACGACAGCTGGCCCAGGCAGGCCTGTTAACTCTGGCATGTTAAGGACCCTTCAGAAGATTTCAAATCCAGCATCAGCACCCAGGGTCAGTAGATCAAGTCTAGGGAGATGTTAGGGAGGCTGCAGTGGGGGTGGGAAGGAAAGGGACCACGGGGAATAAGGAAGCCAAGAAAAGTCAAAGTACAGCTATGCCTGTAAACCAAACATCAATAGCTGTTTTTGTTTCCCTGTACCAGGGTTTCCCCTGGGAACCTCAAGTGTAAAAGACCCAATCTGAGAAAGAGTACACCAGTGGGCAAAGGGGCCCCAAATGAGGGTTCCAGGCTGATGTTTGCACTCTTCTTGCAGAAGCCTTTCTTCCCAGGTTGAGGCACAGCCTCCATTATGAAGGACAGCCCTGAGCATCCTCCGGATGCATATCTTAGGCCTGTTCCCTAAGGACGGTCCATCACTGAGCGAAGCTTCGCCTGTCTCCCTCTGGGCCCCAGACACGTGAGGATGCACTAGCCAATGGCCTGCTGTCTGTTGGCTGCTCTCCTGAGATGTTTATAGTATTGAATCTCAGCAGGCACTCATTTCCTTTTGTCTCCCCTCTCCTTTTCCCTGAAGGAAGAAGCACTTCAAAAGCAGACTATGCTTATAAGAAGAACCTGAGGGGCGGGGGGAGGCAGTGATAAAAGTTGATAAGGAAAGTTTCCACATGGGGAGAAATGTGACAATGCTCTCAAAGGTACATCAATGAAAAAACTCCCAGCTGTACTTCTATTTCTTCTGATGCAGATTAAAAACATCACAACTTTTCACAGAATTTTGATAATAAGTAAAAACAATGATAAGTGGCCTCTTAAAGTAGAGTGAGCTCTTCCGTACTAAGCCATTCTATCTGTGAGCATCAAACATCTGCTTGCACTGGGCCTGTGTGTTTTACGATAGATCCCAGAGCATCTAGGAAGTATGTCAGAGGCTTTTTGTTTTTGTTTTTGTTTTGTTTTTTGCATTATAGCTTGTTTACAGATTTCTGTCAGATTTTCCAACTGCACCGCGTGGTGTTTTGATTTGACATCCTTTACTCTCAGGAGCCCAGAGCCTTCTTGGTCAGTTCAGGCTGGAGAGGCCTTTCCCAGCTTAGTTCTTTGCCGCTAAGGTTCCCACTCAATATATGTCCCATCTCTTTAATCAAAGAAAAAAGCCTGCAGTTCCCTTAGACTCCTGTCCTCTCTATGGAAGTGATTAGCTGATCTGATAATAGGGAATAGGGTTATTGATTTAAAGTGACCCCAGCCTAGTGGCTTGTTTACCTTCAATTTGGAACATCTTGGAGATGATACATCAACTCATAGTAGCGATTCTGCTGGCATCTGAAAGACCACAGAAGTCTAGTGGAAATAATGGCAGAAGGATAAAAATATTCTAAATCTCTGCAAATAATACTCCCCAGAGAACTGTCTCCTCCATTTTTCCATAAGGCCAACGTGGATGTGTTCCTCATTAGCCACAGGTCTTTCTCTCTTACTTACTCCATGGCATGCCCAGTTCCCATAGAGAATCAACCCAAAGAGAACATTATTTTTATACATTCTATATTCCATGTGAAGGTCTGTGGCTGAAAATTTATTTATACTTAATAATATGTATAGCAGAACCACAATAAATAATGTATACAATACATAATGATTCATTATATAACCTAACCAAAAGTTCGTAGCACACCAAGAAGAAGAAGGTTGGAAAGTGTTCTGTGGAGTTGCCTCTGGAAGAATGAGGGATGCAGAAAGGCAACTCAGATGAGAGAGGATGGGAATGCAGTGAATGACAGCTGGAGCAAGAAACTGGCACCTGTGGGTGAGAGAGCTGGAACTTATGCTACCATTCTCTTCTTCATGCATGTGGAAACCACATGCAACCTCAGAATCTTTCTCAACACAGTGTTCTAAGAAGAAGTTAGTTAAGGATGGCCAAAGTAATAATGTCTCTTTGTCACTTTTGATGTTTATCATAATTTATCATAATGCTGGAAATAAATTGTGCAAGTTCCTGATTTTTTTTTTCCTGGTTGGTGAATAGAATCTCTTCCAAATCTTGGGAAAGACATGTGCTTTACTCTTTATACTTCACACCAGCTATTCAGCTTATTACATGGGTATATAAAAATACAAAAAAAAAGCTTTCATTAAAAGCCCGAAAAGCATAAAAGAAAGGCATAGGAGTAAAACCCATACCACCATGATCCTCAGAGTTTCTGCCAGTGTACTTCAGACTTGGATTTCAATTTTCCAGCTCTCTGTTGTCAAAGAATGTCCTTCACAAGCCCATGTGATGACTGTGGCAACAAGGACAGGGTTCTAAGATGCTTGAGGGCCTTGGTGGGGGCGGGGTGGGCATTTAGGGGCCACCTTATCTTCATCTTTTCTCAGGTTTTCCTCGTATGACTATTGAATGTCCCTTCCCCTTCATAGGAAATGACCCCTTAGTGCCTTCCCTCCAACTAGCAAACTTTCATCTTAACCTGCCTTCTACTCAATGTAAATTCTATTATGTTTCAAGAGCCTTTTGTACAATAGGGAAATTTCAAGCAGAGGACCCAAGGCATTTTCTTTCATCAACCTTCTTCTAATTTCATCAAAGCACTAAAAAGAAATCTATTTGGCTTTTTACTTGTCCAGTACTGTATTTCCTCTCAAGCACATTCAAAAGCCACCTCTCTGATTTGAAGATGCCTTGGCAGAATTATGTAATTGGACCAACAGTTGCCAGTTCTCCACACTCTTGCTCCCTCGCATTATTGCAGAGCAGACTACTGTTTTGCAGACCTTTCTTATCGTGTAAATGGCCACATTATCACTGTGTACACATTAGGACAAGCAAATGGGCCCCTTAAGGCAAATAAGGGTTCAAATAACCCAGACAAGGTAGCCCAACTGAATTGAGGATTCACCCTTGTTACAACCTTTTTGCTTTATGGCACATGAGCTCGTGCAAGGGACAGACTGCTTCAAGTGTGTTTCTACTGATCCTGCTGGCAAATCACAGCTTTATTACAGTAATGAGCCTGACCATATTTCTGTGCTTATGCATATTAGGCACCAAATGTATTTTCTGGCCTGCCAGCCTGTGGTAGTAACTAACGTGAGCAATTTGTCCTGGGTTACAGTGTGTGTGCATGCATTAGGTATGAGCATGTTAGTCGCTTTGGCTTATAAAATACTACATGTTTCATCATGCATATTTTTATACGCACAACTTAACTGTATGCAAAGTAGCTTGGCAATTAACCAACACAACTTATTAGTTTACTACAAGCTTATTGCATAAATAACGTGAATTGGGGACAGCCACAATTTCAATTCAGTAATACTAAGAATTTCATAGGATTATTAAATATCTAAAGAAAATGCTGAGTTTTTCTCTATGGTACACATGTTAAGGTCCTTTAAAAAATATCCTGATTCTCCTTTCAGTTTCATTTCTATAGCACCCTTTATAGGAGATTACGGGATTTTAGGCCACGAATTCCCCCATACTTGTTGTGAGCTGACATGTGGCCTTTGACCCCATCAGTGTCTGGGTAAAGGTGAATGGTCATTATTATCATGTCTTCTTCAGGATCATATTTTATGAATGCCATTTATTGGGTCCATGATTAATAAAAAGTGGCATCAGCATAATTCAGCTCACACACTAAAAACAATGTGTTATTTTTCCATTCTCTTTATGTTGACCATTGGAATCATAAAGCTTGGTGCTGTTTGCTTGATTGTGTGGTGGTACAGGAAGTGTACCCCTTCAGGGGCTCACTCTAAGACATATGGAAATATGTCCTCCTGAAATCTTAATTAAAATGAACTCTTTGTCCTGGTTCTCTAGGAAATAAACAAACAAAAACAAGTACGTGAATAAAGAATTAGAACTGGTGGGAGACCTCTGCTGAAGCAATTGCTGTTCTTGCCACTTCCGCACACATCACTTAAGTTGTCAGAGAATTACTTTTGTTCCTCCATGCAGGCTGGATTTATGTAAATGACCATACAGGACAGGTGCCTTTATTTAGTCACTACTAAAGCTGGAATCATGTTGTACAAGAGCTGATAGCATGAAATAACATGAAATAAGTGGGCTTATCCCTTCAGAAGCTTGTTTTACAGTACTGGTATTTCTCTTTAGCAAATCCTGCTGCGTTTTTAAATAATATGATAAAACAACATAAATGTCTTTGTGGAAAAACTGATTGTTTCAGAAGGAACATGGCTGTTTTATTCTTGTCTTTTATCTCTTCTACATTGGATTTTCGGAAACATGAACAGCTCCCTGGTCTGTGCAGATATATAATAGGTGATTTGCTTAGAAACCCCCACAATTATTCACGTACTGGAGAAAGGAAGAACAGGAGGAAACCCCGTGTTGACAACAGTAACACCCTAAATAAATATAAAAGCAAGATGGAAATGTGCCTTTTGTAGCCCTGTCACAGATGAAGACTGCTCATGATAGATACTTAGTTCTCTGACAGTTTCCCCTGCACCTTCAGTGGAAAGTTGATAGAAATTACTCCAGCTGAATGCTTAAAGCAGATGTTATCCCATTAATTAGCTTTGGACGCAGGTACACTCGAGACTCCCATTTTCAGGCCGCAAGGAATTGGTCCCAGTGAGTGTGCTCTATATTCACATTTAGGATCATCTCATAAACAGCAGTGAAAACACAGCAGGCCCTTGATGAAGATACATTAGCTTATTTCTAATTTAAAGTTACGTTGCTTAACCTTAATGTAATTGGTTACCGGTGGCCAACTGTTTGTAAAGTGTGTTGATGACCAAAGAGATGTAATAAATTATAAAACTCTCTGCTTAAATGGAGGGAACGACTGTTTTGTTAAAAGCTTTGCATGTAATATGGTAAAATAATTACACCTCAGACTGAATAACTGTGAAGCTGTTAATACAACAATGGAGTTGTCCTCAAGATAACTCGGTTCATCCCCATTTAAAATAAGTATGTGAACCTGGCCCTTATATTTAGCTGAAGAGTAACTTTGAACATTCAACTTCACATTGATTAAAATAAATGGGTTAAGTCATCCCGTTATCTTCTTTGAGGATGACGGTAATGGGTAGTAGGGTGGCGGGGTGAATTCAAATAGCCAATTGTTTCGGTGAATCAGGAAACAAAAAGCACAAATGATTCTATTCTGTACATTGGTTCATAATCATTACCAGACATGTCTTTAAAGAAGACTTGATTAGCTGGTAGAATAACTGGGATAATAATCAGATATGAAAGTAATTGACACAACTTTAATGTTTAATAATGAATAGCATGCCGGGGGCAAAATAAAGAGAAACTGCCTTCTTGTCTGAGAACGGGTTCTGACTTAAAATTTCTTAGGCCAAATATAGATAGTGATGACTTGAGGCTTATGAACTAAAATTCCAGGGTTATAGTTAAAGTTATAACTATGGTTATAATGAAATCACACGATTAACAATAGTCAATCTATCATGAGTAATCACACTCGTTCCATAGGTTTTTTTATATGGCGCTGTTGAAATTTATTCCCCCATCCTCTGAAAGCCTTGTGACTTTGGTTTAAAATTCAAACGTGAAATAAACACATTTGTGCTTCTGTCTGGATGTTCTTTTTTCCGTTCTGGTTGCATTGTGTTAACAAGCTTCCCTGTAACACGTAGGAAAAGTAAAGTTTTTGCTTTTCTCAAAAGATAGTCTTTTTCTCTAAATATTTGCATTCTGAATTTGGATCAGCTCCAAAAGGGTACTCACTTCACAACAGAGAAAAAACATTTCTCTCCCTTCTCACGTTACATTTCTTAGAAAGACCTTCCAATAACTTAAACTATTTACAGTACCTCTAGGTCATTATTTCCCCTGACTTCACTGAAATACCCTGGGACACTATTTACGGCTGGCTTCTGAGTTACCTCACAGGATCAGTTTACAAAATGGAGACTTCACCATGTGAAAGTCATTATTTTGTTTAACACAACTTGCGATGTTAAGATTTTTTTTTCATTTGTCACTTTCGTACAAACACTGCCATTACTGGTAGTGTTATGAAAATCCCAGAAGCTCAGATGTGAGGGTAGGTACCTCTCCAGAGTCAATCTGTCAATATTATTTGAGGATAACTGATAAAATTAAAGATGCTGGTGAAAAGACAACAGGCAAATAAACACGATATTTTTTTCCTTCCAGATTAAAAACAAAAATTCCTGTGACATTAAATATTCTTCATTACAGATAATAACCTAGAGCTTTCTGAGCAATCAGAAGAACAGTGGGCCACCCCATGAAGACCACGCTAATTGAAGCTGTAAGGGAGGAAGTCCCCAAGTTTCTATGGACAATAGCTGTGCTCTGGGAATAACTTCAGAGCTACCCTTCTTAATAGCAAAAATGACTCAGTTGCTGTTCCAACTAAAAATCAATGTGGCTCACAATTTTAATAAGGAACATGAATCTGAAAATGTGTTTAGTATCAGGTTATATAAACACACCCTAATGAGATACCATAAAATCCATCACATTAAAGGCTGGTTTCCTGCAAGGTATATTAGCTAAAAATGCTCCATATATTAGGTCAGTATACAACAGTACACATAATAAAGCAGCTCTGTCAAGATAAGATGCATGTTTTGCCCCTTAAAACTGTTATGTTTTGCACATTTTATAAGGTTCCTTGAATACATGAATAAGATAAGTTATTCCCATCTCTTTCTTAAGCAATCTCAGAAATGGCTATGACCTGAAATTGGAATTCTTGTAAACACCCATCCGAAGAAAATGCGTGCAGCTCTGTCTTAAAGAGACGGTGCATGTTTAATTATCCCAACTTCTTCCAGCAGAATACTATTAACATGCACATTAGCCTCATCTCATTGGTTCATCCTGCTCTCCACCTTAGGGGCAGCAGTAGGAGCTAATCTTATTGCTCCCATGCGCATAATAATGAAATTTGGTCTTGTCTCAAGGCAGCGTTCTTTGGGCTAAAGTACAGCTGGAGACATCACTGTTCCGGAAAATTTCTGACCGATTCATTGTGAAAGATAAAAAAATAAAATAAAATATAGTCCCAAACAATGATTGTAAAGTACATTGTTTTATCTTGAGTATCAAATATTAAGGGATTGAAGATACAAATGACTTCATGTTTGAATAAAGACATGAGTGGAAACTAAATTCTTAGGTATCTATATCTTATGCATACAGCAAGCACACCGCACGTATAAACCTGACAATCAGTGTACACCTATGAAAGTTCTGCTTAGGAATGCTATCTTCTGCTGTGTAAGGGTGGGATTAAAAACAAACCCAAACCCTAAAAAGACCCCTTTCCTCGTTTCTTTTTCATCCATTTTCTAAGAAACAATGACAAGATCTCATGGCATATATAATACCCTTGCTTTTTTGCATGCAATGCTGGAAAGCTCTAATAAAAAATATGCATACAACGCATAGCACACACAAAAATACATGTGAATTCAAGGCTACTGAATTAAGGGAGGTTGTACCAACATTTCCCCCACTGTACATTATTTGTATTCAAGGTTTTTGAAATGACATTGTAATCTGATGATGCACCAGCCTATTATATTGTCTAGCAGGACAAATATCCTTGCGTTTTCTCTGTAGAACTAACACAATTTTTCCATGTCAGAGGTGCATAATATCCTGGCGGTCATAAGGAATGATGCTATTAATCCTCTTGGGCAATCTCCAGGTCTGATTATTAGGGAAATAAATTTGCATGCTGCATATGAGCTAGGTGAATCACCAAGAGCACAAATTATATTTCCTGACAGCAAGTTAGAGAATGGAGCCGTGTCGCTTTTTTATCTTTCCCCCCCTCTGAAAGCTATAGAATTTCAATTCATTACATGAGATTGGTTAGAATTCAAGTCTCTTTTTAAGTTGATATTAAGTTGAGTCTGTTATCTCTGCGAAGGCTGGTAGGTTCCCCAGAGTATCCACCTAATCACTACTTAAAAAAATCGAAACGTATAGTTAGTGTCATGATTTAGGTACCAGAGCTACTTTATTTATCAGCACAGAGTGAGATAATTTCAATTTGAGCCTCCATAGCCCTCATGAATTTAACTGACTTGAAAGCTTTTCACCTCAACTCCCTTTTTCCCTCCCCCTTTGGTAGCATATTGTAATAATAGTTATTCTGGGCACCTTCCTTGCTGCCATGCCAAGCGTTGCACTAGGCTCCTTCCTCCATCCTAGAAACCCGATTCTAGCCAAGCTTGTACAAACAGCCCCCAGTTTCTCTCTCCACATCTGACTGCCTCCTCTTTGCCAGCAGTACTGCCGGGCGTGTCTGCATTCAATATCCATGATGAATGTATTTTTATTATTTCCAGGGGTTGGCATCTGAGAAACCTTTTTGCATTATTAAATTTGAACAGGGAGAATGATAGCAAATAAGAGCATAATAAATTGCTTTATGTCCTAATGTATTAATTAAGCAGACATTTATTATAATGGTTGTTTTATAGACCCATTGTAAAAATGTATGATTGCATGGTGATACTCTTAGCTGGAGCCACATATGGTAACTCGGGTGGATGGGTTGTGACGTTTGTCAGGCTGAAAAGGATTCATCAGGTCCAGTCTGCAAATTCATAAGGAAGCAGAGAACCTGGCTCAGGTGTGAGCTTGGTGAGGTAGCATTGCTATGGCTTTGGTACAAGCAAGGCAACTATCCTTTTGTTACTATTATGGTTGTGTGTAAAAATGAAAATATACATACCACATGCAGTAAATACCTTATGTTGTACAGTGTTTTATGGTTTATAAAGTACATTTACAGATGAATGCACCACAAAAAGATACGGCAGGTTATAGAGCCTTCCTTCACTTTGAAAACATGTATTATTGCTGTTGTTCAATATAGAAATAGGTGTACATTTCAGAATGATATGCATAACGCCAAATGCAAAAGGCAGACAATTTTGAAATATGTAAGAACTAAGTGTTTTAGATTATATTTACTTATTCAGAGCAAACCCAAAGCAGCACAGCTCAGAAGGTTATATCTTGGCCTTCTGATTACTTGAGCCATAGGTAATTGTCAGAAAAACAATTCTTTCTTTATCTTGCTTCTTCACAGTGGGATAAGCAATTCATTCCTATTGTTTTGCCAATAATAAATGATTAAATAAAAGAGTCTAGGAAGTCCTATCACTTCATTTTCCCATGCAGTCAGTAGGATTGTGTGCAATCATTCTCAGGACAGAAATACCTTTGAATCACAGGTGTGCCCTGCAGGCACACAGCTTGGGATTTCACATAGTCAGGACATATTCTCTACATCCAAGAAAAGGAAGTAGCGATTGGAGAGAATTCTGAGAAAGTCTGTAGGGAGGGACACTGTGGAGGAGAGGAACTTAGGGGCTGTTTCCTGTCCCTCACACGGGGGTTATTTTTGGCTTCAAACAACAGCAGTTTTCAGCACTGTTTGCTTTCATTCCTTCCAAATACTGGACATGGAGGCTGATAACAGAGGTGATTTGTGACAAGCTTAGAGAAGGACCTGAGGTTAGACGCTGAAAATGTCTAAAACCAGTAACTGCAAATAAAGCAAACCAAATCCCTCCCCAGTGCCATCCTGGACTCCTGTCTACAGGAATTCAGCACTCTGGCTAGCTGCAAACCAGATGTCAGAGTGATTAGGGAGGAGAGATGAAGAAGGGATGAGGGTGAAGTATACTGATCACTGAGCACGCAGGAGAGGCTTCCCAACTATGGGAAAGAACTACAGAGGCCACACAAGGAGCAGCCATGAACCTGTAACCACAGGGCATGTCATCCAGAAAAATGCTCCCCCCTCTGCATGACCTGAAAATAGTCTTTCCACTCATCGAAAATACATTAGTTTGTCAAGTACCTTTATATTTAGCAAGTGATAGAATCTGAGTAATCTGAGTTTGCTACATTTGTACCAGTTGTTCAGATATTATGTATAGATTAGAGGAAAAAATGTCCATTCCTAAATGTCAGGCATCCTGATAGGCACTTTGTCTATGCTACTGTCTGTGGCCTGTACCATAGCACCATAGCCTTACATAGAGCAGTGGGGTGTGCGTTTATTTCACATTCAAGGGCACTAAGGTCTGGACAGTTAAGTCAATGCCCAAGCTCACAGCTAGGAGGTGGGAGAGCTGCTTTTCAAATACTGTCCTGATTCTGATACCTCAAATCTCTTGCTATTCCTGAGCCAATCTTTCTTCTACAGAGAAGGAGAGAGAAAGAGAGGTAGGGGTAGAGATAGGAAGAAGGAGAAAGAGAGAGAGAGAGAGAGACAAGTAGAATAGGAGGGAGGAAAAGAAGGAGAAAGAAACTGTGTGAGAGAGAGAGACAGGGAGAGAGATTAGAGAGAGGAACTGAGTCTTTCAGTGAAAGGGAAGGAAAGGTAAATGTGATTTAAATATTCCTCTATTTTTTCACAAGCCTGTTCGAAACTTGAGAATGGGTCCTCTGTGTTTACATCCATAAGAATCACATGTAAACTACTTCTAGTTGCTCTTGAAAATGAAAAGAAGGAGCTTAAGCTTACGTGACTTCTGGTCTCCACCTTCTTCAGATTTATTAGGGTACAGAGTCTGTGAAGCCTCGTGCCTCTGGATTATGCTGTCTGGATCCAGACAGAGATAGGTGTAAATTAAATCTTGATCCTTTACTAGCTGTTATATCCCAGAGAAAGCCATTTAATCTCTTTGAGCATTCAATTATTATTATTGTTATTATTAATATTATTATCCTTAATAGACTGAATAGTAAAACTTCATGAAGCACAGTAAATTCTCTCAGGTCTCTGGTCAAAATGTAAATGTGTATAGTCCAGACTATAAACCAGGTAAAATCCAATCCTCTGGTGTCATTATCTACCTAGCATAAAAATACTGCATCGATTGGCTGGGCCCAAGACACTGAGCATAAAACCAAAAGGCAAGAGTGTTAGCCTCTTGCGCTGTGATTGTGTGAAACTGCACAAGGTGTTCGATTACCATCGTAATTTCTTCGCCTTACATTTGTCCTGGCCTCTGCAGTGCATAATAATTTTTACATAAGTATTTTCCCATGAGCCTCATAATTAGCCCAAGAGATAAATAATACTTCTATTGACATGTCAGCAATGTGGAAACTGAGTTTCAGTAATTTGGAATGATCTGCCCGATGCTACCAATCACTAATAGAACAGGACCTAAAACTCAAGGTTTCAGCTTCTCGTAGTAGTGCTTTAGGGACTGAAATTTTGGAACTTGAATCTTAAGCTGAGATGTTTCAAAAAGAGAATAGAATATTTTCTACCAAATTATCCAGCCATCGCAAGAAACTGGAGAACAACACGCTTTATGTAGGCAGTGACTTCACAAGGTAAGTTGACCGATCTTTAACATTTTTAAAATTTTTTTGTCTTTAATTTTTAAAAAATTAAATTGTCAAAGTTTAAAATTTTTTAAATATTTTAAAACATTGCACAGTTGTCACAATACAAATACCACTTACAGTTGTTATAAAGGGGTTGGATTCCAACCATAACCTACTGTCCTGAGAGCAAAGGCTAGCTTTTCAGGATTTTGCCCAGAGCCCTGGCATCCACCAGGGAGATGGCAGTCTACTGTTAGTGTCTGTGCAGTGACCTATCATGACAAAAAAGGAACTTCACACAGCCCAAACAACTGACAAAGCAGCTCACCTTTCAGGGAATACATAATATTTTCTGATAAGCAGCTTATGCTAGTTTTCTTAGCAAATAGCCCGGAAGCATTTCTGTCTGTGGCATTTCGAGATGTGATAAGTTGAAGGGAAGCCCTCTGACCATGCCAGAGTCAGGCAGGCCCTTTTTCGTTCAGGGGACAGCTCTTTGGAAAGATGTAAACATGGGGCAATTTGAAAATGATATAAAGTAATTGATCACGGAGACAGCCCAGAGCATGCATTGTTAACAGAAACACATGTCCCTGTTTATGGAGTTGTAAACAGAGGAGTGTGTATTTATTGTCAGAGGTGCAGGCCAAAGCCTGGGGCAAGATTAGGTCGAAGCCTTGTCACTTTTGCACATGGCCGTGCATAAAAGCAAGGCACATATTACAGTAGCAGGATTTGACATTGTGTGTTCAAAGAACAAGGGACAAGGTGTTTGAGGTTCCCATGCCAGGACTTAGTGGCTCATCATGGCAACTTCAGCAGCTGATGCTACTAGTGCCTTTTTTGTGATGAAGAACTGCAGATCAGGAAAGCCTGGAAGCTTACCTTTCTTCATATCTAGAAGATAATTAATAGCACGGGCTGTGATGTAAACCAACCCCTGACTCCAAAGCTGGGTTTCCACCGAGCTGCTTTCCTTCCAGAACTAAAAAAAAGTGAGGTGCACTGAGCAGAGCTTGCCTATAAGTAATTGCTGTTATGAAAACCTTGGGTTATGCTGTCAGACCACTCAAAGACAAGGGTCATAGTATTTGGTCCCTCTCTAATTACACACTGAAGAAAACTTAAGGAAGTACCTTATCTTCCCACGCGTCTGAGCACCAAGGGCTTGGTCAGGCTCTGGTAAAAGATGAAGACAATTCTTTGGGGAGATTTCCAAGTGGCTTACAGCCTTTGTGTTGCAAAGAACATTACTGTGCCTACAGAGTTTGCTTTCATAAATTTGGTTGCAGGCTATTTTGAGGGGAAATGCATCCCATCTTCCCTTTACCTTGTAGGTATTCTGTAACTATTAGACCACATTTTAAAATGAATTGTGTGCACTGATGTTAGAGAAGGTTAGACTCTGAGCTGCCACCAGTGACATATGACTACAGTGACAGACAGTCAGCGGTATTCAAAATGAATTAATCAGAAAACACAGCCTACTTCAATGTGACGTTTAGAGGGAGGAGGGATAGCTACTTATTTACCAAAGGGATGTCACTGAACCATCTTTCTATCTGGAGATAGCCTATGGCTACATAATCCTTTCAAACCAGCAGTGGAGCGATAAACTACACTCAGAGCCGGGGCTTTTAGGCCGGTTCCCTCTTGTTCTCTTCTCTCATTCCTCAAGCTGGACTTGGTTATTTTGTTTTGGGCAAGGTCACAAGATGAAGTGGGGGGTTTCAGATACCTTCCACGGGGACCATGGGGGCACAGAGAGCCTTTAGAGATGGAGGCATTTCCTTTGATCATTCTCAAATGTGACTTTTATAACACACATAATGTCTCAGCACCCTGGAAGGAAGGAAATATGGTAATAACGGTGATCACGGTACCTTAATTTTACAAATATGTAATACTAATTATGTAAACAGTTGAGAACTCTGAAATCTCTTCATCATCCGTGTCATACAATGGAAATATTATGCAGCCTAACTCGACATTATACAGTAATAATGTTATTTCACATTGGTTAGTTGACAAGCATGGGCCAATACTGTCTATCAAACAAAACTGTTGTGCCAGATTGTATCTTGGCGATAAATAGAAGAGCCACTCAGAGTCTGTTTGTGTATTAATCAAGGCATCAGACTCAGGCCGCTTTTTCAGAGATATCCTTTACTAAAAAATAGGAAAATTCTGCATACCATGCATCTTAGCTCAAGCTGCCATTACAAACTATCATAGATTGGGTGTCTTAAATAACAGAATTCTTTAAAAAGAATTTTTTAAATACTATGGCCACACCCATGGACTATGGAAGCTCTCAGGCCAGGGATTGAATTCAAACCACAGTTGCGACCTATGCCACAGCTGTGACAACGCTGGATCCCTTAACCCACTCCACTAGGCTGGGATCAAATGCATACCTCTGCAGTAACCTGAGCAACTGCAGTCAGATTCTTAACTCACTGCGCCACAGCAGCAATACCAACAGAAATTTATTTCTTCAAGTTCTGGAGGCTGGAAGTCTGAGATCAGGCTGCCATAATGGTAACATTCTGGTGTGGGCTCTCTTCCTGGTTTGCAGATGGCCACCTTCCTGCTGTGTCCTCATGTGGCCAAGAGAGGGTACGAGAAGGAGCCAACTTTTGAATGTCTCTTCTTATAAACATACTGATTTCGTCATTAGGACTCTACTCATGACCTCATCTCAATCTAGTAATTATTTATACAGCTGGGTATTCATCGCTTATACCACTACCTTGCCTCACCACTGCTTTGCTCCTGAATCTTTTATTTAAAAATCATGTTAGGTACATTTTAATGAGTTCTTGGAGTTGGTTCTATTTTTTCCAAGAGTTTAGGAAATCATATAACTCTCCAAACTGTATCTACCCTTCACACTTAGACAAGTTAGATGTATACTGCACATGTTTGTCACGAAGGCATGCCAACTACTTTGCACCCAGGTACAGTTAGACTTGGTGAAAACTTGTGAAATGAAAATGACACTTGTCCCAAGGACAATGACTTTGCTTCTAGAACAGATCCAAAGTGACATCTGTATTTTCATAAAAAGTCACTGGAAAGTCCCCCTTTCTACCTAATACTTAGTAGACACATTTATTCCTTTAACATTCCATAATAGTCACAGTGGGTAAACATATTCAAGTCTCAGTGCCAGAAAGGTCTAGGATTCCAGTGTGAAACCAAACTTACAGTAATAATATTTTTTGGATACCTGAGAGCAACACCAGTGATTTTCTTCATGCAGTTAGTGTTGGAGTATTTCAGATGAGTTGTTGAAGTAAAATCCTTAGGTGATACATGCCTAGATAGAAATCAAAGTTGAAATTCTTTTTTAATTTTTTTAAGGCAGTGAAAAACCTGAGGGGTTTATACCACTGAAGAAGGAGATTATTGAGTAATTACCAACCAGGACTGACTTGTTAAGAGCTTGGTGAAACTTAGAGGCTGAGTCTACATAGCAAAAACTGAAGAGGATATTTGGTAATTATCATTTAATTTGAGCAATCTTTGCCAAGAGGTCCTTTTACAATTAATTAGTCTTCATTTAAACACAGTTTTATAAGTGGACCCCCAAGTATCACCTCAGGAGAAAAATGCAGCACCAATAATGTTACTATATCAAGAAATATCATAATGGAATCTCCGACATGGCACAAATAATTATCCATAACCAAAACAAAGCAGTCTTAAATGATCAGAATATCAGTCCTATATTTCTCTCTCCCTCTCTCCCTCCAAGCCACCCCTTACTTCAAAAAGAAGAAAAAATTTCCAAGACCTGTATAGAAAAATTAACTTATTAAAATCTTTCAGTTAACGTAGATTAATGTTGCTGTGTGACTTGAACTTAGAAAATGCTGTTAAATTAGCTTCTCCAGGATTTAACACGGAGTTTCTTTTGCAAGCCTGTAGTACAAAGAAAACCTGATTTGGAGATGACAGCTCGATGGGAGCATAATGTATACTTATTTCAACAATTCCTTTTATATACATTTTGGTTCCTTTCAACTACCTATAAGGTACACATGTAGTCATACCTGTGCTGACACAGGCGCTGTTCTTTCCAGGTAATAAGCTTCTGCTAGATAGCACACTTTTTACAGGTAGGGACCAGATCTTAATAGACTTTGTATCTCTGGTGCCCAGCAACAATATTCAAGTGGAAACGTGTCTAGCTTGTTGGGGGAACAGTACAGGCTAGGACTGGACATTAGTGTTAGTGTAATAGGATAAGTCTCTGGGTCATAGAGGATCTTGAATATGGTCAAAAGTGTCTCAGAAAATAATGATATAAAGACCAGAGAATGGACCTGTGGTAAAGACTTCAATCCACATAATATCTATGCTGTGATCTAGTGCAATTTGTCCAGTTGGCAATTTTGTTTCTGTAAAGCATGAGATAGTAAATATTTTCTGCTTTGCTGTCTCTGTTGCATCTACTCAACACTGAAGCCATTTTGACAAGGAAAAGCAGCCACAGACAATATGAAAGCAAATGGACTAGGCTGAGTTTAGCACATGGGCCACAGTATGGTGACTTCTGATCTGGTTCAATGCTTCTATTTTTTTTTTAATCTTCTAACAAAAGACCATTTGGCTGAAATCTTATGAATGGCAAGAGCAGTCCTTAATGAATAATGCTATTAGTGTTTTTGATCACACATACTATATATGGATCAGGAAAAAATAAATGACAATATAACTCAGAATTCACTGCCTATATTTGTAATCTCAAGTTGAATTATAGGAATATGGATTGAGTAGTCAGTGAATACTGCAATGAGTCTACCAATAAGAATGTTCAAACAACAAAAAAAAATGAATTTCAGTAACCCAGTGAGACTAGTTTAAAGTTAAAATATCAAGAAATCACTCAGTTCTTCTTAGAGTACTGCATGAATTTCCAGATGATACTCAGCAGGGAGGCAAAGACAAGCTGAGTTGGACAATCCATGCCAGGTTTACTCAAATATGAAGACCTGAGTCACGTGAGGTACCTGGTCAGATCCTAAGGTGATCTCCCTGCCATCTGTGTTGGCTCTGAAGGAATCTAAACCCTGGACTGTATCCAGCTTCAGAAGAAATCCAATCATGGGCAAGAGTTTTTCGGAGCACAGTGGTGGCTCTCCAAATCAGTTCTTTTCAAACATCTGGAACTTCTACTTCTTTCCAAATGTGTTATAAGGCCTGGTCACATTTGAAAAGACAGTGGTAATAATAATAATGACCCAGCAGAGAACTGGCTGTGGCCCTTTGGATAAGGGAAGACTGGGTGACAATTCCTCTACTTCATCTCTTCCACTGGCTCCTGAGTGTCCCCTCTGCTCAGGCATGATTTTTCTCTCTGTAGTAGTTTTGTGAGTATCACACACCTTTAAGGCTGTTATTTTCAAGTTTTAATAATGTTTTCCAACTCACTTCCTGTTTCTTAGCTGCCAACCTTGCCAAAAGCATTCTTTGTCAGGTACTAATTTGGGTGACGTGACGACCACTTGATCTAAATTTTTGGTGGGTAATTACTGAGTCAGAAGTGAGTAATTTTTTGATATCCAGTGGCAGTCAGAAAGGTGGGTATTTTACTACCCACTCATTAGAGATTCTCCAGTAGTGAAATGTCCTGAATTTTGATCTGTTTGCAGACAGAAGAAATATCTGACTGCTCAAACGAAAAGTAACTTCCTGCTTATTTTGGCAGCACTTACAGGGTGTATTGAAGTTTTTTATTATAAACTCACTCCAGTGTTTCATTGTACCTGCAATATTAATTTTGTATTGATCAAAGTCTCATGAAATGACTTTCTTCCTTTTTAAGCTACAGGGATCTTACATTCAACTTAGAAAATAGTTGAGGATATTTCAGTTACTAGGGACTTAAGAAATACCAGAAGTCCTCTGGAGTAAATCTTGGTACTCGAGAATAAAGAGCATCACTCTTTCTCTGACAGTAATGGTCTTTTTTATGTAATAGTTTGGGTGGATGCCTTTGGGGTTTATACAATTGTTCATTTTATTTTTAAACCCAAAGAAATAAATAAGAGAGATATTTTTGGTGAGAAATGAAACTGATCCCCTAAACTTGAAGCAAGCTCATGTACCCATTTATTGGAAGCAGCAAAATAAAAGCTAAAATTTTTGTTTTGTCCGAAATTTTTGTTTCTACTCTATTTTAATAGCAGATATCAACATGTTCCTTAATTGCAAACAGAAAGTTGAACTGATAATACATATGCTCATAGATTTTTTTCCTTTCATAATATCCTATGATTAACTTTTTGCTACAATTAGCTAAGTACATAACACAGAGTTATCTTTTTATAACATTGTTTCATTATGCAGGATTATATGCCTAAAGATCCAATTTAAAAGTGAAAAATAAATATCTAATTTATTTGAATACATTACTTTAAAAATATTCAATTGAATAATGCTGTATGAGTTTCTTGTAGCTGCTGAAACCAATTAGCATAGTCCAAGTGGATTAAAGCAACATAAATTTATTGTCTCATAGTTCTGGAGGCCAAAAGTCCAAAATCTATGTTAGTAGACCTAAATCAAGATGTCAGTATGGTTATGCTCCCTCTGCAGGCTTTAGGGAAAAAAATCTGTTCCTTGCTTCTTTCAGCTTCTTGTGGGTGCCCGGGTTCCTTGGCTTTTGGCTGCATCAATAAAATTTCTGCCTTCACTGTCACCTGATGTGTGCATGTGTGTGTGTGTGTATGTGTATGTGTATTCTCCTTCTGCTTCCTTCCTACAAAGATACATATGATTGCCTTTAGGATTCTCCCGGAAAATTCAGGATAATCTCTCCCCTGCCCCATAAAGACCCTTACTTAAACTTATCTGCAATGCTTACGCCTCCTTACTTGAAGCCTACAGTTAAAAATGCCATAGTAGAGTTTCATCATTACTGTTTTATCTTAAGGCTCTATAGGGACTGCAAATAGTAAAGAAAATGACTCATTTGAGAAACATCAGTTTCTTTCTGTAACTCATGTAAGACTTGTACTTCTACCTCTTTCTGAATGGGTTCAAGGCAATTAATCAATTAAGCATAAGCAAAAAGGAAATATTAGACATTTAGAGATGACAATAGCAGCTTATATTTTACTATATATAAATATTGTTCTAAGTGCCTTAAACAATGTGACAAAACCAAACCTCTCTTGAGTTACGTGCTAGTGTATCTGTTATAAATATGAAAATTTTGATGTACTGAGAGATCAAAGACACACAGCTTAAAGAAGGAAAAATGAGGATTGAAACCCAGGAATCTAGTTTTAGAACCCAAGGTTTAACCCAGTGCTAAAGTCTATCTGCCAAGTTTATCCCCTTCTACAGCTTCCATCCAAATCTTCCATTAGTGAGGAATTTCTCTCTACACTGTTCCGGCCTTTAAATCCATACATAATTTCAAAGCACACTTTATACTTCTGTTTCTTTAATTTTCTCCAAATTCCCACGAAGACTGTGCTTCAATTAGGGTACAGATGATGGTCTCCCTTCTTGTATAGTGTCAATATTCAATAAGCATTTGTGATCAGTTAAAATGTACCCCACCCAGACATTCGTGTCTTATTCTCTAGATCCTGTGAGGTATCTTGTACCACCAAAAAACGGGCTTGACATGGTTGGATTCTCTATGCAGGAACTCACTGAGCTGAAACTGAGATGTCAGTTATCACCTGGGTTTATAACTGGGGTTAGGGGTCCTCTTCCAAGCTTGATTGTTGGGAGAATTTGTTTCTTTGAGTTTGTTAGACTGGGATCCCCATTTTTCTTTTTCTTGTTGCTGACTCTTAGGTCTAGAGGCACTGTATTTTCTTTAATTTTTTTTATTTTGTATTAAAATACAGTTGATATACAATATTGTGCCAATTTCTGCTATACAGCAAAGTGACTTAGCCATATATATATACATACATATGTGTATATATATAAACATATACACATTTTTTAACATATATTATTTTCCATCATGGTCTATCCCAGGAGATTTGATATAATTTTCTGTGCTATACAGTCGGACTTATTGTTTATCTTTTCTAAATGTAATAGTTTGCATCTACTAACCCCAGACTCCCAGTCCATCCCACTCCCTCCCCAGTCCCCCTTGGCAACCACAAGTCTGTTCTCTATGTCCATGAGTCTGTTTCTGTTTTGTAAATAGGTCCATTTGTATCACATTTTAGATTCCACATGTAAGTGATATCATATGATATTTGTTTTTCTTTCTGACTTACTTAGTATGAAAATCTCTAGTTGCATCCATGTTGCTGCAAATGGCATTGTTTCATACTTTTTAATGGCTAAATAGTATTCCATTGCATATACGCACCACATCTTCTTAATCTATCACTCTGTCAGTGGACATTTAGGTTGTTTCTATGTCTTAAACTATAATCCAAAAAGATACATGCACCTTATGTTCATAGCAGCACTAGAGGCACTCTTCGTAGTCATGTATGAAAGTTCCTCTAAATCAGATGGGGAAAAGTGAAATTGTTGTGCTGCAGCACATGTGTACTTTTTTTTTTGCCTTTTTGTCATTTTTTTAGGGCCGCACCCGCGGCATGTGGAGGTTCCCAGGCTAGGGGTCTAATCGGAGCTACAGCTGCCGGCCTACGCCGCAGCCACAGCAACACGGGATCCGAGCCGCATCTGCAACCTACACACCACAGCTCACGGCAATGCTGGATCCTTAACCCACTGAGAGAGGCTGGGGATCGAACCTGCAACCTCATGGTTCCTAGTGGGATTCGTTAAACGCTGCGCCACAACGGGAACTCCGCACGTGTGCACTTTAAATTGTACCCAATGCTGCAAAATTGATCTCAAAAGTTTCCATAACAACTTTAACTCCTATCATCAGTGTAGAAGAATACGCACTTCAACACACACTCAAAAACACTTGATATTGATCAAAGTGTTGTTTTGTGGGGGGGATGTTTTATGTGTGAATATTATATCTGACTATGGTTTGGGGATTATTCATTGATTACATTAGGGTTTGCAGGGTTTTAAAAATATTTAGACTCTGGGTAACTTATAACGTACTAAACTGCACATTCTCTGCAGTGTGACAACATGTGTCCATTACCTTAAGTGGTTCAATTTCCTGAATACCTCTTTACTCTTCCTTTAGGGTCTAAGGGGGATCCGTTTGTCTTGATACTCTTTTTTTATGTCTTTGGGTCATCTTTGAAGTCATGGACGTTTTAGAAGACCTTAATCAGGAGATAATTTCTTAATCAGGAGATAGGAAGAAAGAGGGCCATGGGGAATGATAAATTAGAAATATTAATAATAAAATACATCATACTACCCACTGCCCCAGATGAATCTGATACTATTAACCATCATCTGTGCTCATGTGCATGTGCAAGGATGTTTGTAAAGAGACCTACAGGAGCAATCCTGGAGCCTTCGGTTAAAACTCAGAGCAGGAAGAACTCTCTTTTTAATATGCATCAAAGGCAGCATTGGCTGGTCCAATATGAACGTATCTTTTGCTATATTCTACTAGTAAAACTCAGTGAATGGAATTAATGGGGAAAATATTGATTTTGGTTGTTAATTTGCTTTCAAAAATTGAGCTATTGCAATCTTTGTAGAATAAGTCTAAGACATATCTGTTTATCCATTTGTTCCTATTAAAATGGCACTTCTAGAAAATATTATATGGTATTAATCTGGCGAATAGTGTTATAAATGTCAGAGTTTATGTTTATTATACTTATTAAACTGGTCCTGATATCTCATAAAAATAAAATAAATGGCAGGGTTAGAAATTGAATACTTTGTATAATTCTTCAAATCTTTAATATTCTGTTTATTAAGTTTTTATTGAAATACAATACATGGAGGACAGAGTGAGTGAGTGGAGTTTCAGAGCTACATAGCAGCTGTGCCCCAGTAGTCCTAGGGGAAAAACAGTCATGCTTCTATTTCTTTTATGAAAATCTCTTAGACTTCCAAAGTCTCTACATCCCTGGAAATTTGCTTTTCAGAATTAGTAGAGAGAAGTCACCTTTTCCTTTACTAAGTGCTTTTGTTTAAGAGAAAGGGAAGACTTAGAGACATTTCACTTATACAGAGCCAACTGCATTTACCATTGTTACCTCTGTACAGGGACAGAAACAACCTCACCAGTGGGAACAGAAGGAGGAATGAAGCAAACCATGATGGAGGCTTAGAGAAGCACATTGGCAGATACTCTCCCTGGGAATTCTTAGGGTACAAAATAAAAGTGACTTTTGCACCATTATTTCTCCACCTAATAATAACGGTGCTGAGCATGAGCTGTGCCTCTTGCCATGCACCATCTGGGGATGGGGAGTAGTTAAATTGAAATTAGGGCCTGGACAAAAAGCACAGGAAAAGATTCTCAGCATCACTAATTATTAGAGAAATGCAAATCAGAATTACAATGAGGTATCACCTCACACCACGGCCATCCACAAACTATAATGCTGGAGAGGGTGTGGAGAAAAGGGAACCCTTCTGCACTACTGGTGGGAATGTAAACTGGTGCAACTACTGTGAAGAACAGTACAGACATTCCTTTAAAAGCTAAATATAGAACTACCATATGATCCATCAATCTCACTCCTGGGCATCTATCCAGATAAAACTATAATTTGAAAAGACAATGCACCCCAATGTTCATGGCAGCACTGTTTACAATAGCCAAGACATGGAATCAACCAAATGGTCCATCAACAGAGGACTGGATCAAGAAGATGTGGTACATATATACAATTGACTATTAGGCATAAAAAAGCCTGAAACAATGCCACTTGCAGCAACATGGATGGCCCTAGAAATTTTCAGATTAAGTGAAGTCAGACAGAGAAAGACAAATATCATGCAAGATCACAAGTACGTGGAATCTAATAGAAAAGGATACAATAGAATTTACAAAATGGAAAAAGACCCAAATATTTTGAAACCAAACTTATGGTTACCAAATGGGAAACATGGAGGGGGGAGAGGGATAAATTAGGGGGTTGGGATTGATATAGACACACCGCTATATATAGAATAGCCAGTAATTGGGAACCTGCTGCGTAGCCGAGGGAAGTTTACTTAGAACTGGTGTGGTAACCTACATGGGAAAAGAATCTGAAAAGGAATGGATATATGTATATGTATAACTGATTTACTTTGCTGTATACCTGAAACAAGCATAGCTTTGTACATCAACTATATTCCAGTAAATTAAAAAAAATAAAATAAAATCACTAACATAAAATAGTAACAACAACAACAAAGAAAAAAGAAATTAGGGCCTGGAGGAGAAAATTCCTGGAAATCTAGTTGTATGGAATTCTAGATCTTGCATGAGGAATAATGAAGAAGGAGCCCTGTTGCTCAAACTTGGGAGTAACGTTCACTGTCATGGGATTAAGCCCTTTTGTGAATCCCTGAACTTCCTTGTATTTGCTTTCACAATTGGACAGTGAGAATATCAATGGCTGTTTAAAAAAATTTCCCTGACACACTAAAGGAAAGAAACTACTTATGGTGAAGCACTTTGAGAATTTCCAAGTAAATCAAGATATTATTAGAGCAATACTGAAGTCTTCTATATGCACCTCAAATAGGAATGGTCACATTTCGTGTTTCTCTCTAATCTATGTGTCAACTCTGACCTTGACAGAGGAATAGCAAGGAGAGTAGGCACAGCAGGTAACTGCTTTCATAGGATGGATTGAGAAATTCTAGAAATATGTCCACTGCCCATGACTAGGTATAGAGATTACAGAGTCATTTCTGTAGAAGTAATTGAAACAATAAGGGAAAGAAAAGCATTTTCTAAGAGAAAGAACACCAGAATAGGGGCAGTTAAAGATGGACTAAGGGTCTAGGAGCAGTCAGCAAATTTTTGTGTGTAAAAGGTTAGATAGCAAATAGCTTAGTCTTGCAAACCATGCAGTCACTGTAGCAAGTACACTATTCTGCCTTTGTAGCAATAAAGCAGCATTGGCAATGCAGAAACAAATGAGCGTGGCTGTGCTCAGATACAGGATACACTTTATTAGTCTAAACGGGTGGTGAGCAGGCTTTGGCTGGTGGGCCCTACTTTGATGACCCTTGGTCTAGACTGTAAGATTTTTAAGGACAAGAGTTCTGTTTTCTGCATTGTGTGTTCCCAGTAACCTAGGCAACTGATACGTAGTAGAGGCATAACTAAGATTCAATGAATGAATAATACATGATTACTTTTTTTGTTTACTCATTCAAATTAAATTTTGCTTCAATGCCCTTTTTGTGGAATGCCGAAAATGTAACAGGCACTGGGATATCTTACCTAACAGCTGTAACTGTTTTCCTTCTTGGCCTTGTCCTTTTTTAACTTCAACTTATTTATTCTTTTCTAGTGGCTTCTGTGTAGTTGCTTATTTTGGCTGTCAGAAATTCCGCAGACAGGACTGAAAGTAGAATAAGCGTATGTGAGAAAATAAACAATGGGCATTTTTATGAATTTGAATTTTTGATGTACTGATTTTACTGAAATATATCCTTTAAGTGAGACATGATTCTCTAAAGTGCATTCTATATCATACCAATTCTGCAAGATGGTCTTTAAAAAATGGTTCTTTAGTCAAGACAGCTTGGGGAACTGTATATTCTTATTGGAAAGTCAATCACCAAAGGCACCAGGTTCTACCATAAAGAATCAAAGAATCCTAGAGTTCCCTTCGCAGCTCAGCAGTTAATTAAACTGACTAGCATCCACGAGGCTGCAAGTTCAATTCCTTGCCTCGCTCAGTGGGTTAAGGATTTGACATTGCCGTGAGCTCTTCTGCAGGTCATAGATGCGGCTCAGATCCCACATTGCTGTGGCTGTGGGGTAGGCCAGTGGCTACAGCTCTGATTCAACCCCTAGCCTGGGAATTTCCATATGCCGTGGGTTCAGCCCTAAAATAGCAAAAAAGAAAAAAAGAAAACAAAACAAAAATAAAAACAAGAATCAAAGAATACCGAGAATTTGTGTTTGACCCTCTCATGCAGTGGCCTGAGTGCAAACACCAGTGAATGTCATTTGGTGCTAGATCTCAGCAGGTGTGAGGGCCCCTGTTCTCTCTGAGTCTGTGAGGATGTGGGTACGCTGGGGCAGGACAAGCTGGATAGACTGAGGGGCTGGTTTCCTGTAAAGGAATCTGCCACCCCACTGCTTTCCCTTTGGGTGAAAACCATCTTCAATGAGGAAAACTAGGCTCAGACACCTAGCAATCAACTTGGACACCAGCCGTTTGGGGGAAATTCTAGTTGCCTATTATCTGGAGACTTGAGAAGCCTTTGGGAAATTGGGTCTTGGTGCAGTTCCTGATGCTGGGAGTAGAAATAGCTTCTGAACTAACAGGGAGTTGCAACTGCCCCTGTGAAGAAAGTTGGAGCCACTGTCCCTCCAGCTCATTTCCAGGCATCACAGACAAATGGAGTTTTCCAGTTGTATCTGGCCATGGAAATGCCCCTGCCCCATTTTTATACACAGGTATGTATCCTATTTTGCAAACCACCAGTTAATAGCATATGAAACCAGTGTTTCATAGAGCACATTTGAAAACCCTCTATTAACTGTTGTGACAGAATGATTTTTTATATGGCCGCAAATGTTCACATCTCCCTGTATCCACACCATTGGTAATATGGTTCTGTGCTTTCTCCCATTGAAAGGTGAAGCTTTTTCCCTACCCTTGAATCCAGTCTAACGCTGTGAGTTGCTTCTGCTAATGCATTTCAGGGGAGGTGATGGTATGCCAGATCTTGGCTAAACCTCAAGAGGCCTTTGAACTTACACTTATTCTGGACCAGAACTTCCCAGCTGACCTGTGAGCAAAATCAAGGGAGCTTTTTGTTTTAAGACACTGAGTTTAGGGGTTCTGGTAGCTTTGAGCTATTACTACAATACAGTAATTGCCACAGGCACAGCTACTAATTTGTGGCTTTTTTATATTCCATTTCTCATCCATGAAATCAAGGCTAACTAGTGACTTTATTGAAAGAGAAAATTGAGTCATACACATAAAAAGGATAATCAATGAAGGGTATCATACAAAGAACATATGTGTTAACAAAGGATTATTGTAGGTGTATTGTTTTCACTCAACATTGACAATTTTGTACAGTCACAGAGCAATAATATAAAATTGTGTGTGTGTGTCTGTGTGTCTGTTTGTGTAGGGGGAATCTCAGTGGTAATAGTAGAACATATACAGGGAGCTATTTTTCTGACTCTCTCCCATAGAGCCTCCCCTACTGACTGAATCCACCAGGTATCAGGTAAAATATACCTGCAATCAGAAGGCATTTCTGGAGATTTATTTCCATCCTGATTTTTTTTTTAAATAACCTGTTATTGTCTGGAAATAATATTGGGTAATAGAAAAAATTCCTTTTTTTTTTATTTGGTTAGGATTTAAGCTTAGCAGGTAGAAAAAGAATCTTCTCAAATAGCTAGAAAGATACAAACAGTAAAATGACTTAGGAGTACCCCTCCCTCACCTGCCCCAAGTTTCTGTCCAAAGGGAACATATCGAAGCACAGAGGTCTCTCTCCTCTCAAAAAAGCATTCATGGGTAAACAAATCGGTGCCATCTTCCCCTTGCCCTGAGAAGCTGTGAATGCAGCATGGGGAGAAAGGATCTATCTTTCAGGGCAACAAAGCAACTGCTAAGCTGCTCACAGAAAGCAGGGGCTCCTTGGACTAGCAGAATTCCCACATCACACACTTGAGGCACTTAACTAGTGCCTTTGTTGAGATGCAGCCAGCTAATTGAATTTAAATTAATGATGTACATTTCTTTTAGTTTAAGCTGTTAAACTGTATTTTCATGTTTGATAGTCATTTGCTAAATCTTGGGAAAACATTGCATGTATAATAATAAGCTTGAATCCCCTGTAGCATTAAAAAAAAGTCTAACCAGTTATATATGATTTACTCATTCGAAACACATCTGTATTTTAAGGAAACATTAGTATAATCAGAAGAGGGATTGGGGTTATTGATTTGAATTCTGATTCAAATATTATTTAGGTAGACTGTATCAGAAACAAAATATAGGCTTCTGTCTTTCTCAAAATAGAGAAACTTTGCCTCATTTCTTTCCCCCTGAAAAAAAGAAAAAAAATAAGTAACTTTTCATGACATAATAATTCTATTTTTTCATTTAATCAGACATAATTCTTTTTCCTTTTCTTTCACTCTCTGAACCCTAAACAGCAGAGGTAAAAAATAATTTACTCATAGCTAGCTAATTTGAAAAATTAAATATGTAATTTTTTCACAGCATAAATGACTTGATTCTTTGCACTTTGCTAATTTGGAAAAAATGCATAAGGTTGCAAAAAATTAATGAAGAGCATTTAAAGTAGATTTCTTGAAGTTTTTCTCATTGTCTGTATCTATAGTAAACTTATCACAAAACATAGACAATATGTTTCAGTGGGCTTTATATTATGCATGGATATGCTCTTTGCTTATATATGATATTGTGGTGGAAAAGACACGGAGATAAGGTTCAGAAGACATGGATTTTGGTTCTATCTCAAGTACTTAGGAACCAGAAAATCTTGAATTGGTGTTTAACATCTCTATAAGTTGCCTCATGTATTAAATGGTTATACTAGTGTTAGGTCAAAATGTATAAGACTGTCGATATTTGCCAGCTTTTGACCAACAAAAAAATGATAATTTTATATGGTTCAAAATTCTTCTCTGACTTTACTCTTAGTGCATGAAATAAAATTTTTAAGCATTTTGGAATACTATTAAATGTATGTAAATATAAGCTGTTTATTGCCCTAATATGTGTGTGTATGTTTACACACAGAAGAAGCAGTTGGTGCAGCTATAATAATAACTGATACAGGCTGCCACACATTGATCTGCCTATCATGCAAAAAGAACTGAGGGGACTGGATGGCATAAACCAGCTTTTAAGACTGCTCATTTTTCTCCATTGTGATGTCTAAAATTTGACCTTTACATTAAAAAAAAAATGAGCGAGAGACTGATAGCAAACAAAGGAGTCATTGCTTATCTGTAAGTCTTTCTTTAACCATCAGGCAGACTCACGGATGACTTCTCTGTAGCCATCATCTGGATGCAAAGCATTCAATATCTGGTCCAAATGTGTCTTTCCTTCAAAGACGTTTAAACACTAGGTTCTGGCTCTAAAGCAAGCCTTCTTCAGTATTCACAAGTAACCAAATTATGGTCTTCGGTCGTCCGGTTCCCTTCGGGCCAGGTACAAACACCTACCTTCCCTTGCTCTCTACTGCACTGTGTCTGCCTGCATCTCACACCCCACGACCTCCAGCCCGTAGCATGTCCCGTCGAAGCCAACAGCTTCTCTTTCTTGATTAGCTGTGCTAGTCTCAGCTTAGCTGCACCTAGCTCTTTGAATTGAGTTCCTATGGAAGGAGCCAAGACTTTTGCAGAGATAGATAGACTAAAGAGGCACCATGCCATGCAGTGATGGGATCCAGGGGTCTCAGGAAGACTTAACAAGCTCTGTTCCTTTCTCATGGCTTTCTCATTTATGATTCTCTTCTCTTGTGGGGTCCAACATTACTGCCTGACCTAAGATTTTGTGACCTATTGTGCAGTCTTATAATTTTTACTTCAACTGGTCGCTGTGAGTTTCTGCCACCTACAAACATGGAGCTCATGCTCAGGTGTGTGCCTGTTCCAGGGACACTGCTCTTGCACAGAACTTTGGCTTGTTTACCAGCCACCTGACACAATCCTTCTCCTCACTTTAGATATATATCTTGCTATTGTAAGAATGTTATATCAACAGACATATTTTTAAATGAATTTATTTATCAGATTTATATTCTAGTGACTTTTGTTCTTGAATCAGAATCACATTCCCTCCAACTTTTAAAAGAAAAAGCAAGGATTTAAGATCATTAACATCATTCAAAGGGCTAAGCTATTAACCTGGAAAGTCCACATCCAACAGGATTTCCCAGAGTTTTTAGTAACTGCAGCATTGTTGGAACATTCGAATGGCCTCCTAGGCTCCCTATTTTGGAGGTAGCAACTCTCAATGGACACAGTTAAGAAAAAGTCACACTTCAGAGCTGTACCTTGAAACGCATGTTTTATGATCACCCTATGACGATGAAATTATAGGCGGTATGAATAGTTTTTCCACTGTTAACCCCAAATCAGTGCTTTTTAATGTTTGAGATGGACAAGGGCAGCTCCTAATAGTTTTAAAATAAATAAATATGAACAAAAAGCAAAAAAATAAAACATTTTTCCCAGTCTAGATACTTCCCAATGGTATAGGTAGAGCAAGAGGCAGCAGTGGATGTTCTTCAGTCTGTTTGGATAAGGCCTCTTCCAGACCCATTTTATGTAACTGTGGCATAGATGCCCTTTTGTATTTCACAAGCAAGAGAAGTCCTTATGTTGTAGCCTCATTGAAGGATAAAAGTGACACTGCACTCTAGGAGATATTTCTTGTTTAAACAAGTAACAAGAAGATTATTTGAAGGGTAACAGCCAGGTTATGTACCCCATAAAAGTACGAATGATTTACAAATATTTAACAAGGAAAAAACTAATTATGCTGCTCCTGTCACAGAGAGGCCAGCCTCAGAAATGGTATAATCAATATGGGAATGTTAGCTGTAATACAGTCTGTCAGCTTTTTAACCAACCAACCAAAAAAAAAAAAAAAAATCAGAAAGTCTATAAACAAAGTGTAGCCCTCTCCTCCAGACCCATGAATTTTATGTATCTGGTTGCATGCCTTTCACACATAAAGTATCTGAACATCCGATAGTTATTTCCAGGGCCATTCAGGAGGCCCCATTTGGTGTGAGTTAAAATGGAATTCAAGGAAAACTGGGTGGCTTCACAACCAGTCGCTATGCAGAAAATGTAACCTTTTTTTCCCTCTGGGCTCTAGTTGGTGTTTCTTATAACGTTTGTCCCTTTCCACGAAATTAACAGAAATTTGAGTCTATTATAGGCTCAGGAAATTGTTTTCCTATGATGTGTGTATGTTTGAAGAGGTTCACATTGCTGTATATTTTGCACGGTATTCTATATCTATATAAATTTAATGATACAGATATGTTCCTGGGTATTCCAGGGCCCAGGGAAATCACCTGGTAGAGAAACATCACTCTGAAATGCTATACGAAAAGTAGTTCCCAGAGTAGTATGAGTAAGGGGGAAATCACGTAATGGTCAGGACAGCTGGAGAGTCAGACTCTGAGTTCAGTTCCCAGCTCTGGCCAGACGGTTAGTATTTATGGGTAAAAGTAACGTGCTACAAATCTTTCATCTGAGAAACGGAGCTAACAATGGGAGTTGTTTTATAGGGTTATGGCAAAAATGAAATAATACATGAATGATATGTAAAACAATCTCTGGCATGTGATAAATAATAAATACCAGCTATTAGTATCACACCAAAGACTTTACCATTTGTAACTCATGTCATTTTAGCTTTGTAGCTTCTGGTTACAAACAGGGTCACAATCATAGTAATGGACCAAATTTTGCTGGCATTTGCCCAACCTTTGGGAACTTTGCAAGAGGCACACATATGTCCTTCTCTCCCCAGTCCCCACCAATACTTATAGGCATTCCTGGCCTGTTTCACATGAGCTCATGAATTGTCTTACTTTTTTCTGTTGATGTCAGCTCAACATAACAGCCCCTAATGGTGGTGCTTTGCCAACTGTAACTGCAGCCAAGACTGATAAGAAAGTTGAGGCCAGTGCCAAGGGTCTGCTTTCCTCCTGCTACATCCAAAATTGTCAACAAGCCCCCTACAGTCCTCACTACTTAGAAGCCCTCAGTGCAAATGTGTCTCTCCTCTTACTCCACAGTACATTTTAACGCCAGGGCATTAAAACAGTTAAGGTGGTAGCCCCTTGGCTTACAGTTCCTTAAAAAACAAAAAGCAAAAACAAACAAAAAACTCAACCTTTGGCTATAGTGCCCTCCACAAGGTACAGGCATGCATGTGTAAAAATAAGAACGAATATCTAACATAAATACCATACTTTCCTCTCCATCTCAGGCTTTCTCCCAGGCATCTGTGCAAAAGAGCATTTTTCCAGCCAATTTTCTCAGGGAATTGATTCCCTGAAACTTTGAACAATATGCCAATTCTTCATCCTTGTCCAGGCATATCTGAATACCAGGCTCAATGACGTATCCCTTCTATGTGATGTAAATGGCATGAGATATTTCTATACCCCAACAGAATTTTACTCCATAGTTTGGGGAAATATAATTTGACCCATAGCAAATATGACCCATATGGTAGCTATGACAGAGTTCCCTGTGCTACTTACTCAGAGATGGGATCCCATTGTCACTTCTGCACGTAAAGTTCTCACAGTTGGGCTGCCTTTGATTTGTGGTTTTGTTTCAGTAGTTTGCGTTGGTTACCACATTTTACATTGTAGTAACTTTACTTTATGGCTACTGTCACAACAAAGAAAAGCAGCCATTATCTCATAACAAAATAAAGCTACATTTCTAAACCACTGCATCTAACCAAACTACAGCACTGTAACACCTAATTTACAGTTTATTCCAATTGCATAGGCATGAGGAGCATAAAATTTATATATATATATATATATATATATATATATATACACACACACACATATATACACACACACACACATATATATATGTATGTATACTTATATATCAGATTTTATTGGCTTATCTGGACCAAGTGCTTGGAAGTTTGGCAGGATAGTTACAAAACAGCTGAGGTTCCATGTTGCCCACAAGACTTCTCTTAGAGCTGGGCAGCTGAATACACATTGGGGCTGACTTAAAATTGTCCATGTGGTAGACCGACATCATACTTGGGTTCCCACACCTCTGTCCAGCAAAGATAGAAGCCTGGTCCTCCAGGCTTGTGCAGAGCTGTGTGTTCTGGACTATAGGTACAGCTGCATAAGGGATTCACAAGGGTTCCTGGAAGGTGAAAGATTCTCAAAGATAATTCAGCTGGCCAACCAGTCAAGGGTTTGGACAGGTGAAATGAGAACATACAAAGGCAGAAATGCAAAGTAGCTTCGCTCTGCCCTTACAGAAGCATACTGGTATGTTTCTATTGAAGAGTGGGTCTTTGGTTAATGTTAGGGATGAACTATCCTAAAAATAAAAGTAAAAACCTGATTCCTTTTCCCCCCTAGGTCACACTAGTTCAGAATGGCCTTACCTCTATTATCCAACATGAATCTGTCTTTCAAGAACCAGTCACTTAAGAAGTTACTAATAAGGGGCTTAACGTGGCTGTCAGCCCCCAACCCCACCCCGTTACCACATCAGCCTGCACAGCGTCCACATATCAGCTGCTGGCCTTGCACTCAGAAAACTGTGTGAAGGCATGTGGTGAATGTAATGTATGAAGCATAATATGGTGGCAGGGGAGTAGAATAAATTTAGGAGTGAGTCCAGGTTTCTGGGGGTTGTGATTGGATATGGTAAAGCCATTTATCGAGATCAGGAATCTGGTAGAGTTTTGTGAGGTATGGAGTTGATTAGCTACTTTTTTTTTTATGTGACAATTTAACTATTCTTAATGTTTGTCACTTTAGCTGTCTTTCCTTTCACTGCTATCCACATTTTTCAGCTTGGTTTGGTGGTTCACACAGGTTAAGGCCCAAGAAGCACCAACTAATGAAATGAGGTCTGTGGTCCAAGACAGGCCTTGTGTATCAGGCTTTTGAAGGCTTCTCTCTGGTCTTCCTCTGACTGTTCTCCCCATAAAGTGAAGAGTATACAGGCTAATAGGACTGAGCCCAAGCAGAGGCTAAGCCCTCACTTCTAGACTGTGTTCTACATGACCCAAGCCTGTCTCATGGGCCAGTGCAACCACCCTCCCCCACACACACCGACCTCCACCTTCCTGTCAGAGATCTACACTGCTGGAATTACAAGTTTGGGCCTCAGGAACAGTCAAGGTAAGCCAAAGAGTGCTGTCTGCAGGGATAAAATGTGAGAAAATTTGGATTTGGAAATCCAGGTGAGGTTTTCCACCTATATGTGGTACAAGAGGAAGCCTGTATGGGAAACCAGTGTGCTGGGTGTGCAAGACAGGAACAGGAGAGCCTCTTTCTCTGTACCTCCAACTTCCAGTCCAGTATCCCAAGGGGTCCAAAAGTTTTAATTTTAGAAGTTGATTTTCCAGGTTATTATAAACGTTTATTCACCAAGGTAGGGAGACAGAATATTTTTTTTAAATGGTTATTAGCTTGATATAATTTACTATTTAGCTCTATGATACATGTACCTTTGACCTCAATCCGAAAATGTCAAAGGCTAGTCTGACTGGGGGTGGTGCTCCTATAAGCACTTCATAATCAGGGCACTCTAAGCACACCTTCTAAGATACAGTAATGACAGCTCCCAAAGTTGAACCCCAATTCTATCACCGAGAATTGGTGTTTCAGTGGGTCTGAGTCATGGGAAGAGAAATGTCCCAGAGTCAGGAAGTTGGACAGCAGCTTCAGAGGGACAGGATCTTTTTCTTCTAAATTATTCTCATCTCTCAGCAACTCAGGCTCAACCCCATCATCTTCAAGCTTAATCTATTCTCCCTGATCATACCATGCTAATTTTCCTTTTCTCCTTTGAAAGAATAATCTTCCATTATTTTTTTGTTGTTGTCTCTCCCCACCCCACCTCCTGGGTGTTGTACTAAATTTCTTTGTGTTTTCACAAACTGCAATACTCCCCCACATTCTGTCCATCATTTTAATGGTTAGAACACTTTCTTTTCTGGCGGATTTTAGTAAGGTCTGTATTTTCCAGAGATTTTAAGATTTAATTATTTAAGATTTCTTTGACTGTTTACTGTTATTCTCCCACCTTCTTTTGCCACCACTCTTTTTATATCTTCCTTTTCCATTTCCTCATTCCTGCATGGTGGAGAATGGTGTATATGGATATATAAGGACCATTGGGTTTCGTCAAGTCAAAATATACTGAGGAGTTCCCTTACGATGGAGCAGGTTAAGGATCTGGTTGTTGTTACTGCCATGGCTTGGGTCACTGCTAGGGTGTGGGTTTGAATCCTAGCCTAGGAACTTCCACATGCCACCACAGGTGCAGCCAAAAAAAAAAAAAAATATATATATATATATATATTATATATTATATATTATATATTATATATATAATATAAATATATTATATAAAAATATAAATATATATAATATAAATGTTATATAAAAATTATATATATATATATATATATATATATATATATATATATATATGTGAAAAAATGCCAAAACCAGAGTATGGAGAAGTATCTACAGGCTTTAAAGGGCACTGGTGAAAAACCTACATAAGCAGGTGATATGAGAATCCAAATATACATCCCCTGGTTTAGGAGGCAACAGGCAAAGCGGGGGAAAATAAGCAAGGTGGGTTCTGAGAATGAGGAGGAAGAAGACAGTCCCTGTTCTCAAGATGCTTATCTTGTTCCTTTGGTACCAACATTCACACATATGAAGGTGACACGCTGGAGCTGTTTTCTCAGAACAGGAAAGGATAAATCCCAACCCCATCAATCATATGGGGCTTGTTGAAATCTGTCCCAGGGGAAGTGGAAGGAGCTCTCTTTTCTGAACAGCCAGGCCAATACACACAAATGCAAGAGCAGTTTTCACTCTGCCTGTGGCACCCTCACCCAGCCCAGCCCTTCCATTTCCCCATGTGCTCAGCTCCCTCTGCCTGGGTACCTACTGAATTACGATTTCCAGTCCTCTTTGTGAAGCCCCAACATTTTACAACGGGTGCTGCTTGCACAAAACAAAGGAGTGGCAACTTCTTTCTTCTTTCTTCTCCATTTTATAGAAAGCATTCAGCAAATACATTTGACTTCTTCTTCCATTCAACTTGGAAATACCGAATTTTCTGGACTTAGCCAGGAGTCACAGGCCACATGTATTTTAGAAACATTCTATACATTTTTGGAGAGATTTAGGAAAACCTAGATTGTAGCAAACAAAGTTAAGAACTCTCAAGTTAGGAGACCTGGCAGAATTTATTTTCATTGCTGTATCAAATCATTCTTTCATCGGAACAAAAGGTGCTATATACTACTCTGTGTTTGGAGCATATGCTTTAGCCCCCATATAGCAATGCAGATTGGTTCATCGTTTTGTCCCCAAATGCTCTCTAGTATGGAAAGTCTAGACATTCTGCAAATAGTGCAAATTCAAAACCACTTCTACTCTTTCTAGTTGTATGACCTTAAGTTTCTATTTTTCACATATTTCCAGTTTTATTGAGATAAAACTGACATATAACATTGTGTTAGTTTAAGAGGTAAAACATTACCACTATAGTCTTGGCTACCACTCCTATCCTGTCACATAGTTACCATTTCTTTTCTTTGTAGGAAGAATATTTAAGATCTACTCCTCTTCGCAACATTCAAGTATATGATACAACATTTTTAGCTGCAATCACCATGCTGTACATTAAACCCCCAAATTTGTTAGTCTTATTATAAATGGAAGTTTGATCAACATTTCCTCACTTACCTTAGCCTCTGATTCATGGTAAACATCACTCTACTCTCTGTTTCTTTGAGTTTGTCTTTTTTAGATTCCACAAGTAAATGAGACCATACAGTATTTATCTTTTTTCTACCTGACTTATTTCACTTAGCATAATACTCTCAAGATTCATCTAACTTCCCTAAAAAGCCAAAAAGAAAAGATTCACCTTAAGTTGTCATAAACAGTAGGATTTTCTTCTTTGTCATGGCTGAATAATATTCGTGTGTGCGTGTGTCTGTGTGTGTGTACCACATTGTCTTTTTGCATTCATACGTTGATGGACACTTTGGTTGTTTCCATGTCTTGGATATTGTGAGTAACTATAGAATTTCAGCTTTCAAGGACTATGATATCAAATGACATCAGCAAGCTGCTCTTTGGATTGGAGGCTATCCTAGGTTGTGGGTTTGTTAGTTTCTTCACTGCAGTGCTGGCTGCTTTGGTGGTCACTAGCCTGATTTACAGTGTGAAAACTATGCAAAGATTGTTAGCCTAGGCTAAATGGCACTGTATTTCTGATTTAAGCATCCTTTGTAGATTGATCTTCCCCCATGATTTAGCAGTCCCACCTGGCAGATAACTGGCTCTGCCTCCAGGGCAAATCCCAACAAACAACATAAGCTGAGGTGCTCTCTTCCTTCTCTGTTTCTTGGTCAATGACTGTGTTCATTGTGAGTCTAGTTCTTCTTGCCATAGGCAGCCATGAGATTCTCATACTTTATGTCTGTCACTGTCACTTGATTGTCAGCTTCATGCCTTCCCTTATTTCTGTTTCTCATAGTGCCGAACTAACTGTAAATATTTGTCAGTTTCATTTTTTGACATAATTTATTTTGGATATTTTATGTATAAGGACCAGAACTTAAGTTTATACCTGTGGAGTATTTTGCAATATGCAAATACATTTTTACAGCACAACTAAAAAGAAACTAAGAATGCCCATATCAACACAGAGCTGAAATTTAGCCTTGAGGCATGAATGGGTATAAGGGAGGATATTTGCCGTGGCTCTCTCTTTTTTGTTTTTGTTATTTTTTGAGGGAAATAAAATCCTCATATTTATTAAAATCAGATTAAGCTGCTTCAATTGCTGTTGTCCCCTGGCCAGTTTGCTAGGGCCTGCTTTGCTGCTGGCTATGTGCGAGTCTAGGCTATGGGCTCAGTCATTGTACTGTCCATGCCCTCTTTTAGCCAGCTTGTCTCACTGTCATGCAAAGAGCAGCCAGCTCAGATTCCCTAAATCTAGCCAGTCTAGTGGTTGTGGTTATCATAAATTGGATGACAGGGTTGATTTCCTATACCTTTACATCTTCATTAGGCAAACAGTTGCAGTCCTAATGGCAGGGCCCCAGCCTATTCTGAATGTAGGCTAACCCTATCATATGCCTTTCTTAAAAATTAAAATCACATGGCAGTAGAGAATAGGGATATTCAGAAACACTTCTTGCCCTTGGTGGTTACAGATGACATCGATGTCCAGGGTAACTCGTGACCTGCCTTCTCTTGACTTTATCAGCATCTTGCAGTTCTTCCTGTTGACCTACCTTTACCTTTGATCTGACACACCTTCCATCCACCCAAGACTGGATGACCTTTCCCCAGCCTCTGATGAAGGTTACCCTGTCTATTGGCACAAGTTGTGCTATCGCAATCCTACTGGATCTCAAGTCAGCTGTCTCTGTATCCCTTCTTCCATGCCACACAGGATAATGACACTGGCCTATGAAAGAGAAATTGAAGGACTTCTCTCTGCCCAAGCAGGCTGGCAAGCCAAACTTACATATAAATCCATTACAGGTTGGTAAGGTAGACCTTGGTTAAAAGAGAAGGACGTGAATGGAAGAGAATAGCCAAGAGAAGGTTTTTCTAGAGTCCCAGTTGGAATTTGGTCAGAATTCTCTTTTACTTACATTTATTCCTACACTTCTCGATCATATTCAAACTATAACCCAAAGAGGGGCCATCAAGACCCATGACATCTAGCAGCTTGCCTTTCCCCTACATTTCAATCTTTGTCTCTCCACTATTCCCCAGGGGTAGAAAAGGTGGGTTCCTTGACACCAGTGCTGCCCCTTTCCTTTTCCTTTGGTTTCCTTAACTTAAACCATTAGGTTTAGTTCTCTAAATATAACTTTCAATCTTATATCTTGCTAAGGGGTCAGGAAGTCTCAATTTCCTGCCTTGGGGTACTGCCCCACAGGGCACAGTCTAGAAGGAAAAAAGACTGTAAAAAGGAAACACATTTTTAAGGGGAGAATTAAAGTGCACAGTGCTAGCTACAAAAATCCTATCATAGACTAATTCTAGATCACACAGCTTGTGGCATGAGGCTGATAATACTCTTTTTGTTTTGATCCAGACTGGCTCTGGAACTGGTTAGGATGGAGCCTGGCCATGGAAAACATCCCTGCTCTGATTGGGTCAGGCTGGAGAGGCCACAGATGGCAAAGGCATGGTATAGCAAGAATGCCAGTATTTTCAGACATTATTTGAAAAAGTCTCAGGATAAGCATTTTGTATAATTACCTCATTTTGTTAATTTTATAACCCTGTGAATTGGGTTCAATTATTAATTCACATTTTAAAGATAATATAAAGTAACTTGTCCAGGTACCAGGGCAGTTAAGTGATAGCACATAACTCCAATGTCTATTCACTTAACTATTCTACTTTACTTGGCCTAGAGAATATAGAAGGATCTCACAGCAAGAGGTGGGAAAGGAAAGAAAACTCATGCACACCGGGTATCTATGTATCAAGCCCTACCTACAAAATCATTTTATAAGAGCCTCAAGATCCTAGTAGGAAGGTATTTCTATTAACCCTCTTTACAGATGAGGAAACTAAAGACCAGTGATATTAAGAAACTTGTTCAATATCATACAATTCAGCAAGTCCACTTCTGCATAGATATCCAAGGGGATTGAAATCAGGACCTCAAAAAGATATCTGCAGTCCCATGTTCACTGCACTGCTACAATATGTGTCAATATGCAACTGACCTGGATCAAGACTTTACCAAGTAGGAGTAAATAGTGCTATCCAATCACAAATACTGGAGGAAACTATGACATGAAAAGGAATTCCAAAGACAATGAAATGTTATGTCACATGCAACTTATGTAATGAATGTTTCAAAAAAAAGTGTGCAAATTTTATCATTTGAAATGTTTTGTCTATCCGTGGAGACCACTTATCTCAGTCTAGCCCGGATAGAAGCTGAACTGAATGAGGTGTTAAACAAAAAGCAACAACATATGAACGTGCAAATACTCAAGACAGCTATGAGGCAAAAGAGGTGAACTTCTGGCAGGGGAGGACTCATCCTGTCTGAATTTCCATCCCTAGTACATGAAATTTGGGGAGTTCACACATCAGGGTCTGCTGGGTTCATTTGCCAGTCAGAAAAGCCCTGATACCCTGTCTTCTTCAGTTAGTATGAACCACCCCCCCACCCACTCCACCAAAAAATCTGGCACTTTAGCTTTCCTGTGCATCTTGGCCAGACTCTGGGATGGCAGTGTGGGGATAAAGAGTAGGAGCTGTGAAGTCAGACAAGCTTGGGCTTGAATTCTGGCTCTATTCCTTAGTTGTTGTGAACCTTAGCCAAATGTAGTCATCCTTTCTAAAAAATTTTAAATCTCCTCACTTTAAAAATGGGAATCATGTCAATGACCATGCAGAGATGTTGTATGGCTTGAGAACACAATATAGCATCTATCACCTGGGAAGAACTCAATAAATGGCAGCTTTGATCAGTACTCTTCCAGGTTTTTCTTTCTCATTACGAAGCTGGCAGAGAACAGCAACGTCCATTTCTTCTGCAACCGGGCTCGCCCTGTCTCTAGTTTTCAAATAGCAGGTCTGTATCTGATACATTTTCAGATGGTCATTTTCTTGGCACATCTTGACACTGTCTGGACAGATCATTTACTGAACTTTTTGTTGCAGATGATTCATCAAAATGTGACTAGAGCTGGGTTTTCAAGACCTGTGAATCAGCTGCTAAGGTAGGAAATCTACTTTGCAACATTTTTTTTTTTTTTAATACTCCGAAGTGGACTCTGGTGGCTTTTGATTTTGCATGTCCATTATGCTTTTCTACCTCACTTCTTTGAGTAAAGTTTCTTCTCTTTAGCTACAAGACAAGCATTTGACACAAGCCTGGCTATTCACAGTATCCCATCCCCTTGGCTGCTGTGCTTGGTCCAAGACATAGTCACATGACCCAAACTGGACCAGTTGATATGCCAGGAGAAAAAAAAAGCTGTTGATTTCTTTGAAGTCATTAAGCTAGTTCTATTTATTCTGGTGCTTCCCGAAGCCATTTCTTTACCATATGAAGGTAACTTTGCTGTTAGTATTAAGAGCTATTGGCAACTGAAGGCTGACTAGGTGCAAATTGTGTTATAAGAATTTTACTTGTTTGGTCTCTCTTAATCCTCAGAACATCTTTATCTTGTGGGTAATACTGTAATCATTAGAGAGACAAGGATGTGCAGGCACAGAGAGATGAAGTAATTTGCTCAGATTTACACAGCTAGAGACAGAATCTGAATTTATGCGGTTCAGGTTTTTTGCTCTAGGGCCATGGTTCTTAACTGGCAACAACTTGAGACATCTGTGGTTGTCAGAACTTGGGACAGAGGCAAGACTTATACCTTTAGGGTAGAGGCTAAGGAAGCAACAAAACATCTTACAATACACAGAACAGCTCACCCCAAGAAAGAATGATCTGGTCCAAAACGTGAACAGTACTGGGTTTGAGGAACCCAACTTTAGGTCATTCAAATTCCCAAGTCCTGGCAGACAGAAGAGGGAAGTACAGAAACTGTTCTAATGCTGGCCCCTGAAACATACAATACTATGAGTTAACCTCAGGACCTCTTCAGCCACCTAAGCCAAAGGTGTCCTTTATGTTGAGTAAATTTCAAGTGAGGCATTCTTCCAGGTTGCCATCAAGAGAATCTTGAATTATATATAGAGAGAGCATAATTTTTATTCAACTCTAGTCATAGGCATTTGAAAACACATGTCTGATTTCTGTGTGTGCTACTGACCATCCACCCTGGACCATCAGGACCAGAGTGACTGTTTCTCTCTCTATATATCAAGATGCTTAATTAGCACTTTTGGGAAAAGTGATAGCGATGAACCATAAGCCATCACACACTATCACATGGGTCAGAGTGGAGGTGACCCTCAACAGTTTTTCTCTAATTTTAATGTAAAGATTATGATTCAGTGAGAGATGCTTTCTCAAACATTTAGGCTTAGAGGCAAAGGTATGCTCAACACATCTGCTTGTGTAACCATCCTTATGTACTAATTTTACTTTCTCTGTCTGCACTCACTTTGGAATTCTTTCTCATCCTATGTGCATAATAATCCTAAGAAATCATCAATAATTCTGTGTGTCTGTGTGCCTGAAGATCAACAAAGTACTTTCTTTTTTTAGTTACAATCAAGTGACTACCAACACCTAGCACAACTAGAGAGCTGGGAAAAAAAAGTCTACATGTAACACCTACTACATCTGTTAATTCAGGAAATATGAAACAGACCTGAAATGAAATAGCCAAGAAGCTTCCACTTCTGTGTATTTCACAGCAATCACCAATATATGGGATGCTAATATTTATGTAAAAGCCTCAAACTCATGTAATTCTGCTGTGTAATAGGCATGTCACTTGCTTGTACAGTGAAGTGTACATTTTAACACTTAGCAATAATAAATCTCATTGGTAAACTATTGTGATTTGTTTGTTTTCTGGCTGTTTTAACAAATCTATTCCTTCATATATAGATAACTTAAATTATGAAATAAATCCTTAAGTAGGGCATTCCCGTTGTGGCGCAGCGGTTAACGAATCCAACTAGGAACCATGAGGTTGCGGGTTTGACCCCTGGCTCAGTGGGTTAACAATCCAGCGTTGCCATGAGCTGTGGCGTAGGTCGCAGACATCGCTCGGATCTGGGGTTGCTGGGCTGTGGCGTACGCTGGCAGCTGTAGCTCTGATTCTACCCCTAACCGGGGAACCTCCATATGCCACGGATGCGGCCCCCCAAAAAAGCAAAAAAAACAAACAAAAAAACATTAAGTAAACCAAATCTTAAATAACTAATTCAATTATATAGAATTTTTTATGTGCTCTTAATTGTTTTCTGTGGAATTTGTTACTTTAAAATTTTTAAGTTGTCCACTAAAGCTAAAATGTGTTTTTTTCTCTTATTAAGGCCTTTAATCTGATTAAAATAAATGAGCTTTTAGGATCTCTGCCTTATAACAGAGATATTAAATCATTCTCAAATAGACTTCTTTAAGGGGGTCACAGAGAAGATAAAAAGATAAAAGTGATTTTGCTTTGCCCCAGTGAGACCAGTATGGTTGACATCAAGATGTATTAAAATCAGAAAGTTCTCACCAATGTCAACCATTGAATTGGATGACATTTCCTCAGTATTATATTTTCTTTGTTTTACTTGTACTTCTATTACATGTAATAATTTTCCTCTATTAAAACAACTGTGCAGAACATATTGTCTCCCATCTTCTTTAAATTTTGCTAGCACAGATTGTATAATTCACTGTTTTACATTGTTTTGTGTGAATATATCATTTTACTCTAATTAGATAAGTTTGAGGGATTCTCTTAAATCTAACAAAATTCTATCTATGTGTCCCATAAACATCTGCTGAATAAGTTGACTAGGTCCCATTTGCAAACACATGGACTTCCATGGAGCCAGTGGCTTATCTTCTTTGATCATCTCCTATTGCCTGATATGTGCACTTGCCCAGTGTGGGACCCATTCTGTGTGTGGAACGACTTTATCTGGCCCACCCAGACTTGCCGTCAATGAGCCCTAGTTAGTAAATCTATGGCACTAATTATTTTAAAAACTGCCTATACTAGTGGTTATTTCTCTCACGTTAATTTCTTATATTTTCCAATAATCTGTAATTTCTTTGCATGTACAGATCACATTATACAACTCCTGTACCTCTGTTCCCAAACGTTTTACTTATAGGGGCTGCACACTTAAGAAATGCTTTGTTGTTTATGATGATGGTGTTGATTTAATCTGCTGCATCCAACAGCATTATATGTTAGAATTTTAGATCACTGTGAGTAAAGATTACAACCACATTATTATATAAATGCCTCCATGATTTAAAAGTACATATATTCTAATTATTGATGTTTCGATCAGAATGGCTATTGAAGCACCAGTGGTAAAGACTCGTCAATTTGATAGCATGTACTTCAGTAACAGAGATGCCAACCCGTGATGTATGTCAGGGAATAAATATTTCATACTCAGAAGCTTTCACGACAGAAACATGGGTTATTAAGTAATATAAAAATTATTAATAATGTGAGCTTGATTCACATTTGTGTCTTCTCAGTAATCCCTAAGTGTTGTTAATTTTCAACAGGCTCTCAAAATATATGAAAGAAGCCACTAAACTTTGTCCTCTGTAGAGGCCAAATACAGGAATGGGTTTCTATTCTTTTCATTTTCCTTAGTGTATTGTTGAAAAGTGATATTCATACCCATTAGACAAATGTAGTTGGAATTGTAGCAGTTGAACCTAACACATCAACACCTGTTTGTTTCTTCTCATTAAAAATGTGATATGTACTGAGATCTAGTCGTATCTGAAAGGGTGAAAATGCATATCAAAAGCAAATCAAAGATTTTGTAAAAGAGCAGTGGTGCAAACCTCTGAGCGTATCACTTATTGAAGACAATGTATTGAAATCTTTCCTTTCTATGAATTTTCATGTGAAGTTTCTCTAACTGGTGAAGTTTCCCTTTCCTAACCTGATATATTTTTAAAGGATGTGTTGGGGAATGAGGTGTAGGGCTTTCATATATGTGACTTTCCAGTAGAAGGTGACTAATGAGAGTACTCACAAACGTCTTTTTGACTGCCACATCTTATTCTGCACCACCATGGCATTTACTTAAAGGATCCTTGGAATGTGTTGGCATCTCAAATTTCTAAAAGACTCAGTGTTTTCAAGAACTCATAACCTACCTGGGATTTTCAAGACGGTACAGCTAGGATAAACAAACATGCTCCAAGAAGCACGAACCTGTTTTTATGATGACAGAGTTTCCAAAGAGTTTAAAAAGTCTTGGTTGGAGCTCCCATTGTGGTTCAGCAGAAATGAATCCAATTAGGAACCATGAGGTTGTGGGTTCGATCCCTGGCCTCACTCAGTGGGTTAAGGATCCAGCACTGCCATGAGCTGTGGTGTAGGTCGCAGACATGGCACTGGTATCCTGTGTTGCTGTGGCTGTGGTGTAGGACGGCAGCTGTAGCTCCAATTCGATTCCTTGCCTGGGAACCTCCATTTGCCATGGGTGCAGCCCTAAAAAGCCAAAAAATAAATAAATAAATAATAATAATAATAAAGTCTTGGTTGTCTTTTGCTTGACACAGGGAAACATGGATTCGTGGTCCATAATGGAGGTCACTTGTGGCACATTTTCACGCCTGAAGTATGTTTGATCATATCAGAAGTTTTGCTTTTTTCAGATGTGGGTTGTTTATATGTTGTTTTTTTCTCAACTATTCTTTTCTAAACATGATGAAGGCTTTTATGATTTGGTTATATTTAATATTGTCCTTAAAGGGGTGTTCATGTGATTTAGCTACTCATCTCTTAAATTGCTCAAAAATTAAAACATTTATTTGGTTAAAATCTGGTTAAGAAACAGAAACTTATGAAAAAGACTCAGGGAATATTTTATTTATTTTTTTAAGGTTGCACTTGTGGCATATGGACATTCCCAGGCCAGGGACTGAATTCGAACTACAGCTGCAACCAGAGCCCCAGCTGTAGCAATACTGGATCCTTTAATACACTGCGCTGGGCAAGGATCAAAAACTTATTATCTGCAGCAACCCAAGTCACTGCAGTAGAATTCTCAACCCACTGCACCACGGCAAGAACTCCAATATTTTATATTTGATTGAATTACAGGCTAACCACTATAAGAGACAACCTCAAATTTGAGCAACTTTACACAATAGATGTGGCTTCTTGAAAACGTAGAAGTGAAAAGTTCTTTGTATTCATTTGGATCCAGGTTCCTTCCATATTGTGGCTCCACCACCTTCTAGAACCTTGGAGATCTCTCTATTCAACTGACATACAGGGAAAGAGGCAGGATGAGGATCACTTGGAGAGTGTTTATGAGCTGAGGACTTGCTAGAGATCAGTTTGTAATGATGGTTACATCTTAACGGCAAGACTGAGAGAGGCAGACTGACTGTGTGACCAGAAGGAAAGAGGAAACTATTTGTTGGACAACTGGCAATTAGTATCAGTGAACTAGCATGCCGATTTCAGAACTACAATGCAAAACTCAAGGACTCAGCTAAAAATCCAAGCCTATCATGGGTGCTTTCTATGAAAAATTGTTTACAGTGTTACACATCAAACCACTTGGTCAGAGAGATACAATGAAGTTTCCTTCTACATAATATTATGATATTAATGAAAGAATAACAAGGTACACAGGCATACCTTCTCTCTGATCATCTGTTGTCTCTTTGACTGGCCATTGATTGGCAACACATTTGCTGAGTTCTTGAGCTCCCAGGCTTAAGGCAATATTGGTCTTGAGTGTGAAGATATATAACTCTCAAGCCAAGATTCCCACAGGCTCTCATCATGTAATTAAAACTTTTCCAAGACACTCATAATGTTACTGTCATAGTAATAAGTAAGGCTGTACCAGAGACTATAGACCTATAGGAAAAAAACAAAACAAAACAGGGGTCATTCTCCTTTAAATCAAATGTGGCATATTTTCTACTAAAAATGATTTTTTTGAAATAATAGGTAAGCTGTCCTTGTTATTCATAAACATCTTATTTATGCATCTTCACTGTTGTGATAAATTAGCTGCGTTTGTTTTATATTTCCCTACAGTTTACTTTAAATAATCCTTCACAGTCGTTCACCACAAGACCACATAAGGTTCTTTTTTTAATACCCGGAATGCTGAAATAGCATTTTGAGCACAGACTGTAATGCATAACAAGTGTATTATTTCTTCTTGGGAATGCCATACAAAAAAACTTGTTCTTCTCTTATTCTCTGTTTTCAGTTTAATTCTTTAAAGCCACTCCATATTTTAAAAGGTAATATTCTTTGACCTTACAAACACAAATCACCTGAACTTTCCTTCCCCTAATTCCCTTTCAGCCACCTTCTAACATAACCAGACCCTGAATTTCATTGCCACAAAGGAATGACCCTTTAAATGAGATTATTATTGGAGAATATTATTTAATCCTTTTTTTCCCCATCCATAACCATCTTCTTAGTTCTCTAACACCCCACTGAGCCTGTTCTGCCTTCCTACTCACACCACTGACCTGCTTCATCCAGGCCACATGCTGATGCCAGAGACAAATGTGGCTTTTATTTTTTTATTTTTATTTTTTTGTCTTTTTGCCTTTATGTAGAGCCGCACCCATGGCATATGGAGGTTCCCAGGCTAGGGGTATAACAGGAGCTGTAGCTGCCGGCCTTCGCCACAGCCACAGCAACGCGGGATCCGAGCCGCGTCTGCAACCTACACCACAGCTCACGGCAACGCCGGATCCTTAACCCACTGAGCAAGGCCAGGGATCGAACCCGCAACCTCATGGTTCTTAGTCGGATTCGTTAACCACTGAGCCACAAAGGGAACTCTACAAATGTGGCTTTTAAATTTAAAAGTCTGAATGCTGGTTTCCAGTTCTAACATATCCCATCCCACCATCCCACCATCACTATTGCTACATGTATGCCCAGCTACAGGCCTTTAGTGTACGTGATACACGTGCTAAAGAAGATGCATGTGACCTATTTAAATCTCATTTGGTGTGTCTTCTTGTGTTTCAGACCTGATTGATAGTGAGGAGATTTTAAAATATAAAAGTGCTTATCTTTTCAGTGATATATTGTGAAACACAGGAGGGAATTTTATGAAATCATTCATTCAAAAGTATTTCAAGTACTAACTCAGGGGAGGCAATGAGATAATAAGGACTATGACTTGATTTTGTGGAGTTAACTGTTAAGCAGGAAGAGACAGTTAAATTGGAAGTAAAAATGAAATGTTAAAGACAATGAAAGTAGGTTTAGGACACCATACAATTCCACCTTTCTCTGATGTTCCCTGCTATTTCCTCGGTCCAAATTTCACTCCACTTTAAATTTTTAAACTCTACTCATCTTGTGTTGTATCTTGTATTTAAATTCCCTTCCAGAAAGAAGCACTACCTCTTTTGTACTAATAGTAACCTTTTGTGTATTCTATGTTACGTATATTATCACACTGTATCATAATCATTTGTTTACATATTTTCTTTCCTATGTGAGTTTTTAGGCCTGGTATGATTTTTTATTCAATTTTCTATCACTGGTACCTAGAAAACATGACATTCAAATTTAAAGCGGTTGTATTTTGGAAAAGAATAAATTCTTTTGGGGGAAAAAAAAGGAATATTTATAAACAAGATTATCTTTGGGAATGAAAGAGGGAAAAATACACCCCAGGCATGAAAACAGTGTGTGAAGAGGTACAAGGAAGCAGGAAACAAAGATCTGGGGCAGGGTTGAGGAAAAGGACCCAGTGTTTCAGCGTGTCCAAGCATGTGGTAGGGGATGGGAAGCTATGGGAATAAATAAAATGAGATTGCTGAGGAAGCTCAGGTAGATAATAAAGATTTTTATAAATCAACATTCTGAGAAAAAATATAATTCAAAGCCTTGCTCCCTAAATTATTTGAGTCTGTGAAAATAACTTGTAGATATGCACAGATACTATTAATATATGGGGTAACTGAAATACCTAAAACTCATACAAGTTATATCAAAAAAAAAAAAAGCCTCTTTGGCTTTTGCCTCATTGGTCATTGAGAGTCATGAAAGTGCATGATGCCACCTTTGGTTTCAGAGTAAATCAGATTAATGAATGTTAAATACCCAGTTAAAGAAGGGACACCAGTTGAATTTGGACAGCACTCAGGGTAGTATCATTTGGTCATTAATTTTTAGAGTCTTAATTATCTTTAGATAAGTTATATGGCTACGTTCCTATGATTCTTTTGGTTTCTCTTAGATGGAGCTCCTCAGCTCAGGTGCCATGCATCTGTTCAGGTATGTTTTTACAGTGCCTAGTAGAGTACTTGGTGTTAATAGTCATTGTTTAATAAATATTTCCTAAAGAGATGAATAAAGTGTATCTGAATTAATAGCAGGGAGCCACAGTATACATATTTAATATTTTTTCAGAGAAATTATTCTCCAGGAGTTCCCATCGTGGTTCAGTGGTTAACGAATCTGACCAAGAACCATGAGGTTGAGGGTTCGATCCCTGGCCTTGCTCAGTGGGTTGAGGATCCGGCATTGCCGTGAGCTGTGCTATAGGTTGCAGACGCGGCTTGGATTCCCGCATTGCTGTGGCTGTGGCGAAGGCTGGCAGCTACAGGTCCTGTTAGACCCCTAGCCTGGGAACCTCCATATGCCGTGGGTGCGGCTCTAGATAAAGGAAAAAAAAACAAATAATAAAAAAAAGAACATATTTTCCAAATTTATGGTCAATAGAACAAAGTAAAGATTTAATATTTTGCATGAAATTCTGGAAACTCTGCATCAAGTAACCGTGCTGACCTCTAGGACACTCAGCAACAATGTATGCCATTACTCTGCAGTTTCCTCAACTGCAATTGTAGCCAGCTGAACTCTAAAGAAGGCAGCCTTCCAGGCTGGCTCTCATCCTGGTTGGCCTGTGTGAACAAGAGAATATGGCGAAGTGATGGCAAATCACTTCTGAGACCAGGTTATAAGAGTTATCATTCCAGATAGATAGATAGATAGATAGATAGATAGATAGATAGATAGATAGATAGATAGATAGATGATGATAGATAGATAGATAGATAGATAGATAAAATAGCCAGCCAGCCAGCCAGCCATATGCCTATCCCTACACCTATACCTATATTGATATCTTTGATCATAAGCAGAGGGAAAGCCAGCTGGCATTGTGTAAAAAGAAGCCCACATGAAAAGGGAATAAAGTTCTGCCCAACAGCCCTGGCAAGGAACTACCTGCTAACAGCCATGCAGAGTGAGCCACCATGCATGTGGATCCTTCATCCCTAGTCAAGACTTCAGATGACTACAGCCTTTGGCTAACATCTTGCCTGCAATCTTGAGTTAGAATCACTCAACTAAGCTGTTTCCAAATTCCTAACCCACAGAAATTCTGAGATAGATGTTCCTTGTTTTCATCTCCTAAATTCTGAGGTAATTCAATATACAAAATAGGTAGCTAATATAACTACTGCATTATCTGCTCCATGCTCCATAGCTACCTGTTTTTTCTTTTGTTTGTTTATTTGTTTTTGACATCATGAGCCAAGAAGTCCCATCCATCCACTGATATTGGGCGGGGATGAAACCCATTTGCTAACCTGTACTGAGCAGAAGTCTAAGCTTGTGTTCGCAGTGTTTTATACCAACACTTGCTAATGACTAGTTGTCTTTCAACTGGGATATATCACCTGCCCATCAGAATGTTAGGAGCCTGTGTATATGTATATGTGTATAAGAAAAGGGCTGAAAAAGCCACACAGCCTGGATTACCCAAAATTTAAATTAATAAGTACAAAAGAATCCTTGTCCTTTACAATAGATTGTATAGAGTATTGAAACTCCAGTCTGATTGTGATAAGCCTTGTGCATCTTCTGTAGTACCCTAGCTACTCAGCTTTCTAAGAAATGGCTAGACCATAAGAACTGCTATCCTGAGTCAGAGTCTAAAGTTTGCCCAATCTGGCATTCTTTCTCCAATCCCATGAATGGGTTGCAGGAAGGTATGGTTGGGTATGAAAGCGTAATATAACACTAAACTCAGAAACTCAAGAGTATTTTTGGAGTTCCATGGTGGCTCAACAGGTTAAGGATCAGATATTGTCACTGCAGCAGCCCAGGTCCCCACTGTGATGTGGGTTCAATCCCTGGCCCAGGAACTTCCACATGCCACAAGGGCAGCCAAAAAAAAGAGAGGGGGGGGTTCTATTAAAGGCTCACCTCCTGCTGAATATCCGTTTTTCATAACTTTATGTAAAGTTTTCCTGAGACTAGTAACTGTTTATATCTATACTATATCTTAGGTTAAGGTCTTTTATAAGCTAAAACATTTCTCTAAGGCAAGAATAGTTTTGCAGAAATATTAAACAGAATATCATTCTACGCAGGGGTTCCTGGATATAGAAAATATGGAATGTTCTCTGCTGAGATTTTTATGTTTTCTTCCAAAAGTTTCTTTCAGTATAGAGCTCAATATTATAGAGGTTTTCAAGCAAATTCATTGGGGGTCATGAGATTGAGGAAAGAACGCAGGCCGGGTTTCTCACTGTGATTTCTAAATTTTTGTAGAGTAGAGAGAATTAGTCTCTATACATCTCAGAACCACAGAGTAAATTCATGAATTTTATGAAAAATAATTCAAAACAATGAGTTTATTCATTCAACAAACCTTTGAATGCCAACTTAATGCTGCAAATATACACGTGTTTTGCATTAAATAAACATTTAGTGATTGCAGTTGAGAAGTAGAGGAAGTAGGGGAGCAATTAGTGGATTTTCCTGTAAGAGCAGAAAGTCTCCTTATTTTCCTATAATGGGAAAAGGAGAAAGTGAAATGATTTTGTTTGTAGTGGACTTTGAGTGGTTCTGCATTATAGGACTTCATATGGAACTCTGATAAGACCCTAAGAAAAAAGATTGATATAGTTAAGTCAAGGGAGAAATGATCTTTATTCACCCAATTTAGGTTGGAATAGATGGGAAGAGGCTTTAAATTATGAATTTTTCAGCAACAAAACTTACTGAGGCAGTTTCTTAAAGCCCCAGAGAAATGATTATGGTTTTCATCTTCAGGTCGACATTGGCTTTGAATACCAGCCTTAGAGAGTTTGAAGTTTCCTCTCTGTACTCCTGCTCCTCCCTCTAGCCATCCAGTGCTGGAAACCTTTCTATTTCAGAGACCAATTGAGTATGTTTGCCAAGGAGAAAGTTTTTCACTAGATTTACTTCTCTATTTTCTTTCTGACGCAGAAAGTTGGAGCCAGACCTCTGGCCAATAGGAGGGCCTTGGCAAATCCCTACCCTGGCCAGCACATGAAATATTTATACTCAGAGAAAGCCAGACTAAGTAGTCAGCAGAATATTTTTCAGCTTGGAAGCCAAACACCTCACTAAAAGAACAGAGCATGTTCACAAAAGCTCCTCTTTATAAACTCAACAGTAAACTATGATTTCCAAAACAGAATTGCTTCCTATTCTTCCTTTGGCTGGCACATGCAACAAGACTTCTTAAATCACAGTTTGCCTGCGGACAGTGAAGGAGAATTTTGGTTTGGGGAGTTACTTACTTATTTATTTTTGCTATTAGAAAAGACATCCATTCCTGGATAGGAGAGGGAGGTTTTGAATACTAGGCAAGAGTTTCCTTCCTAGAGAATGAAGTCATACAGCCCCTGACCCAGATGGTGGCCTTGGGTGGGAGTTTTGAGCACAGACTCTTGTTTCACGGCCTCAACTTTATTCGGAATCATGGAAAGAGGAAACAAGCTTTGATGTTGAAGATGCTCAAAGGAAAGCAAAGGACAAGGGGGAAAGCGCAGTGAGTGTAGCACTGCTGACCCTGGACAAGGCTCTGCTGGTCCTCGTGGCCCAGCCTCATATCCATGGCCGCTCCATCAGCAGCAAGGGGGCAGAGAGGGCTCTCCTTTCACTTGAAAGCAGAGGGTGAGCTGAGCAGGCGGTTCAGAGGGTCATTAGAAAGCATCAAAGGAGGCAGCCTCATGATGGTAATAAGACGGCTGTGAGGAAATAAAGTGGGCATTGATCTGCACTATCGAGTGTGACATTTTAACTGAAGCTAAAAGCCAAGAGCAAATCTAGCCCTCTTATTCATCTGCCTGCCTGTTTTAGTAAATTGTCTTCCCCTCCCCCACACACCACTGGCCTCAGAGGTCACTTCATATTAGCTGGCTTGTTAATACTGAGGCAATCAATACTTAATCAACAAGTAATGGGATTTTGCAGTCATCCTGTATGATCTTTCAATAAAGCCCTGAATCCATCTCGGCCCATTCCAAGCCTGACGAAAGGTGTGTGGTTGCTGCAGACCCTGGATTTGATGGTCTGATGCTCTTCGGCTGATCTGCATCTTATTAAAACACCAGGCAGCCACTGTCCTTCACCCCTTTGTTTCTTGATCCCCACAGAGTGCAGTGTGGCACAGAACCCAGCCACCTAAGACTTCTTATGCATCAGTAAGAAAATTCAGATCTTACTGCAGAGGGCTCAGGACTCTTTGGTAGCTTTAGACAATTAAAAAATGAATAAATAAAGGACTGGAGAGAGGAGAGAAGCTGCAAACGGGAATTTTTTAAAAAGGAAAGATAGTTGTTTTAATATGTGAAATTAGGCTAGGGAGCTGGAATCCCCACATGCCCTAATTATTGAACACTGGGCTACCCCAGCTCCTCTATGAGAATGGAGTGAATGCTGAGGAGAAAAGACACTCAGCTTGGCATTGGCTCTAGACATCCAAAGGAGGTTTGGACGGGGTCACCTCGGTCCTGCTATATAGAAATAAATTGGTTTTGTGACACAGGACTTAGTTTTCCATACTCCCTTGGTATCCTGATGAATACAGGTGTTCTGTCCACCTATAATACTGCACTAGCCTTTTGTGGATGTTTAAAGGAATCTCACAGTAAGAGAGAGGGGCCTTCCCAAAGAAGGCCTAGCTTCAGTCTTCATAGAACCCCTCGGTGCAGTTTTCCTTTGCTGAATTACCCTCTTGTCACGGTCTCATCTTTAGACTTTAAGGCTCAGAAAGCAGGCCTTGATGGTATCTGACTCAGTGGTATCCATTCGTGTTAATAAAGGTCACTGAGGGCAGAATAAACCTAGAAGGCTTATTTGTTAATATAACTCTCTAGCAAACAACCTATCAGGCAAATGGGGGAGAGACAGGGTCTCACCAGCATATTCTATCAGAAAAGAACCTGCATTGTTAGAAGATTGATTGTCAACCATGGAATCATATAAAAGAGAATTAGGAGATGATAATAACATTTACTGTGATATCTGCAACTCAACCATCAGCTATGCCTGCTTTTTTGCATTTATGACCAAAATTACTATCTGTGAATGCCCCACCCATTACACAAATTATTTCATGCCAACCTAATATCAGTATTTGCATTATACAGATGAATAGATTGAGACTTAGAAAGTGTTAAAATTGCCTATCCAATGTCATGCAGCCTACATATAGGAGAGAAGAGATCTCAGTTCACACAGACTGACCCTGGAGCGGTGGTATAAACCGCTAAGCCATATTGCCTTGGCTCTTCAGGTTCACCAGCTACACAACTTTGAACATGGCTCTCCAAATCTTTAAGCTCCAGTTTCTCTAAGCATTACAGGGGGAATAATAATCATGCCTATCTCCTTAGGTTGAAGATGAAATGAATTATGCAATTAAAGCCCTTAGCATGGAGTTTGGCTCATGGTAAACACTAAAAAGTTGGTAATATTATGATGTTATTGCAGCATTAACATATCACGTTGATTCTTTCCCCCTGCTTAAGTGGGCTCTGCCGACCTTTCCTCTGGAACACTTCTTTGTTTCAGACAAAGGTTGACCTACCACTTCCCTAAACAGTGTAGCCTTCCTTTAGCTTTGTTTGTGACCTCGGTCATATAGTAGCTCATTCTGGGAGACATAGGAATGATTGTATTCTTTCTGGTTAATAGCTTATTTCCTGGAGGTAAAACTGATTTCCAGGTACTGCAACGGAAGCTGTGAGTAGCAGGGTGCTAGCCAAGAAATTTTATGGTTTTCCCTTTATCTTGCTTGGAGCTTCTAAGAGAAAACACAACATCAAAAATCTCTATTTTTAAGAAAGCCACTAGATTTGCATTAAAATAATTTTGAGGATCCTAACAGCTAGGGTAAAAAAAGAAACTAAAATATACTGCTTTATCTGACTTAATTCACTGTTTTTTACGAGAGACAAACATATTTCCTAATACTCTACTCTTCTTTTAATAGCTCATTCCCTTTAAAAATGATTCCTAAAAAAAGAAATAATGCATGTTTACCTTATAAAATTCCAAATTTACAAAAAGTTCCAAAATAAAAAAGTTAGGGGGTAATAGAACTCTTCAGCTGATCTTCTGGACTATAGCCATTGTACTTTCCACCATGTACTCGGTTAGTAAGACTGACCTAAACGTTACACTTGTTAAGTCACTCAGCTGCTAAATAACTTCCAATAGCCACCCAATCACTATTCCATGAAACCTAAACCCACTTCCTTTCTTTATGTAGCCCACTGCTGCCCCACCCCACTGCACTAGCACACCTTCCACAGCTCCCTTTTATTTAAGATTTATGCTTACCTACCTTGGCGCCTGTCTTGCAGTTAATATTACCATAGGGAAGACCCCTCCCCCTTGGCCTTACTAAACTGCACCTAACTTGAGGGTCCTTCCTCTACGAAATGAATATGAACCTTCAGTGCTTTTGATATTATTCTTCTCTGAACCTCTTTAGCACTTATGGACAGGACTGCATGATTGGCCTAATTATGTTGTCTCGTATTTTCTGCTCTGGTTCCTGCCTGTGTATCTAATCTCCCCTACTAAATCACAATTTCCTCATGGATGGACCCAGTCTTAGACTTGTTCTATCAAATTTGTATGAAAGCATTAAGTGGATGGTAGGATTTTAATATAGACCTGTTGATTTGAAAGATTTGGGTTAGATAATTTTTTTTATCCTGATAATAATATAAAAACAATATCATTATCATCATTTAGCGCTATAACACAGATTTTATAATTATAAATATAATCATAATAATTGGTAAATTATGATTTACCAATCAACCTACCAGCTGAAGAGTTGGCAAACATTTTTTATTCATTCCTCAAAATGTGATCTAAGTTAGGTATTTTTGCCCTCACTGTACAGCTGAGAAATCTGAGTTTTTAAAATTTTAAGCAGTTTGGCCAGTTTACAGAGTTGGGAAATGGTGGACTTGGGATTTGAAAGTATATTTATCTCATTCTTATTTACTCAAATAACATCAAAAGAACGATTCTTGCAAATGCCTTCTTTCAAAAATTTTTTTTCTTTTAAATTGACTCCTGACCTCCAGCTTTGAAGGTGACCAAAAGAATTTTCTCTTAGTGACAAAAATTCTATCTTTATTCCATTATATGCAATGCTGTTGCCCCAGCTGACTTGGACTTTTTTTTTTTTTTCCTTTTAATGGCTATACCTGTGGCATATGGAAGTTTCTGGGCTAGGGGTTGAATAGGAGCTACAGCTGCCAGCCTATGCCACAGCCACCACAGCACTGGATCTGAGCCACATCTGCAACCAATGCCAAACCTTGTACCAATGCCAAACCTTATGGCAACGCCAATTCCTTAACCAACTGAGCGAGGCCAGGGATCGAACCTGAATCTTTGCAGAGATAAAGTTGGGTCCTTAGCCTGCTGAGCCTCAACAGGAACTCTAAGACTTGGGCTTTCTTCCTCCAGCCCATAGCAAGTTTCTTCACCTAAAACTCCTTCTAAAACTCAAGAGAATACTTTTTTCTTCTTATATCCCAGGCTTTCTCTCATTTTATAGAACTGATTATTCAGGTCAAATCCTCAGAAAACACTCCAGAAGGAGCACTTCTTGTACCATCAACCACGACTCACTCTCCTTTTGGAAAGCAGAAGTATCCACATGGTAATACATAAGTTACTTTGAACCAGTTCCCTGAAATTCCTAGAGAAACCTCTCTAAAGAGCAGCAGTTTATTTTGACTTTACTATTCCTATTCAGAATTGCCGGATCTGTGTATCTTTTGGGAAAGGGATTCTGGTAAAGAGTTGTCTTGGCTCTACTGAAATCATATCTCTTTTTAAAAGTTAATAACCTTTATTTTTAGAGCAGTTTTACCTTCATAGCAAAATTGAGAGGAAGGTATAGGGAGTTCCCATAGACCCCCTGCCTCACATATACACAGCTGCTTCCATTATCAGGGTACCACACCAAAAAATCAGCATCTATGTATTTACCATTCCAAATCCTTGCCCCTACTCTCCAGCCCTGCCTTGATCTATTCTCCACCCTTCTCCACTGGGTAGGGAAATATAATGGACTAGTTCCCATACTCCTTTCCCTCAGGCTTATAGATGCTTCTGGCTAAGGGGAAGTGCCAGCAAGAGGTCTAAAGACAAGATCGGAGTTGGGTGTGTATTTGATTATTTGGCTCCCTTTCTCCTGAGTCACCATGAGAAGACTGTGTTGTTGACTGTATTTCATTACCAGAGACCACAGCTGCTATTTGACAGCCTTCTCCCCAACCATGGCCAGCCTCCCAGAGTTCCATCGCCACTTCCTCCCTTTGTCCGTTCAGGCTTAGAACTGGTAATTAATCTCAACCACTGTCAGCCACAAAGTATTACAAAATCTCTAGATTTCCCATATCCCTGCATTTTTAATTGTCTCTTTATTAAACTTGCTCAAATTATCCTTTTTGAGTGTGCTATCGCTGATTTAATGGACACCAAGTACAATAACAAAATAATGAGAGGAACAAATGCTTTAAGACTCTTAAAATCTAAGTAAAAACTCAAAATTTGTAGGGCTTCCTGAAAGAAAAAAATGTGCTTTAGATTTACCTTCTAACTTGAGGGAACTCTTTTAAGTGAGCTCTGAGTAGACTATATGTTTATATTTTGGAAGGGGATGGTGGTAAACTTAGAAATTAGGATGAGCATCACATGTGAAAATAAATGATGCTGTGAATGGCATACTTCTCAAGTGATTATGATAAAGCCCCAACTCTTAATTTGGATAAATTGCTAACAACCCAACTTAGCGCACCCATTTGCAGTAATCATTATTTTGCTGACTTGGCTCTATGTCTGGCTTGCATTTCAATAGTGAATGCAAAGCCTATAAGCATTTAAGGGCTTTCTTGCTAAACATCTCCCTTTTCCCAAGGAACCCAACCCAGAATCAGAATGTCCCCATGCCTGTGCTGAATTTCTAGTTGAACATTAAGGACTTTTGAAGTATGGTTTAACTCTTAAACACTGTCAAGGGTCTTTTGAATCAGTCGCTGATGCTGGCTGTAAAACTCCAAAGACTTCATTTCAAAATGAAAACCATTAGCCAACTGCCTTATTGACATAATGAATCACATTCAGATGGAGCGCTTAACCCCAGCCTGCACTCCCTCCTTGCTTTGTCACCATACACGCAAAGCAAGAATGTGAATGAGTGTGTGCATCAAATGAGTCTAGTCCAATCATTACCTAAATGTCCTGAATGTCTTTCTGAGGATCAGGAAAATTAGCAAAGCTGCATTATAATGATTTCTCCCCCACTGGCCACTCCTGTTAGGAGATTCCATCAGCTCTCAGCTTAGTCCTAGGTCTATTATTAACCAACCAGCTCGAGTGTTTTTGAACAAGTCACTGAACCTTTCTGAGCTTCTGTTTCCTTATCTATTAAGTGAACCATTAGCTAAAATTATTTTCCTCCCTGAAGTGGTCAGGCCAGGCCCTTCCAAATGTTTGTGGGCTCCATTTCTCCACAGTGGTATTACACCAGTATCTTCTGAACGTGTTTGGGGTTTCCCACAGCATATATCTGCATGTCTGGACATCTCAAGATAGTTGGAAGAAAAGCTATGTATTCTGAATACAGATACTCAATTCCCAAAACACAGTGATACCCACCTCTGCTCTCCAGAAACCAAACTCATCTGCTGGCTTAATATCAGCTTGACCTTCTAAGTCCATATCTATGTTCCAGGCCAGCTTTGATTTCTTTTTCAGCTGAGTTGTCTATTTTTCTTTGATGTGATAGTTTATAAAGCAAACTTAAAGGAACCCTGAAATTGGTCTGGGTAGTGTTGTTTTAGCAGGGGCCTTGAACTTCAATGGAAGAAGCCAATCATACATTCTGCATGTATTTCACCAAAGATGACAGCCTGTAGCTAATGCCTCAGAGCCTGCATTCCAAAGACACCTTTAACTGAGTGCAGCACAGATGGAGAGAAGGGCAAGGGGAGGTAAATGAACATCTGGCAAGGCCAAGAGTGCTATGAGTTGTATCCAATACCAAGCATGTCCTGATTAAATATTTCATGCTTTCCCCAGCCAGATATCACCTAGCTATCAGCTGTTCTCTTATGCAGGAATAAATTCATCTTTATAGAAGGACGCATTAGCTTGGGGTTTTAGCAGCATGTTTGAGAAGCTTCGTGAAAAGTTTATTTTCATCTATTTGCATGACCTGCCTCCCCTTTTCTCTGCCCTCCCTCCACTCTTTTTCCTTTCTCTCTCCTCCTTTCACTTTCTCACCCCATTCCTAACCTGTATTGGAGAATAGATTTTACCCATAAGAATCAGGATGAAAATATTTTCTCTCCTTCCAACCCCAATATCCACACCAGCCACAGGTTGAAGGTGGCTGCAAGCTGGGATCACCCAGCACTGGCCATGAGCTTGGCTGGACAAAAGACAACGTACTGTGTCTGGAACTTTGGTATTTTTTCCTTTTGCAGAACTTTTAGCTTTGTTATTAGGTGAATAGGCTGCATGGTTGTATATTTTGGATGGATTGCTCATTTTTAATAGGTAGTCTTCTTAAACCCAATAGGGCTTTAAATTTTGAGGATAATATCACTACCACCCTTGTTTTGGTTTACTATTTACACTGTGTATCTATTTTCCCCTCCCTTTTGGCTCTAACCTTTTATTGTGGCTAGTTTGTAAGATCTCTTTCAAGTAACACATAACTTCATCTGTTTAACCTACTTGGAGAATCTCTAGCTTGCAGTGCAGGAGTTTACGTACTTACCGTCTGTTTGCACATGCCATGTGTATTACTGTGACTATTGTATGGTTTGGGTTATTTATACCATTATATATTGTGCTTGATATTTACCATCCTTTTCCTTTTCTTCATTTTAACCTTCTTTCAGATTAAAGAAGTACTTTATAATCTTCTCCAGTCCTCACCATGCACTTTTTTTCTATGATGATCTGGAATATACTCATTGCCTTTCAGTTCACTTAATGAGTGCCATTAATTTTTAAACATACTTTCATAACTATAATTTTTAAAATACATCTATGCCAACTCAATTTAAAAATTTTTGTTCTCAATGCTAAAATAATTTTAGTACACTTTAGTTGCCCATTAAGTATTGCACTCTTCTTAATTTTATTGTCTAAAGTCCTAATTTACTTACATTAACATAAAAATGAGGGTTTAAGAAAGCAATTGATATAGACTTAAATTGTCTTGCAACTTCAATCAGTCTCTGTGCTCTTCACAGTTTAGTTTTCATATGTCTAAAAATGTATTTATTTTGTCCTTACCTTGAAAGACACTATAGCTAGGCATAAAATTCTGAAGTTAACACTTGAATTCTCTAAATTCACTGAAATATAAGAATCCGCTATCTTCTGGACTCTGCTATTGCTGATAAAAACCTGCTGTCAAAAAACTGTCATCTCCTTTGGGTAACATGTCTTATCTTTCTGGAAAGTTTAATATTTGCTCACTTACTATTACTATTTATTAATTTATTTATTAATGCACTTAAAATGGAGGTTATATGTTGAAGCATGAAATTACAGCTCTGCCCTGAATGGAAATGATTTTAAAAATTAAGGTATCGTTTAAAATTATTGTGTCAAAACACAGATGAGCAAAGTATTTTCTAAAAATTTTTAAGAAAAAATATGTCATCCAACCATATAGAAAATCGACTGTTACATATATTTTATTTACTGTGTGTTAATAACATCTTTCCAGTGTTTACGAGAGAGCCTTTCCAGTGTTTAAGAGAGATCACACTTTTGAATGGCTATACAGAACAAACATCTAGGCTTTAGCTAGAAGTACTCACTGAAACTTCAGGAAAATCACTCAAACATCATCCAGCTTCACTTTTGTAACATTGTGGAAAATTCTTAAAAGCCTGAGGAAGGAGTTATGCTATATCCACCTCATATTTTGAGGAAATGGATGGGAAGAATATCGAGTAAATCATGAAGGACTGAATATATAAATAAATGAATAAACAAATGTTTGGTCATATCAGCAAGAAAACTCTACAAGTTACTCCTTATCCTTCACCTCCTCAACTCCCCTTCATGTGTTTGGAGGTAAGGTTGCTCCTCAGACCCTTAAGGCTTCCAGTCATCAACATGTCCTAGTGTAGTGCCAAAGGATAAAAACCGCAGAATTTAAAGCATCTTATTGTATAAAGAGCACCTATATTGATGCCTCTAGGGTTTCTCTCAGGTCCCAGAATCCTTTAAAGGACATCAGTTTTTGATAATAAATAATTTTGTATTTTTTCTAGATAGGAGAGTGAATCCTGTTGTACTTCTTTTTACATATTGACTAGAAATATGTGGATGTGTTTGCACACACATGTGCACAGGTCATATACGTCATGCAGACTATCTTCAGCACTTTCTGCATGGAGTTCATACATGACCTAAGCACAGGAGAGTTATTCCTTTTTGATAGTCAGTAATGGCTAAAAGGGTCTTGCCCGTAGAATATAGCCAATCAATGATGGAGAGAAAATTAGAACTGATGCTTCTCTCAGATAAATGGCCTACAATCTGCTGTACATAGACCACATATTACATATATTAACTGACATTAGTAGAAGGTTTTAAAATGGAGTTTCAGGATATTAAAATAAAAGTAACCCAAATGCCCAGCTTCAGTATCATTTATTGGAATAGTAATAGTTGTTAACATTGAAACAGCCCTCATTATGTCTAGATATGTTCTCACTTCTTTATATTTATTAAATAATTTACTTCTCATAGCAACACAATGTAATGGACTTATTAAACCCATTTTACAGAGGAAAAAACCCTAAGGCACTAAGTTTGCAAGTAATTTTCCCCAAATAACAGAGCTCATAATTGGCAGAAGAAAATCTAATATCCTGGTTCTTAACCACTCTGCTGTCTAGACTTAGGATTGTGATCACTGATGTTACAAAGTCAGGATGTATTTTCAAATCATGAATACATAATAAATCTCTCTCTCTTTTTGTTACATGCTACTTATTTTTAAAACTTCTTTGAAAAATCTGTTTTAAATTCTTGCTAAATACAATACCTTATTTATTGACTATGGCCCCAAAAAGGCTATACTTGAGTGCAGTAGATCCTATTTCTCTTTGAAAATGGATTTTTTTTAACTTTTAAAATTTTCACACTCCCACGTATATGTTTAGTTATTCATGCATTTCTCACTGAGCTTATAGATTTCTGAGTACCATATAGTACCATACATCCTTCCAGCTCCTAACATTAGATTATAATTGGATTAAAAGCATTTAAAAAACATAAATGTAGTATTTGCTCTACATTTTAATAAATACCTGTGTTTTAGCATTTATTCTCTCATAGTATTCTCTTATTTTTCTCTGACATAAAATTAGTAATTTTCACTTCAATTTGCCATACTTGGGAAGGATTACACCAAGAAGGAGGTGGGGCTCATAAATCTATAGTAAAATAAAAACATTAAACCAGGAAGCAGTGTATATTATTTTTATCTTTCATTGTCCTAGCTCTCATGAAAATGAGCTTCATACTTCCACCTGACTACCCCCTGAAACTCCTGCAACAAAGAAATGGAAGGAAGGAAGGGAGGGAGAAAGGAAGGAAGGAAGGAAGGAAGGAAAGAAAGAAGGAAGGGAGGAAGAGGGTTGAAGGAAGGAAGAGAAGGAGGGAGGTAAAAAGGAATTCTTTGGTACACACAAGTATCATAGCAAGTACTAGATTGTGTTTTGGTCCTGAAAATTGAAAATTATAATAACATATTCTCTGTGGTTGCAAGTTAAAAAAAGAAACATATTGTCAATTTCTTAAAGAAGGTAGATTCTTTCTGAATTACCACACAGTTACACAGACATTTAGATTCTACATAACACAGTACTCAATACATAGTAGGCAGTTAGTGCTCTCTGGCTGATTTGTTTGATGTACTACCATTAACAATAAGCCATTAAGTGAAAGAGCTAATATTTGCTCCTAGCCTGTGTATTCACTTCAATGCTTGCAACATCAAGAATCTTGGTCATTAATCTCTAGTTATGCTTAAAGTTGGCTTTGAGACTGATTATCAACTAGTAAATTCTATCTGAAGAGTTAAACCACCATGTATATAGAAAGAAACTGCATTTCCTAGGCTACTCTACCACTATATGCGTGATAAAACTCTTAACATTTTCATCTAAAAATAATTAATTTGGAGTTCCCATCATGGTGTAGCAGAAATGAATCTGACTGGGAACCATGAGGTTGCAGGTTCAACTCCTGGCCTTGCTCAGTGGGTTAAGGATCTGGCATTGCCGAGAGCTGTGGTGTAGGTCTCAGATGCAGCTTGGATCCCATGTTGCTGTGGTTCTGGTGTAGGCTGGTGGCTACAGCTCTGATTAGACCCCTAGCCTGGAAACCTCCATATGCCACAGGTGTGGCCCCAAAAAGCCAAAATAAATAAATAAATTAATTAATTAATTAAATAAAAATAATTAATTTTATATACCAAATTTGGGAAACATGTACATCACAAATCAAAACTTTTTGTCTCATCACAAAGTACTAGTGGTAAATTTCTTTAGAAAATTGAGTATGATACAAAAGTAAAAGTGCATCCTATAACAGAAGCACAAACATAGGGAAGGCCATTGTGAGTACAGGCTGCTACTTATTCTGCAGTAAGTATGCTCCCTTTTTCTTATAGTCAAAACAAGTCAAAAGACTTGTTTTCATTTCTGATATGGCTGAATAAACTTCTACTGGTTGACCCTCTCAGAGATAACATCTATAAACTAAGGACAAAATAGACAATGACCTAATGACTGGAGATTGAACAGAGCAGGTGGATACTGGAGGCAGATACATTATGAAAAGCAAAAGGCAGGTTGATTTGCCAAATTTGTTATGGCTTTTAGAGTAGGGGCAAGCCACAGCTGCACTGAGTAAGGTACTTAAAACTCTGATAGAAAACCTACAGGCTTTCTGACATAAAGGGACAGAGGAAAGAGTTTTAGGCAAATGCAAACACTGGAAAGTAGGAGTCCATCTCAGAGAGAAGGGAGACAAAGAGAAGAAACTCCAACTTCTGTGTATAAATTCTGCCCAAATCTCTGGCTTTGCTCTGAAACATAGATGGGCTGAATAGAGTATAGCAAAATATTAAAGAACTAAGCTGGGATTTGACCTGTAACCCAAGAGACAGGATTTTGGGGTTGAATCCCACCAACCTAATTGCCTCCTAAACAAACAAAAAATAAATCTTTGGAGGAATATAAGAGAATCCAATGCCTTTAAAATATTTGCAATGTTCAGAATATACTTACAAATTATTTGACATATAAGGAACCAAGAAAATGATACTTTCACTTAAGATAAAAAACAATCCATGAAAACCAACCCTTTGACAAAAACTATTCTGGAATAGACAATTATAATTATGCACAATGAAGTAGAGGACGATATGCTTGTAATTAATGAAGACATAAGAGAGCTAGGCAGAGATATAAAAACTTAAAAACAAACCAAAAAGACATTTCAGAACTAAAAAACTATACATATGAAATTAAAATGTTACTGATGAGCTGAACAGAAGAATAGAGATGACTAAGGAGAGCTGAATTTGCAGACAGGTCTATAGGAATTATTCAATCTGAGAAAGAGAGAATAAAATATTTAAAAAATAAGTAGACTCAGAGGCAGTAAATTTAATAACAAAAGGTCAAGTGTACATATAATTGGAGACTCAGGAAGAGAGAAATAGGCTAGACAAACTATTTGTAGAAATATTGGCTAAAAGTTCCAAAGTTTAGTAAAAGACATACACTTTCAGAATCAAAAAAAAAACTGAGAAAATACCCCAAAGAAGAAAACTTTTTTAAAATGTGCATAGGTACATCAAAATCGAGCTACTGAAAACCAAAGATAAAGATGAGATACCAGATTTTCAGCTAGCCATATGGTTGCCTGGAATAAAAAAAATACATTTCCCAGTCTCTTTTACAAGATATGGCCATGTGACTAAATGCTGACCAACTGTGCATTAGGAAGAATAAGGCCACCAATACCTAGGATGTGTCCTTAAAGAAAAGAAATGTGCATCTTGTTTCCTTTTTCTACCTTCCTGCTGATTGGGGTGTGATGTGATGGTAAGTCATCTTGGACTGTGAACAAGATTAACAACCTAGCGATGGCAAAGTGACAACTGAGAGGGAATGGGGGGTTTCTAATGCTCAGAGTACCATTCTGGTTCCAGATGACCCCATACCTTTTATCTTTTTACCTTGGAAAAAATGAAAAATTTTTCCACTGCTTTTGATTTTCTGATCATGCAACTAAATATGTATCCACATTAATTCAGCTTGTATCTACATTAAAACATCTTGTATCAGTGTCAGGGAACACATTACACAGAGCAGAAAACAAAACACAAGTAAGTCAGAAGTCTGACAAAGAGATAATTAGATTTTTAAAATTTCTACTTTAATAAGGTAAGAGTTTTTTGTTGTTGTTTTTTGCCTTATCTTGGGACACACCCTCGGCATATGGAGGTTCCCAGGCTAGGGGTCTAACAGGAGCTGTAGCTGCCGGCCTACGCCACAGCCACAGAAACACAGGATCCGAGCCGCGTCTGCAACCTACACCACAGCTCACGACAACACTGGATTCCTAACCCACTGAGCAAGGTCAGGGATCGAACCCGCAACTACATGGTTCCTAGTCAGATTCATTAACCACTGAGCCACGACGGGAAATCCAGATAAGAGTTTATTAGTAGAATCAAAGTGCTATTCTCCTTTGGTATTTTCCCCAAGCTTAATGCAACTAATACTTTGTTAAATGGTACAGAGGAGTTTTCAATCAATCAACTTCAAAAAACGAAGGAAGAAAATCATAAACACAATTCAAGGAGCCTACTAGTATTTTCCACTTTCTTTCCCATCCTGACTTCGTTATAAATTACAGCTGGTGCTTATTCATTGCTTCTTACCTGTTCTCACTTAACTTTTCCCTGAGGTCTTGGCTTGCCCTGAAATTTCCTTGGGCTTCTATCTCTTTTGACTAGACAAGAAAGGCTCCATTATGTCAGCATGTAGGGGATGTGACTTAGCTTTTCCTCTCTGTGTTGATGTAGAATTGTGATCCCCCCAAGGGGCTGTAAATTATCATATGCTCTTCTGCCATCTGACTGGACCGGCCCCATCTTCAAAGGATTTTAAACTCTGCCCCTAAGTCTCTCTGGGATTGAGAGAGCTACCATTTAGTGATGTTGTCCTAAGAGGAAGCAGGTGTCTCTTGCATAAATTTTCAGTACCTGTTGTTTTTTTTTAAAGAGTATAAATGGCAATATTTTTTTCTAGACATCAACAATGCATGTTGCATGTTGTACCTATGCATCTATAAAGTGTATCTAAACACTCTGTCTAACATAGATATATATATATACATCTCTATTTACATTGAACTAAGTTTAGAAAATAAACTATTAAAGGATGGACTTAAAGTAAAACACTTCATTAGCTTGCTCTAGATAGCTGACTATCTACTGGTGAATGTTACTCCAGTTTTATCATTCCTATTAGTTGCCTCTATTAAGGGTGGCTGGCCAGCTGTCACATGGCTCTTATGTGGCTTCTTTGTCAATAGCATTTGATGCTGTAAGGATCAATATTTTATAGCTAAACATTAAGCTGATTTGGTGTCAAGATTTTCCCACTAAATGGTGCTGCCCGAACAATACCGCCTGTGAACATGTATGTGAGGAAGCAGAGCTTTTCTCTCTGAGTTTATTTAGTATTTGATTTCAGTTTAAATTAAACACAAACAAGAGGATGGCAGTTGCCCAGCTTGCTTCATTCCTATACCTGTACTGTGACCAATCAAGGAAATTTGGACACTTTGCAGGTTGCAGCATCTTCTCCTGTGTCACCTCAATAAAATTCCTATGACTCAGATTCTACGGTCTCCTCCAGTTCAGAGCTCTGGTCAACCTAGGAGTCATCATATTTACTCTAATGCACTTGCTTCTCAACCCACGTGTACTGCTTCAGTCAACAAGTAGTACTACCCTTAAAGGATAATTCACTTCAAAATGATTAGAGAGTTAACATTATATTTTGGACCAACAAAAAATAGGTCTTCATCAAAAGGTGGTTATTCTCCTGAGATTTTTGTATTGCAGTTAGGTGCTCTGGATCCTTAGGCCATTTCTTAGAACAGGCTTGAGAGTAACATGGTTAAATTGCAAAGATGCATCAGCTAGAAGTAAAAACAGACTCTAAATTGTTAAAGAAAAATAAAAGAGTCTTCTGAGAGGCGGCTCTGGTAAAATAAGAAGTCCATATAAGAGGTACTTGGCTTATTCCAAGAGCAGAATAGGGCAGAAGCCGGTATAGGAGAATTTATCAAATGACTATCCTAAAATCTAAGAGCACATCAAGCAAATTGGTATCAGATGAGTACTTCAGCAGCAAAAAGGTCACGTAACAAGACCCAGACCTACAGAGACCATACACAACGTGCTTCCTAAGGCTTATTCACTACTGAGGGGTCATTACAATCGAAGGTCTCAGACGACTGGTCCTTAGGAATACAATGACTCTCTCTCAGAACAAAGTCAGAGTTAACACAAGAGTCCCAGAATGTACACTGATACTGGGTCCCAGAAGGCTGAATGGATGCTTCTTGACAGCTTTTTTCCTATAGTGAGGATTCAACCAAGAACTTGGTAGAGTGGAGTCTATAGGCTGAATCCAAGTAGCCACCTGGAGGAACAACAGTTCTATATACAAGGTCTAATGGATGCCGTCACAAAAATCTTGGTCAGAAAGTTTCTGAGGGTCATTATGTATGCAGATTAGGGAGGAGGAAAATGTATTCCCAGTAAACTTATGTGAAACTTGTGATGACATCGTTTCCCTTGTTTTCCTCAACTATTTGCTATCTTATAGGAAAGCAGCGAGTTTCTACTCTGTGCAGTGAAGTGTTCAAGAGGTGGGAAAGATACAAGTATAGTGTTCTCCTCTAGTTAAGGCATAAGATACATACAGAATAAAGATAATTAACTGCATGAAGAGACCTGTAAGTAGGTTTGAAATAAGAGATCCAGATGAGTCTTATTAGAGGTCTGAAGAAGAAAGAACCCTTTCGAGCCCAGATGGGCATGGATAGAGAAGACTTAAGAAGTTAACCTGTATTTCAAAGGAGCGACAGAGCAAACTGAAGATTAGAAGAGGTGCTATGGGATGTTACTGTTACAGGGGCTAGGACTGTTACTGTTACAGGTAGAATTGTGACCACCCCCCCCCCCAGTTCATTTGTTGAAGTCCTAACCCTTGGTCCTTCAAAATGTGACCTTATTTGGAAATAATGTCATTATAGATGTAATTAATTTACATGAAGTCATGTTGGGATAGAGCAGGCCCCTAATCCAGTATGATCAGTGTCCTTACAAAATAGGAAATTTGTATACAGGCACACCCCTGTAGAAAAAATACCATGTGAAAACTGGAGTCAGGCTGCCACAAGGCAAGGAACTACCAGAAGCTGAGTGAGAGACCACGAACAGATCTTTCCCCAGCACTTTCAAAGGTAGCCTGTCCTGCCACATCTTCACCTCAGACTTGTAGGCTCCAGAACTGGGAGATAATACATTTCTGTTGTTTAAGTCACTCAGTTTGTGGCACGGCAGCCATAGAAAACTAACATAATGACCAGAAATAGAGTTGAGAAACTAGAGGGCATGTCCTAGGAAATGCTAATTCTGCAGATACTACTAATATCCAGCACTTTCGGAATGCTTATCATGTGTTTCATGTGCATTTTCATTTGAACCTCACAACCACTCTTTGAAGTAAACTCTACTGCCATCCCATTTTATGGATAGGAAACAGAGATTCAGATTGGGTAAGGAAATTGTCAAAGGCCACATAGCTCTAAAAGAATAGGGGGCTAGGAAGAGAGATATTGCAAGAGATGAGGACTGTGTGGGACAAAGCACGATCATCTTCGTATTACTGATGCATTTCTCTCTACCGGACACAAATCACAGTCTAACAAAAATACACCACTGAGGAAGATAGAGCCACCATGTTTTATACCTAGAAGAGAACAAAAAAATGGGATTCTTTCATCTTAGAAATGAGAATTAATATCCAAAAGAAATGAAAAATTTGTACAAGGCCAAATTGAGAGTGTGGAACTATCACTAGGGACTATGTCTGCGGCTTTCAGCCCAGTGTCTCTTCACTCTATCACCTACCTGTATAACGACAGAGGAAGGCCTCGGGCCTCTGGGCCCTGTCTCCCCCACTCTCACCCCCGCTTTCCTTTTAAAGGGAGATGAGCAGAATTATCACTGGTTAGAACCCACCCAGGTCCAGATAGGAGATCTCCCATAGGTGGTATCCTGCCCAGGGCTTTGCACTCACTCTGCATTTGGACAAAAAGAAAAATGATACCTCTTCTCTGAATTCACACATAACATTTTCCCCAAGCATGCAAAGTGCTCCTACCAGGCCTTTTCGATAAATATTTACCTTGAATCCTCAAAGGCCTGAAACACCGACTGTCCAGAGAAGCAGGATGGTGATTTTGAACATTTGGAATCTGAACCTTGGATGAACAGAAATAAAACCTTGCATGCCGTCAGAGGCTCTGGTCTGCCAAGGGAAAATGTACTTTATACAGCCACAGGCTTGACCTCCGAGAGCCTTAAAAGGCCTCACATACTCAAAGGTACATTACCAGGCCTTACACTAATTCATCATGATAGCTAAAGTGCTCTGTGCAAACCACAGGAGATCTGAGTCCCCTGGGCATCCAGGAGTCAGCTTTAATTGCTTGGAGTTTAGCATAGGGAACTGTAAGTGAACACAGGGTAAAGACTATTTGCATATTGTTCGCAATAAAGCTTAGAAATGGTTCCAGATGTCCCAGCTAAAACCGTCTCCCCAAAAGTTTATCCCAGGTTGGCACCCAGCACAGGCCAGTCTAATAGATGTTTTGCCCAGCCTCTCTCTTCCAGCTCTGAATCAGAGTTTGCAGGTTGCAACAAGAATCCTCAAGACAAATTTTTATTCTGAGCAGGCTGGACATGATTTATTAATTCACTTTTAAAATAACAATTGCAGTTGGGAGGGATCAGCTGAAAGCCTTAATTACATTAGAAAATATGCCTCACTGTCGTCTGCCCCCATCCAGGGTATAGAACACATAATTATCATAATTTTCAAATGTTATTATTATTTGAAAAAAAAATTGAAGGAGAGCAGATTCTATCGACTTAGCTACTTTGAAGCAGTGGCCGAGTCACATTTGAACCAAGCAGATGATTTCCCCAACTTGCTTGTTAAGGCCCCTTGAGTGGTAGAGCATCTACTGGCTGTTTCTAGTTCCAGATACTATTTGTCCAACAGAACTAGCTTCCCAGCCCCTCTCTGCTTTGTGCTGAAAGGGAAATGCTCAGGTGTGCTGTTGCCAGAGTGATTAGGCTTGCTGGGAACTCTCCTTGGACAGGAGGTTGGAAAGCCTTTGGGATCACGCCCTCTCATCCTTGTTAAATGACTGAGTGCCTGTGTGTCTGTGCGCATGCTGCCACCTCATGCACACCTGCCTGGGGGAAGAGGTTTGTTTTCATTTTTGAAAGCCCAGAGTATTTTTAAAGAGAAAGCAGAACATATCCGAAACGAAGTTGGGGTCTGTGTTAAACAGCCAAGGTGCCAGCTACATCTCAACTATGATCGTTGGTTTTGTTAGCAACTCCCCATGTCTTCAGAGAGCCTCTGTCTCTCTATCACCCCACACTCTCCCTCTGCTTCTTTGGGTGGCCGTGATGTTTATCAGACTAATGAGTTCAGCTCTTGTGTCAATGCTGAAGTGGCGAGTGTAGCCACCCTCTGGCCCAGGGCCTTCCTTTACCTGTGGATTATCTGCCTTCTGCTTTCCCAGCCTCCTCATTGCAAGTTTCTTTGATTCTTAGATTAAGGAAACTTGGGGTCGAGTTAAACCATTTTGAATAATTCAGACTCTATATTTAAGTGGATTCATTTAGAAAAACAAACAAATCAAAATGACAAAAAAGCAACCACAAAAAGAATAGGAAAGACTGGTTTATCTCGAAGACAAATCATCATTCTAAAAACTCTCCTATTCCAGGAAGATATCAACTGGTTTTCTGAATAGAGAGCAGCAGGTTTAAACCAGATGACCTGGAGCCTGGTCCTGGCGAGGCCTCTCTCCAAGGCCAAGAGCTGAGCAGAGTGGCCTGCTGCACTCAGCTTCAGTGAGTGTCTTTACAGGGCAAATCAGAGTCACAGCACTGGGTTCTCTGACTCACAGAACTTCTCTGGGGATCCTATACCATAACTCATGTTAATGTTGTGTAAGATCGTTTGAAGTGCTTTGAGAATTCAAGATTGCATTATCAGAATGACCTTAGAGCCTTGAACATTTGTAGGAATGAAATAAACATTTCTTGAAGTGAACAGACTCCCTGTTTTCCATTTTATAATAAGAAACAACATGGATGTTTTGCTATTCCCTGAAATCACCCAATTCCTGCCTCCATATTCCTTGAATGCCTGGGCTTGGGTTTTCTTGGTGAGAATTTTAAAAGCAAACTTGCCCCAATCTCATTGGGGAAGAGAGCATTTTATTCTCATATGTACATTTACAAAACTTGTTTATATGGAGCTAATGACAATATTTTGGGCTCATGACAGACTAAAGATGAAGGGGCCTTAGAGAAATTAACATTCAGTGTTTATCTCCCTACCTCATTTTCAGAAAAAGAAGGCAAAGTAAAAGTTTCGGTGACTCTTCTGAATCGTTTGGCTTTGTTACATATTTGAGGAAGGTCTCTGATTTCCCACCTGGTCCCGTAATTTTTGTGCCCGCTTTACACTGAGCATCTGGTAAGACCACTCTTCTGTACAGAACATAATTTCAGAAATACTACCCTTATCTAAACGCCTTGCTTTACAGAAGAGAAGCCTGAGATCCACCTAGCCCTCTGCTGAGTCTGAATTCAAGCAAGGAGCAGCAGTCACCTGGAAAGACAGAGACAGAACTTTTTCTCCAGGCTCTGAGCAGCCCCCTGGTGACCCATGGTGGACAGCTGTTTCTTGAGAAGCAGCTACATAGAAACTTCCTTTCACAGATCCTCTGATTGTCTCCAAGGCCATATGTGACAAAGCTCTCACTCCTTCTTTGTCTCTGGTAGAAATGACCAGAGGCAAAGATACTGTGAAAGGAGAAAACACTCCTTCCCAACCTTTCATCATTGGGAACATCCTCTTCTCTGTTCACATAACAGGAAAATGTTGTTGTGTGCCTGCTGATCCTCCCAGCATTCACTTCGGTTTCCCTCACCCAAGTAATGTCTGTAGAAGATGCATCAGGTTAAGAAAGTTAAGAAAAAAAGGTTAAGACTCCCCAGGTTAAGGGAAAAAAATGGTTGTCTTTGGTTTTCTTGGTGGGATCATGTAAGATCTGACAAGAAGAGTAAATAAAGACCAAGGAAAGAAACTTCTTCAGATTTTCCTCAACAAGAGTAAGTGCACCTTTAAACAGGTGGAGCCATGTGAAACTGGTGTATGCCTCCTTTCTACCCAGGGGTTTACTGAGTCAGCTCTCTCATACCTACAGAAAAAATGATTAAAGCTTTTCCTGAAAAACATACTACCTCCCAGTACTATTATTTCAGAAGTCAGAGCTTATCCACTGGACAAACACCCTAGATCCTTGAAAGGAAGAGGAATAAATGGGCCGTGTAATCCCAGAAGTGGAACAAATAAAATGACATGGTATCCAAAGTCTGAACACACTACAGTCTACTATCAGTTTTAAAATTTAAAGAGTACTCCATCCAGCACTTAAACACTATTTGCTGGAACTTCAGGGTGTGGGAAGACACCTGTTCATAGTTCCCTGGGTGGGAGAGTGTCAAAAAGAGACACGGAAATAGCTTATGTTTTAACTCTTCCAACAACACATTCCCCTACTTCTTTCCGTCTCTAAACTTCTCTATGACAACTGTCTTAATGCTTTAACCTATCTGAATGGTGTTACTAGTAGAGAAAACATCTTGATCAGCAAAATATGAAGAATGGGAGCACACTGAGATGGGCCCTACCCTTTGGAGTGTACCATGGAAAGAAAACCCATACTTCTTGGGAAGTGGCTGACTCAACTTGTGAGTGCTAAGATCAGTGTGAGACGCTTCCATATCTGCTGGTCTAAAGTCTAGTCTCCATCACTGTAGGATTTCCCTCGTCCTCATACACACATCATACTCGCCCCTCTTTTTTTCAGTCTTATTGCAGATATCGGTTTCAACTTAATTATATCTGTTGGAAATCTGATGGAAAACAACTGCAGCTTGAATAAATTCCTTGGTCAGCAAGGAGGATGGCAGAGTAGACCCCATGAGGTGAGGAGGAGAAGGTGGGAGATTAAGAAAGCCCTCCGTGAAGCAGTCAGAGAACATGCCAAGGTCAAATCAGTCAAGCAAGAAATTGAGCAGTGTCATCTGTGCTATGCTTTTGGGGGAAGTCCTGAGCTGGACACCGGGCTAGCAGAGAATAGTGAGTCTCAACAGCTGGTAAGACCAAAAGCACTCCCTCCCTTTGGCTTAGTCTGAAACTGAAAAGGTGCCTTTTGCTGGTTTGCTTTTAAAAAATTCTTCACCTCCCATGTCTTAAATGTTTACTGTCAACATCCCTCCTCCTCCCACCCTTCTCCCCACTTTGGAAGGTGTAAAAGAGGTACCATATGTGGACTCCCTCTGCTGACATATTTCTAAAAGACCCTGTCAACTGGTACTAATTGTTGTGACTGCAAACTTTCATTCATCCTGGATGCTGTTGCAGACCTTTTTTGCTTTCACATTCTAGGCCAATCTCACATTCCCACGTTGTGTCATGGCCACTGATAAGACTTCAGCTTTCAGATTCTTCTAATTCACTGTCACAACAGCCTTTCTGCCCATCCTTTAGCACATGGCCCTCAATTTGGAGAGCTCACAGTGTGACTTTAACTGAAGGCTCACGCTACTTGGAACCCATTTTTCCCTCAGCCCGGAGAGCCCAGACACTACCTTGCCTCCTTTATTCGCAGTCAAGGCTGTTGAGCAGCATGTTCATTTTGGGTGGGCTGTGTTTAGGAGAACAGAGCACATCATTCGTCAAGTTATCTCTGCTGATACGTGAATTGTTGACTGGCATCTCACAAGGGCACCAATCAAGGCTACAACCTTCTATCTCCAACAAAACCCCTATGATCTGATGGACTCTCAGGGCAATATTAAAACCTGAGGAGGGAAGTGAAAAGGGAGGCTTTATGAAAGTCACTTCAGAACACTATCCAATTATTAGTATGCTTTTTCATAATACCAACGGTTTCACATTTTATTGAGAGAAAGAATTTTTCCCTGGCTCTCTTGGGAATGATTTTATTGAAAGCATCAGAATGAAGAAGATGGCTGCATCATTTCCACAGTGCCAGGGGTCAGACTCTTTGACTGGTTTGGTGTAATGTGCACATATAAAATTTCACTCAGTGCTTATTCATTGCCTTTTATTTAATATATAATCCGGCTAGATCTACTTTTGTTTCTTTACATTTGCTGCTTGCCTGCATTAAACTCTTCCCATTGGCTAGTTTAATATGTATATATTAAATATATATATGTATATTTATATTTCCTCTGATCATGAGTCTCACATAAAGGGAACGCATCTGCTTTTGCTCTTTTTAAGGGTAAGTCCAGTGGCAGAGGCAGAAATGTGAATCTATCCATAGGAAAGCATTTTATTGGTGATAGCCATATAGTTTAGAATGTTGTTGTTCCTTCAAAAGTAAATGTGTGTCCCTTTCCTTATTCCTCTTTTTCTCTGTATTCCATCCATCCCCATCCAATTAAAAATCATTCCCACTCCACAGTCAACAGAGAGTACTTTAAAATACAATAGGTTTTTTTTAAGTTGAATTTTTAAAATGCACAAAACCAAACCCAAGAGCTAAGTTTCCAAGGACAGCTTTCTGAATAAAAGAAGTGCCCTCTCCTTCAGCTTTTAATCATAGGAGAAAAGACTCAAGAAGACAATGGAGAATGATCACTTTCATTTGTAAAGGTACTATAACTCTCTGAATGTGGAGCTCCTAGGTAAAGCTGGATTAGAGGATGACATTGAGATCTGAACCAAAATGGCTGCTTCTTATACCTCCATGCTGGGGTGATACCTAACTGACTCTCCTGAAGGACTCTACCATAGTTTATTAATTTGTTTAGCAGCCTATCATAGAAAGATCAAAAAAATTGTCTAAGTAAAACAGAAATGTATTCATTTCCTGTATAGGAAAGGTCTGAAAGGAGGCAATCTAGGGCTCCAGGGATAATTCAATTAAGTCATCAAGGACCCAGAGTCCCTCTAGCTTGTAGCTTTACATTATATTATGAGCCTATACTTTTGATCTAATTAAGCATACCCCCTCACTCCTTAAAGAGACTTTTGAGATATTCCATGTAACACTCTCACTTCATCTCTGTGGCCAAAACTTAGTCAACGGCCATACAGAGCTGGCAATGAGGCTGAGGATTCTAATCTTTTAGCTAGATAATATTGGGCCTGCTAAGCAAGAGGATTCTTATTTTTGAAGAGTAGAAAGAACATTCAGAGGTACCTAGCAGTCACCACAAAACTTGGCTGTGAAAGGATTCTTTCTATAATTTAACTCTAATCTTGTCTCCTTCTTGTTGACTCCCCATTACCTATAATATAAAAGCTAGTCTTACAATCATGATCTATAAGTTGAATGACCACATAATTTATTATCTGGACTGGGATATGCTTGAGAGAAAAAGGGACACTGGGACAACAGGAGTATACAAACTGTCCTAGGTAAATTGGGATGAATGAACCAAGTCCTAATCCCCTTTCAGATCTCATCTCTCTCCATTTCCCTACTTACACTTCATTCTGTATCTTTAAAAATAATTAAAATTTGCCCATACATAACATAATTCTCTACACATCATCACTCTGGTCTAGAATTCCCATGCCAAACTTGTAACTGGCAAATTCCTATTCATGCCCTCTAGCTCCTACCCCATCTCAGCTATTGCCCTGAGAAACCTCCTCTAACCAGTTTCTCTCAATTTTCAGAGGCTTAATCACTTCCTGTTCTATGCTTTGTCCATTGAAAATTATTTGCTTACATGTTTACCTCACCGTCAAAATATGCTAGGTTATGGTATGGTAACAACCAAACTCATGAAAATTTACTTATTGCTCACACTTTATGATCAATTCCAGTAGGATGAAAGGCTCTGTTCTTGGTAGTTTATTATAGATCGATTGAAGCTACACTGAATTTGAAGTCAGTAGCCAAGTATCTGTGTCCAAAAGGACTAGCCAAGCCAGAAATAAAAAGGTGGGAAGTGATTTCCAAGAAAAAGACTGGAATTAGTATCCTATTTCTCAACCCAGATATATAGGTCCATTTTCCAGGGCTTATAAGATAAATGATAATTGATCAGAGAAGAAAGTTGGCTGAGTTCTGCACTGGTATTTAACATCCTGCCGGGAACATGGAGACAAAGTTTAGAGGGTAAGCCTTACAAACCAGAGAGGGGTGGGGGGAGAAGGAGAGGGAGAGAGAGACTACATCCCCGAAAGTCCCTCAGATGGTGGGAACAGATGATAAACCTTATCTAACAGGAGGTATGCTGTGATAACTGAGGAATGGTTAGCTATTATCAATAAAACTAGACTTTCCTTCCAACCCATTTTTTTTTTCATGCATGCCTGTCACATCCTTCTTTACCTGAGTCATGAGAGATGCAGCAGCCACCTTCTGAAGAGCCAGGTAAGTGAACAGGAGCTGAGTGCCTCTTTGCACAGCCAGTTGAGAAGGACATCACATCTGGTTGTGTCTCCTTGCATGACTAGAAGGCCTGGGTTGCTAAGTGTGCCATCTACTTAACTGTTAATGACCATAAAGGATGAAGGGAGGCCCCTGGTAGGGAAACACTCTTCGAAGCAGAGCAATTCTAATTAAAACCCTTCTAGGTGCACATTATCCTCCTCGGGGAAAGGCAAATGGTAATAACAATGGGAGTGATATACAAAATATGTGAGTTTAGAATATGTGAGCTAGTGGCCTCCATATAGCATTTAGTGGTTCCTCAACCCACACCCAAAAGGCTGCTCAGGGTCAAATACATAAAGCTTTTGGCCCCAGGGATGTGGAAGGCATTCCAATGATGCATATATTTTTCAGTAAACAGAGCAGTTACTGGTGTCACAGGCCAGCCAAGGCCGAGGCAGGGAAGGCAAGATAGATCTACCCGCAGAAGCAAAGAAAAGGACTGAGTAGCAAGAACCAAGAAAAAGAACATGGGAAGCAAAGACCTTGAAAGAAAAAAGCACTGGGCTCTGCTCCAAACCTGAATGTATGAAAACACTGAGCCAACACAAAATAAAATGGCAGCATCATTTTATGTAGAGACCTCCCTGTCAGGCACTGTTATTCCAATTGCTGACCCTTGAATGAAATGTGGTATAATTGGGTTACTGAGCTTCCACATCAGGCAACATCAATTGTAATTTTTAAAAATGATTGCGGTGGGGACTGAGATTCTCTTTTTCCTTGAATGTTTTGAAGTTGCCACACTCTCTGTGCCGCTTGTATAAAATTTGGAAGAGCCATGGGACTCCTGGGAGGGTCTATACCATCAATGGCTGAGCTCATGAAGAAATATAGTGAGTTGATGGCAGAGGCGCTAAATGAGGCAGAGGAAGCAGGATTAAAGGGGGTCACCCCTTTCCAAGTCTCTCTTTTCCTGCTGTTTTTCTTCCCCATCAAAGAGTGGACTTTCTCTCTGATTTGCACATAATGACTGGAATCTTGTCCCGCTTTTGTTTTTTCCTTCCCTTGGACTTAATAATGTGACATCTATGGGAAGTGAGTCAGAAAAACTGCTGTCATGAAAGAAAAGCCTATTCCATGCAAAATGGGTAACTCATCCCCTAGTACTGTGGCTATACATGCCTATTTGCCATTGAGGCGCTATTTGCCCCAATGGTGTTTCCAGGTTTTGTGTGCAGGTGGAAGAAGGAGAGAAACTTGGGGAATTTTGAAGCATCTTTGTATTCTTCAGTTATACCTACAAAACCAGAAGCAAAGTTGTGGGGTTTTTTTCTTAATGTGTGTGAACCTGTATGAAAACTGTCTTTAAAGCAGAAAGATGATCTGAGCTTTAGACACAGCTCCAAGGCATGAAGGGAGCTGGGAAATGAGGAGCAGAACAGTACTCAGAACACAGTTCCCTATGGTCTAAAATACTTTCCTTCCCCACCAATGAGCACCTCCTTTCCCCAATTAATCTTAATAGGAGTAAATAAATACAATTTGCAATGTAATCTGTAATCTTTGCTCCAAAAGTCCCTATGCCAAGTGAAAACTGGCAAATACAGTTTAAACCAATGTTTTCCAAAATCAGTTCTAATATTTTCAGGGTTTTTTTTTTAATACCCAATTGTGGAATCAGAGACTCCTCCTATATCACATGACATCATCACATGAAACTAACACAAATATGAACCTGCTTGCTATGTTATAAACTCCTTTATAAAAATGTTATATTTATCCCTAAGCACATAGTCAAGTGCGTAGTTAAATGAGATTGGCACTGGTTTTAAAAAAAGAAATGTTCTTTTTTTCCCCCAATTCCATGTGTTACATTATCAAGTATGGGGAAAATTTGGAGCGTTGCTAACTCAAGCATTGTGGTTTGAAGAGAACAGTTAAGTGATCTCTGTTTTATTTCAATTAAAAGGCTGATTTGACTAATGTGGTGGTTTTGGGAGAACCACTTCCTCTCTCTCACTCCTCCTCTGTAAGATGAGCTAATAAATTCTTCTCTCCATACCCCACCAATGTCCTGAGAAGAAATGCATGATAGAAGCACTAAGTCGTCATGCAATTATTATCCAACACATAGAAGTATACCAGGCACTTACCAAGGGTATGTGTTCAAAAGCATCTCCAGTTTTGGCATCCTTAAGACTCCACTGCCACACACTGACTCCTGTAACAGCATCCTTGACTGCACTTGTTCTCTTAGCTGTGAAAAGCAAGGACACACCGGATTGTCCAACATTCCTCAAGGAACAGGAAGCAGATACAAACTATCTTCTGCCCCTCTCTGCTTTGATAATGGTTTAGATGCAGATGTTGGACGCAGGGGTAGAACCAGACTGTCATTTCTGACAACTGGTTTCTCTCTTTACAACTGCTGGAGAAACAGGCCCCAGGCTGTTCAGGGGGCTGTGAATTCCTTTTGCCTTCAGTGAGGCCAGTGAGCTGAAAGGGACTGTGAGAATGTTATTGCAACCTTAATTTAAAACATCTCTAGAAAGGGACTTCCTGGGTTGGGAGTGGAGGAAACAAGGGTACTCAGCTGGGATGAATTACTGGAAGTGCTGGGTTGGTTTTGCCCCCTAGTGGTTAGAGGCTTATGGACCCCTGTGGAGCTCAGCACCAGAATACTCACCACTGAATAAACAAAGCCCTTGGGTGGAGACACAGGACACCACATGGAATCAGGAGATGGTGTGACCTCAGCTTTCAAGACACCGGTCCCTTACCTGCAAATTGAAAAGGATGGACTAGACCACGAAGAATCTTTCTTCCACTTTTATTAGTAGATGACTCCAGAAATATAACCTGTGGCACTGTGATTCTGCCCGTATATTTCCTGAGGGCAAAGGGGCAGAGTGTAAGGTCTTGCTGGTTCCTGATTCAGGGGGCAGTAACAGCTAAGTGAGAGCAAAAGCAAAGAGCTTATTCCTCAAGGTGTCTGGGATGAAGACAACCCAAGAGGGTGAAACTGTGGTGACCAAAGTTTCTTTGCTTCATGCACATCCTTTGTGCCCCTCTGAGTGCCCTGACAGTGAGCCAGGAGGAGAAACAGACCAGGGTAGACAATTTATCTCTAAGGCCCCACTGGGATGAACTCAGAGGTAATACCAGTTTCACATCAACTGGAAGACAGTCCCCTAAATAACTCATCATTTCTCACCTCCCAGTAGCACACAGGCCAGACACACAAAAAGTGACACACTCTAGCCAGGGAAGGAGGATGAACACCCCTCACTGCTGCCACACAGGGGCAGTAGGAGGTTGACCTTTAGGTTTATGGAGTGAGAAATAAAATTGTTGACCGTCTACTTTCTATGTAGGAAGGAGACCCCCACAAAATGAGGGTGTGAAGCTTATTCTCCTCAACTGTGTGTAGATTGCTCACTGAATCTCAAAACACCGCCAAACAAGTAAATATGTCATTCTTTCTTTGCTCCCAGTGTCAACGCTCTAGGCTTTCTGATGCATTCTATTATGGTAGGGGGATAATTCTCCATAGCATCTCTACAATATAAAGCTTTTTACCAGGTCAAGCTGTAGACATGTATTTTTCTGCATTTCAAACTCTGACCATTTCCTCTTATTTTGAGCCTAAAGAGAAAGGGATTGTGTGCTCTTTTCTGGTGCTGTACCAGGTTTGCATGAAGCGAAGGGTATCATTTAATCAAAGTCAATCAAGTTGAGAGGATGAAATGAATTTGGGGTATCTTATTCAAAGGAGGGTTAAAGTTCATTTTTCAGGTTATGAAGGAGATCCTCGATCACCAGGAAATGTTAACAAGAAGAATTTCGGATATTAGAAAAAATGGATTATATTGTTCAGTTAAAAGTGGCAGAAAGAAAAAAAAAAGAAAACCATAAACTCCTTTAGTAAAACCTATTTCTGTCTGACAAGAGTGAAAATGGAGACAATAAAATCATTTTCAGCAAATTATTAGTGCAATATATATTTTTTTCCTTTCAAGAAAAAGAAACTAAAGGATAGTTGTGGCCTTTTGTTGTAGATAGCTTTTCAGAACAGTGTAATGTAAACAGATTATCTGCAGTGTTTAGTCAGTGTGAAAAAACAGCTCCAAGAGCCCCAGGTGCTTGCCAAGATCATAATTGTACCTTCTTAAATACTTTCATTACTTGGAAGTACAATAAGTGAAGCTGGGACACATGCTTTCCATTTTCTTGTCAACAAAACACCTCCATGAAATTAAGCTCTATTTTCTCTAGAAAATTTCTCTAGAACTGTTCAGGGTATATGAAAAGGAAAGGGAGGTGGACTTTGGTTTAATTTCTTTATGACCTTGAAAGGAACCATGCAAAGTCTCCCCTCCAAAAAAAAGAAAAATAAATAAAGGCGGTGGCTTAAATGTGGAGTACAGGGTGCCTCAAAACCAGAATATTCCACCCAAAACAGTTCCTGTTTGGTTCAGCATGGATTTGAGATTGAGGAGTATTCAGGACACATGACTGGATTTCACACGTGGTAGATTTTTATGGTGAAAGGAGCTGAGCCATACCGGGGTGTGAGAGGTGCAAGGAAGTCTCAGGACAAAGTTCAAATTATTTGTAAGAAAATTCACTGGGCGGAGTCCCCTTCTAAGGAGCTTGCCTTATCATATGATGAAGGGGGTCACACTGCTAGTGTGTTTTAGTAACTTCTAAATCAATTCGATATTCCAAGAACCCTAGGTTCAGAGTAAAATATCAAGTTGGCCTCTGTAGCCCTGACCTCAGAAGAGGTTTTGTTCATAAGAAGAGCTTTTCTCTGTCCTCCCTCCTAACCTGACCTTTTTCCTGTGGCCTTCAGTCACTGTACTTTCACTAGCTCCCTCATCAGGCATTGCACCCGGGGCACACCACAGCTGCTGGTATATATGCAAATAGTTACCTTCACAGAGCCTTTGCTACATTTTTCTTAGCTTGATCATCATGTGATAGCGCTGAAAGTCTTCCTAGAACTAGAGCAGCCTGAAAAGACACAGAAATCAGGAATGATGCGAGTCAAAAATTCAACAATTTCTCCATATCTCTTTGATAAGATCTACCTGGAAACCATTGCTTGGAGGGATATGCTGGTTTATAGCGCATATGGCAGTGAAACAGAGTGAGAGAGAGAAAAAGAGTGTCTGTATGTGCCTGCATAGAAACTGAATTAACTGGAACTTGTCTAATTAAAACGGTCAATTAGAATTTTTCTGCACCTGAATTTCAGGAGAAAAGAAAAGGAAGCAGGGAATTCACAATATGAAGTTCTTCTGCCAGACACTTTGGCACATGCGTTATTTGGGTTAATCTTCTTGCCCACCCCTGCCCCCCGACATAGGTTTTTCTAAGCCCGTTTTGCAGACAAGGAAGTTAAGGCTCGGAGCGTCTAAAGCAAAGCCAGCAAGTTATGGCCCATGAACCGAACCCGGTCCATACCACTTTTGTAAGAAAGCTTTATTAGAACTCAGTGCCACCCGAAGTTTGGGTAGTTGTGTTGTGTGATAACAACACAAATGAGCAGTTGCTCCAGAGACTGGATGGTCTAGGAAACCATATTGATTATCTGGTCCTTTATAGAACAAGTTTGTCATCCTCTGGTTTTAATAGTACCACTATCTTCGCCCAAAAAAATATGTGCTAGAGAGAGGATTTAACCTTTAACCTGTACCTTTCTGGTTTCAGACCCTGCTGGATTTTGAGACAAGGTGACATCAGGATTTTTTATTGATTAATCACAATTGCAAATAACTATTAATTTATATATAAAAACAACAAAAAACCAAACCTACACTGGAACGCTCTGAGGTTAGTCTTAGAATTAATGCAATCTTTACAAATCCTACTTCTGTACTGGAACTCAGAGATGACAGAAAATTACTACAAGATCTCCACAACTGCACACACATCTCTTCTTAAAAGGCAAGAAATGGGTTAGAATAGTGCTTTTCAAACTTCAGTGTACATACAAATTACCCAGAGCTTCTTGTTAAAGTGCAGATTTCAATTCAGTGGTTCCTGGCTGGGGCTGAGAATTTGCATTCATAACGAACTCTCAGCTAATGCTTAGGTTACTGCTCTTCAGAACATACCCAGAACGGAAAGAGTTAATCCACTCACGCCAAAATTCTCAACCAGAAGGTTTTTTGGGTCAAATCTAAATTACTCAGAAAACTCAAATAACCTCTACATTTTCCCGTAATCACTGGGTTAGTAGTCATTTGATGAAAAGTGACAGATTCAGGTTAGTTTACGTCACTGGTTCTCAACGTATGGTCCCAGGGTCCAGCAGCATCAGCGGCCTTTGGACACACCTGTGTTCCATGTTCTGACAACCCTTCCAGGTGATTCTGTGCTACCAACCCCTTCTGGTGATTCTGATGCATGCTAAATCTTGAGCACCACTGGTTTGTGCTATGGATAATCAATTGGGGTTTGTTATTCTGTGAATATCCTATAAATCTATTTTAAATATTCAGTCTTTGTCTATACAGTGTGTAGATCTTTACCTAGCAGAGGAGCTAGGAAAAGAGTGAAATGTGGAAAAACACATTCTGCCATGATTCCAGGCCTTTCTTCCCCTGGAGAAGGGTACAAACATTCCACAGTATGGCTATTATTTGAGTCAGTTGATATTCCCACAGCAAAGTTCCTTATTTGGTGAGGGAAGTCTGCTATGTATGCCTGTCCTATATTCGTCTAAGATGAGGCGTGGCCCTGACAGATCCCGGGGAAAGCTCTAGGAGGGCAGGGGAAGGTGCATTTGATCTTTTAGACATTTTGTTCAATGTCTTTATTGCTCATTCTTCTGGTACCATGGTGCTGTCTTTCAGACAACTACCAGGATTCTTTAATATGACTGTTTCACAGAATTAGGGCAAAAGAGTCTTATGTGAACCAGACACCATCATGAGCCCCTTGGGTGACCTCAGCTCATTTCTGAGGATTTTGGCCAGAGCTACCCCTTCAGGGATCAACAGGTCTGTGTGCATATTCCCCTGGTTCTGGCTTTTCCCCTGCTGATGCTAATGTGAGTGATGCTGCAGGAGCACTGAGGACTCAGGAGTGCACAGCCCCAGAGCGTGGGGAAGCTGATGCCCCATGGAAAAGAACCTTTGACCAATAGTAGGCAGATGCCAGCAGATAAACCTCCCCTGCCCGCCACCCCCCACTGACCAGATCTTGTGAGACAGCCATCACATGGCGTCCTTTTAGGATCAAGTGGACAGTGTGGAGCAAGCAGGGACACTGGTCTCCGGCAGGGGCCAACTTAGCAGTGCACTCCCTTCCCTGTTTCACCCTCTTTCCTTCACTTTGCCCTCCTGGGCTTTCAGTTCCTAACCAAACAGAAGCACAGTCACTATTGCCCTAGGCTCTGCTCCCTCTGAAATTCAGGGGGCCTTGCCATATTCCACCAGAACAGAGGTCAGAAATATACGTATTGACTCATCTCACACCATCATCAGTGGAAGATTGATCTTGTGGAGAACATGTGAAAAGCAGGACTGGGCTCTTAAATGATGACAGTCAGATTACTTCAGGGTGAATGCAAAGAGTTCCTTGGCCATGGAGAGTAGGTAGGGTCACGGCAAAGCACAAAAGTCCACCAAAACAGGGTGACTGTGTGGGGGGAAAAATCCACACTACTGCCTGAGTTTCAGAAATACCCTCAGAGAATGGACAACCCCCACCTCAGAGACACTACCTCAGAATGTCCTGAAATGGGTTAGGAAATGGTTATTCTATTTTACACTTCCAAGCATGATTCTCCTGGGCAAGTATGGTTGTAAAGCATTCAGGTAGCATAAAATACACACTGGAACAAACAGATGCGGTTCTGAATGTCTAGGTTTTCCCTTATCTGTCTCAGGACCTTGGGTAAGTGTTTACCTTTTGTGAAGATTGGTTTTCTCATCTCCAAAATAGGGATGATGAGGACGATGATAATGCCTGCCTCAAAGAATTGTGATGCTTCAGTTAGCTCATAAAGCACCTGGTACAAAGGATGTGCTCAACAGCGGACATTTCCTTTTTTTTTGTCTTTTTGCCTTATCTAGGGCCGCACCCGCAACATGTAGAGGTTCCCAGGCTAGGGGTCTAACAGGAGCTGTAGCTGCCGGCCTTTGCCACAGCCACAGCAATGTGGGATCCGAGCCACATCCGCAACCTACACCACAGCTCAAGGCAACGCAGGATCCTTAACCCACTGAGCAAAGGCCAGGGATTGAACCTGCAACCTCATGGTTCCTGGTCGGATTTTTTTTTTTTTGTCTTTTTTGCTTTATCTAGGGCCTCACCCGTGGCATACAGAGGTTCCCTGGCTAGGGGTCTAACAGGAGCTGTAGCTGCCGGCCTTCGCCACAGCCACAGCAACGCAGGATCCAGGCCGCGTCTGCAACCTACAGCACAGCTCACAGCAATGCCAGATCCTTAACCCACTGAGCAAGGCCAGGGATGGAACCCGCAACCTCATGGTTCCTAGTCGGATTCGTTAACCACTGAACCATGGTGGGAACTCCAACAGCGGACATTTCTTGCCGGCCCTCCCCCACATTGCTTTTCAATGCCCTCTCATTGGGCACATCGTTACCTGAACCCCTGCTGCTCAGATCTGGCTCCTCATACCCCAACTTCCCCTGTTGCACCTCACTGCTCAGAATTCCCAACTTCCAGACCCACCTGGACTATACTTCTGTGAGATCTGCCCAAATGCGGCCCATCCACAAAGCCTCCTTTTACTACATCCCTCTCACTACCATTGAACTTTCTGGAAATCACTGTCTTTTCCACTCAGCATTCATTCCTTGCCTCTTTGTTGTAACCACGCATATCTCTGTGTTACCTTCTGAGGGGATCACATTGCTTGAGGGGAAGGCACCATGTCCCAGACTTCCTGGAATCCCTGGGTGGCCAGTTGGGCACTTGCAGAATTGGTTGCTACTTTTGGTTGGGGCAGCTATTCTCCTTTCCTGGAGAAAACTTAGTATAAGAAAAACGCCCCCAGTTACATACTCTCAGACTCCAATCCTGAATCCAGCCAAAGTGTTTAACAGAAAACTGTCTGTTTTTCCTAGTTTGGTTTAATGATTTTCCTGTAGATCCACATCTCTTTCTATCACAAAGAAATCACTTTATCCTGCTGGGTAATTAATACAAATGTACAGTATGGCAAACACATTCCTGTAGACTGCTTATTTTGCTGGTAAATTACAGGAAATCCTATACAGTACACCTGGGACACCCTACAGTTTGAAATTAGAATATAAAGTGCCTCCCCATTCCTCCTCGTTGGCCAGGATACTGGTCTGATTGTGAAAATCTTTCTAGTTAGACATGTAATAAACCGGGATGATGGCAAATTCATTTACTTCCCTTTAGCTGAAAATTAATAAAGATTTTAATTCAAAACTTAAAAAAAAAAAAACACCACCCTGTTTACAGCCCTCTGAGTTACTAGAAGGGGATGTGATATGGTGTTGGCTCCCAGTTGTGAATTCGTTCAGAAAACACAGGCCACATACAAATTTGTAACCAAATCCTTAGAGTTTAAGGTATTTGCCAGTAAAATTCTTTGGTCAAGCTTTAGTTCTACGTGATGTCACATCTATATGAGCCCTGTGACAGCATTAAACTGGCCACAGCTGTTTCTGATTGATATGCTAGAGCCCTCTTAAAGGCAGCCTGCACCTCCTCTCCACCCTTTCCTCCAGCTTCCTGAGTGGATTTCTTTAACAAAACGATTCCTTTATGAACACAGTCAGTGGGCTCTAGCTGGCTATGCCCATAGCAAGTTTGTAGTGGCTTGGTTCAGCCTTGGAGTGGTTTTGTACATCCACATGTGGAGAGTGCATGCGCGCGCGCGCGTGCACACACACACACACACACACAGGCACAGAAGATCCAGAAAGTCTTTCTTCTTGATAATTGATGTGTAAGTCCTCCCTTGGCCTGTGTGTTGAAGTACAAAGCAAACACCCTGGCATCTTCCTTTCTGGAAAGAATAAGCCTGGAATAAGGAGCTTGTGAGAAATATCAAACCTCATCTCTTCTTGGAAGGGAAAGAGGTGACATCAGGGTGGGTAAGGTGCTGAAATGTGTCCCATCTTTTTGTTGCCTAGCGTGCTCTAGTTCAACAGGGGTCCAGAAACTCTTTCTTAATGGGCCAGACAGTAATCAGTCTAGGCTCGTGGGCCATACACTCTGTGACAATTGCTCAATTCTGCTATGGTAATGGGGAGCATCCATTGGCAATTCCTCAGTACCCTACAAAGCTTTCTTTACAAAAAACTGGTGTTGGGTATGGTTTGGCCCATTGGTCAACCCTGCTCTACTCAGAGTGTGCTAATGGGTGCCAGTTCCAAGCTGTTTAGAAATGCTCCATTACACGTTGAGTACAGAAACTGAAAGTGAGTGGTTAGCAATTTTTATAGTCATTTGACATGGTAACAAAATTTGAGTGCCTGAGCCAGGCCTCTCTCTGAAGAAGGGACAGACTGGTTCAGATGTTGTTGACCTTGCTTAGGGTTACCGCATGTAGCAAAGCTGTGTACTAGTCATGATCAGTAGGACCCATGGAAGTCCCAATGGGTGTAGAAACAAAAGCAATACAAAACAAAAGCTATGAGTGGATTGTTTACCACAGAAAGCTGGAGAGGCTGCTCCAGCAGACCCTGAGTGAGACATGTTAGTGTTCTGATCCTGCCATCCAGCCACACTTGCTCCCACTGTGAAGAAGGGTTGGACAGTGGTCTGTCTTCTGCCTGCTGGAGACTCCACAACACAGAATCTTGATTTGCCTCCTTGATACTTTAGAAACAAAGAGGCCATCCTTCTGACCCTGGAAGGTGGCCCAGCAGCACTAGCACGGGAAAAGTTAGATTTTTTTTTTCTTTTCTGGTCTTGTGGGGAAAATTATTGGTTAATGTAGACCCATAGGGAATGGGTAAGGAGGTGCAAATTTCTGAACCTGGAGAAAAAGAAAAACAAAACCATACTGCTTGAACCCGGACTGTTGTCTGTTTTGTCTCTTTCCTAACTCTCTGTCTGACCTCCCTCCAGTAAAGCCACCTCACTAGCTGGCCTCTTTTACAGGGTGCTACTCACAGGGCTGGTCTCACAGTTTGTATACACAGAGAAGCTTATCTGGGATCTAAGGCTGAAATCTTCAAAACCCAAAGAAAACTTTGGAAACTTAAGGTTGTTAAGGGAAAGTATCAAATGCCAAATTTTGATGGGTTGGGAGCACTTTAAGATACTAGTGCCATTGATCCTATCCTTAAAATCCATGATGTCACTGTAGAGGAATAAATGTCAGGCTATAAAAAGATCAGAAAGCTCTTGAAAAATTCCTAGGCCATGTTGGGAAGTTTATATTCAAGGCTGCACAGAAAATAGTGTTTTTACCTCTTCCCTCCACCTCCTTCGGAGTACCCCTGAAAGAGCATGAAGGTGAAGCAAACATCACCTGGGATTACAGCTGACTTTTATTACTTGAACTTGTTCATTCCTTAACAGACTCACATTAAACTTTTTAAAAAATTGTCTTTGGCTTACCTTCTTACACCAAGTATGAAATGGTCAGCATATCTTTTAGAAACAGCCTCTTTTTTTTTTTTTCCATGAAGTGAGGAAGATACTTTTTCTTGTTTTGGCTCAGAGCTCTTGGTAACATGGCCATTATTAGCATATTTTAACTTAAGACTACTCTGAAAATGTTGTCCTAGCTCTCATTAAAGACATTGTGGTTCTCTCTCTCCAAGGACTCAGTACTAATAATGTTTTTTTAAAATAATTTATATTGATACACTTTCAAAGACAAGGATCTCACATTCTGATGGTAAACTATTGGGCAAATCATCTGTCAAGAATGATTAAGGGCCTGGAGAGACTGATTTATGAGGAAAGATTAAAAGAACTAGTGTGTAGAGCTTGGCTAAGCAGAGACTAGGGGGCAACTGATAGGCATCTACTAAAATCAGGGAGGGATGGGCCTGGAGGAGAGGGGAGAATTATCTCACCTAGAAACTGTACTCTAACTGAGAGTGATGTGAGGAAATCCCAGAGAGGAGGATGAGAGATGGGTATCAAGGAAGTGTTTCTGACACAGAGATCCATTAGATGGTGGGCTCATCTCTCAGCAGAAGGAGTGGATGTCCCCACATCCTCTGAGACGTGAATGCCCAGCTAGAGAGCAAGCTACACTTCAAGGAGCTGTGCATATCTTGTAGTATCTGCGAGATGGGCAGCTTCTTTTGTTTAGTTCTTTGTTTCACTTCTTGCAGGGTGATCATTCTGATATTTTGAGTCTTCACAAAGTAACGAAGAACAACAAGAATCAAAAAGAGGCTGAGTGGCTGGTGAAGCCAAGACCCATATCTACTGATCCCCCCAGTGCCCCTTTTAAGAGATATCCCTTTTCCCAGTGCCCTAAAGCCCAATAGATATACGAGATAAGTTACAAAATAAAATAAGGGTAAAAGCAGAGGAAGGAAATACTCACTTTTCCTACTGATTAGGGACACATAAACTTCTCTGAACATTATTAGTAAAAGAAATAAATTCACCTGAAATCCCATGGACAAAAAAAATGTCACTGTGCATTATTATTTTTTTACTATTACTCATGCATTCAATAATTTTCACTTTTCGTGTTTGAATTCAAGTTTGGGGTGATTATACTTTCTGCCACACTGCACACTTGGTCTCTCGAAATACAAGCAGAATGTGAAGCTAAGCCCCCAGTAATTGCTTTCTCTTACTGAGTAGAGCTCTTAGAAAATGGTGGAATTTTAACTGACCCATTGTGGAAATACTGGCCAGATTCTGTTTGTTATTTGCATATAAGAGAGGAGAGGCTAGAGGATCTTAACATAATATTTCTTTGGATATTTATTATTTTCCTCTTTCTTTTTAATACCTGAGTGTAAATAGGGAATTATAAAGGGCAGATGGGGCTTTGGAAGTGAGAGATTAAAAGAGAATGATAGTGAAGGAGAAAAAAAAAGAGAGAGAGGAACAGGGAGAGGAAATAAAACTGATTTCAAGGGATTTACAATCTGGTTAATAATCCTCTCAAATCCCTCAGTTTCATATGTATTTTCCCTGTGAAACACAGTATCAGCATAAGGCTAATATTAATTTGAATCTCTCTTAGCAGCAGATAAAATATCCTAAAATTGTGATGTTATTTAAACAAGGTCAAGAGAGAGAAGAGCATATATTGATGTGACAAGTCACTTTGAGAAAAATAAGATTATGCAGGTGAGAAAAGATCATATCCAGTTAGCAAAGAAACCAGATTTTCTGAGTTTTGTATTGCTGTTGATGCAAATAAAAAGCTCGAAGAATGCAGTGGTGAGAACTAGTATCTAGCAGATTTCACCTGACCCGTACAAGAAAACAAATATATGTTTCCTGGTACACTATATTTTTTTTCAGCATGAATTCAAACCTCTGCTCTTACAAATGGGACAATCAGTTGTTTTCCTTAAAAGTCATTATGTGGATTTTAATTACCCAAATATTTAAGTATTTTGTTGAAATTTTAATCTTCAAAGAAATTGTTGCTGTTGTGAAGACAAAACCTAAATGTTCTTTGTAAGATTTTTCCACACAATTTTGGAAACAGTATCTAATTTACTCAGTCATTTCTTCCCCTCATGTGTGTGTGATACGTAATTGGTCAGTAAACAGAGAATGCCAGTCTGAACTTCTCATGTGTGTGCTGATACTAATAGGAATGGAAAGATGAGCCCCCTTTCTACCCTTCCCCTTCAACCCCAACCAACTTTTGCTCATCTTCCTTCCAGGTGTACATGCCTATAATAAAAGCAAGGCAAAAATAGATCTGAATCTTGATCTTCTAGCTTTTCTGGGTTTTCAGTTTCCTTTCCTCTGCTGTTTGTCACTTTCTGGATCGTGTGTGTGTGTGTGTGTGTGTGTGTGTGTGTGTGTGTGTGTGTGTGGTTTAATTATATGAAAACTGTACTGGGGGTTCAGTAACCAGTGGCTTGAAAATTAACTGAATTATGAAAGCTGAAATGTTGCTCATAGCATCAGTTAATGACAAGGTCGCCGCCACTGTCATATTCAAAAGAAATGTCACACTTGAATGGGGCTGAGATGGCTGTGTTGTCCCAGGGTCCCAGGTAGAGACAATGAGACAGGGGCTCCTAGCGTACTATATCATCCTGCATTTGAATCTAATGCATTCTTCTTTCAACTCATTTTGGTTCTGCTGTGTTCCCATAACATATGGAGTCCCAAGGTATTCTTCTACAACACGGAAACTTTTGGAGCTGGGAATAACAGATCATGAATAGACTGGAAATTCTCTCTAAATGCCCCCTTGGGTGGCTGATCTAAAGGCTCATTGTGTGCTGTTTCTATCTTTTACAAAAATCAAATATGTCTAGAATTATTTGAGTCCAACGGGCTCTATTAGGGATGTGAATGCCAGCATACACCATACACTACCAGATAAATGATGACAGATGTACGCCCCTAGTATCTCCTGCTATCTCCCCAGCTCTGGGCAACTGTAGTTAATTGAAAAAGAGGAAAGAGGAAATTGAGTTTGGGATGGAGTCACTTGGAGATGAAGGGAAACTCTAAATAAAAGACTTTGATGTTAAGCCTGTCCCAAACCAGTTGGCAGAGTTGACCTAAGTACTGCATGGGAGCGGGTGAGGTGGGGGTGTTCTAAGAGCAATAACTCTGCAGAGCAGTAAACCAGAGAAGTGGTGTGACTGAGGGATGACTTATAACCTCAAAGGAGGTGAAGTGTACCTCAGCATTCTTAGACCCCAGTGAACCCTAAGGATCAGAATAGGCTTCTGCCACCCCCAAATATTACAACCTCCTCTTTATCTGGCAGAAATACATTGAATCTGATATTGTACATGTATTGTTTTCTCTTCCTTCCTCTGTCAACATGAAAGTTACTTAAGACATGAGACTAAAATTTATAAATACATAAATATGCTTTCAGTTTTTCCTCTTTCCCACTTGGAGTCCACATTCAATGCACCACCTTAAGGATTTTCAAGGAAAAACAAAAGCAAACTAACAGTTACTATTTTCCTGTAACTGTGTTCTTTACTTATCACATTTTATTTAATCTTTGCAATGGCCCAATGAGGTTAATAGCACCCCAGTTTTAGAGATGAGAAAATTAAAAGTTGGAGATGAAAAAGAAACAAGTTGCCAAAGGGCACCCAGTTAGAAGGCAGCTCAACCTGGACATAATCACAGGTCTGTCAGAAGCCAAAGTCTGTGCATGAACCCACTTGCAGGCCATGTTTAAGCTACTGTGGTCACAGATAGGGTCATCTCAATCCCTGCTTTGCCCAGGACAAAACTACTTTATACTTTCATTCCGGTTTCCCACCTGCTTGACACTTGCCCCAGATGAGAGTTTCCTGGAATGAACAATGTGGTCACTCTGCACTGATCACAGTTCACTGGTGTATTGAGCGGGCTTATGCCACTGTGGTTCCAGTATCAGGAACAGAACTTCATCTCTGATGGCAGTTGCCCAGGGCAGTGGCAGTGGCAGTCGGGAAGGTGGCATACCTGCCCTGGGCTGGGTGCTGACTGCCCCCAAAACAACAGAAAAATGTGTAACACCTGCTCTCTTCTCCCCATGTTCATTACCTCAGTTTTTCTAGGAATTACAGAAGGTGAAGGAAGGGAGCTGTGAGGTGAGAGATGCTGAGCAGTGAACCTTCATTTGAGAACTAATCAGAAATTCTGTCTAATTAGATAACTATACTATATGTTGTGATTTCCTCTGATTATTGATCCTGAAACAATAACAAGTGGGGGAAGGATATTCCTCGGTGTTTATAATTAATAGAGGGAGAACAGCTGCAAGGAATATTTTTTGCAACTCAGTCTTAAGGAAGAAAATGTATAGATACCTGAAGAAGATCTATCTTAAAAATTGGGCATCAAATAGGAAAAGCATGTGGCATACTTTGCGATGTACAAATTGCTCAAGAAATGCAAATCCAGGAAAAAAAAGAAAACAACAAATCTTGAGCAGAAATTCCGTAAGTCTAACTTGTATGATACCAATCACTGGAATCCCATGGGGATGGAGGTGCGTTGGGGTTGCCCTCCACACAGGCAAAGATTCAGAATTCAACTTCTGATTCCCACCCTAATACCTGCCATATTGTATGTCCTAACTGGCGGCTCCGTCTCAAAATTTCAGCAAGGTAATGTGTATGGGTTTAGGGGAGTTTTTCCAAGAAATAGTGGATTCTATTTCCTGTGTGTGGAGCCCATGTCATATCCTTGAATCAGACTCTAGGAAAAGGTACTTTGGCCACTTGTATTTAAAAGCCAGTATGGAGCAAGCTAAAACAGCTAACTTTTTTGAACACTTGCCAAATCACACTCTATTTTGAGGATTTTACTTGGATTAATTTAATGCCCTCACTACACACCCAAGAAAGGAAGGACTCTTACTGTGCCTACCTTAAAGCTGAAGAAAGTAAGATTCCAGATGGAATATCATCTCTAGAGTTGCATCATCCTTTGGTCCATGGAGCCTGTCTTCCTGTGGGATGGCTCTGAACAAGATGAGAAACAGTTTGAGTTTCTTTGGGAATCATTCCTGACAATTATTTACTTTCTCTTTTTAACTTAAAATATACTCTTGACATATTATTTTCAAATCTCCATCGTGTCTGCACTTCCACTCATCCATGTAGTGAGAGGCAGAATGTTGGCAGTGCCTAAAAGCAGAGATTAAAAACCTGATACGTGCTAGGACTGGGGCAGAAAGTACCCAAGGGTCCATTCTGCTCCTTCCTTCAAACACCGATTTGGTTGGGGGGGAGGGCACAATATTATAAAACAAAACAACAAAAATTCAAGTCTACATTTCTTAGACCCCTTTGCAGATAGGTGTGCCCATGTGATACAATTCTGACCAAGCGGTACAAATATGTATTTAAGGTGGGTCTTAAGGAGAAACTCAAGAAAAAGAAAGCAAGATCTGCAGGGAGGTACTCTATATTTACACATATCTTCTTTCTGATGTTTAGAGTTATCACAGACAGCTTCCTGCAACTGAACATGAGGGAAGAAAGAAACAGAATCCAGGGATTTAAAGTTTTGAGTTGCCACATTAAACCTGGACTTTCACCTTTGGATCCCTTGTTACATATGGGATGAAGTGGGTAGACATATGTAAAGCTTATGACAATAATTCATACGGTAAAGCTATAAGTGTGGCTATTACTTATATTATTAAAGCCACTCTTACATAGGTTCTCATTAAGCATAGCTGAACCTAATCCTTAACTAATATTACTGCTAAGTGGAGCCAAACATTTTACCAACAATTTATCTGACAATATAATTTGTCTTTGACTATAGTAACAAGGTCTTCTGTAGGAATTTAATCAGTATCACATGCAAGAACATTTTATGGTCAAGTAAACTTGAGAAGCCCTGGAATAAACAGAATTTATTAGATTTCTCTATTGCAGTACTTCTCAGGGCCTTTAGTAATTTAATGTTTGTCAAGAATCTTCAAGTGGGAGATTAAATAGGCAGCATTTTCCAAACTTAAGCCAAAGAACATTTTTCCTGCTTTTTTTTTTAATAGGATTGATGTTCTATACAACATCCTTTTGGGAATCTTAACTTTGATGTTTTTAAAGATGCTTTCCATTTCTAATACATTACAATTCTTTCCTAAGAATTCCTCTATTTATAGAATCCCTAAATGGACTGTGATACTGCGTTCCATCCCTTTGTTTAAACTGCTCTCCCTGTGTGGAACACAGCTTTCTAGTGAACACATTATTTAAGGTCTATTTTGTTTCTTGTATTGTGGTAGGAAATGACCATGCATTTTATAAACTATTTTTTTATTAACAATCAATAAATAGTCTGGATAGGCCAGGTAATAATATGGTTGGAACAACAAAACAATGACCTCAAAATCTTAGTGCGTAACACAATATATGCTTATTTGTTTCTCACAAAAACTGCAGATTTGAGGGACTCTCTAGGACAACCATCCTCTGTGTGGAGAAGCAGAGACATAGGGGGCTTGGATCTTGTGGCCTTAACTCTCAACAGGAAGCCTCCTCTGAGTCTGCCATTGCAGGAATGATAGAAAGTGTGTTCACTGCCTCAGCTTGGAAGCAGAACGTGCCACTTCCTCTCACAGTTCACTGGTCAGAGCTAGTCACGTGGCGCCATCTAATTGAAAGAGCACTGAGAACTATGTTCAACCATGTGCTAAGATACTGGTAAGCCCATTTAATATCTATTACAAATGCTAAAAGTTGGCTAATGTTGTTGCCTTTTATTTTATTGTAGATGAGGAAAGTAACTTGTCCAAGACCACACAGCATAGCCAAGATTTCAATCCAGACTATCCCTTGATGTCACCTGAGCTCATTTTTACCATGGCTGCATTTGTGTAGCAAGCTTCTTCATACCCATCCACCCCACCCCTCTGCCCCCTGCCCCTGAAGGAACTGCTCAGAGAAGAAAGAAGAGACCAGAAAAACTCTAATAGAAGGAATAGTGTGCCTGCAATCCTTTTGTCCCCCTTTGTGGGCTGTGCCCCCTTTACTTTTCACCAACACTTAATGCACATCGACCTTAGAAAAGGGGAGAAAAAAATCTACCCCTCCAACAAGCACAGACAAGTGATGCCCTTCTGCTGCTTCACAGAATAGAAAGAAAACAATGGGTCTCTGTGTAGAGAGTTCTAAGTCTTTTATCTTTCTACAGATTCAACCACAGTATTGATTCTTTATTGACCTAAACTGTCCTAAGCACGGCTGTGGTTTTTTCTCATATAGTGTATGGGAGAGTTAAGGCAGATACTACTTTAATATTGATTTTTGTGAAAAAGGTGCAGGAAAGAGGGCAATTTGTGTCTGCAGTTGCTCTTCACTATAAAAGATACCATTGTTAGGAGCTTATAGCATTATATCAAGGGTCTTAATCTGTAGCAATCTTTTTTTACAACTTAGAAATAGGCTTGGGCAAATGTGTTATTGGTGTTAATGATATTTTGAAGTGAAGCAAATTTGTCAGCCTTTCTAAGTAAACTGCTCAACTTAACTATTTGAGGACTTGGCAGAATGACTCTGAGTGTACAGAAATCCTACAATTTATTTATTCCTTTGGAAAGAACGTTTTATTGTATAAACAGTGACAACAATATTTGCTCAATGAATCTTTGAGAAATGGGAATGACTGTCTAGGGTTGACAAATGCCATACATTTCTCCCTATGAAAATATTTCTTATTATTTTAAAAATCAAAGGGTTCTGGATTCTGGAGTATAATTCTGTGACTCAGGAGAGAGGAAGGGGAAAAAAAATCACTCAAGAGAAGGTAATTTTATTGGCCAGATTAGAACAGCCATTGGACTTGTGGGTGAAGTTTTCATGGTTTTGAATGAATAATTATTTTTAGAAACAGGTTTTGTTTGTATGACAGAGAAGCTTGGGAGAAGGTTTCAAAAAGCATAAGAAATGGTAGCTTTTCTGAATGTGATCAGCTTGTTTTATTTTTAGCAAGTGCAATAAAAATGGGCATTTAACAATCTAAGTCTAGAGAGTGTTTTCAGACACTATGGTGTGGTTTTATTGAGGTTATTTGCTTCCCTTCATGCTTCACTCATTGGAACAGCCAATGGATCAGTGAGAAATATTAATTATGGATCTATGCACACAGAGCATCCCGCAGGGCACTGGGTTGTGGAGGAGTATAAGACAACAATGATTTAGAGAAATGACCTCAGATAATGATGACCAGTGACTGGTATGGGATTCCATGGCACTAAGCTCTCTGTGGGCATGGCAAGACTCCTGTTAACTTATCTTTATAAGCTCAAAGGGTAGTACCCCCCCTCAGTCATTGGATAAATGTCATAAGACAGCATCCAAGGTTATAAAAAAAAGAGCACTTCTCAAGATGCTGAGAACTATCTTCCTGATAGGAAAGTCTATACTGTTTGACAGTATTAAAATGATGACTTTTGCTGATGAATGCTGTATTAGTGAGCTTTAGCACTCTCTCTACTGGGCAAAATCCATCTCTTGGGTCTGATTCTTACAGACAGATGCCAAGATGTATCAAATATTCAAATTATCACTTCTTTGTAACACCTGGTTTATGCTTAAAACCCCAAGAAATTCCAAAATAACACCTGCTTTTCAGATCATTATTTGGTGTTTTAAAATTTTCTTTTATCTATCTAATGCTATTGTTTGGAAATGTATAGTACTGGGATCCCACGGGGCTGCCTTGTATGTATTAAAATACCTTAGTGCCTGGTACAGGTTATATAAGAAGGCCAGAAGAGGGATCTTTCCAGAAGGAATAGAGGGACTGGTGATTTGATAACCCTCTCAATCATCTTTTCTTTCTTCCATTTCATTTTAAATCCCATATCGAGTTACCTGACAAAATCTGCAAACGTGCAAAAATAATATGTCCCCTATTGATTGACTCTTTGACATAAGAGTAAATTATTCTTACAGTTCATAAATCTGTTGCATAGCAAACACATACACAGACATGTTTATGCACATAGATACACACCCACTCACACATTATGCCACTTGAAAGCTGGACAGCCATGAAAATAAACATAGGCCCATGTGACAGGCTCTCAAAGAAATCAGAAAATATGGTAAAATAACCACCTACAATTCTCTTTTAAAATTTTTACTAAAATTCCTACTTTGGAGGAACTCAGAGTGTCAACCTGAGGGAATTCAAGCCAAAGCTTATGGCTTAAATGATAAGTGAGCTCAAAGCACTGAATGGCCAGTGGCGAGATCTCCATGTGTGTTGGAGTCCCTAGCCCAGGAAGCTAGGGGAAGCCAGGCAGAACAAATAGAAATGTTTGATTTGCCTTGTTCAAATGAAGCCTAACTATGATCTCAGTGAACAAATGGCATGCTTTTTGCTGAAAAGCCTGGATAGCAGTGGAATAACTGGAACTTGAGAATCAGTGGAGGAAGATTGTCACCAAGAACAATAAACATCATAAAATTTGGAGCCAGGGATATTAAGGCTTAAAAGTTTCCTTTAAAAAATCCATACTCATCCGCTGAATATTTTTTTTTCTTTCATTTTAGTGCTGCACTCATGGCACTTTCCAGGCTAGGGGTCAAATTCAAGCTACAGCTGCTGGCCACAGCCACAGCAACATAGGATCTGAACTGAGTCTGCAGCCTACACCATAGCTCATGGCAATGCTGAATCCTTAACCCACTGAGCGAGGCCAGGGATCAAACCTGCATCCTCATGGATACTAGTTAGGTTTGTTACCACTGAGTCAGCTCCCTGCATATATTCTTAACGATACCTGTTCAGGTGATGAGGGCACGCAATGAAAAGTGGTCTTGCCTCTTACAGTACATTTTGAAACCTTAGGAAGCATAATTGGTTATCACCAAGGATTCTAGGTAATCTCGGACAATGAAGAACTCCCCTCTGTATAAGACAACTACTGCATGTAAAGTCTGCAATTAATCCAACCTAGAGAAAGCCCTCCGTTAATACTCATATATTTTGTAGTTCCCATTGTGGCTCAGTGGGTTAAGAATCTGACTAGTGTTCATGAGGATGAGGGTTCGATCCCTGGCCTCACTCAATGAGTTAAGGATCCAGCATTGCCATGAGTTGATGTTGTCGTGAGCTGTGGTGTAGGTCTCAGATGCAGCTGATTAAACCACTAGCCTGGGAACTTCTATATGCCATGGGTGTGGCCCTAAGAGAGACAAAAAATTTTTTAATTTAAAAAATAAAAAAGAAATATTAGTTCCCACTGTGGTGCAACAGGATTTGTGGCATCTTGGGAGCACTGGGATGCAGGTTCTATTGCTGGCCCAGCACAGTGGGTTAGGGATCAGGTATTGCTGCAGCTGCAGCTTAGGTCGAAACTGTGGATCTGATCCCTGGTCTGGGAGCTCCAAAAAAGGTAAAAAAAGGGAAGAAGGAGGAGGGGGGGAGAAGAAGAAGGAGAAGGAGAAGAAGAAGAAGAAATGTTGAGTCTGATGGTGTTGAGAACCACTAAAATACATATACACATACCTTAAAGGAGTCCAGCTTATCCATATATAATGTTAGTTCTAAATGGTGATCTTCAGGCTTTTCCTTATACTTCATTACCTCTAATTTCTAACCTGACTCATTTTTTCATTCTTTAGATTAGGCACTTAACACCCTTTTCCTGGCTACAACCCTACCACCAGTCTGCCTTGGATAAAATTCTTTCTCAGGTGAACTCAAATGTGGTACAAATATTAGTTTGCCTCTATCCTAGAATTAGAGGTAATTGTAATGACAATTCAATCTGCTAATTTGAAAATGGCAAAGCTCAGCGAGATTGTCTAAGATTTGCCAAAATTTGTACTGTTTTCATAGAGAACATGAGACAAATCAAATTTGCCTTGAGCCTTAATTCTTCCAATTTGTACATAAGGATCAGAGCCCTGTTCAGCAAAGTTACCTTCAAGAGACCTAATGGCTTCCAGGCTTATAAGACTGGACTGTGGTATGACTGACATCTTCTTTCTTCAGAAATGTTAATATGCTTAATAGGAAACTTTGCAGAAGAAATGCTGACAGTAATCTTCCAAGCTCCATCTATGACTGAGGGAGTGTGGGCTGTGAGGCTTTGAATGTTCAAGTCCTATGAACAAGATTATCTCTATTAGGAGATGGATGAGCCTGGCTAAGCCTGGTACTACTAACCTCTGGTTCACCTCATTAACTACCTTTGTTTTGAGCCCATGCACACCCTGGTTAGATTTGGTTCTCTAAGGAAGAAGTAGAATGAAATCTACATTCTCTCATCATTTTATAGCAAATAAATATGCTGACAGTCTTAAAGTTAAAAATTTTTTTGATTGTGGTTTGCTTTTTCAAGTAGCTTGACAGCAGCCTACAAAGCAGGAATGTACCTATCATGCTGGCACAGTTCTTTTCCTCCATGCAACAAGTATTTTCCATCATACTGAATTCCTGGTTTTACTCATAGGTTTCTTGGGGCTAGTTAATTTATATGTAGTTCTAGAAGATGAGTTCTGCTTAGGTGCTCACTAGTCAGGCTTCCCATCCTACAAGTCTGAGGTCTGCATTACAAATAAAAATTTCCCATCAGAATGTAAACTCCATGTGGGCAGGGATTATTACATGTTTTTTTCACTGCTTTATTCTCACTGCTTAAGAGTATGTAGCATATCTTTTGAATGGATGCATATTTCTCTGGAGGAGACAAACTTCTAGGTATTTCTCAGAGGCTTACTCTATTCCCAACTCCCACATCCACCAGCACCACTGGTGTCAGTCACAATTTTCCCACTGTTGTTAGCACACCTGGGACTAGGGGTTTTATTTGTCTTTCTTTTCCTCCATCAGACCATAGCATATTCAGAAAAGGGAGTGACTATACCTATGCAGGCTTCTACAGACTCAAAAATGATAAATGAGGATGGGGGTTGAAATTAGTAGGCATTTTTTTTTTTTTTTGGCTTCTGGCAGAACTGAGGAATGAGAGGAAAACCAAAGGAAAACAGATGTTAACAGAAGTTTTCTCTTTCTTTTTTTCCCCTGTCTTTTCTAGAGCGACACCCGCGGCATATGGAGGTTCCCAGGCTAGGGGTCTAATTGGAGCTGTAGCTGCAGGCCGCTGTAGTCGGTGGCTGATGCCACAGCCACAGGAACGCGGGATCCGAGCCGCGTCTGCAACCTACACCACAGTTCACGGCAACGCTGGATCCTTAAACCACTGAGCAAGGTCAGGGGTCGAACCCACAACCTCATGGTTCCTAGTTGGATTCGTTAACCACTGAGCCATGACGGGAACTCCGAAGTTTTCTCTTTTATTCACAGTCCCTGTATTACCTTTCATATTACATTTAGCAAATAAAGATATGAATCTTTTAGACTGAACTTTATGAAATTAAAATTCAGGAAGGAAGATAAATATGCTAAAGCGGAAAAGGTGCCAATCTGATTTGGTAATATATCACCTTCAACAAAATGGTGGGCACCTGAAATAATGACCATGATTTGAGAAAGGAATAGGAGGACAGACCATTCATCCTGGAAATTTGAGTCTGAAAGAAATGAGAGAGGGTTATAGCTAAAGGAAAGCTTATAGTCAAAAGAGGTTTATATTTGTTTTTAAAGTAGGAGATACTTGAGTATGTTTTAGCCTCTAGTCTAGACAAAGAGCCATTAGAGATTTTCAAACTGAAGACAGAGTGGAGAGGGGCTAATTGATGAATCAAGATTCTGAATGAGATAGGAGAGGAGAGCCCCCGAAATGTAGACTCTTCCCCCACGCAACTGAGAGAGTTTCTGAAGATGCTTCCAGCTTCGGTTATATATTAGAAATCTCACAAGAACTCTCTTGCAAAGAGATATCTTTGACAATCCTGCAAAGAAGTTCAGAATACCCCTCTGAAGGCACCTTTATGGAGAGAGTTCAGTCTAAAGTTACTTGTATTATATAACTTCTCCCAGATACAGAGCCCACTCCTGCTTAAATTACTTCATGATATCTAGAGAAGTAATGAGGACAAAATGATACTGTTCTTACTTCTTTAGAACAACCTCATATGCAGAATTGTTGTATACTAAATTACTCTCTTGACACCAGACCATTCCGCCATAGTACTTCTGTTTGCTGCAGTATGGTGAAAAGAAAATCCTTAAACTTGGTTGAAAAAAAGATGAGAGTACCATGATGGATGAACCTCTGCATGTAGAATAATCAGAGATCCCACAAGAAACCAGCAGAAACCAGAAATGATGCCCGAGTGAGCCCCTCTGGCAAGTCCTTAACGATATGAGTATATAACCACTTGAATTCTTTTTTTAAATGGCAGATTCTCAATAATTATATGTCAAGGATGGCATGAAGGAAGAGTTCAAACATATCTACTCACTGAACATCTCCAATATGAATATAAATATACAAATACAGGGATGCAGATGTCAATCATCACGTAGAGAACTCTCATAAATTCACCCTAGCCAGCTTTTCTGTAAACAAGTTCTTTAACATAGCATCAAAACAGAACATTAGCAGGCCCTTAGCTGACGGAGGTAGTTAGAGCAATAGTCCTCATCCTCAGAATATGTGCCTTTTGATTAACAGAAATCTACAAAAGACTCACTTTGGAAAATTACTTGCCTTAATTCTCTAATGATATAATTGCTAGCATAGGCATGGACATTTCTGTCCACAAAATATAGTTTATCTACCTAAAAGGACACTATTGAAAAGATTTGGGTGAAAATAACTTGCTAAACTAGTTATTGTGTTTATCTTTCCTTATTTTTTAAATTACAAATATGGGTTTACTCTACAGATTAATGAAAGGAGGGTAAATCTAGGTAAACACAATCATCCATAATCCCAACACCCAGAGGCCTTAGGGTATCATATTTCCTTCCAGTTTCTTTTTCATGAACTTTGTACATAATTGATATTCTGTTACATAGCACTTTAGTGTTCTGATTTTCTCATATAATGTAACAGCATTTCTCTTATTGCTCAAATTTTTTTCAGAAACATTTAACAAATGCAAAATAACTTATTGCATATATTAGATTGAATTATATGAAACTGCTGTTATTTAACCTTTTTATTTTTAGTCTTCTTAAATTGACAATTTCATAGAGTTCAGCTTATATATAAAATAATTTACCTATTATTTCCATATTAATGTTACTGATGATTTGATTGTTTGTTCTTTATTTTTCATTAATAGAAACACTGAAATAAGTGTCTTTTTGCACACATCTTTATTTGCATTTCTGACAATTTCCATAGGCTAGATTCCCAAGTGATGTAATTGAGCCAAGAATAAATATCTTTATGATGTTTTAACTTCTACTAGAAAATAGATAGAAAATAAAATTCTATCAGTTAAACCCTTCTGTTTAAAACAGTTTCTTTTGGAGGTGCAGTAGCGATATATATTAATTGTTGGAAAAGAGCTGTATATACTTAAATGCATGTTAAATTCGTATTAGGTCTCTGTACTGAATATAAATATACAAATACAGGGATGCAGGTGTTTTGTAAGTTTATAAATTTTATAAGTATATAAATTTTGTTTACTTTTCACCTACTCTATTCTTTCTGCAAAAAAAATACATCTAGGAAAACATAGCTTAAATAACGTATATAAGATAATGAATCAATAAAGTTTATAAGTACAAAATAAAAAAATTCCAAAATACTGAGTAAAATCAACTGTAATCAACAATATATGAGAAAGTCTGTTTAATCATATATCAACATTGAACTTTTTAATTTCTTCAATCTTTTAATAGAAATAAAAAACCAAAGGGAACTAAATAAAAGCCCAGCAAATTGTTTAAATTTACCTTTCTTCCTTAATAATCAAACAAAATATTTTTCCATGTTTGTTAGCCATTTAAATTTTCCCTTTGGGGAACTGCCTTCCCCTTGACTTTGCTTGTTTTGTTTTGATGGCTTAGAGTTTTATCTCAAGTGTGAGTTGTCATATTTGCAGCCTCTTCCCTCTAGTTTGTTTTTTGCCTTTGATTTTTTTTTTTATTTTGACCTACAAAAAAGTTTTATATCTTTCGGTTTACACAAAAATTGTTCTTCAGTTCAATTTTCAGAAGTTATATGTGCATAGTTCTAAGTGTTTTTTAGGTAATTAATTGTTTTATTCATTCAAGAGACTACCATTAAGTTGTGGAAACATGTTTTTAAACAACAGCTAATATTCTGAAGAAAGAGTTATCATTAAGACACTTAATGAATCAATAAATTTAATTATGTTACATAAATATAAATCTTACATATTAAACAAGATATGTTAAATATATGCACAATATGATCTGTGTGTATAGATCATTCTGAGTTCTATCGTTGATAATTTTTTGCCATATATCCAAACACATACACACACACACATACACACACATATATACACACACAATTTTAAGACAATGCTATTAAGATATATTTTATACATGAGTGTTGGTTGAGGGGAAAAAGTCCTGCCAATGGCTGACACCATATAATATTGATGCAATAGCACTGGCATGAAGACCTCTTCTTAAATTTCAAATTATACTATACCTAAACAGTTCATCGAACTAATCTACCTATCTATTCTGTGTGGCATACAACCTCTCTGATAATTGGGCAAAAAAGGCAACTTTCTCCTTTGGCAGGTTGTGTCAATTCTGCATGACTTATCGGTTTGGCTTTTGAGTGTGCATATTTTAAAGAATATATCTGCATTTCTCATTAATTATTTTGAGATCTAAAAAGAAAGGGAGACATTCTTTGGAAAACCTATGGATGTAACACCAAGTTAAAAGCCATGTGGAATGGTGTGATGTCTGCTGGTAGTGCCAAATTACTGAACGGTTGATCCACCGGCCAAAGTCAATAAAACTGCTAAAGCAATTCAAATCCCCCTTCTTTCTACCCTCTAATCAGTCATGTAGAACTATGGATAACAGCAATATGCACTGAACCCTGGTTTCATCTTACTTATTTTGGCCAAAGAAGAAACTCTTGATGTTGACTTGTTTTTGTTTACAACTTCTACTTTATAGGGAACAGAAAATGAGGCTATGCCTCTGAACATCTTGATTCCAGTTTGTGCCTCAGGGCCTTCTGAATATGCTATGGGTGCTGTGAAACAGTCATTCTGAAATCAAAATATTCTGTGTCAAAATCTCTCCTCCTTTGTTTTCTGATGACTCAGGCTGCTATTCACTTTGTGCACCTATTCAGATATATTATCTTTTTATGTCCACTTCTTTTACCTGCCATAAAGCACCATCATGGTACTGCCAGCTAAGCTTTTGTCTTAGAGGTGGTGAGGAAGACACGCACAACAGAGGCACCCAGATTAACTCTTTGGTTGCCTAAAAGCAACTCCTTCCGGCCATGCCTGAGATTCAGGTTTAGAAAATTCCTGAAGTTCAGATTTACAACGCAAGATTCTTTAACTGGTCTTTTGGTCATTTCCCAAGATCCAAGAGTTCCTTAGTTGGAAACTTTGTTTCCTCATGTTGTAAAATTATTAATGCTATAGACTGCAGCTTTTTTTTTTTTTTTTAGGGCCACATCGCAGCGTATGGAGGTTCCCAGGCTAGGGGTCCATTTGGAGTTGTAGCCACCGGCCTACGCCAGGGCCACAGCAACTCGGGATCTGAGCCATGTCTGCGACCTACACCACAGCTCACAGTAACGCCAGATCCTTCAGCCACTGAGCGAGGCCAGGGATGGAACCTGCATCCTCATGGATGCTAGTTGGGTTCGGTAACTGCTGAGCCATGATGGGAACTCCAGGACTGCAGCTTTAAAAGGACTAAAAGTAAGTATCACAGGGCAAATGCTACTTTTCTTATAGAAGTAGTATTTCAAATCTATTTTAGCATTTAGTTTTTTTTTTTTTTTTTTGTCTTTTTGCCTTATCTAGGGCGGCACCCGGCGCATATGGAGGTTCCCAGGCTAGGGTCTAACAGGAGCTGTAGCTGCCGGCCTTCGCCACAGCCACAGCAACGCGGGATCCGAGCCGCGTCTGCAACCTACACCGCAGCTCGCAGCAACGCCGGATCCTTAACCCACTGAGCAAGGCCAGGGATCGAACCCGCAACCTCATCGTTCCTAGTTGGATTCGTTAACCACTGAGCCATGACGGGAACTGCTTAGCTCTTTTTTTAATATCAACAATATTGCTGTTTGCCCATGCACACTTTGAGGGCCATAGGCCTCAGTACAAAATGCGTATCATTCATCTCACATGTTTGTCTCTAGCTGAACACTTCTGTAGTGCTGAGTGGCACTGAGCACTTGTGGCCCTCCCATTCCCACTTAATATACTTGATAGCCTTAATACTGTTCAATAATAAAAAATTTTTTAAAAAAAGCTTCTTTCATCTCAGAGTTTTGACATATTTGCTCCATTAAATCTAATCCAAAACTCTTGAGGCGATATATTTTTCAAGATCCAGACTATTGTGGAGTTCAGAGAGATGTATACTGAATGTTATAACACACCCCACCTCCCTGGTAGGGTCTGGGTCAGCTCCCTTTAATGAGGCTTATCAGTATTTCATGAATGATATGAATATTCTTAGTGGGATAAAAGAAAAGCTATACATAGGCTCTTATCAGTTCAGGTGAGATTGGGCCACTGCTACCAAAGGATTTTAGACCAGTACAAGTTTGCTGCTGAAGTTATTTCAAAAAACTTTAGATTTGGGGTATTGCAAATATGGAGTTATTGATTTATACCAGGCATCAGCCAAAATTTTCCATAAAGAGCTAGGTGGTAAATAGGCTTTACTGTCTTTTAAGCTATACTGCCTATATCTCAATTTCTTTGACGTTTGGCCCTTAGAAAATACGTAAGTGGTACAGGATTTCACTGTATTCCAATAAAACTATTTTCAAATAGATGCTAATTACCAGACTTGACCTGTGAGTCATAGTTTGCCAACCCTTGATCTATATTATCTTCATTGTTTTAAAATTCACTACACTGGGTGTCAAATCCACTGATTAGTTTGCAATAACTTCTTTGAATTAACATTTTGAGAATGGGAAAATTTCTTTAAGAAGGTGAAGATATCTCAGCTGTTTGTCCCACCCATTTTGTTACCTCCTCTAAATTTCACAACCCCAAAGAATATACAGAAATAGTACTTAGACTAGAATGGTACTTAGTACCTAGATCTTTATGAATCCTAGAATTTAATTAGCTACTGACTTCGCTGTTTTTTATTATGTGAGGTTAACATTTGAAATCAAGGAGTGGCTAGAACTCAGTGGTGCAATGATTATCATGTTAGTGATTTTAAGAAAAAAAAACATAGTTCATTCAGGCATTCTGTGATTGAATACATATGATTAAGCATTTGTTCTCTTGCATCCTTCTAGCTAAGATTCGTATTTAATTATAAATGAAAGAAAAGTATACAATTGTGCTGAAACAGATAAACAATTTGTAAACTGTTCATGAGAGTTTGCATTTTTCTCTGCTCAGTATCTTGACTTTGATGGGTCAAGTTTGAAGGGCATCTGGCTTTTTTTTATAAGATTTTAATTTTTTCCATTATAGTTGATTTACAGCGTTGTCAATTTCTACTGTACAGAAAAGTGACCCAGTCATACAAATATATATATATATATATTCTTTTTATCACATTATCCTCCATCATGGTCCATCACAAGTGACTAGATATAGTTTCCTGTGCTACACAGCAGGATCTCATTGCTTACCCACTCCAAATGCAATAGTTTGCATCTGTTAACCCCAAATGCCCAGTCCATCCCACTCCCTCCCCCTTCCCCCTGGCAACCATAAGTCTGTCCTCCAAGTCTATGAGTTTCTTTCTGTGGAAATGTTCATCTGTGCTGTATATTAGATTCTAGGTATGTGATATCATATGGTATCTGTTTTTCTTACTTCACTTAGTATGAGAGTTTCTAGTTCAATCCATGTTGCTGCAAAAGGCATTATTTTGTTCTTTTTATGGCTGCATAGTATTCCATGGTGTATATATACCACATCTTCTTAATCCATTCATCTGTTGATGGACATTTAGGTTGTTTCCGTGTCTTGGCTATTATGAATAGTGCTGCAATGAACATAGGGGTGCACATATTTTTTTCAATGAAAATTTTGTACAGATATATGCCCAAGAGTAGGATTGCTGGGTCATATGGTAGTTACATATTTAGTTTTCTGAGGTACCTCCATATTGTTTTCCATAGTGGCCATACCAATTGACATTCCTATCAACAGTGTAGGAGGGTACCCTTTTTGCCACATTCTCTCTAGCATTTGTTATTTGTTGACTTGTTAATGATGGCCATTCTGACCAGTGTGAGGTGGTACCTCATTGTAGTTTTGATTTGCATTTCTCTAATAATTAGCGAGCATTTTTTCATGTGCTTGTTGGCCATCTGTATATCTTTGGAGAAATGTCTATTCAGGTCTTTTGCCCATTTTTCAAGTGGGTTGTTGGTTTTTTTTGCTGTTGAGTTGTATAAGCTGTTTGTATATTTCAGAGACTAAGCCCTTGTCAGTTGCATCATTTCAAACTATTTTCTTCTGTTCCGTAGGTTGCCCCCCCTCCTTTTTTTTATGATTTCCTTTGCTGTGCAAAAGCTTGTCAGTGTGATTAGGTCCCATTGGTTTATTTTTGCTTTTATTTCTGTTGCCTTGGGAGACTGACTTAAGAAAACATTTGTAAAGTTGATGTCAGAGAATGTTTTGCCTATGTTACCTTCTAGGATTTTTAAGGTATCTTGTCTTATGTTTAAGTCTTTAAGCCATTTTGAGATTATTTTTGTGCATAGTGTGAGGGTTTGTTTTCTTCAAATGAGCTTATTCTTCTAATAAATGTTGTTTAGTATTTCTCACCAAGACAGAAAATAGCGGACAGAGTAGTATTTCCTATAGGTGGCCTCCCAGGAGGCTGAGAAATTATGGGTGTTTGGTAGATGATTGATTGGTTGATTATGTGAATAAAACTCAGTTTAAGGGACATGACAGGACTTCTAGAAAAGCATACGGAAAATTCTCTATGAATTCTCAGGTGTGAAGACTTGATTCTTTAGCTTGGTTAAATGAAACAGATCATTGGAACAACCCTGAGGACTGACATTTCTGAAGTAATCTGCTAAACTGAGTAGGGACCCACAATAGATATGCCACATATTTAAGTATCTTTTCCTAGTTTTTTGAATCTACTTTCTTGATGACTTCTTGTCTCCATATGAGGAGTGCCTTCATGACTGGCTTTAGGATAATCTGGACCAGGTTATGTGGTTTGAGGGGCACTGATCTTTTCTTTTTGTAGCTACACACTTTTCAGACTTAATCTTAAGGGTACTGTGCTTCAGAAGCTTCTTGTGCACCTTGAAGGTATGTTTACACAGTGCTTCTCATGTGGTTCCCTATGTTGGTTTCCCTGCTAGTTGATGGGCTCCTTGAAAATGGGAATAGGATTTCTCTAAGTCTGCAATCTCAGCATCTCCACTGGTACCAGATATGTGCAGACACTAGGCTTCAAACTGAACAAATATTCCTTACTATACAAACATACTGAAATGACTGTTGAAAGATCTAGATCAAGAAAATGAGAAATTATATCTACATCTCCACTGGAAATGGTAGTAGAAAAAAGAAGGGTAGGTTTGAAGGACTAACTTGGATAAACAGATTTGACTTGACCAACTGTGAGAGAACCTGTAAAAGGAAAAACTGCTGATGTAATAACTTCTGACTAATTTCCCCTGGATTTAACCTGGTCACTAACTGATTCAGTAATATTGAAACAATGAAATTACATTATCAGTTTCTCTTTAAATGCTATTTTTAATATAGCAAATGAAGAAAGAAATTGAGATCAGAAATCACTTGTTGAGGTATGAAGGAAAGCTATTGTTAGGAGAACCAAGTACAAGTAAAGAAGACAGATGTCTTTAAATCACTTAATAATTGGTCTAAAGAGTATTGTCTATTGAGATACTATAGGTATATATTGCAACTACCATTTCTCTTCTAGTCTAAATGTGTCACAGAAACAACCTCCAGCCTTGCTTTCACCCCATCTGGAAAAGAGTGCCATGGAGCAAGCAGACAATGACATCTACCCAGCTGCCAGGATTGTTCAATGAATGAAGCAGCCCCTCAAATTCTCTGAATGGATTGCCAATTTTTATTATGTTTAAGGCAGGCAGTAATTTCCGTTTTCAATTCCACTAAGTAATAATAGTTATTAATTAGTAAATTAGGCCACTGGGTTCTAGAGGTGAGCTAACAGAATGATTAAAAAGGAGACAGTGAAAATTCACAGATAATGCTCAGGTTTCATAGAAGCCTGCCACAACTGAGAGTTTATGTTTGTACATCTCTTCAGAATGGATTGCTGCACTTAAGAGCAACTTGCATTGCCTATAGTGCTGTCTGTTCAGTAATTGCAGCAAAGTGAGGTACTGCACCATACATTGTCATAAAGATGTCAAGAAATGAAGGGAGATGGTCCAGGGTTCAGTTTCTAATACTTACATTTTAAATCTGGGGGCATTAAATCCATGGGGGAGAATTCCTGAGGTTATCCCCCTGCACACCAACAAAGGGCTTAGACATTTCTTGAGTAAAGGCTCAGACATCACCCCAGGGAGGATTTCTGGACTCCAGGTAGGTCTAATTCATTTTAGAGGCTAATTTTTTGAGTTTTATATTTCAAACATGATAGCCTTCATGGAGGTTTGTGGACTGTGTTTAAAAGTATTTTCCAGAGCTGTGCCTGAATAATAACAAAATCCCTGAAATATCATTGAAACTCCTTAAGGACTTAAAAGGCTTATTGTGCAGGGTTCTAGAAGGCAAAAAAAAAAAAAATGCAGGTATCGTTATCTTAGGGCTGTTGCAGTGCATTTCTGATAATGAAAGAAATGACTGAAAAGTGGAAATATCAGTCAAACTCAGCATAAAGATCCAAAGTGTAGCAATTTTCTAGAGTTTAATGTGAATTTTAAAAAAACATATGGAGGCAAATCAGATCTATATATAAATATAGACTATGCCTATAATATCAAAGTGAATTAAATTGTTAAGACAGACCCAAGACTCCTCTTAAGAAAAATAATATATTTATTCTTCTATTAAATTTAGATACTGCATGTATTTTTCTAAATGAAACATTTATATCTTTTTGCTTATTTAAAAATAAGCATTACTTTAGACTTTAGCACAAATTTCCCTGTCTAACTTTTTCTTTTCATCTGGACACACTCTCCCTGCCTTATTATTTTTGTTCCTTCTGTAGAGATTCATTTTTCAAGAATTTCCCTCCATTTTTTCTTTTCTTTCTACTTTTCTTTTGTCTTTTTTTGATAGTTACTTTTAGAGTCACCATGGTATACTAGAAAGAATGGTTTTTAGTCTAATAAACACTAGGTTAGACCCTTGACTGGACTATTAATAAACTTACTAGTTATTTTTGCCTTGAGAAAATTGATGAACCTCTCTGAGCTTTTGTTTCCTCATCTGTAATGTGGGGGATATATAAGATGTACCTCACATCGTGGTTTTAAGTTTGCTATCATGCAAAACCAAAGAAAGGAAAAAAACTTGGAACTGGTTTGTTGGCATACAAAGTCTTTTGTACCAGTAGAAGTGGTAGAATGGGTTAACTAAAACTTAATCATTTGAGAGGCAATGAACTTGGTAACTATGGGAACTGACTGAGTATTTAACCTGACAGTCGACACTTTGTATGTTCCTTTCCCACTTTCCTGACCCTATTCTCATTTCAGACCATACAAACACCCACCCACATATCCCTGCCTTAAGTCTAACCTGTGTCTCTAAGTATGGGTGGCTTTAATGACCTTCAGCTAATACTTATCTATCTCTAGTTTCCACATAAGAGTGTAAACTTCCATATTATATCATCTGGCCCCATTCTACTGTTTTCTTTTAATGCGAATGCATTAGGAAATCTCATCTGCCAGGAGAATGAATATCAGGTCTGTCCATTGGGTTTTGTTATTTGGAGACCTCATCTAATTTTGATTCTGTAATGTAAAAACTATTAACTCAATTTCCATTGGTGGAAGGTTAAACATATTTTTAGAAAGAATGTTGTAAAACACACTGGAAAGAGGGGAAGAAAGGATTGATAGTGTTAAACTGACAAGAGTTTCAAATTAGATTTGAAATAAAGTCAAATTCATCAAGGCTCATCATAAAAAGTCTGCCTATTCTTGTTCTTAAATAGTCCCCAAACCAACCAATCAAACAAACAAAAGCTAGAATCATCTACGAGAGAGATAAAAAGATTAGGTCTAATATTTGAACATCAATCCATTGTCCATCAATTAACTAGGAAAGAAAAACGTTTCTGACTGTATATAATGATGTCACACATAAGTTTGTAGGGATCTCACCTAAGGTTGTAGGAAAAGTTCAGCAAAGAAGCAGACTAGATTAGAAAAGCATTTGAAGGTTAAGATGTCCTCTGGAAATTTCTGCTTCGGTCGTGACTATCACAGAACTTTTCAGCCTTTAAAGGTTTGCAATATCTAAATTCAAATTATTCCATCTCTAAGGCAACTTAGTGATTTTTTTTTTCAGCCACCTGCACAATGCTGTTTTCTTTTTCCTGCCACCTCAAATAATCACCTACGACACAGCATTGTGCATGGAGCACAAGTCTGGAGCTCTCATTCAAGGTCACCTCAAGCCCTCCATGGTGAGACATTCTCAATGACCTGGGATATTTTAATTAGATATGTTTGTAGCTATCAGACTCCAATATACATGGTTCATGGAGGCTCAATATCTTTACTATATTAATAGCTTACTGAGCAAACATATACAAACTACATACACATTTTTTCTTTATTTCAATGAATTTAGTTGTCTTGAATACCCAATGAAAAATGTTTCTATTATCTTTGCCTGTTTGCATTTCAAATACTGCAAGAATGCATTGATTTTTGAGACAATTATTGGGGCTTATAGAACCTATCCTTCTGCTTGGATATGTCTTTTAGAATTAAAGGGTTCATTAGATGTCCCAAGGGGAGTTTTCATATTGCAGGAGAGAAAAGAGATACCATGGGTTATGGAAATGGCTCTGTCAAATGTGATGTAAAATACTGATGAAAATGACAATTGCAATAGAACATCTGAAAGTATGACCTATGTGAAATTGTCTATAAAGCATTCAGGAATCCTAATAAGCTGCATTTTTCAAATTTTCTTTCCATTTCATGACTTAAATTTGGTACTTGATTATACATCAATTAAGTTATTATACCAAGTAGAACATGTACTCAACCCCTCACAGGCACAGGGGGCAAAACAAAGACATTCTGAGGCATTTAGCGTGTAGCTGATAAAATAAGCCTTACATAGATGAAACAATTAGAAAATTGTTGAACCACACAGTGAGTGACTAATCAGTACTGGAAGAGATAGATCAGTGTGGGATGTTTATAGCAGATGATAACTTCCTAAAGGAGAAAAAAAAAAACTAAGTAAGGGTTAGTATTTAACTTAGAGAGAAGAGGGGTTTGGGTACATTTCTAAGAGCAGAAGCCTAGAAATAAAAATGGACAGTGTGAGCCAGCTTAACTAAGAGGGAAGTAAGAATTGAAAAACAGTACGAATAATTTGAATGTGTAAGAACAGAAAAACTTCTGGAAGGTCTTGTTAATCAGCAAATGACAGACAGATACAATGGGTAAGAAAGTCTGTCCAAAACATTTTTAGGAGTGATAAGTATATAGGCATATAGGCAACTGGTATTTCTGTAGTGTTATTATTATCAGTGCATATGCCAATGCACAAAGGTTCTCAGGTGTCTGGTTTTGAGGAAATATACGGGAAACATACATAAAATGATTGTGGAACTCATTATTCTTTGGAGAATTTTGTGAAAAATGGGAATGGTACAAGAAAATAGTAAATAGGTAAATGTTCTGAAAAACAATAGAAAATATGAATCCAGGAAACATGTTAGTAAGATTCATATCCATTTTGTAGAATTTTCAGAATTTTAAAAAATTTTATTGGAGTATATTTGACTTTTAAAGTTGTGTTAATTTCAGATGTACAGCAAAGTAAAACTGTTAAACATTTCCATCTTGTGAGTAATAATAACAAAAAAGTTATTAGCATTGAAGCCTTCACTAAAAACAAGTGATGACAGATGAGAGATATATGAATTTTTGATAGCATTTCTATGCCACTCAGTATTAATCTTGTGTGGTAGGAAAGGGTCTGATACATGGTAAGAGTTTAATGAATGAATGTTGCACTGCTGCTTAAATACCTAAGTCAGAAGAATAGATTTTTCTAAATCTAGATTTGTCACAACTTCCAGTGATATTCCATGGGGAAAAGACAAAGAAATGTGTAGGAAACAGTTTTATCATTAAGTTGGCTTATTCCTTGTTAACTAGCCTCAGTATTTTGTTTAATACAGTCTAAGTGTCATATTCAGTGCAGAGAAACGGGCTGTGTTTTCGGTCCTGTCTCCCTAACATGTCTATTAAGGTTTTCCATGTTGGAAAAAAAAAAAGGAATGCATATTACATTTGTATGGGTGACACCAACTTGCAAGGTTTGGCTATACAGTTGTTGACAGATTTAGGATAAAAAAGATTTAAACAGGCTAGAGCAACAGCCTCCTGAATGTTTGAATATATAAGCTGAATCAAGGAGTGTGATTGGACTGCAAAAACAAAGAGGGCAGAGAGAACTTCAGTGGAGGCATAAGGAACAGCCCAATAATTTGTCTCTCAAGTCAGGGATTAGACCAGGAGATGTGTTGGGGCTCACACTGGAAAAAGAGGGCCTCTGAGGAAAAGAGGCTGCAATTAATTATGTCACAACTTCTCTCTTCCTGGAGGTAGGGGTGGAGAACCCACAGTTGGCCTCTATTAAACTGGCACTATGACTTGTTGCCATAAGGGTCCATTTTAGTCCCTATTCATTTATTAAGTGGAGTTGCTCTCCACTCAGAGTTGATTACCGTATAAATAATTGAAGCTCCCCCAATGTGATGATTAAGAGAAGGCAGCTCTAACAGAGCCCCTCCCCATTAACCACAGGAAAGCAGTCAAGACATGCATTGATTGAATACAAATGAGAATCACTTGCATTGATTCCAGTCACTCCTTTTCTGTCCCCACTATGGACAAGGGTTGGTTTAAGGCCGCCCTTCAACAAGAGAATGTCTGGTCATGTGGTCCAAGGAAACTTGTCTTTTCATGGTGGGATAGCACTGGGTTATCCTCAGACCTCACATTCCTGATTAGTAGCCCATACTTACATTATGAGGTAAAGTTTATTCAAATACTTTCAATTCCCCCTATAGTAGCTTTCCTTGTCATTCTTGGGATGTCTCCCCCAAACACACTCTTTTTCTGGTTCCCTTTAGATGTTCTGAGTCATATAATATTATGATCCATCTATACCTGTTTTTGAGAAACATCTCAGCCTTCTGCTGAAAAACTGATTAATTTATTCCAAGTCTATCCATCTTCTCTCCCTCTCCCCCATCCTCTCTCCCTCTGACTCTCTCAAAGTTTTATAAATAGTTATCTAGTTTAAAGAAGTAAATTAATGAAATTCACCCCTCCCCCTTCACCCCACATACCTACCCTAGTATTCTCTACTTTAGGAGAAAAATAATGTACCTCTGTGTGGCAGGACCCTTATTTACAGTCGAAAGGGAGCACCTTGATAAACTAGGACCTTAATAAACCATGGGGTGGGTGAGGGTGGGATGGCAGCATCTAGAACAAGTTATGGCACATGGTGAGTACCAAGTAAATATTTATGAAACAAATGAATTAAAACTACCATTCTATTTTGCCTCTCTACCAATATGAACCGAGACTAATTTCCTCACAAGTTTTCCTAACAATCACTCACACCAAGATAAGTATTTTTTCAAAAAATGCTGTCTTATGAGAGTTTGCAGGACTTATATCTTGACAATTTTGAAACAATGACCAGGAAATAATTTTTTCTAAAAATATTTGACTATTTTCTGAGCGGAACTTGAATTCTAAGAGCTCTAACACATTTTGGAGGGATGTCTTCCTCCCCTTGCCCCTAACGGAAAGGGTGTTGAGGCTTCCAAACCTCCCAACAAGTCCAATGGTAGAACCTGTTTACAAGGCTCTATTATGGACCAGTTACTTCACAAGGCGCTTTATATACACTATTGATTTAATCTTCAAAACAGCCCAATTAGTAGCTATTCTTTTCATCTTCAAGATAAGAAAACAGGTTTATAAAGACTGTGTCCTAGGAGTTTCCGTCGTGGCTCAGTGGTTAACGAATCCGACTAAGAACCATGAGGTTGAGGGTTCGATCCCTGGCCTTGCTCAGTGGGTTAAGGATCCGGCGTTGCCGTGAGCTGTGGTGTAGGTCGCAGACACGGCTCGGATCCCGCGTTGCTGTGGCTGTGGTGAAGGCCAGCAGCTACAGCTCCTGTTAGACCCCTAGCCTGGGAACCTCCATATGCCGCGGGTGCGGCTCTAGATAAAAAAGGCAGAAAGACAAAAAAAAAAAAAAAAAGACTGTGTCCTAGGTCACAAAACAAGGTAAGAAACAGAGCAGAGGTTACAAACACATGGTCTGACATTTCCATCTTTCCGGGAGAGCAATGGATCTGAGCCAGAGTGCCTGGATTCAACCTAGCTCTGCCACTTAACATCTGCAAATTTAGTCAATGCATGTAACTCCATTGCACTTCAATTTCACAGTGAGAAAAACGGGGAAGGTAATATATTTATTCACAGGGTTATCCTAGGATTCAATTACTCAGTTCATGTAAAATATTTAGAATAATGCCTGGAACACAGTAAGCACTTAATATATTTTAAAGATTATTATTGAAATTTATGTAGAACTAGCACTTAGAATCTTGTAATTTAGCAATTAATAGTTTAATAATTCTTTGTTTTATTCTCTGTGGTGTTCTATCAGGAATTAGATGACTTCATGAAGGAGTCACTTAATAAACTGTAAACTCCTTAAGGACAAAGTCTTTTGTACATTTTCAAAAACTAGAGGATTACTCAGTGAATATTAGACACACAATTAACACATATGAATAGGGGTTTAAAAATATGAAATGATCCAGTCTACCACCCTCCACAAAATAATGCCTTTCCTACATTCATGTAGAATTTTATAGTTTACAATGGGATCCTCACACTTAAAAGGGAAATTTTCCAGTCACCTCCGCAAAGTATGTACCTGTATCCCCCATATCACAGACAAGAGCTAAGCTCAGGATGGCTACCAGATACATGAGACGAAATTTGCTTTTCTCAGGTAATGAGGGAGGCAGAGCTTTGCAGTAACTGGCATTGTTTTTGTGGTTGGATCAGGTTATATTTGTCTATGCCGTCATTTTCTTGATTTTTCTTTCATGGTCATGGCGTAACTGCTCTACTTCAGGCCAGCATTTTAACATTTAAGGCAGCAGAAGGGAAAAGTTTCACATAAGCCTCATTGTCCACTGTCCTTTCTATGAAGAAAGAAAAGTTTCTCTGGGGGCTTCCTAACTTCCCAGAAGATTCTCTTCACAGGTCATGGGCAGCCCCTCATTGAATAGAAGGCCAGGGAAGGGAAATGCCTGGCTTCCTCACCTTTAGAGTGAGCAGTAGTAAGGGAAAAGGGTTGGGAATGGTTTCTCATAGTTTCTGCAATAATCGTTTCTAATACAATTACTATTACTCCTACTAGCCCTACTCCTAAAGATTTTACCCTAACAAATACAGTAGACACATTTGCTGTCCCTTTAGTTCATCAAGAAATGAGAAAAGCCAAGGCATGTACTAGCATTGATGAAGAAGAGAAGTTGATTCTTGAAGGTGAAAATAAGCATCCTCAACCCCACTCAGCCCTTTAATAGAAGACACTGATGATGAACATCTGAGGCCTTTAAAAATACTTCACTTCTAAGTCTGTAATCAGCCATGGCTTGTATGTCTATGAGCTACCATTATGTGATAACTGGAATTACCCCTCGTTTGAAATGCCAAGCTCAGATGAAGCTTGTGAGGGTTTCTAAAATATGTTTGACTTAGGTGGGCTTTGGACACTACTCAAGGGGGAGAAGATGGAATAAACAGGAGCCAAGCCTGGGCATTACCAGTCATAGATCTTTCACTCTGAAGTGGCTTCTGGGGAAATTAGCAAAGCCTCTGGGGCCACTCTCACCAAATATAAACACCTTTTCAACTTTAGCCCTGAAACAGGGTCCTACAGTACAGAGGACAGAAAGGAATAAAAATCTTGGTATTTCACAAATACAATAAACATACAGATGAGCTGGCTAAAATGACATTAGCATTTAACTCAAAGGACAGATTTAAAATCACTTTTGTCTCATCCATCAGCCATTTCCCTTCATGAACACTTCTTACCTCTGTGTATTTCCAGAAAGATGATTATATGGATGTGATCTGTTTGGGGAAGTAAAGATTCCAGAACACAGGATAAGTCTGGAGTTTGAGGAGAAGGGACAAGATGGAACTGAATCGACTCTGGCTTCCAGCCCAGGCTGGCATGTGTTGGTCACTCAGACCACTTTGAATCCAATGTCCCTAGGAATTCTGCATCCACTCTAACTTGTGCCCCAACTCACCAGCAGTTTTGGAAGCCAAGGCTGGATATTGAACATGGTCAAGTAAAGAGAACTTTTCTATTTATTGAATATTTTGGAATGGGAAGAAAGGAAGAAAATACACAAAATCACCTTATTATTTGAAAAGTCGGACAGTCACTGGTGGTGTGTTTGCATCACAGCTATGGTGATAGCAGATGCAGCTGAGCTAGAACCGCTGTGTTTTGTCCTCTGCCTATGTCTAAAAGTGTTTGCAAATGTTTGGTACTTGAGGAAATAGCTTTAGGCCAAATACATTTTCTCTTAATACGAATTGGGGGGGCGGGGGGGGAGTGCTCAATTCAGCGGAAGATGAAAGGGAACTTAACTTGATCTGTCTGCTTCATATAAACTTAACTCATCGCAATGGGTTAGCGTTGGGCCCTTTACTGTCTAAAATGCATTGAGCTACGATGGACATTCCATTTCCCAGGGAAAGGCCAGCTGTGACAGGATGATGTTTCAGGATATTGGTCCCAAAGCTAAGATTCACAAAGTTTGGCTGAAGGCAAAACCTCTTCTCTTCTGCTCATTATCAGACAGTTACACTGTGTGCAGTTGGCCATTTAGCTGCCTCCTAACACCTTGCGGTGCCATCTTATAAATGTTGCCGATTTGTTGAAACACCTGCAGAGTTTCTGGGCTTATGAACACCATTTGATCACACAAGAGGAGTAAGGAAAGCTCATTTGCCTCTTGGCAAAACAGGTGAGGAGGTACTGAGCACTGGATTACCCTTCCCTTAGCATGGCAATCCTATGGGTGAGGGTGCTTCCTTGTCCTGGACATAAGGAAGCAAGAATTAGCCGCTTTAAGCAAGAGGAAGTCTATCACATAGCTACAAAGTCTATTACTAGCAGACTAGTACTAGTTTAACTAGCCTTCCCCTTCATCTTGTCACTTCTACCCCTAGACATTGTTCTTTCCTCTTGACTTTTTTTTTTCTCCTCAGAGTACTATCCATTCCAGAACAACTTAATCCTAAATCAAAGCTAGCTTTGTGATTTTGGCAGAGGTAAAGGAAAGAAAATACAAAGTTGGAAATAAAATTGCTGTTTGTGTCCTAAAAAGATATCGCCTGGAGCAGTGGTTATTAAACTTTTTGGTCTCAGGAATCCTTTACATTCTTAAAAATCACTGAAGACCTCTCAGAACTATTGTTTGTGTGATTTACATATACATGCACATATGTATATGCATGCATGTACATATGTATACATCCACAGCTATATTTATGTATCTTCATATTTATCAATAAGTAGAATAGGGAACTTTAAGTGTATATTATTACAAAATAAGACCATAAAGTGTACAAATTTCTTGTTGTATTTTTGGAAAATTGGAGAGAGATTTCCAAAGAAAATTAGTTTCTACATTTCAAAATAATGATATCTTGGATTACATTAAGATTCACCAATGCTATAACCAGTCTAAACAAAGATGGTTAGGAAGAGCACAGAGTAATGAGAGAAAAAAAGAGAAAATTCACACTTTTTAGAGTAGACTATTTTTTAGTGCAGTTTTAGGTTCACGGCAAAATTAAGAGAAAAGAGATTTCCTGTATACCCCCTGCTCTCACACATGCATCACCTCCCCCATTATAAACATCTCCCACCAGAGTGGTACATTTGTTATATTCATTAACATTGACACATCAAAATCACCCAAAGTCCACTGTTTACCTTAGGGTTCACTCTTGGTGTTGTACATTCTATGGGTTTGGAAGAATGTATAATGAAGAGCCTCATGCTCCACTTATTCATCCCTCCGCCCCATCTGCCTACCCCCGTTATTCTCCAGAATGTCATATACCTGGACTCATACAATGTGTAGCCTTTTCAGATAGGCTTCTTTCACTTAGTTATAAGCATCTAAGTTTCTTCCATATCTTTTCATGACTTGATAGCTCATTTCTTTTTAGCCCTGAATAATATTCCATTGTCTGGATGTACTATAGTTTATCCATTCACCTACTGATGGACATCTTGGTTGCTTCCAAGTTTGGGCAATTATGAATAAAACTGCTATAAACATCTGTGTGAAGGTTTTCATGTAGACATAAGTTTTCAGTTCCTTTGGGTAAATGCCAAAGAGCATAACTGCTAGATCATATGGTTAAAATTTGGCTTTTTACTTTTTTTTTTTTTTGGTCTTTTTAGGGCTGTAGCCATGGCATATGAAAGTTCCCAGGCTAGGGGTCCAATTGGAGCTACAGCTGCCAGCTTACACCATAGCCACAGCAACTTGGGATCTGAGCCATATCTGTGACCTACACCACAACTCACAGCAACATTGGACCCCCAACTCACTGAGTAAGGCCAAGGATTGAACCTGAATCCTCATGGATACTAGTCAGGTGCATTTTTGCCGTGCCACAACAGGAACTCCAGTTTAAAAAAAAAAACAAAAACTGACAATCTTACATTTTTCACTCCCACCAGCAATGAGTGAGCATTTCTGTTGCACAACATCTTCACCAGAACTTGGTGTGTTAGTGTTTCAGATTCTGGTTTCTCTAATAGGCAAGAGATGATATCCCACTGTTTTAATTTGCATTTCCCTGATGACATCTTAGGTATAACATCTCTTCATATGCCATCTGAACATCTTCTTTGACGAGGTGTTTGGCCCATTTTTTAAACAGGTTCTTGTTGAATTTTAAGAGTTCTTTGTATATTTTGGATAACAGTCCTGTAACAGACGTGTTTTTTACAAATATTTTTTCTCAAATCTATGGCTTTTAACCCTCATTATCTTGATACTGTCTTTTTCATAGCAGAGGTTATTAAATTTAATGAAATCCAACATCAATTATTTTTTAGTGGATTGTGTCTTTGGTGTATCTAAGTAGTTGTCATATCCAAAGTCATTCAGGTTTTCTTCTATGTTATCTTCTTGGAGTTTTAGGTCTTTTTTTTTTTTTTTTTAGGGCAACACTCGCGGCATATGGAGGTTCCCAGGCTAAGGGTCCAATCAGAGCTGTATCTGCCGGCCTACACCACAGCCACAGCAACGCTGGATCTTAACCCACTGAGCAAGGCCAGGGATCAAACCTGCATCCTCATGGTTACTGGCCAGGTTCATTAACCGCTGAGCCATGATGGGAACTCCATCTTCTTGGAGTTTTATAGTTTCATATTAGACATTTAGGTCTGTGATTTATTTTGAGTTAATTTTTGTGAAACGTATAAGGTCTGTGTCTAAATGTTTTTTTTTTTCATGAAGATGTCCAATTGCTCCAGCATCATTTGTAGAAAAGACAATCATTGCTCCATTGTACTGACTTTGCTCCCTTTGTCAAAGTTTAATTAACACTCTCCCTCTCTCTCTCTCTCTCTCTGTCTCTCTCTCTCTATATATATATTAGCCTATTTCTGGGCAATCTGTTCTGTTCTATTAATCTATTTATCTGTTCTTTCACCAATACCACACTGTCTGGATTACTGTGGCTTTTTTGTAAGTCTTGAAGTAGGGTAATGTCGGTTCTCCAATTTTATTCTCCTTTCATACTGGGCTGGCTATTCTGGCTTCTTTACCCTCCAAATAAACTTCAGAATCAATTTGTCTATTCACAAAATAACTTGCTGAGATTTTGATTTGATTGCACTATATCTATAAATCAAGTTGAATTAACATCTTGAAATACTAAGTCTTCCTATCCATGAATATGGAATATTTCTCCATTAAAACTCACATCAATTTATCATCAGACTTCATGACACCACTGTAACACACCATCTATATCATACCACCTTGGAGAAGAAGACTGTATTGGTTTTCTAGGGCTATGTAAATAAAATACCACAGACTGGGTGGCTTAAATAACAGAAATCTATTTTCCCACAGTTCTGGAGGCTAGAAGTCCAAGATGAAGGTGTTGGTAGGCTGTTTTCTTCTGAGGTCTCTCTTCTTGGCTTGTAGATGGCTGCCTCCTTACTGTGTCCTCGGGCGGTCTTTCTTCTAGGTGTGCATGCCCCTGGTGTCTAGAAAGGAGCTGCCCAGGTGGCCCTTTAAGGAAGGACTTGCTGATCACCGCGGGGAGTGCAGTGGGCAGACTGCCTCTGGCTGTGGGCTCTTTCAGCACCTGCTCAGCTGATAAGACCAACTCACTGGATGTCCTGCCCCTCTGGTGGCAACTCACATCAGTGACTGAATAAGGTAAGGGCACCAAAACCTGGTCATTTGGCTCAAGAGTGGAGACACTGACAGGAAGTTCCTTTCCAGAGTTCATTCTTGGAGGGCCATAGATTTGTTAGATCTTCTTGCTCTTCCCAACCCTGCTTCCCACCCACCCCCACTCCTGGTTTGATCCCTAACAAACGCCTTACACCAAAACTTTGTTCAGCATCTCCTTTTGGACAGCCTCACCTGTGGCAGCCTCTCTCTCTGTCTGATCACCTTACTTACCTTTACTTCCCACATTCCCTGAAGCAGTAGAGAGAGGATCCTTCATAATAGCTATTAATATCTAGTTTACATAGATTTTTAAAAAATTTATAAGACTTTTACGTGTAACTTTCTTTTCGTATTTATTCCATCAAAAAACACAAAGGGGTGAGATACACTCACTGCCTGTTTGCAGAAAACCATCACTCTTTTTTTTTTGTCTTTTTGCTTTATCTAGGGCCACACCTGTGGCATATGGAGGTTCCCAGGCTAGGGGTCTAACAGGAGCTGTAGCTGCTGGCCTTCACCACAGCCACAGCAACGCAGGATCCGAGCCGCGTCTGCAACCTACGCCACAGCTCACGGCAACGCCTGATCCTCAACCCACTGAGCAAGGTCAGGGATCGAACCCTCAACCTCATGGTTCCTAGTCGGATTCGTTAACCACTGAGCCACGATGGGAACTCCAGAAAACCGTCACCCTTGGTAGGCCAGTGCCACCCAACTCAAGAGCACTAGGGACATTTTATAGATTCTGAGGGATTTTACCTAAGACATCAAAAAGCAAGATTGAAGCTACAGTCCACCTTATGTTTCTGAACCAGAGTCAGGGAAGAACAGAATACTGAGAAGATTGTAAAGGAAGATGGAAAGGAGGTTGAAGGAAATGTACAGATCATTTTTTTCCCCTCCACTTTCTAGGAGAAAAGAAACAGTGAAATAAAAGCAACAGAAGCCTTGTTTATGATGACAAAATGGCCTATGAAGGAAAGTACAAATGTATTTACTTAAACAAAATAGATATTTTCCTTTGTATAAATATTCTTTCCAATATTGGTCACTCACTGCCAGACACCTGTCTTTGTTTTCAAGGCAAAGTCACACCATTCCATGTTACCACATGTGTGATTCTCCATGTATGTGGGCAGAACCTGTGTTTTAAGAGGTCAGGGCAACCTGATACATATGAGGAAGTGACATGTGTTTTACATGAGGCTTAAATTCCTATGAAGGAATGAATGGCTTTGTCCTTGATCTGCTCACTGAACTCTTTTTAATATTAATGTGCTATTTAAAAATGCATCATTTGCCTCCAAAGCAGCTCTGTGGGCGGCATTAGAGCCCATGGGCAGGCTACAGGGCCCAGAGTGAAGCAGCTGATTGCTATTTATCACACAAGACTGCCGACTCCCAAGGATCAGAACTTTAAGCACAACTTGGCAGGGAAGAGGGGTTTCCATCTCTTCCCTGGTGCTGAAACTCTAAGATTAGCGCGACCTAAGCCACCTCATTCTTGGAAAGATGTTAATATAATAATACCTTTTTTTTAAGGGTCGAAACTTCAGATTTCTTTCATTAGCTCTACTGCATGTATCTCCAAGAAGAACACGACTTTGTGGCTTCTTTTCAAACCATCATAACTGTGTTTTGTAGCAGGCTCAAAATACTCTTTTTGTTTCTACAGAGACAACGTATTGAAAGACACATTTCTAGCCAAATTTACGGACTACTTCTATTCCCACCTTCTTTCCGTGCTGCTAAAAAATATAGGATTAGGCTAGAGCCAGACAGATGCTATAACTACTGTTGGAAAGAAATATAGATTTTAGGTGGGAAGCTATAGACACTGAGATAGAACCATGAAAATGTGCGCTGAGTAGCTGAGCTTTAACTCAGCAGAAATACTTGTCCTGTTTAGTGTTTGTTATTCTTAAATGGTAAATCTTAGAGAAAACAGCACTAGAGAAGTGAAACCAGAGGTTTATTATGAAAATGAGCACAAAACCGAAGATGTGTTATGACTCCCATATAATTGCCTGACAGGGCAGAGTTAATCTGGTGAAGCATCAGGCTGAGGCTAGACACTGGGTTCAACGTAATTTGATCTGGTATCTTCCCCTGAAAATTCCTGTACTGTTTTGTGTGGGGTGTTTCCATCTTATTCTAAATAAACAGCACTCAGGAATCACGCTTCCTATTAAGAACAGGGACTTTTCTGAAAGAAAAAAACAAAATCTGTTTAGGAACAGAACACGGTCATTCTTCCTTGTGTTTATATATTAAAGTAAGCAGATTTTCCTCCAAAAAGTAGTAAGGTGGCCCAGCCTACTTCGACATTCATTCATTTGTTCATTCATTTGTGGATAAAGCCCTTATTAAGCCTACATTACAGGGTCTGAGATTCTAAAATTAGTAAAAATACTAAGACTGAATTCCTTAAAGTGCTTCTGCTTGTGAAAAACTTCCAATGGCTCATTAATGACTCTATAATTTACTCATCCCTGTATCCATGACCTTTCTATGTGATCATGGTGTAGTCTCCAACACTGCCTGAGCCCAGCCATACAACTTCCAAAGGCATAATCACAAATACAAAGCAAACAGAGGCTTAAGAAATCTTGTGGGACTGGACTTGCTCATTGCTTCTTCCCCCAATTTTACTGAGGGATAAAGAATTATAATTGTATATATATCAATATGATGATTTGATATACATATACATTATGGAATTAATACCAAAATCAAAATAGTAAACACATCCATCATCTCACATACTTAATTTAACTCATGTGTGAGGTGAGAATGCCTGAGATCTACTCTTAGCAACTTTCAAGTATAGAGTACTATATTAATAACTACAGTCACCATGCTGTACATTAGACCCTCAGAACTTATTCTTCTCACAACTCAAAGTTTGTGTTCTTTGACCTAGAACTCCCCATTTTCTCTTCCCTCTATTTGTATGTAACCACAGTTCTATCTCTGTATGAAATTGGCTTTAAACAAAAATTTTTTTTAGATTCCACAATATAAGTGATACCACACAGCTTTGTCTTTCTCTGTCTGGCTCATTTCATTTAAATAATGCCCTCCAGGCTCATTCACGTTCCCACAAATGGGAGAATTTTCTTTTGTTATGCCTTTATAATATTCCATTATATATCTTGGGAACTGTGAATAATGGAAGAATGTATATCTCTTTGATTTTTTTTTCTTTTTTTCATTTCCTTGCATATATACCAGGAACTGGGATTTCTGAATCATTTGTTAGTTCTATTTTTAATTTTTTGAGGAACTTCTGTACTCTCTTCCATAATGGTTGTACCAATGCACATCCCCACAAACAGTATATAAGGGTTTCCTTTTCTCTACATGCTCACAAAAATGTATTATCTCTTATATTTTTGACAACAGCCATCCTAATAAGTGTGAGGTAACTTTGGTTTCGTTTGCATTTCCCTAATGGTTAGCTCCTTTTATGTAAGTAACCATCTGTATGTCTTTGGGGAAATGTCTATTCAGGTTCTTTGCCCATTTTTAATTTGATTATTTGCTTTTTTGCTATTGAGTTGTAAGAGTTCATTATATGTTTGGATATTAACTTCTTAGCAGATTAATGGTTTGCAGATATTTTCTCCTACTCAGTAGGTTGCCTTTTCAATTTATTGATTTTTTAATTTTTCTTCATATAGTCACTTACTTATTTTAGCTTTAGTCGCTGTGCTTTTGTTGTCTTATCCAAGAAATCAAAATTTAGCTAAGGAGGTATAAGACCCACACACTGAAAACTATAAGACATTGATAAAAGAAATTGAAAAAGATACAAATAATGCGAGAAATGTCCCATGTTCTTAGATTGGAAGAATTAATATTATAAAAATGTCCATAGTACCCAAAGTGATATCCAGATTCAATGCAATATGCATCAAAAAATCCAATAAAATTTTCACAGAAATAGAAAAAAAAACTACTCTAAAATTTGCATAGAACCACATAAGTTTCCAAATAGGTAAATTCTGAGAAAAAGGACCAAAGCTGGTGGCATCACATTTTCTGACATCAGAATATATCACAAAGTTATAGTAATCAAAATGGTATGGTACTGCCATTTAAAAGAGCACATAGAATAGAGAGCCCAGAAATAAACCCATGCATGTACAGTCAATTCATTTTTGACAGGGATTCCAAGAACAGGTGAAGGGGAAAGGATACTCTCTTCAATAAATGGTGTTGGGAATATTGGATATCCACATACCAAATAATGAAACTGGAATTTTCTTAAAGCACTGACTGAAATTAGCTTTAAATGGGTTACAGACTTGAACGTAAGTCCTGAAACCATAAAAACTCCTAGAAAAAATATAAGAAAAAGCTTATTAACATTGGACTTGCTTACTCTTGCCCTCTATCATCAACAGGAGAACATATCTGCCATTCTGCAGGTATGAGGATGAGAGACATATGAAACACAATCATGATGCTCCAGACATCCATGCTGAGGAGATTCCAGACTAGTCAACAGCCAGCCTTCCCCTGGACATGTGAGGAAGCTCAACCAAGGTCAGCAGAACTGTCTAGCTGATTCATGGATCTCTGCAGACCCACAAGTAAATGCAATAAAATCAGCCATGCCCTATCCAGGTCTCGCACATAGTAAACTACAGAAATATCACTCCATGCCATGAAGGTCTTGGGGTCGTTACATGTCATCATTGCAGCCAGAGATAACTGAGACATCATACCAAAAGCTAGCTCTTTTCTGCTCTAGTGGCTTCAGCTGATCTTCAGATAGGACTCAGTAGATCTAAAGCTCTTTGCAAGACTGATTTTTTTGCATATTTTGCCTTTTAGGTCATCTTAAAGTCATTTTGCCTTTAAAGACTGTGAAGCATCTGACTCACATGTGTCATACATACTATACACTGCCAAATATATTCAGAATGTTTCCTCTGACCAAATATGGCTGTCAGGGAGCACTAGTATCTCTTGGTCAGTGGATTTCCAAATAAGCACCAGCACACTGGGCTAGCTTTCCTAACCATGGACTTTTGAGGTTCCTCCAGCCTGTCAACCTCTCTTCAGGTCTGGCTGCTGGCCCTTAGCAGCCATTACCCAAAGATTTCCAAAGATTCCCCAGCTTTCACCATGCAGAGTATCTTCTCAGGCTAACACATGACTGAGATGAAATGAATATGATTTAACCTGACTCTACTGTTTTCAAATAATTTAGATATTATTTTAAAAGTTTTATAGTTAAAGAATATTAATTATGATTAATTAAATGTTGTATCTGTGGTCATGTCTATGATTAATTGGGCATCAGGCTCCTGATCCAGAAAGTAACCTAATGTATAATGTTGAAAGTTGTAACAAATATTCTATAGCAACAATGTCTATCCCCATTATAAGAATAACCATAGTTTCCAACTGCCTGTGTATAGAATAATAGAATTTTAGATATAACTAGATCTCTGAGATTATCTCAAATCTGTGGCTGATTTTAACAGTTTAACATCAAAAAATTTGGTAAAGTCTAACTAGCAATTTTAAGAATATTATCTAATATTTTAATTGGATAAAACAATTTTAAACTTCCTGTTCAAAACTTTAAAATATGTCAAACCATCCAATTTATCACCTATGCAATACTGGCATACCTTGGAGATACTGCAAGTTCGGTTCCAGACCACCACAACAAAGCAAGTATCACAATGAAGTGAATCATATGAATTTTTTTGGTTTCCTGGTACACACAAAAGTTATGTTCACACAATACTGTAGTCTATTAAGTGTGCAACAGCATTAGACAAAACATGGTAATACCTTAATTAAAAAAATTACTGCCAAAAAATACTATCATCTGAGCCTTCAGCAAGTCATAGCAGTATCATCAAAGATCACTGATCACAAATCACCACAGAAAACGTTAATAGTAATGGAAAAACAAGTTTGAAATATTACAAGAATGACAAAATGTGACACAGACATGAAGTGAGCAAATGTCACTGGAAAAATGGGACCAATAGTCTTTCTCCATGCAGGGTTGCCACAAAATTGTAAAAACCACAATATCTGCAAAGCACAATAAAGCAAAGTGCAATAAAATGAGGTATGCCTATATTTGTGTGTGATATTTTAATTTTTGACTATTTAAATTTTTTTCTAGATAATCCATTAATCACCTTCTGGGATTTTTGTAACTGCACACAGGAAACAAAACAGAAAAATTGACAGCCCAGGAATTTCAGAAAAAGCCAACTTCTAATTCTGCCCCAGCCACTCAGCTTTGAGCTCCTACTGGTCAAGTCACTTTACCTCTTTGAGCCTCAGCTGTCTCATCTGTAAAGGGAGATGCTAATGCCTTGCTCCAAGATAAGAAATAAATGAGATAAATACCTTGAGAGCTTAGATAGTGTCTGGCAAATAGTAAACCTTCAAAAGATGATATAGCTATGTTAACTCTCTCTACTCCCTGCTTAATCTTTAGGAATAGTGCATTCAGGGTGGGCTGGAGAAGACCTTCAACAAATTCTAAGGACTATGGAATTAAAACTGGTAAATCTGGCCTCCTGGCAAACAACCTAAGAGCAAAGAGAGCAAAACCATAGCTTCTTGCACAAGGCTTTATCACGTTAAAAAAGGATGTCAGGAAAGAGGCTTCATTGCGAACTAAGATGCTGCAGGAAGGGTGTAAGAAGGCAAGAAGATTTTCAGCAACGGTTCTACAGAAAACGGTTTACTTTAAAAAAAATAGCTGTATGTCTATATATATATACATATATTTTGAAACTGTCAGAAGATAGCTCCAGATTCTTCCCCTTCACCTCAGGCATTTGCACTTAAAAGTGGGGAGAAGGTTATGGATATTACAGAGGCATGTGTTTAAGAACTTATAATAGGGGTCCAATCTGGGAACAAAACTTGGTCAGACCTAGGTTCAAACTTAAGATGAGTAGGTAGAGAAATTCAAGCAGGAACCTAACTCAGTGTTTCATCCTAAAATGAAAAACTTTGAGATTTGTGAGTACAAGTTAACATTTAGCCAACTAAACTGGGCCATAAAATTTTATTTCAATTACTGTACACAAAGTATTAGCACACAAATCTAAAATCCAAAGCTTGTAGTTACTTTTGAAAGCTGGTGTTTCATAATTTCTCATTTTGAAACAAAACCGTAATTAATTAATTCTTATTTTTTTAATTGTGGGGGGATGTCAGTCAATTCAGGTTACTCCATGTTAGTTCATATTATTTATATGAAAGCAAAAACAGAAATGACCTCAGCTCTTGGTTGCATGCTAATATTGTCCTTATCAAACTGCATGGGGACAGTTTTCTTAAGGAGTGAATATAACCACTAAGAAGAGACACAAAGCTAGTACTCACAATTTATTTCGACAACTGTAATATAGTATAATTAACCACATAAGTTACCTGGGTCTATAAGTAACGTATTATGACAAACTAAATAGTTGAAACAACAAAAGTTTATTATCTCACAGCTTTAGTGGCCATAAGTCCTAAATCAAGGGATCAGCAGGGAAGAACTATTTTTTGCATATTCTAGCTTCTCATGGTTGCTGGAAACCCTTAACATTCCTTGTCTTATGGCTATATCATTCCCACCTCGATCTTCACACAGTTGTCTTCCCTGTGTGTGTCTCTGGATCTGAGTGTCTTCCACTCTTCATACAAGGACACCAGTCTTATCAGACTTAGGGCTCACTTGAATACAGAATATCTCAAGTTAACTAATTACATCTACAAAGACCCTATTTCCAAACAAGGTCACATTCTGAGGTTCTAGTGGACATGAGTTTTGGGGAACACTACTCAACTCAGTGCAGACACCAGAATCAAGACAACATACAGCAGTGTTTTTCTCCTTTCTGGAAACAGCAAGGACATCAGTCAATATTTCTTAAGTGCCCTGCATTTTTTTTTTTTTGCAGCATAATTTGTTAGATAGGAGAGCTAAGGATGGTGTTTGGTAGATATAAAACTTGCTTTTAGTTTGATTTTCTGTCTTTGTTTTCTTTTTCCCTTTCCCTTTTAAAATTTAATTTAATTTTTTCAGCAAACATCATTAAACTTTTAAGTTAATGGAAGTGAAAAAAAAACATGTTTAATGAAAGACAGAGATATTTACTGTTTATTATGTCTCAAAATAACAGCCAAAGCAAAGTTTTAGTGAGAGCACATGTAACAGATGCTTTATTCATTTCTTTAACTTATCATGTTGTGCTATTAATTATATTATCAAAGAATTTGCCAGATGATAGAGAGAAGAAAGACAAAGGAAAGGCTGGACTAAACAAAGTTAACTGAAAAGATGAAAAAAATTATTTAAACCCATATATGTGTGTATGTGTGTTTATATATATATATATATATATATATATGCATATACATGTGTGTATATACACACACAGAGCTGTTTGGTTGTATTATTTGATAGAAAGTAATATGTACCAAACATGTCTGCTTCCTTCCTACTTCTGGTCCAGAAATCAGGTGTCCTGAGTTCAACTGCCAGATTCACCACTGTATGACCATAATTCATCAACCATTCTAGATCTTTAAGATGGGGATACTTGTAGTTGTCCTGTCTACCTTTCAAATTCATTGTGAGGATTAAATATGACAATTGCAATGAAAAGACTTTAAATTTTAAAAGAAAAATGTTCTCCTGATTACCAAAATTATTATTCATTTCACGTGAAGACAGAACAGATTTTCTTGGCAAAGCCTAAAATTTATCATCTCCTCCAGCTCTATTATAGTAGTAGTGACCACTATTTATTGAGCAACTGCTACAAAACACTCTCTGCACTGCTTTATATAAAGTATTCTTGACGCTCAAATGACTCTGAAAACTAGACTTTATTATCCCTATTTTACAGAAAAGTTGTTGAAGAGTTAAGACTAAGTGAATTCTACCTAGTCACTCAAACTTGAGCCTCAAAGTCACACAACTTGCAAATGGCAGGGCCAGGGTTCGTCTACCCAAGTCAATTTTCCTTTCTTCCCCCACCACTAAGATTCCCCTGGGATTTTACAGGCACACACTCATATGTATCACCTTCCATCTCTCTCTCTCAAATCAAGGGTGTTGCGGAAATTAGTCGTTTGGTTTTTAAAAAAATCAGTCTCAACCATCATTAGATGGTACTTGGCTTAATCAGAGAGAACTGTTTGGAAGAATTTTTTCATTTTTATGTGGTTACTAGTGGGCTCCTATTTCTGTGCTTCTGTGCAGATGGAATTAAAATGAACCAACAGTATTCTCTACACAGTATAGAAAATCTTAGTGCAACCATTTCTCACTCAATCCTCCGCTTAGTGGTGTTCTGCAGTGACAAACAAGGGTTTTCCACTTGTTTCTCTGTTCCAGTTCTGCTGAAACCATTCAGGAACCACTGGGGACCTGCCAAGTTCATCTGCTTTACCATCACTGAGAATGGTGTATGCTGACCTAAGTCTACACAGAAGATGGAGTTCAGGAAGACAGCACTGATTTCTAATTAACTTTTATCCTCTCCCATTAAATTTGTCTGTTTTGCTAATGCTTTATCATGGATCTAATTTATTAGTACAGTTGTAGACATATTAGAAGTGTGTACTCAAAAATATTTTACTGATGGCAGATATGATCAAAAAAAAAAATCTTTGGAAACCACTGCACCAGAACAGTTGAGGCATTTAGCCCCATCACTCACGTGGTTCTGGTCTTTTATTTTTATTTATTTATTCATTTATTTTTTTATTTGGTTCTGGTCTTTTAGAATCCCTGGTATGGCCTATTTTCTCCATAGTCTCAATGAGAGTAATAGTTCTTGGGTAAGTAAGATGAGAATGACAGTAACATGTCATTTTCCCCCTGCTGATCACGTATCAGGTTTTACCTATAGAAATGAATTAATGTGTTTGTTCTAAACACCCCATTCTTCATAGCTCACCCAAGTTGTTAACTGTGCAAGTGGACTGTATTTAAATGGTAGAGAGAATCGACAACAATCAAAAAGCAGCACAGCTTGAACTCTCCTGCAGCAACCAGAATCACAGTACAGAATCACAGAAGCTCAGAGCCCCATAATAATAAGACGACACTGAAAAATTCACTCAAGCAATTATTTTTGATTAAGCCTATATGGTACCTAATAAAGATTGAGATGAATTTATTTAGACCAAATGACTAATTTTTAATGCTCACTTTTCCAGTTAGTGACCATTGTGACTCCTCATGTGACCTTAAGTCACCTTGGATTCACCTTAATTTCCTAAACAGGCATGCATATTCCGTTCATTATGCATGAAGCTCCTTTTGCAGTGGTGAGCATTGTCTCACCTCCTCTTGACTTTTGTTAATCTGACAGCCACATGGTCCTGTCTTGGGGAATTCTGCAAAGCATCTCAATTCAATAGCATTTCTGTGGTCGAGGGGTTTTATGTAATTACAGAAGTTCTGTAGTTGATTTGAATGTTATATCCCTGTTGTGGAATTATGTTTGGACTTTATCCTAAAGGACCGGGAAGGGATTGTGTTTGTTTTGTTTGAACATTTCTTACCACAGAACTATGCTGGAGACAAGCCCCAATGACACAAACATTCAAACAGCACCTTCAGATGTAATATTGATTTATAAAACAACAGTGCACAGCTGCCAAGCTTCACTCTTGAATACAGAAGGTCTTCAATTCCCAACAAATTACTGGCATTTCTACCAATTTACAAATTAGTGTTTCCTCGGATATCACACAGTTCTTAATATTCCAGTCACCTTCCTCTCCAGCCCTGCCTCTTGAAATCTGTGTGTGGGCAGGAGGGGGGAGCGAGAAAGTAGAGCATTTGTAAAATTGGAGTTAAAAAAAATCTAGATCAACTTTTATCCTTAGGCAAATTATGCACAGAGTTAAATTAAACCACTATATGTACTTGTAGCTGGAAGAATCAGAGGTGGAGGAGGGGTCAGAGACACGGAGATCAAAGTTTCTGTTCTTTGAACAAAATCCCTTTGAAAAGCCCCCATGCCACCTATTCTGCTTGTTAATGTTTTGACTGGGAGTGCCTAGTGGTGTCATCAGCAACAGAATATTTTTAATACATATATATTTTTTAATTTTCTGTGTGCAGCTAGTTCTACTTAGCAAAGCGCCAGATCTTTTGCCAGCAGTGTTATATGTCTCTTAAGGGAATATTTTTGTTAATTGCAAATATTTGATTGACAAACATAGGATGCAATTAGTAGTCAGGCACAGTAGGAATGTGCAGTGAACTGGATCCCTGAACCAAAGGATCGCAAGTCTCTCAGCTTGATCTGAAATCGACTAGAGCATTTCAGCCATATGTTTGCTTCAAACTTCCTCTTTCCTGTGAATGTTGCTTATTTCCCCAAACTAGCTTCTTTTCAAATTGCTTCGCTGAGGGAGCTAATTCCTCTATGATCAATCCAAATAAAGAAAGAAAATTCTTCACAACTTTCAGTCTGGTGGGGCTCTTTGACCATGGTGGTAAAAATTAACGTGGACAAGATTACAAATAGGGGATGTTTCTTTCCAAACTTCTGAGTGAAAAAAAAAAAATTGAACCTCTTTGGAATTCAGACATTTTCTTTTTAATAACTATTTAAGATAACCTGGAACCACCTGATTATCTTTATCAATTACATGTTGCTTCTTTATCCCTATAGCAAGATGAGCCTTTTGTTCTGCCTTACTGCAGTACTTGAAATGGATTCTGCTTTAAAATACACCAGTCATTTTTAAAGGTATTCTTTATCCAACAAATCTTTTGGAGGTACTGGACCCTAATACCATCAGATATTCTGCATGTTCCTCCCCCTCAGGGAATTAATTAAAACTCACAGAATTTGGGAGGAAAGAGAGAGCCTCAAAGCCTTAAATACTAGCCTTAAAAAGTCCTAAGAAAATTTAAGCTTTTTTCTTACCTATATTGTATAAAAAGCAGAAAGTTGAAAAACTGAAAAAATAATCAACTGGAACTGTCTTTCAGGAGCTAAAACAACTAGTTGTCAATTTTTTTCACTGATTGATGTAATTCACATGTTACTTTGGGGGATGAGATATAAAATGTGAGCTGCTTTCTCTTAAATGATAAGCAAATAGATATCAATGTTGTGGATAAAGAGATAAGAAATATCCCAAGGCTGTAGGACAGTGTACCATATTCTTAGGAACATCTTGCAAGCACAAGGCAAATGATGTGGGGCCTTCAATGAAGATGGGGAACCTGAAACCCAGGGAGATTTTAAATTAGTTCAAGGACACACTGGCAGTGCTCGGTGATATGGAAATATAGGGCAGGAATCCTGACATGCAGCCCATGAAACCAGAATGCTTGTCAAGTCTGTCAATTACCATGCACCGCATTCCAAATAAAGCTTTAAAAACGGGCATCTTAAGGCTGCGAGGCGCCACTGTGGTTCATCTTGACCATCCTGCTTCCTCTAGAAAAGATGCGATTAATTTTTTAAAACTAGCTATCTTCCCCAAACATACAAATAAATGATGTTCTTTGTGCTTGGAATATAAATAAAACCATGGAAGTGCAAAATAAGAATCTGGACAAATAAAAGGCAAACTCATGTTCTCTTGCCCTTCCCTTTTGTCCCTTCTTGGAATGATTGTCCCAAGCCCAGTGACCATGAAAATATTTGGAATGAATCTGTTTTACTGCTTAGATCATGGACATAGCAGGCACACTGCGGGCCTATCTACCCTGTGGGTTTTGCCATTAGTCAAGTCAGTGGCTAAACTGATCACATCAGCCAAAGTCCCCCATGTCACAGAAGCTCACTGTTTGTCTGCTGTCACAGATCCTCGGTAACAGACAAATTTAGATGTGGAAAGGATCAGGGAGGAAACCCATCCATTCAATAGACGAGACATCAGAGGCTCAGAGACCTGGAGACTGCTTTAAAAAACTGGAAGTGATTGCTAAAGTCTGACTCCGAATGGTTTGATGGTTTCAGCTCCATGGTTCAGAAAGGACAGGAGGGAAAGGAGAAATCAAGGCAGAGAAGAATATATCGAAGCAGCTACGCAGGTAGACTTGGTTGACTGGGTGACAGTTTTCAGATATGAATACTCTGTGAGTTGGGGATGGGTGGCTGGTAAGGGACAGGTGATGTATGCTTTTCAGATTAGGATGGGATTAAACCTCAGGTGGCATGCCCATAACCAGAAGCTTTCTGAATAAAAATCAAACAACGTCCCTGGTAGGGTTGTCACTTTGCTAAGATACTATTTACCTCTATGCTGTCATCACCAGGGAAGACCACTCATCCTCAGGTAACCAGGTCTCTTTTCAGAATTTTCTCATTTCTCTCAGTCTGCAGTTTGTTTGCTGATGTCTGGGTCTCTGTAGGAGTTATACATAATACTTTAAAGGCCTTGTGTGTGGGTACCCTTCCATTTCTTTGCAAATCTCTATCATTCTTAGCTGGGGCTCTCTGGCACTCTACCAGAGCTTCTCGAACTTAAGCCTGCAACAGAACCCTCTCCAAGGCCATTTAAAACGAAGATTCCTGGGCCCCAACCCCCCAGTTTCCAATTCGCAGTCTTGGAATAGAGCCCAGATCGGCATTCCCACCAACTTCACAGATACTGCTGATGCTGCTAGTCCAGGGACCACATTTTGAGAACCACTGCTTTCTATGTAGAAGCAACGCTCCATGTATATTATAGCCAAAAACACTCTTAACTTCAACTCTATAGAAATAGATAACAAAAGAGTCAGAGAATGAAATAGCACCTGGCATATACTAGCTACTCAATATAAATACCTGATTGATTGCACTGAGGCTTGATGTAACCCTCTATTTACCTATATTATTCCAAAACTACAATTTATGGAGTTGAACAGGTTCCCAGACATTTACTTTTTGGCCATACCGAGGCTGAATCCAAATCCCACTTGTGGGACTTCTTAGTTTTGTAAAATTGGTCAGCTTTTCCATTATCTAACATTCTAAATCTTAGCTTCCTCAGTAGTAAAACTGAAAGAAATGGGAATATTGTGAGGATTAAATATCTGCTATTACAGTTCTTCTTGTGTATTGTGCCAGAGTGCAAAACATTCCTTTTCCTTATTTCACTATTGATGAATATAAATCTTCTGTAAGTAGCAGAAACAAACAGGAGGCATTTTTTATAATATGAAGCACATCTTAAATTATGCCTCAGTATCCAGTTATCTAAATGCAGAAAATCTACATGTAGCTTGTATTCTAGGGTGACTCCAACTTGGAAAACAGCATAAAAATCTTCTGTAATAAAATATACCTTTTATTAGAACATGAGGCAATTAATCAGTTTGTTTTAATTTATGAGGAATCACTAAATGGTTTAATGTGTTAGCACATAACAAATAAATAATGGAAAATCTTAAAAACCACTGAACTAAGTGGCCCAGATGTTCATCAGCTGTTTAGAAGCATTCACACCTGTGGCTTGTATTAAAAAGCAAAATATATTTCATGTGCCTACACTACAGCCCCAGCAACGCCAGATCCAAGCCACATATGCAGCCTACCCTGCAACTCAGAACACCGGATCCTTAACCCACTGAACAGGGCCAGGGATCAAACCCACAGCCTCATGGATCCACAGCCTCATGGATACTAGTCGGGTTTGTTTCCACTGAGCCACATGGGAACTCCTAGGAATAGATTTTTAAATCTTAAAAAACAAAAGCATAAAAAAAAAATCAGAACAAGTTTATGGTCAGGCTTTATAATATTTAAAATTCTCTGGGTCATATATTTATACCTTTGGCTGGTTATCTAAATAAGAAAAAAGGATTCATTTTCTAATTGGGTTCCTATCACTGAATGAAAATGGAAGTATAAGTAGATCCTTCAATTCTATATAGCAAATATGTTAATTACATATTTATGTTAACTTACATTTAAAAGACATATATTTATGTATCTTACTTTGTTCCAGGCATTATTTTAAGTGCTTTATAAATAAGAACTCATTTAACTGTCAAAATAACCTTGTGAGATAGATATAATTAACATCATCTTCATCGAACAGTTGAGGAAAGTACAAAACAAATAAATCGTGAAGATGGCCCGAAGTCACACAGCTAGTAAATGCGGTAGCAAGGATTCAAATGAGGCCATCTGTTTCTGAGTTCCTGCTCACTCTACACCCACTTCCAGTCACCCACCGCATGATGCACTGGGCTGGATGATGCAGAGGGTAAGTGACCCTGCCTTCATGGAATTTACAACCTCACTGGGATTAAGAATGCTACAGGAATTCATCATTTGACAAGTGCCAATATTTATGGGGTATGGACAGAGGCCACAAACTGGGGAACCACAGTTCAAATATGGCTCATGGATATGTTTTATTTGGCCCACGTGATATTTTGAAATTTCTGAGCTAAAGGCTTAAAGTGGTAAAATTTATATTAATATTCCATATTTTCAGTTCTTAAAAAATAAAAAACACTTAGTTTTAGAAACATCGTGCACAAAATCTTTCATGAAACAATCAGATGGCACCAAATCCTCTTCTGTTTGCTCCAGCACCTGGCAGATGTTCAGCCAAAGATATTCACGCATAAGCATTTTTATCAAATGCACATCACTCACTTATGTTACTTGCTTAGTTAGCCCCTGCGTTGACCCCCAAGTATGTGGAGAGAGTATAAGTCCTAGGGAAGAGGTGTGGAGAGCCCTGGGGTATCTGCAGAAGCCCCAGGAAACAAAATGCTATTTGCCCTGAATTTCAAAAGAGGAGGACTGGTAGTTGTAACAAGACTGTGGTGAGCCACCTGATCTCTTCTGATAATCTAGAGTGTATCCAAACAAAATATCTCTTCTAAATTCAGTAAAATATTGAGTCAATGTTACTGTTTCTGACACTCATTTTTTGTGGTGAATACAGTTTGATGAGAGTCAAAATATTCTTGCCAGCATAGTGAATATTGTTTATTCACTAAAGTATTGCTAATCTCACTTCTCTGAACTGGAAAGAGATCTCCACAGAAAGACAGGTATCTGTTTTTCTGATCAATGCTATGTTTCTAGACCTTAATACAGTGCCCAAAATGTTGTAAAAACTTGGTAACGAGAGAGAGAGAGAGAGAGAGAGAAAAAGAAACCAACCATGACATCTGATGGATCATTTCCCTGAGAGCATTCTCTCTCACTGATGAGCTTGAGTAATAATAGCAAAAATAATAAAAGAATCCAAGAACAGTAGGAGAACTTAGCAGGAATCATAAGACTATATGAACTCCTTCCATGATTAGTAAAGGTCAAATTTGTAACTTGCTTCAAGAATCAGGAAGAGCCATGATGTCTCAGGTTGTAGTCCCTAGGCTGCCTACATCCAAATGGAGCACCTGCTGGACCTGTAGACTCCCAAGGCCCACCCCAGATCTAATGGCACACAGAAACTGTCATTTATGCACACCAGGTAAGTTCTTTACATGCCAACTTCTACACATCAAATGGTCAAAGAACCTCTATTCAGGGGTGGAAAGACCTAATATTCTATGTTTTGATCTTAAAATCACAAGATTCACATAGTTGAATTCAATCTATTTGAGGTAGAAACTATACAATGGGTTTTAAATAAAGTTAAATTAATCTGATACTTCCTGATTAAGCTGAGTTTCTACCTGGCTAGTGAGTGCTTTGCTAGTACAAGTTTATATGTCACTTGTACTGCCAAGGTATCAACATTCTTCCAGACCTGGACTGGTGAACTGTTTGCTTTATTTACTCATTTGTTATTTAAACTAGTTTTATTTAACTAGGAAGCACATTGCTAAAGAAGCTGCAAAATGTTGTTTTGTCTGGCTGATGCTAATGGCTTAGAAATAAATTTGTATGCCTTTATGGACACACTCTGCCCAATTTGGCCACAGACTCTATCAACTCCTATTTTATTTCACTAGGCTCTTCCTTCATTCACTTAGGCATAACTCTACTCCACATATCATCCCAAATCCAACTTCTACCACTACCACCCTGGCCCATGCCATTATTACATCTCTCCTAAATTATTGCTATTACCTAAGTATTGTCTTTCTGTTTCCGTCTTGCCACTTTAACTCTATATTCTTCATGCAAAGGCTAGGTGATGCTGTAAAAACAGTTCATCACTCTCTCACAGCTTCCCATCTCACTGGAGTAAAACCAATATTCTTACCACAGTATTCACTACTGCTGTTTGTGAAATATGCATAGTTCTCTGCTTACTGGACACCTGGTAGCACAATAATTATGCTCCTGCCCACTGGTGTTTCTCCTTCCTACTTCCGCCATCACTGAATGTTGACTAGATCGGGCCAATGAGTTGTTTCAGGAAGCTATGGGTTCCTTCCACTCTGGGACATTAACTGCTAACAGGAAACCCTTCAGAGAGTTTTCCCTTGCCACTATGACCAGCAACATTCCAGACAGTGGCTATTGCATCCCCCTGGTTCTCAGGACAAGGCTGACATGCTGCAGAGCCTCCAACCTGACTGTGGTAGATAGGCATGGTGTGAGCAAGAAAGAAATCTCAGGTGTCTTCAACCTCTGAGATTTTGGGATTGTTTATTACCACAGTATGATTTTTTATCACCTTACTTTTATTCTGACTTATATCTAGAAGGCCCTATATGATCCAACTGCAACCTACCTCTCTTACCCCTTCCCCTATCTATTTTCCCCTTTCTTACTCTCTTTTGCTAAACTTGCTATCCCAGGGCACACCAGCTTTCTTCCCAACTCAGAAGACTTTGCACTGTGTAAAATGCTTTGTGGCTACATCTTTGCATGCTCATCACTCCATCCAGATCCTTGGTCAAATGTCTTCTTCTTAGGGAGGAGATCCCTGACTATATGCTAAAAGGGTGCCCCCTGTTACCTTCTCCATTCTTATTCTTTTTTATTTTTCTCTGTACCTTAAACAGTTTCCTTTATCATTTTCCTTTCTGTCTTTAAAGCTAAAATGTAAACTCAAGGGTAGAGACATTATTTTCTTCACAGATGTTTTCCCAGCACCTGAACCACAGGTAGAATAGAGTATATGATTACTAAACATTAATATTTATTGAATGAATGGATTTATTGGGGAGTATCTCCAAACCAGCAGTTTTCTCCTCTAAAAGTAAGAATAGGTCTTTCCACCTACTCCATAAGGTTACCTTACACTTTTTAAAGTATACAGCAGAATGTGTTTTAGTCTCTCACCACAATGACAGATTAATTCACTTAACATCAAAGTGTTAAGAAGAGACATCCTTACAAAAGATGCATTTGGGACCTGTGGGTTTGTCTTTCTTGGTTCCTTGGGTATTTTACAGCCTTGATCTTATTATTTTATGTTGAAATAATTTCAGAAAGAACTAGCACTCATTGGAAGGCTGCATAGGAAGTTGAAATCCTTCATTCTTCTCCAAGGAGGACCTGTTTATCACTTATCTTGAAGGCATGGTCAGAGTTTTACTTTGTCATACAAAGTTTATTCATTCTTTTGTAGCAACCTTGTTTGAAAACTAATTTGGAATTTAAGCAATGACCTCTTTGAGAAATAGTGAACATTTAATGTATTATGCTGAGCTTTCTGAACGTTAAGTAATGGGGTATGAGTCACACTGAAATAGAAGCTTCATTTTCCACTCTGAATTTTACACAATACGATTTTACCTATAAAAGCACATCTCAGTAAACTCAGGAAATATAAATTTATAATTTCCCCCTTCTTAGAGTCGGCCATACAATACAATTACCATAAGAAGATTGCTTTAAACATGCAATTATAAATATGGCATGATTCTATAAATTATCTATAATTTATTTATAAATCTTCTGCAAGGGCTAATGTTTAACACATGTACATTTTTCTAATATTCCCTTTCCCTTCAGTTCTGTCATACCATTAGATAAATATACTTAATGAGTGTTTATTATGGAAATAAAATAATCTAAATAGTATTGTATGGTCTACTATATTACGAAAGAGTTATTTTAAAAGCTTATTAAAGTCCCTGCTTGGGCTTGCCCAAGTTCATGTGAGTGAGGAATGATAACCTAGAAGAAAATTCCTATTTTGGTATTCAATCAAATACATTCTCTTGTATTATTCAATCAAATCAGCTCTTTTCTCTTTCTGCTATTCCTTGTCCATTAGTCACAGTCAGATAAAACTATAAGTCAAAAGAATAATTTCTTCTTCATGACACTGTCAGAGGTATTTAAAAAGACCAGGTTGTGAGTCAACTTTCTCATGCACTGAAAAGGCAGGAAAAAAAAAATCCCTATTTCTTCTACAAAAGACTACCCTCAGGTTTAAGTATAAGCTTTTGTTTGTTTGTTTTTTTTTAATACATGTGTTAGAATTTGTAGATAGATTTTGTAATTATGTATGTCGCCAGCAAATTTGCTATGGTATCGCAGTCATAGAGGTAGGCTTTAACCTTACTGACAAGACGGTGTTTCAGATTTCATTCCTAAAACAGAATTCCCCCAATAAATGAGGCAGAGGACAATTTGTGACATTTTTGGAACATAGAAAGGGCTTACATGCCCAATCCCAATCTATCTGACATAAGTTACCTATCTTACTATGCTTTCCAAATAAAGCAAGCATCAATCAAACTAACCCCATGACTTGAGTTTTGGGATCTTATCCTAATCATCTCTGTATGCTTAACATCTAAGTGCACCTTTCATCTACCAGCTGCTAAGTGAGATACTGTATATAAAGTGAAATACAAGTGACTTAACAGACAAGCACTAAAACAAACATGATGTAGGACTCAAAGCAATTCTACCTTTTTGTAAAAACTACACTATATGTATGTACCTACATATACAGACAGAGATGGTCACTGACAAAGAAGGAATAGGCAATGTTGAAAATGTTTTAGCTTTATAACATAAACAATATTTGTATGTGTCTAAGTCACAAGACGTTAGGCATCCTGTAGTGACAGCATCTGTACCGGTGACTGTTTTCTCCATTACTTTTCATATAGTCTTTTCAGGACAACCTAGAGCAATGGTTTTCAAGAAAACTCACTCCTCCTTTAAAAAAAAAATTTTAAAGTAAATACTGCATTACCTCCCCTGAAATAAAATCTTAATCAAAATTTCAACAACCCCAACATATAAAAATGATAAAAGTTCAGGTGGCAGACCCACTCTGCTGGTTTCTCCCTACTCAGCACATATGGCAGTCCCCATGGTAGTGTTCAAGCCCATTACAGAGAACTCAAGGGCTCCTAGTCAGAAAAGCAGTGACTCAGATATGCAGTTTTCAACTGTACCCAGATGTACATGTATCAATGTTGCACGCATTAAACAGATAAAGATATAAACACTATATATTATGTATTTAGATAGTTTATAATATATGTTGAATATTTTAAAGTTTAATATGAATATACCCAAGTCCAGATCTATGCAAAGACATCACTCTTAAACTGGCTGGTAATGAAAAGTAAAAAAGATAGAAACCGTAATTTGGTTCCATATTGTGACTGTGGAACACAAGGGGTGATATATTTTTCCTCTATTGGACATATTTTCAGAATCATGCATGGGGATTTATATGCACACCCTGTGCCATTTATAACAGTGCTACAAATAACTAGGATTATGCTCATTAGCAAACACTGCTACTTTTCTGAAGGGGATGCCAGGAAGACACGGCTAAAAGGAAAGTCTTTTTCAGACAGAAAAGACAAACCTGGAAATAGGAACTTATATGTTGGTCCTGTGAATGTCTAATGCAGTGTTTCATGAGCTAGAGAGAGAAAGAAAGAGAGAAAGAGAGAGGGAAATGATGCTTTGTATAATATCTTACAAGCACCACAAAGAAACCTCATGTTCATCTTAACCAGACACAGCTACGATTTTGCCATCTAGTATCTCAGAAATATTCATCATATCTGAAGAACTTTCCATGCTAAGAAACCAGGGCTGTATGTGACAGGGGGAAGGAGAGAGTCAACCAAACAGTTATTTTTTAAAAAAAATCTTTTGTCCCTACCACTAAGTTTGGACAAGTAATTGACATGAAAGAAAGATAGCTTTTGTATAAGGAATTAAAACTTGGTTGTCAAGTTGCCCTTCAGTTTTCCTCAGTCCCCATCTTACCCCATTTTCTCATCTGTGTAGCTGGTGGTGTTGTGCTTGCAGTTGTTTTTCTTAAGGATAATTTTTGCTTCTAAATACTGAGAAAGAATAATCAGGTGCCTGAGAAGTGGTGTCTCTGTTCATCTCCCCACACGTGACCGCTTTCTGTCTGGTGCTTTGTCATGGTGCCTCCAAAGCAGACTTCCTCTGCTTCCTTTGTTATCGTAGCCTGATAAATAAACAGCACAAAATTACCGAACTATTATGGTAATTGAGAGAAGGAAAGGAATGCTGAGCCTGCCCCCCATCTATTACATTGCCACTATGAAAGTTGGCTCAACCTGCTCTAAACCTCAGATGCTGGTGTAACATCGGCCCCTCTTCTGCGCCCCCTTTGATTCCCGCAGCCCCCACCCTTCATGATGATTGTTTTCTGTCCATCTTGAGCCGGGTGTCAGTTCATTTAGATTTACATCAAGTAGTAAATTAAAATAATCACTCAGCAAACACTCTGAGCTCAGTTTTCCCTTTCAGTCAGGAGTTGCACGAGCTGCTTGAAGCATTCAAGCAGAAAATATTGCTGTCTAGATATTTGTCCTCTGGGTGATAAAGGAGGCATTGTCTTGGGACCCACTCAGGCCTCGGAGCCGATCGTCGCAGTGCATCACAGCTGTGAAGTGTGCTTTGTTATGTGTCTGAGGACTCGGGTTCAAGACCTTGTTTTTCTTGAAATACCAGACTGATCAGAGCTGCATATGTTCGGGGGAAAGCAGGGTCGGTGGTTCTCTGTCCACATTTTTACTAGATTATTCTTGGACAGAACTCTGGGAAAATACCCTGAAGCCTAAACCATCCCAAGAGTTTTGCTTTGTTTTAATTCATTTTCTTTCTTTCTCTTTCTTGCATCTTTCTTTTTCTTCCTTTCCTCTCTGTCACAGTATGCATTGTTACAGTACTAGAAAATGCCGGAGTTTATCTGCATGAGTCAGAAACAAAGGCTCACCGTACCACTCTGATCCCAGTGCCATCACGTACCAAGTTATAAACCTGTTTCTTTGTGTTCTCAATACAGTACATCTATCTGCCCATTTAGAAATCAAAATGAAGAGGTTAGTCACCCGGAATGAAATATAGAATGGGCTAAAGAGGTTTTTCACTATTTGTAAATGATCAGTGGAATCTGAAACAAGGAGTTGATGGAGGTAAATGAATCAGAATTTTTGTTTGGAATAAGCTTATTTTTTCCAAAAAGATAAAAATTATCTTTTGTAACACTCTAACCCATTATATTTTTATTGCAGCTTTTTTGTAGGTATTTTATTGCTAGGAGTATTTGAAAGAGTAAAATATTTGCTGCTTTAAATAGTGAAAGAAAAACATCAAATGATAGGGAGTGTGGTGGTAGGCATTTGAATGAAAATCAGAATTTTCAGTCAGTTCTCTGAATTTTTCCAAATAGTTCCACATGCTTGTCTAATTAACTATTGTTATTGACTTGGGGCAGATATTTGGCATTGTGTTGTATTTGTATCTAAGCCAAGGTATCTATAGCAAATGTTATCACATTTGATATATTCCTTAAGTCTGTGTTTTGGCTAAATATATACCTTCAATTATAAAATTCGCTGTTCATACATGGAAAACAAGAATAAGCAAAAAAAATCAATATAAAAGAAATGGAATAGGCACATATATTTACATACACATATATATGGGTCACACACATGACTTCCTTGTGAATGAATAATTTTATATTTTTGAATTAAAATGCATAGCTTTTTAGGGTGTTCTCACTCAATGGCACTCACTCAGGGACTCGGTCCCTCTGACTCCACTACAACCAGCTACAAAGTCCACCCTTTGGATTCATATAAATCTCTCCAATAAGGTTGCATCTCAAGAATCAGAGGTGTCACTGCACTGGCAGTGCTAACCCTCAGATTGTGCCAAGGCCTGTGAAAATAAGTGGAAAGAATCACCAGACCAGAGAATAAAATCATAGATCATTTCCAGTCTTTTAGTATGATTTGTGATGTTGTGTGTCTGCTAAGAACCAATTTAGTTCAGAAATACAGGTTGAAGGAACCCAACCAGAATCTTTGGTTCTGATCTGCTTGGGCTCCAGAGTCAGAGAGCCTTATGTGATGTTCTGCTTGACCAACAATAGCTGAGTAACCTTGAGCATGTTACCTAACCACTCTGGGGCTTTAGTTTCTTCATTTGTACAATGGGAATGCTATTGATATGTACCTCATGTGGTTGTTAAAATTATGTAATGAGTAATACACGTTCAATGCTTAGAACAATATCTGGCACATGGCTAGTATTCCTCAGATATTTCATTAATGATAGAGATTATGATCATGATAATAATCCTCACAACTTGGGTTGTATAGCTTTGTCCTAGCTTTTCTTTCTTTTCTTTTCTTTTTTTTCTTTTCCTTTTTTTTTTTTTTTTTTAGGCCACACCTATGGCATATGGAAGTTTCCAGGCCAGGGGTTGAACTGGCCTATATCACAGCTCAAAGCAATGTCGAATCCAAAACCCACTGAGTGAGGCCAGGGATCGAACCTGCATCCTCATGGATACTAGCTGGGTTTGTAATCTGCTGAGCCACAATGGGAATTCCCTTTCCTAGCTTTTCTAAGTTTGATGTACACATCAGAATTGGGTTCTCCTGAATTAGAATCTCCATTCAGTCATTTACTAACTCTGTGCATGGGCAAAATTACTTTACTTCTCTAGATTTTATTTTCTATGAAATAAGATAACAACTGTCTCATAGTGTTGTTCTAAATATGTAAATAGCTGCCCTACATAAATTGCTCAGCACAGTACATGACCAAACAGGACATTCCCGAAGGTATGTAGGATCCCAGGCCAAAAAAAAATCTCTCTGTATATAATCATTTAAATAGTATTTCAAAATTCAAAATCCAATTATTAAAGATTTAGAATAACAGGTAAAGAAGAAAACTTAAGCATTTTTTTCTCATGTAATTGATGTACATGAAAATCTTTCAGTGTCCAAGCACCATTTCGTACTCTTCAGGGACAGGATACTTCTTACCATTTTTCTGCCTTTTCTTTCTTAATTTTAATGTTTACTGTTTCTGACTAAAATCACAACTCCCACAATGAGAAAAATATAGCAATGCTGTTATTACTTATAATGTCATGTGTCTTTGGAATCCATATCTATTGAAATAATATTGATCTGGCTTCTGCAGTTTCCTTGTATCATTTTTTTTAATGCTGATTATAACAGTCTTTACATCACCTCAATATCTACTGTGCTGCCCATAAATACTGGTTTCCAGCAATTATCTCAAAAGCTGTTTCAGTGCTTCATTGATGACAACCACAGATGTAAGTCTTGCCTAGAGTATACACGGAAATGTGAAGAATAACTTGCTTACTTATTATGTCAGGTTTACAATTCATAAGTCTATAGTGTACAAACACCACAACACATCCTCCAACCATGCTTTCTCTAGGACTAATTAGGCTATAGACACTGGATTCCCTGAATATGATCTCTTGATGTTGTCTGCCTTCTACCTACCTCCACCAGCAGGGAGGGTAAACCAGGGACATGAGATTGAGTAAGAGTGGTTGTATTTGCATAAGAAAAGTCTGCCCTTGAATCAGCCTGATTTAAACCTACCTGGGGTAGGAAGATGTGAACATACCAACTAATCAATCAGCATGTTATTGCAAAAGACCTATTGGCATTGTAAAGCAATAATCTTGGAAGTTTTCAGAGGAAATAACTGTGCTCACCTGGCACAGGGCACAGACCCTGTGGAAGGGATGGGCTAACTCCTCTGAATGCCAACAATGGTGGCACATGGGAAAATGACACCTGTACCCTTATCACCCTCAGCTACTGCAGGCTGAAGGTGGTACTGCAGCTAGTGAGAAGATAGATGGATAAGAACTAACACACTGGTCACATATATGGCTCAAGCCAAAGGCTGAGAGAGGAATGTTCATAGCCTATAGTCCTAAACTCCTCCTGGCATGACTTTAGAGTCCTATCATTCTGACATGACATTCCATAAGAAATACTGCACTGACCAGCAGGAGAAATCCACTCACCAGTCCTCCATCCTGGCAGTGGCTGGCCATGTGTTCCCAAGACAGACCAGAATGATGCAAGCACCAGAGCTGCTGGGGCATCCAGCTGACCTCACGATTGCAGGGAATGTCACAGCACCACAAAAGAGAGAAATAGGGCAGGACTCAAAAGGATCCTGATCCAGGCCCAGGCAGTTCTACTAAAATGACCAGAGAAAGACTAACAAAAATTTGAAGGCGTCCCTCTGTGGCTGGGATGGTATTTTCTTGTTGGGTAGGGAAGGAGAAGGAGGGAAAAGGATAAGTCTATGAAGCAGAGCAACAGCACTAGCAAAAGAGAGAGAAATGCAAATGGCCTAGTTATTAAGGGAAATGCAAGAATAGGGTGTGGGCTTATGCAGGGGTTTTGGAGGGCACTGAAGTAGATGCAGAGACTAGAGGTGAAACTGGAACTTTAGACTGAAGCCAGGTTTTGAAGAGCTTTGAGTAAAAACTTTATTTTTGTAAGTTTTGGGGGCCTATTTAATGCTAGGCTTTGGACATTAGAGATGCTAATGTCCAGATTTAGAGGCAGAAAGGTAGTTCACTGAAAGATTTTCAAGCAATGGAGTACTCTATGTTTTTTAAAGATTCCTCTGGTAGAACTTTAGATTTGAGATGGTAGTGGGAGAGGCCACAGAGAAGATGAATTAAAGAGGTACGGGATTGCTTCAGGGAAGAAATAAAGAGTACCTCAATAAGGAGAGCAGAATGATAATAGGGAGCAGAGCAGAACCCAAGATTCTTTCAGAGTTAAGGTTAGCAGACCTTGAGGACTAATTAGATGGAGGCTGGAGGAATAGACTGGCCATTTGATGTTACATTAAGAAATTTATTCACTCAAAAATGTCCCTGACATTTTGCTGAGTGAGTGTTTCCAGGGGCCCAGCCCCGTGCAGGAAATATAGGAGGAGAAGCAAGTCTGGTGGTGATGGGCTCTCAGGGGTAAGAATACTCTATATGTTAAATAAACAGATTGCCAGGCCTCTCTTAGTAGGCCTGGGCTCTAAAAGCCCAGGTATCTGTGTTTTAAACAATAACCCAAGGTAACACGTTTTATCACGGAAGTTTGGAAACACTGTACAAAATAATACATTTGATTCTGGATAGGACATAATCAACATACAGAGAAATTATATGTGAACACATATACAGGGGATGCTACTACATTTACATGGGCATAGGAGGCAGAAGATATTAAGGGGAAGTTTTCTAAGCTATGCTATGAGGAAAAATAAACAGGAGAAGCAAAAAAAAAAAAACAAAAACCTGAAGTAAACACTCCAGAGAATACCTCTCTCTAGATCTGAGAAATGGAACTGGAAAACTCTGCCGGTGTCTCCTTTGTTGACTGCAGACTGGCTCAACTTCCCACCCAAATCAAGCTCTACACTTTAGCATCCATTATGGTGACTGATACTGCAATTCTTTGTTTTTCAGTAGAATGCCTGCCTTGAAGCCCACATGTTGCTTATCTACTGCTCCACCGGAACACTTAAACCAAAGACGGCAAACGACCCTCTGGTTGGAGGGTGGAAAAGAAAGAGAAAAGGGTTTTATGTTTACTGCAATACCCTTCATCCTCATCAGAACTGTAAAGCAGGTGGAATTTGAGTTGGGTTTACTCCTTAACCATGATGCTGGTGTTATCCACACAAATGGCCACCGCCATGAAACATGGCATATACGCACTGTGCTAGTACTTAGGCTAAAATCTCACATACCCGGATGATTCCTGATTTCTCTGTATAGACCTAGCTTTCTCCCAAAGTCCCATTTATCTTTTTTTCCCCTAAAGGCAACACCATCTTAATCTGATCACTTGATTTCTGTCAAAGTTTCAGTGCATTGTAATGGCTTATCTGACCCAGGTAATGTATGCTTTAATAGAAGAGTTGCAGAGTGTGTCTTAAGCTAAAAGAGTAACTTTAATGATGGAATTTTGGGTAAGAAGAGATATTTTGTTTAGATGGAGAGAAACTAATTAACCAGTACTAGCAGAGGATGAATAAAGTTTAAAAAACAGTTCTTTTCATGATTAAAATTTAAAAAATTAAATTATAAACTCCAAATATCAATTCAGACGATAACAACTTCCTCATGAACAATTCAGGACATTTAAATGAGATACCACATATAAAGCCCCAGCTGAAGGACTTGGAATTCAGTACATGTCATTTTTTTCCTTATACCCTTATCTCCACCTGAGTAGATATGGGCTGCCCTGTGATCACCTGAGTGTATTTTTCCCAGGTTATTCAGCTAATAATTCTGTTTCATTCCAAAGAGAGAAGGATGTCAAGAAGGAACTGAGTACCAAGCCTTAGAACTTGGGGGTGTGTGTGTGTGTGTATTCTATATATAATTTAAATATTGGCAAACAGTCCTATAAAGATGTTATAAAAATATAATTGAAGTTATGAAAATACAGCTGAAGCAGTTGCTATAAGGTATAATTAAGGTGGGGACTCTGGAACAGTCACCTCTGGAGGAATGCCATGCTGTTCCTATGACATTTAAGTAACTTAGTGGTCTTTAGAAACAATAAGCTTAACTTTTTGATACCCAGAGAATCTTAAAAACTGTGGAATTTTGCACCTCACTGGCACCCCGGTTTTGCCATACTCTGCATGAAATAAATATACAATAAAGAAAATGCCCACGTTGTAGAGCAGGGATACTATGCTATCACTGTGGCTACTCAGATGCCTCTTTTCCTCTTTAACTTTCTGTTTCTCAGGAGTGTTCTGAATAGTGGAGGGTTGTCAAAGAATCCTGTGTTGGTAGAAGAAAGTTAAGCTACCAGGCTTTCTTATTCAACACCAACTCAAAGTGAATGCATATGCTCTGCATTGGAAATGCTGTCAACAGTGTTCTGGCCGTTTGTAGGTACTCAAATCACTAACCTTGCCAAAGAATAAGTTTGTGAACCTCCTTTTCAGAGGTTCTGTCTCTGATATTTCAGAAGCATTCAATTATAATTCTGATGCTTCCTTTTATGTGGCAGTCATGGGTTGTCAGCAAAGATAGAATTAAGAGAGGCACGTGAAATGTGCCTAAGGATCTCTATTTCTTTTGTTCATGGTGACAAATGACAGCCTTAAAGATATTTGTCCTGATTCCTCACTGTCCCTATGCAGGTAAAAACTTCCATTGAAGTCAAACAAGCTTCATTGAAGTTAATGGGAAGTAATGCCCTTGAAGGGAAGGGAGAACTAGGGTGATTAATTTTAATTAGCCAAACATAAACAAGCATGTGTCTACAAGTAGTGACAGGAAAGTGGATGTTTGTAACTCCTCTCTTAGCTTTAGGGGTCTAGATAAGGCAATTTTGCGGAAAATCAGATAGAACTGTTTCGACCAGAAATGTAAGAATATCCATAAAGAATAAAATCTATTCTCCAGAGGCGTGTCTCTGAGATAGTCCCTCAAAACATTAATTCAACAAATATATGACCACATACCAAATACTTTTCAGGACTTGGGGACAGAAAGGTGAGTACAACTAGCTGCCCATGTGGAGCTAACATTTAGGCTATGGAAATAGCTCAGTAAACAATTTTGGTACAAATTATTAATTTGTGCCCACATTACTGATTTATTCATTAATTGATTTATTCAAGAAATACTTAGCAAATGCTTTCTCAGTTTTTTGCATGGTTCCTATATCAGTAAGGTGTAAACTATTGGAAGCCAGTGGAATAAGAATATGATTTGGCATGGAAAGGGTGAGTTATAATCATGGAAGGCTTCTCAGAGATGGTGTCTTTCAAGCTTAAATTCACAAAAAATAATGTTTAGTTAGGCAAAGAAAAGGAAAAAAAATAGGATATAGAAATTACATAAGAAGAGGTATAGAAGCACAGAAATTCAGGTCATGTTCAGAAAAAGTACAAACTCCACCAAGGCTCTGGTGTAAGGGTCAGCAAACTACAGTCCACTACCCAAATCCTGACCAGTATATATTTGTATAGGTCACAAGGTAAGAATGCTTTAGCCTTTGGAATGGATAAACAATGGGATCCTGCTGTATAGCACTGGGAACTATGTCTGGTCACTTGTGATGGAGCATGATAATGTGAGAAAAAAGAATGTATACATGTATGTGTGATTGGGTCACCTTTCTGTGTAGCAGAAAACTGAGAGAACACTAAATCAGCTATAATGGAAAAAATAAAAATCATTATAAAAATAAAATAAAAATTTTAAATGCTTGAAAAAAATCAAAAAGAAGACTATTTTGTATCACGTGAAAATTATGTGAAATTCAGATTTCAGTTTCTATGAATGAAGTTTTATTGGAACCCAGCAACACATTCATTTCGTGTTGCCTATGGTTGCCTTTACTCCACCCAGGAGATGGTAGCTACATGTCTGTATGACCCACACAGCCTAAAATATTTACTATCTCGCTCTTTGCAGACAAAGTTTACCAAGAGCCACTCTAGTGTATAAGGTGCTCATAGGTTGAGACCAAATTGTGATGGAATTTATATATTATTTGAATGAATTTGGACTTCATGTTCTGGGAACTGGTGAATGCAACAGTTTAAGGGTGTATTTTTATATTATAAAAGTGTTGTTTTGATGAATTTAGCAACCATTAAGTTGACAGAATCTTCCATTCAAACATAAGTGTCAAATGATCCCAGAACCATGATCAGGATACCTAACAAATCTCTACAGTTCCTAAAGATAATTAAGGGGTAGTTCAGATGTGTCAAGGCTTATAGGTCAAAGAGGAAAAAAAGTATGTTTATGTTTAGAAACTTCTCAAAGTGACTATTTGATAGAGACAGTTTCCTGTGGAAGGAAGTCAGACATGTACCTACTTTATGGTATAATGACTAAAAACTGAAAAAAGACTGCCATTTAATTTAAGCTATTGTTTACAATATTTTTAAACAAAAATAATATCTTTAGTGCTAAGAAAAAGCCACAGGCCCTCCTGCATAACAGTTATACACATCAGAAAATGTATAATGAAATCATACATTTTAAATTAAATTTAAGCTGTTTTTGTAAATGCAAAAATAGCAGTACAAATGTATGTAAACTTTACTCAATCTTTTGAATACTATTGGGTGTATGTGGTTTTAGGGACCTCAAAAAACAATGGGGATTTAAATGTTTATAGTAAAAAAACAAGGAGTCAACTAATATATATAATTCCACGGAATAATTTTGACTGAATTGCTTAATAAACTGTTTTACATCATTCTTGTGTGATTTAAAAGAACAAGCCAAAGAAAATCTTTGGTTAAAAAAAAACTATAAACAACAATGTTGTTAACAACGCACTATGTAACCTTTAGACCCGATTGGCTGATTCCTTCCAAGAGCTAATTCCTTGAACAGTTAATTGATTTGTCCTTAAAAAAAAAAAAACCCAGAAAGTTCAGGCTAAAAAGTCATCCATATCCATATTCATCCATATCCCTTTATTTGAATTCTAGTTCTAACCTGTTCACTTACTTTTTATCCAGATACGTTCTAGAATTGGTTTGGAGGTCATTTGCAGAACAGACCCAATAATTCTAATATTTTGCATTACAATCAGAAGTAGATAGCCTGTTCCTAAGTGTTTAGAGACACCTGGAAAATGAAAGATGAAACAAATTTTGGCAGTAGACTGATAAATTGATGTATCATCAATGTTAATCATGCCAGAGGAGACCTCAATCACAGAATTAAAACAACAACCACTGAAAATTCAATACTCTGGCTTTCTCTTCAGAAAACTCAGCTGAATACAGCTTAAAACTGCATGCAGTGAATCCTCTAACATTTTGTCTCAGGGATGATCTGGAGGTCAGCTTTGAGGTCAACAATAGGGCAATGTGATCAAACTTCCATTTCATTGTCAACCATGCATTTGAATGAAGTTCTTTTCTATAGACAGAGTAAGAACTAAAGGCCAGTAGGGACACCCTCGGTTGGTTGTCAATTATGCATGCTTTATGTCTTGAGTCATTGGCCCTGGAACCTGAAAAATTCTTTTCGTTTGTTAAGAATTGACCCAAGATTCTTACTTTAACCCCAGAAAATGCAGTAAACTTCAGGGTTACTACTTTGTTATAGTTATGATTACTACTCCCAAAGTCATTATGTTTACCTAGTGCTTTTTTTTTTAAAGTACCATCATTTCTAATCTCAGTTGATTTTTCACAATAGTCTTGTATTGGTATTTCCACTTGACACATGAAAAACATACGTGGCCATTTATTTTAAAGACTACAAGTCAGATATTTTGTCTTTTTTAATACAAGAAATTTCCAAAGTTCAAGGAAACTCAACTGTTCTTCTTAACTATATTCCCTTAACTATATATCATGTAGCCAAATCAAAGAAATTTGGCTAGGTCATGCTCCTATCTGATCACCTTACTTCTAGCTGAACATTAAGGCCAAAAGGGACTAATAACAGTTTGGTTGGTTAATAGCCAACTTAGTCCAGAGAAATTAATATGGTTTAGAGCAAGTCAAATCAATTACAAATAATACAAGACTAAGAACCTGAACCAAACACATCAAACTAGAAATTCAACAGATATCCAATAGGGTCTTTTTATGGACAAGGCATTATGTTAGGTTCTGAAAGACTGATAATAAATAAGATAGTGCTTGGCTTTTTCTTTTTTTGGCCTCACCTGAGGCATGCCAAAGTTCCTAGGCCAGGGATCGGACCCGTGCCATAGCAGTTACAACATCAGATCTTTAACCTACTATGCCACCAGAGAACTCCCATATAGTGCTTTTATCCTCGAGATGTTTTACAAACCCATGAAAGAATTGTATGAATTTATTGAGCCTCATGTGGAACTTTTTCACTGACTTCCATTCTAATCTATGCATTTTCAGGAAAAATAAAAGGGAATACTACACTCAAAGCTGAACTGAATCTATATAATAACAATGATAAATATGTAGTTATAACATTCTCTAAATTAAACCTTACCTGAAATACATTCCTATAAATACATTCTAAGTCTTGATCATAAAATGATCTAACATAATTTGCATAAAAATTCAACTCAAAACAATATGGTGGAATGAGAACTAGTTTTTTAATCAGAATACCTGGATCTAATCCTGTCTTTGCCATGAACTACTTCAATCTTTGCTCTTAGTCAAGTTACTTAACCAATCATCTCTAAAATGGTGGTGGCAGAATTGGGATAGATATTGAACTAAAACTTATTTCACCTTAAAACATTCATTACTTTAAAATTACACTAAATTACTTATTAACAGTAAGTAATATCAGATCTGTGTAGACACTAGTCCCACCCATGTTAAATGACAGCTCCACTAGTTACTTTCCACTGCAGAAGGCAAACAATCGGAAACATCTACAAACATGGCTTGGTTTCCTTTGACTTGCTGAGAGTTCTTTTATACCCTGATAATAGATATGAGTAATTAGTTATCATCATTGCATAGATTAGAATAGATAATACTAGAAATGTAGAAAGGCTTTATTTTGCAACTTGTAATGAGATCATTTTAGCCATTTTATTGGGCCTTTTATATTACGCCCCTCAAATCAGAGTAACAAATGCCTATGTACTCATGGAAAATTCCCTGTTAAAAGAAGATCCACTACATCATTTCAGTGAAATGGGAATATGAAAATAGAAAACTGCTTAACAAATTAAAACACTGTCCTAACAAACATTTACTAAAGAACCACAAAATATCGCATTGGTTTCTAAGAAGAGTAATAGGGATTTTCAACTTTGCTCAGTTTAGTTTTTTGTTGAGAGGCAAAGCGGTAGTGGAATATCAGCAAGAGCTCTAACCCTTGGAGCTCGAAGGAGTCTTTATCTCAATTGCTTTTAAACGGAATTAGGCGTGCCTATCCAGAGGAACCAAGGTGAAGGATCTTGTGTGGAGTGACTGTTGGGGCCACAACTGATAATTCCTACTGCGATACACTTCAATGCCAGCCCACAACAAGCAGCTGGGATTGGATTTAGAGCCAATGTAAGCTCTAAATGGAGGTTTACTGTGAAACAAAACACCTGTCTTTCATCCCAAGCTAAATTGACAGGCCATAATTTAGTTGTCCAAACTGAGAGCTTTCAGGATTCCAAACTGCATAATGTCAAAAGACAGTGTATGAAGTTGCATTTGGAAGGTTCAAAGGTAGAATGCCATGTAGGCAAACATATTAAATGAATGGTCTTTTCTGCTCTCAGTCTAGTTCTTTCTTCTGTTCTCTCTCCTTTGCTACTTTTTCTATGTGTATGTGTTTGGGGCGGGGGGGGGGTGTGTGGAATGGTTTTGACTAACTATAGAAACTGGATGGGTATGGAACAACAGAAATACCAAATCTAAAAAAAAGTTTCCTCACTTGTGCTTTCCTCTGGTTAAGCATTTCTAATGATCAGCTGAACTAATCAGACTAAAGTGAAGAAAAGAAATAAAGAATATTTTGGCCCTTCCAAAAAAAAAAAGAATATTTGGGTGAGATTACTAAATTCCTATAAGGCTCCATGTATGAATGCAAAATAATATAGCCTGGATTTTGTAGTGATTTTTTTCCATACAAATTGTTCTGATTTGTCTGTCCTCCACTTCAGTTGTATTTGTTAAAATCTCAATACCTGGTATCAGAACATCTGAATTTAGACCTATACATTTGATTAAATTTCATATTTCTTCCTCAAAGTTTTCAGTATAAATAGCAAAAATAACCATGGTCTTTACTTCTCACAAGCTAAGACCACACATACACACACACTGGGCATTTATTTTTCTTTTATTTTGCAAGCTCACATAGTATACCTTTTTCTGCTCTCTTTTCCAGAGGAGCAAATAAAAGAAGTAGGGTCTATTAGCGAAATGTAACAGATGCTGGAAAAGTAGCCAGTTAGTCTTATGTAGCAATATCTGATTGGACCCTGCCAGCTGTCAATTAGCACTTCTGTGTTTTGTTGATGAAGTGGTATTTACTTTTCTGGATAGCCATTGGCTGAGATGTTTAGTGTAATGAATGCTAAACTAAGTCTAGATAATTTTTTAAGTCATAGCTTGGGGCTTAACAGCCCTTTAAATGAATTGTATAAACAAGATAGCTGTTAATTCTCAATCAATGTACCATTAATCATCAAATAGTATTAAAAAATAAGAACTGTCTTTAAAAAGCTCAATAAACTCTATTAAAGTTACCAAATTATCCATTCAGGGGCTGTTTTCTTATTTAGAGAGTGTCAAGATTTTGACAGATTTACATTTGAAGATAAATATTTCTGTGGTCTAGTAACTGATATATATATATAGATATATAGATAGATTTATCTTCATAAATTAATATGGCCTCAAGAAATTAGTAACCACTAAAGTCTTAAATCTATAGTCATTAATTAAAATGGAAAATATATCCCACAGTGAGCCTCATGTGTCTTTTATATCACCAACATCCACTAGCAAGCATTGCACTAACCTCATATTAGGGAATTAAGTATGGCAAAAACCAGGAAAGTATATGTAAGCTATTCTTTCCTGTAACATATATGCAGCAATTTAAAATTCATCTACAGGAGTTCCCGTCGTGGCTCAGTGGTTAGCGAACCCGACTAGCATCCATGAGGACATGGGTTTGATCCCTGACCTCACTCGGTGTGTTAAGGATCCAGCATTGCTGTGAGCTGTGGTGTAGGTCACGGACCCGGCTTGGATCCTGCCTTGTTGCGGCTGTGGCATAGGCCGGTAGCTACAGCTCCGATTGGACCCCTAGCCTGGGAACCTCCATATGCTGCACGTGCAGCCCTAAAAAGACAAAAAAAAAAGACCAAAAAATAAAATTAAAAATTAAAAAATAAAATTCATCTACAGTTGCAGAGACTCAACCCTTGGGGAGCAGACTAATGATTCTAATTTACACCACCTCTTTCACTGGACTGCAGTTCTGCTTCACATGTTCACTGGATCTTAGCAGTGCCTGGCGTATAGTAAGTAATAAATGTTTGTCTCATAATCCACAAGTGAAGGTAGGGATTGTAAAGTGACATCAAGGTAAATGACATTTAGCAATTTTCTTTCTCTCAAAATTAAGTTATATTCTCTGGACCTGTTAACTTATGCAGTCCTTATAATAACTTTATTAGATAGGTGGTTTTATTCTCATATGTAATATTTAATTTGATACTCACTTTGTATGAATTTACATTCAATAAATATTTAATATTTTACATTAAATTAATATAATCAGATATGCATAATCATATTTAACATATCATGAGCATATTTTAAGAAATCAAATAATAAAAACTTAAAATGAGAGCTGTTTTTCTCTCTGAGTTAATTTTCTCCAGGGGAGCATTCTTCAGTCTCTTTTTTGGGGACGCTGTGTCACCTGGATGCTCTACAAAGGAGTGAGGGAAAAATTCAATTGGTGGCTTCAGAACAGAGGTAAGAAGTATGTGGAAGAACAAATAAGATTTAACCAGCTGGATAGGGATAGGGCAGTGTTCTAAGCTAAAGGAGAAGCAAATACAAGGCTTGGAATTATGGAAGTTGTTGGTATGTTTGTGGAGCTGAGAGCATAAGGTACTCGATGTTTCTTTCCTTTCATAAAAAGGTACTGGGCTGGACAGCTCCTTCTACTGGATATTTTCATGCTAAGATGTGATGTTGCAAAACATCTGATCATGTAGGACAGCAAAAAGAAAGAACATGGGCTTTTTATGACACTGCTGAACTGCTGAGTTAATTAATCCTTGTTCTTCCTATTTTAAGAGATAATAAATTTTCATTTATCCAAAATGATATAGCACTTACCCTCCTCCTGCTACTGCTGCAAATAATATCATGTGTGTGGGAATATTACCATGTGCCAAGCATCACCTAACACAACAACCCTACAAAGTAGATTGCATTGTTATCCCTGTTCTACAGATGAGGACATAAGCTCCGTGAGGTTGTCATTTTCTGAAGATCACACAGCTATTAAGGTGCAGGGTCAGGCAGACTTTGAATCCACATTTATAGCCAGACATAAACTTATAAACTCAGTGTAACATTATCTCTAAAGGTAATAGTCAAGGGTGACAGAGTGGAATTTTGAAAAATTTATACAAGGTCATATGTATATCCACAAACTTAGGACCTTGATATAACAGATAACAGACGAGGTATGAGAGATAATCATGAGAATTTTTTTAATTGAGTGACATGGTAAAAGCCGTTAAGATTAACTGAGCCTGGAACTAAGAGATTTGGAGTTAGGAATTAGAAATGAAATGCAGCTGAGTTTGCAACATGTTTAAAGAACAGTGTGTGGAATATATTCAATAGACAATTGTGAATGTGAGACCAGGATTTTTAGTAACTGTTGAATTGCCTTGTTTTGGCAGGAGGGAGTTATTTAACAAATGCTTATGTACTATGAAATGCTTATGTACTAAGAAATACTTACTAAAATCAATTAATAAATAAACCACCTTTGAATATGTGTATAAGCATACCCTTCCCCTACTTCCAGCTTACACCACCTCACTCAGATGGATATACAATCAAACATTAATGTAACAAGGAAAGAGAGAATGTAAAATATTTCCACTGGAGAAAATGCTTAGTCCAACCACTGGTTTGACATGTAGCAAAAAATAGCCAAGATGAAATCCTTTATTTCCTTTTGGTTATATTTTTACCTGTATACTTGCAAATACAAATTCCAAGTCAAATACATACCATAAATATTTTTATTCCTTTACCGGTATTTTCAGTTCTCTGACAATTAGATCATCCCACAAGGTAGTTTTTCAAGTGTGTTGTGTATTTTTTCCTGATAACATTAACAGCAAGGGTTAACAACCCTATGATGCTTCTGGAATGACAACCAAGTAACACATTGCTCTGAGACTTCTGTTGCTATCCACATGTTTAGGTGTATGTGGAAGACATGTCAGTGAGACAACTAAGCACTGTGCTCTTGGACAGGAAAGTGTTTTCTTTCAGTTAGCTAATTTTTTTTTTTTTTTGCAGTAATAGAGCCAAATTGAGAGGCTAAGAGCTTGTTTTAGCAGTGAAACACCTACTAAAGCCTCAAGTGTGACAACCCAGTGAGAATCAACTACTGTAATAAAAAAAATTCAGTCATCTAGCTGCTTTGTCCATTTACTCATTTAGTCCAGTTATATGTTTATTCATGTACCTTTTACTGATAATCTCCAAAGTGTCAGGCACTGTACCTACTCACATATTTGTTTTCAATGCTAGACTGGAAACAACTTGAAGACAGGGAATGACTCCAGGGCAATTTTATACCCTCAAGGCAGAGACAAAATGGTTCTTTGAGCTGAAGTGAGCTACACTAGATCCAAGGAAGAAAAGGATATCAAAAGAGAAACATGGTCTGTGGGATTCCTGTGTTGCAAGGTACACTGTCTACACAGAAACGGCACCTTAGCTGAACAACCAGGTGGCTTTGATGAACTTGGTTTTCAACAGTGTTTACAGTTTATTCAGATAATCTGTAAATAAATGAGACTTCCAACCACTGGTTTGACAGTCATTTCATTCAACTGATTCATTTTAAAAACACCAGATACCCTCATGGTAAGAAAGACCTGTATTCAAATCCTGACTGTTACACCTTCCAATGGGACATCTATGACTGAACCAGCTATTACCTCTAAGCCTTATTTCTTTACTTTTAAAACAGTGATATAATAATCACCTAAAGTGATATTCAAATAAGATAGTGAATATAAAATGAAAAGAATGGCATGAGGTACAGGGTACATAATCAGCTAAAGGAAAAGCATGTTAATTCTTTTTGTCATAATGTTAAAGCAATCTAATCTAAACATTGTGCACATAGTATCTGGCCAGGGATTCCTGGTGGCAGCTTACTTTTGTTTTCCTTTTCCCTTGAATGCACTGTTAATTAGGTATCACCAGTGGTGTGCTCTTCACCACTGCTTTTCAGCTATTACTCTAAACAAGAACAAGGAAGTACTCTGAGGGAAAAGGCTGGAAATTATTGATTAGTACAAGTAAATCCTAGGTGATGATGAGTTGCACTCAATGGACACAACCTTTGCTCTGTGCCACAGCCACAAGCAAGACCAGGAGCCCTGTGCCTCAGTTAGGAATTTATTCAGCTTCAAACAAACAAGCAAGCAAAGAAAACCTAGCAACAGAGTTAGGTAGTCCAATTTCAGTGCAGTGACTCAAAACTGTCATAATGGGCACAGGCATTGTAACTCTTTGTGCTCTGTCACCTTCTGTCTATTGGTGTTGGGACTTGTGTTCTATGGATGTTATTTTATGATCATAAGATGGCTGCTACAGCTCCAAGACTTACCTCTGCTTTCCAGACAGAAGACTGGCAAAGGTCTCATCCCTTTGAAGCTTTGTGTTTTTATTCTAGGAGTATCATCCTCCCCAGCAGGCTCCCAACTATATCTTGTAGTCCAGAAGTGAGTGAGTCATACGTCCATCTTTAGACGATTTGCTGGCAAAAGTGATGAGATTTCAATGATTAATTTAGGTCAAGAGGATAGATAAGGACATAGCTGGTTTTCACTCCCTCTCTAAACTCATAGGGAAAAAAAGCAACAAAATCTATTGGGAAGGGAACAGGGCCTTCCCCACTCCATATTCCTTGGGAGAAATTGTATTTGCTTAAAATTAAGGCAAATGAGGGCATTTACATTATAAACAGAATCTTTGTGCAAGTCACTGAGCCCTTTGAGCATTAGTGTAAAATGGGCAAAATAAAATGAGTATGAGAGGTTTGAAGTTTCTGGCCCAGTCCCTGGTTGCTGGTAGCTTCTCAATAAATGTTGATCTCCCATTGTGAGATGTTGACCGAGTTTACCACAAAACTCTAAAACTCAGTTTCTTCACCAGTAATATGGGCACAATAATAGTGAGTTAATTCTTGCAAAACAGGCAACGTATAGCTTCAAAAATGGTATAACTCGGTGATTACTGACTATGATAACGGAAGATGATAAAGATGATGTAGACTGCTTAGTCTACTTGCAAAATGTTCTTTGAGAGTATATACATAAAACAGCTCAGTCTTGAAGCTCTACTCTAAAAGGAGTTTCCTTTGGGCCTTGAGGGACCCTCTGTCATTGAGAATTTCTTCACTGAAATTCAAATGTAGCACCGAAGATAGGTAGTCCTTAATTTTATTAACTACTATCAGCTCACACTTTAAAAAGAATAAATGAGAAGTATCTGAGTCTTTTCTGTAACTCTTTAGTGGTTTGGTAAGGAAAGAAAGAAGTTATCCCCCCCCTTTTTTCTCCCCCTTCCTCTGCTTCTAGATTTAAGAACATTCATTTATAGGAGCTCTCGGTCTTGTCAGACTCCCTCAAATCCAATTTCTCTCTTATGATTTTAAAAATTTGTTTCAGTGTGTCTAGTAGGACTGCCTTCTGCCTCAGGCTAGATAAGCCCATCTGGAATGGTCACAGGTTAAGCTCTGGACTGCAAACTCTGCTGAGGGTGGATTCAGCAAAAAGGGATAAATGTCTTGGCCTCCTATGAAAGACTGAGAATTCTTCTCCTCTCACTTCTCAGGAAGCTCTGGAGAGTGTTTTATTTCCCTCATTTTTTTCCTAGTCTCCTCATCCCCTAACAATTAAGCCATGTGCTAAATATTCCAAATGAAAAGATCTTTTTCATTCCTCTCTGGGAGACAGGTTATCTTGCCTTCTTCATGCTTGGTGAAGGATTTCTCTAAAAATCCAAGAATCAGGAGTGATCCCTCAAACTCCAAGACTTCTAAAATATGAAGAAGAATCAGATGGAGGAAAAAAAGGAAAACAAAGCAGGAAATTTAAGATAGTTGGGCTTTCTAATGTCCTAAATCTCCTTCTTGTGTTCCTTATTTTGTTTTCCTTACTCCTTGCCCTTTTCGAAGCCTACAATCTAATGGATTACTGAGTATATCAATGTCATGCTAGAAAAACCTTTTTCATACTCTGTAGTCTTCTTCCTGGCTGCCCCTACTTTAGTTCAGCTATGAAGAGCAATCAGTCCTCCATTGCAGCAGCCCTCCCACCACTCTGCTGTTCCCAGACCCCATCCTGAGAGAAGGCATTATCCTACCAGTAAGTACAATCAGTTTATCTACTGTCTGCAAACCTTCAGCAGCTCCCCACGGCCTGTAGAATTGAGCCTAAGTAGCTGAGCTTTGCATGTAGGGTATACTATGATATGCATATGGCTCAATTCTGCTTCTCTGGGCTCATATCCGTTCTTTCTCCATCTGTGATAATGTGATATATAGATATAAACATAATTTATATATATAATGTATAAAAATATACTATGTGTGTGTGTATATATATATTATATGTGTGTGTATATATATATTATATGTATGTGATATATATATATATATATATATATATATATAGTTTTTATTCCATTTCTGGCACAGAGCCCCTAAGATCCTTGGAATTCCTTAAGTAATAAGATCGATAAAGTTATCTTTTGATATTCATAACAAACCCTTTTAAACCACACCTGAGTTTGTGTTAATGCAATAACTTTTGGAAAAACCTAAATGGGGATCAGTTTCCAGAGGGGCCCAATACATGGTTTGAGGGTTGGAACTTTCAGCCTCACCCCTGAAGACAGGGATTCAGAGAGCTTCCAAGCTGGTGAACCTGGAGATGTTTGGAGAGTAGCTCCCTTGGAGAGGACTTGGAAGCTCCACCCTCCTTTCCTCGCACTTGTCTTATGCACCTCTTCCATTTTGCTATTCCTGAGTTATAGCATTTTATAATAAACCAGTACTCTAATAAATGAACTGTTTTCCTGAGTTCTGTCAGCCACTCTAGCCAGTTAATTGAAGTCCAGGAAAAAGATGTGGGAACCTGCAATCCACAGCCCGTTGGTCAGAAGGATAGGTGATAATTTGGACATGCAATTCGCTTCTGAAATGTGTGTGTGTGTGTGTGTGTGTGTGTGTGTGTGTGTGTGTGTGTCAGAGAGAGAGAGAGCGCGCACTCATCCAACTAGTGTCAGAAGTGAGGTTATATTGTAAAGGTGTGTGATGGTAAAGGAGAGACAAACGAGTGTGTTTTTTCCTTACACCATCTTGCTTCAGGCTGCAGCCACACTCCAGTCTTAATCGTTCACCACTGTCGGTCAGGTCTGGGCAGGGCGACAACACTTCGCCAAGATGGTGACATCCCCGGCGGCGCGTGGTTCCCACCTGCCCAAGTCTCAGCTCAGGGCAGACGCCTGCGACAGCTCGTTCAGGAGCCCTCGCCCTCTGACCCCGCGCTCCGCCCCACGCCCTTCCCAGCATGCCTCGCGCCTGACTCAGGAGCCCAGCGGTGCGGAAGGCGGTGCTAGGAGCGGTTTCCTAGCCGACTCTGGTTCCAGCGAGAACAGCAGCACAGTACGGCCAATGAAGGCCGTGGCCTTATGAGCACCATAGCAGAGGAAAGCCTTGCGACGTTGCGGTGGATGAACAGGGTTAGCCGGAAGACCTTGAGGGGAGAAGTTGAAGGAATATGCGGACTGCCTCACAGGCCTTGTTGCTAAGACCCCGCAGGGTGCACTTGAGAGCCTGCACGCCCTGGTCTTGGCAGCTCAGCTGCTCTCAGACTTCTTGACTTCTTGCCACCTCACACTGGCCGATGCCTTGGGAAAGTGCCTCAAGAAAGAGGAGGGCGAGGAACAGGACCTGCCGCTGCCGCTCTAGAGCTGGGCCCTGGCCCCAAGTGTGAGAAGTGTTTCCACCGCCCGCAGCTCTTGCTGGTCTCTGTGCTTGGTGACGGCACAGCTAACACTGCTGCCCGGCCCCACGGTGCGGGGTCTGGGCATAGGCTTCTCCGTTTGCCTGGGCGGTGTGACTCCATTGGCTTCTTGCTTTCAGCGCTCAGGAACTCAGCTTTGGAGTCATTTTGGAATCCTCTCTTTATCTAACACTCCACATCCAGTCCTTCAGGAAATAAATATGTTTTCCTTCAAAATATGTCCAGAATGTGAACTCTTCTCAGCACCTTCACTGCTGCATCCTGGTCTTAGCCACCATCACTTCTGTCCTGGATTACGGAGGAATTCGTCAAGTCTCCCCACTTCAGGTTTGTCTTCTATAGTCTGTTTTCAATACACCTGCCTGAGCAAACCTTTTAAAATGTCTCTCCGATCATGTCACTACTCTACGCCTTTCCTAAAAGTGGTGTAATGGATCCTTACCCATACTGAGTAAAATCCAGTGATTTCATAGAGGCTTCCTGCTTTCCCCTTCTTTGCTCCACGACCCCAGCTAGCCCGGCCTTCTTGCTATTGCTCAAACAGGCGAGACCTCACCCACCCACCTTAGCAGTTGGTCTCTTGAGTTCCTCCTCTTTACTACTGTTCCATATGACCATACTGTACTGTGCCATATGACCACTTATGGTATGCTGGATAAATTAATCAATGGCTGCTTTCATAATTAGCTCCAATTCTAAACTGCTAAAGCACTGTTCACTACTCTCTTTCTTTTCAGAAAGAATTAGCTGCTCTGCCTTAGCACTTTCTGTACTATATTGTAATGACCCTCCACCCATAAGCCCCTTGAGAGTGAGGATCTAACTTAAGAACTCTTCCACTGGAGGATGCCCATCAACATTTGCTTGTCCAAGTAGAGTTGAAAGAAAAGAGTCCTGAATTGTTGGTAGGGTGAATGTTAAAGACTATGGAATCCAAAATACTCCAAAAATTAGGATCAGCCATTTGGAAAGGCAAAATTTTGCTGCTAAAGGAATGACCTTCCTTTGGCTATCTTTTAGACAGATACCCTAAACACATTTTTATCATGTTTATCAAATTAAACTCAAGTTTGTTGAAACTTGAATACACCTAAATAATGATATTATAACCTATTAAAGAGATAAGATGAAAGAGAAAAACACAGTAAATCTCCCCAAGAGTACATAGTTTTAATCTTCTTTTTCATTTTATATCTTTAACCATATTAAGTATGAATTTGCTATTGTGAAGAAACATAATCACCAGAGCCTAGACATGAAATGTACAACACTCATTTTTTTTTTTTTTCACATTCTCAGCCGCCCAAGGTGCTGTTTTGGGCACTGTGAAAAGTACAAAGAAGATTATGATACTGTATTTAATCATTTGGCCCTTTAATGAGGAAGGTGGAAATAACGGTCATTAAATGGATAGAGGAAATTCGAGTAATGATATCAACAACAGCACTAATATTAGCAGTCACTGCAATAATAGCTAACATCAAAACTGTTCTGATTTACCAGGTTTCGTGCTAAAAGATTTTAAATTTTTAAAGAAAATTTAATTTTTAAGAAATTAAATTTTTCAATTTAATTTTCATAGCGATCCAACAAAGAACCTATTAGTGGCCCCATTTTGTAGATGAAAAGACTGAGGTTCTGTAGAACTTAAGCAATTTAAGCAGTCACACAGTTAGTGCCAAAGCTGGAAGTCGATCCCAAATATACCGGAAACTAGTCTGCATTCTGAAATTAAATCTAATCATGGAAAACTTGGAAACTGGAAGGTGGAGAGCAATGGTTGCCAGATCATCCAATCTATCTCAAATCTGGGCAATGATAACAGCTATTAAGAGAATTAATAGTAATATTCTGCAACTATTATTATTACTATTATTTATATATTCATGGTGGTGATAATATTGAAATAGTGAACAAGATTTTTTATATTTTTCCCTTCTTAAAGGAAAGGTATTTAGTGTCATAGTTGTAGATTATTTTTTAGATCCTTTTTTACCCTTTCTCTCCAGCTTTCTTCTTCCTTCCCTTTTGCTGATATTGATGTATTGCACTTCCATATCAGATCAAAAGCATATGGGATTTTGAACTTATTGACACTGTTCTGTTAAAAATTACGTTTAGAGGCATGTTAAAAGGTCACCTCTCTGGTTACTTATTTCTTGACACTTTGCTAGTAAGGACTGTAGCCTTGGTTCATTAGTCAAGGATATTAACAGCCAGGGTTCAGCTTTCTGAGATCACATGGTACAGTCTGGGCCCACACATATTTCTAAGGCTTGTTAAAGTCTTTATTCTTTAAGAATTTCCCATTAATCTCTGCCCAGCAAGTGCAATAATAGGTTAGTTAGTCATCAGATACAAATCAGAATCATTTTTACAAGTATCTTTAATAGCATTCATTAGTTCTGTGCTTATGTTTTAAGAGAAACGAAGGTGGGGGAAGAAAATGCCTCCTCTTCACAGAACCTTTCCCATCTTCAAGAGCATCTCATTTTGGAATCATTGAAATTAAGACACTGAGAATGTGCCAAATCAAATGCAGAAAATGTGCTTTTCCTGTGGAAATGAGGGCTCCTACAACCTGACTTTTTTTTCCCACATCTTTGATCATTATCAGATTTTACAACTCATTGTCCTTTCCAGTCCAGGGTGAGAGGATCATGTAAATGGACAGGCAAACATTTGGATTATAGAAGTCATCTGATATTAATAATGGCAATAAAAAATGTTTACCTAACTTAGATAGATTGTGTATAGACAGGATTTGTGTGTGTGTGTGTGTGTGTGTGTGTGTGTGTGTGTGTGTCCCTTACTCAGAAAGGAAATATCAGAAGATCAGGAAATGCATTATAGAGTTTTGTATGCATTATTAGTCCATTTCTTGGCTGAGAACCAAATCTATTGTGGCGAGAAAGTAATAGATGAACTAACTAGGGACTCAGACGTACTGGCTAGTGTCCAAGAAACATTAAAAAATTGAGTACTGAACATAACAAGTAGGATGGTGCATGCAAATTTAGATGTCTTATTGAAAATAGCACATTTATTAATATATTAGACTTGTAGACGTGAGGGTGTTTTAATACCTACTCAGAAATTACTCATGGGTCGGCATCACAGAAATACCACTTGCATAAGTGTGAGCTTACAGAAATGATGCCAGGCATAAGTGATCCTGGCTAGACAATTCTAAATAAAACTTGAAAATGGGCAAAATATGCTATTGTTATTATCAAGGCATCACCTTTCTACTTTATTAACTCCATAGTAATTTAACGAATGCCTCCTGTGTATTAAGGCCCTATTCTAAGATGCTGGGGATACCCAGATTTGAAAAGAGAATTAAAACATTATCATATAAGAACTTTTTTTAAAAGTCAGAGTTTATTAAAATAGAAATTATATGTGATAAGATTTACCCTTTTTAAGGGTACAGTTTGATGAGTTTTATCAAAAGAGTACAGGCATATAACCACCATCACAATTAATGTAAGGAATATATCTGTCTTCCCAGAAAGTTCCCTGTTGATTCTTTGTAGTCAGTGTCCTATTCTGATTCCCATCCCCAGGTAACCATTAATCTAAATTGTGTCCTTCTAGTTTTTCCTTTCCCAGAATGCCACATAAATGAAATCATACAAATTATAACTCTTTGAATGTGGCTTCTTTAACTTAGCATAATGCTTTTCAGATTCATCCTTGTTCCATGTATGAATACTTCATGTCTTTTTATTGCTGAGTAGTATTTCATTTGTTTATATATTTACCAATTGATGGGGTTTTGATTTGTTTCTAGTTTTGATGGTTTTGGATATAGCCACTAGAGATATTTGTGTATAGGTATTGTGCATTGAGCAGGTGTATATTTTCATTTCTCTTGGATAAATATCTAAGAGTAGGATTCTCAGTCATATGGTACATGTATGTTTAACTTCAAAAGAAACTGCCAAAGAGTTTGCGAAATGGTTAGACCATATTATTTTCTTACCACAATGTATGAGACTTTTAGTTGATATACATTCTTGTCAAGACTGGGCATCATCAGTCATTTTAATTTAAATCGTTCTAGTAGACTTGTAATGGTGTTTTTTTTTAAACTTTTGAGGTTCTTAACTTGGTTCTCAATTTACAAAAGAACTTGGGTAAAAACACATAGTACCTATGATACTAGTCACAAGATACACATTTTAAAAACCCAGTTTTTCGTTTAAAAATTGCATGAAAATTACAACCTTCAGCTTAAGAACCGGGAAATTCGTTATTCTATTTCACCAGGATATTTACCTGGATATTTAATCTCTCTTTCTTATGTTTCATGATACATGGATGGTATATTTATAAATACTGTCCCAAGGCCATCTAGGTGAGTAATATGTAAACAGGACTAAGGCAAGTCATGTTATCTTTAGGTGACTAGGTTTCAGTTTTTTTTAAAACTCGAAGAATTTTATACTACAGTTGTACAACCATCATCACAACTTAATTTTACATTTTCATCCCAAACCCCCAGCCTGTCTCTCCCCCCGCAACCTGTCTCCTTTGGTAACCATAAGTTTATCAAAGTATGTGAGTCAGTTTCTGTTCTGAAAATAAGTTCATTGTATTCTTTTTTTAGATTCCACATATAAGTGATAGCATATGATTGTGTCTCACTGTCTAACTTCACTTAGCATAATTTCTAGGTTCATCCATGTTGCTGCAAATGCCATTATTTCAGTCCATTTTATGGCTGAGTAATATTCCATTGTTTATATGTACCACATCTTCTTTATTCACTCGTCTGTTGATGGACATTTAGGTTGTTTCCATGTCCTGGCTATTGTATATAGTGCTGCAATGAACAGTGGGATACATTGGGCATCTTTTTGAGTCATGGTTTTCTCTAGATAGATGCCTAGGAGTGGGATTGCTGGATCAAATGGTTAATTCTATTTTAGTTTTCTGAGAAATCTACAGAAACCAATACTGTTTTCCATAGTGACTGCACCAATTTACATTCCCACCAACAGTGTAAGAGGGTTCCCTTTCTCCACACCCTCTTCAGCATTTATTGTTTGTAGACTTTTTGATGATGGCCATTCTGGCTGGTGTAAGGTGGTACTTCATAGTGGTTTTGATTTACGTTTCTCTAATAATTAGTGATGTTCAACATCTTTTCATGTGTTTTTTTGGCCATCTGTATGTCTTCCTTGGATAATTGTCTGTTTAGATCTTCTGCCCATTTTTTGATGGGGTTTGTTTTTTTGGTGTTGAGCTACAGGAGGTGTTTATAAATTTGGAGGTGAATCCCTTGTCAGCCACTTCATTTGCATACATTTTTTCCCATTCTGTAGGTTGCCTTTTTGCTTTGTTTAGGGTTTTCTTTGCTGTGCAAAAACCTTTCAGTTTAATTAGGCCCCAATTTTTTAATTTTTGTTTTTATATTCATTACTCTAGGAGATAGATCTGAGACAAAATAGCTGTGGTTTATGTCAGAGAGTATTCGGCCCATGTTTTCCTCTAAGAGTTTTATAGTATCTGGTCTTATATTTAGGTCTCTAATCCATTTTGAGTTTACTTTTGTGCATGGTGTTAGCAAGTGTTCTAATTTCATTTTTTTACATGTAGCTGTCCAATTTTCCCAGCACCACTTATTGAAAGGACTGTCTTTTCTCCATTGTATATTCTTGCTTCCTTTGTCATAGATTAGTTGACTGTATGTGCATGGGTTTAATTCTGGGCTTTCTATCCTGTTCCATTGATCTGTATTTCTGTCTTTGTGCCAGTACCATACTGTTTTGAATACTGTAGCTTTGTGGTATAGTCTGAAGTCAGGGAGCCTGATTCCTCTAGCTCCATGTTTCTTTGTCAGGATGACTTCGGCTGTGCTGGGTCTTTTGTGCTTCCAAACAAACTTTAAAATATTTTGTTCTAGTGTTGTGAAAAACGCCTTTGGTAATTTGGTAGGGATCGCATTGAATTTGTGGATTGCCTTTGGTAGTATAGTTATTTTGACAATATTGTTTCTTCCAGTCCAAGAGCATGGTATATCTCTCCATCTGTTTGTGTCATCTTTGATTTCTTTCATCAGTGTTTTATAGTTTTCAGAGTATAGGTCTTTTGTGTCTTTAGGTAGGTTTATTCCTAGGATTCCTTTTGATGCAATGATACATAGGATTGTTTCTATCTTTCTGATCTTTCATTGTTAGTATATAGAAATGCAGTTGATTTTTGTGTATTAATTTTTTATCCTGCAACTTTACCAAATTCATTGATGAGCTCTAACAATTTTCTGGTAGCATCTTTAGGATTTTGTAGGTATAGTATCATGTCATCTGCAAACAGAGGTAGTTTTCCTTCTTCCTTGCCAATTTGGATTCCTTTTATTTCTTTTTTCTTCTCTGACTGATATGGCTAGGACTTCCAAAATTAATGTTGAGTAGTGTGAGATTGGACATCCTTGCCTTATTCCTGATCTTAGTGGGAATTACTTCAGCTTTTCACCATTGAAAATTATATTAAATGTGAGTTTGTCATATATTGCCTTTGTTATGTTGAGGTAGGTTCCCTCTGTGCCCAATTTCTAGAGGGTTTTTATCAGAAATGGGTGTTGGATTTTGTCCAAAGGAGGATCATATGGTTTTTATTCTTCAGTTTGTTAATGTAGTGTATCACACTGATTGATTTGTGGCTATTGAAAAATCCTTGGGAGTTCCCGTCGTGGCACAGTGGTTGGCGAATCCGACTAGGAACCATGAGGTTGCGGGTTCGATCCCTGCCCTTGCTCAGTGGGTTAAGGATCCAGCGTTGCCGTGAGCTGTAGTGTAGGTTGCAGACGCGGCTCGGATCCTGCATTGCTGTGGCTGCGGCGCAGGACAATGGCCACAGCTCCGATTAGACCCCTAGCCTGGGAACCTCCACATGCCACGGGTGCGGCCATAAAATGACAAAAGGCAAAAAAAAAAGAAAAGAAAAATCCTTGCATCCCTGGGATAAATCCCAGTTGATCATGGTGTACACTCCTTTTAATGTATGGCTGGATCGAGTTTGCTAGCAATTTGTTGAGGATTTTTGCATCTATGTTCATCAGTGATATTGGCCTATATTTTCTTCTTTTGTGGTGTCTTTGTCTGGCTTTGGTTGTCAGGGTGATGGTGGACTCATAGAATGAGTTTGGGAGTGTTCCTTCCTCTGCAACTTTTTGGTATAGTTTCAGAAGTATAGGTGTTAACTCTTCTCCAAATTTTTGGAAAAAATTGCCTGTGCAGCCATCTGGTCCTGGACTTTTGTTTATAGGAAGTTTTTTAATCACAGTTTCAATTTCAGTACTTGTGGTTGGTCCATTCATCTTTTCCACTTCATCTTGGTTTAGTATTGGAAGATTATGCTTTTCTAAGAATTTGTCTATTTCTTCTAGGTTATCAATTTTATTGGCATATATTTGCTTGTAGTAGTCTCTTATGATCCTTTGTATTTCTGTGATGTCTGTTGTAACTTGTTTTTCTTTTCTAATTTTATTGATTTGAGTCCTCTCTTTTTTTCTTGATGAGTCTGGCTAAAGGCTTGTCAATTCTGTTGATCTTTTCAAAGAATCAGCTTTTAGTTTCATTGATCTTTTTTATGGTTTGCTTCATTTCTATTTCATTTATTTATGCTCTGATCTTAATATTTTTTCCTTCTGGTAACTTAGGTTTTTTTATGGTCTTATTTCTCTAGTTGCTTTAGATATAAAGTTAGGTTGTTTAGTCGAGATTTTTCTTGTTATCTGAGATACACTTGTATTGCTATAAACTTCCCTCTTAGAACTGCTTTTGCTGCATTCCATAGGTTTTGGATTGTTGTGTCTTTGGTGTCATTTGCTTGTAGGTATTTTTTAATTTCCTCTTTGATTTCTTCAGTAGTCCATCGGTTGTTTAGTAGCATGTTGTTTGGTCTCTATATGCTTTTTTTTTTTTTTTTTTGCAGTTTTTTTTCTTGTTGATTTCCAATCATATAGCATTGTGGTCAGAAGATGCTTGATATGATTTCAGTTTTCTTAAATTTACTGAGGCTTGATTTGTGGCCCAGAATGGGATGTATTCTAGAGAGTGTTCCATGTGCACTTGAGAAAAATGTGTATTCTTCCACTTTTGGATGGAATGTTTTATAAATATCTATTAAGTCCATCTGGTCTAATGCATCATTTAAGGCCTGTGCGTCCTTGTTGATTTTCTGTCTAGATGATCTGTCCGTTGCTGTAAGTGGGGTTGTTAAAGTCCCCCACTCTTATTGTGTTATTGTCAATTTCTCCTTTTAAGGTTGTTAGCAGTTGCCTTATATATTGAGGTGATCCTACGTGGAGTGCATATATAGCTACAATTGTTATATCTTCTTCTTGGATTGATCCATTGATCATTACGTAATGTCCTTCTTTGTCTCATAACATTTTTTACTCTAAGGTCTATTTTGTCTGATAGGAGTATTACTACTCCAGCTTTCTTTTGATTTCACTTTGCATGGAATATTTTCTTCCGTCCTCTCACTTTCAGTTTGTGTGTGTCCCTAGAACTGAAGTGGTTCTCTTGCCATGGCATGTATCTGGGTCTTGTTTTTGTATCCATTCAGGCCATCTATGTCTTTTGGTTGGGGCATTTAGTCCATTTACACTTAAAGTAATTATTGCTATGTATATTCTTACTGCCATTTTATCAGTTGTTTTGCATTTGTTTTTCATGGTCTTTTTTATTCCCTTCTATTATTCTCTTCTCTTGTGGTTTGATATCTTTGGTATTTGTGTTTGGATTGATTTTTCTTATTTGTGTGTGTATCTATTATAGATTTTTGGTTTGCAGTTACCATGAAGTTTTGAAATAGGAGTCTATATATATACAAGATTGTTTTAAGTTGTTGGTCTCTTAATTGCAAACATATCTCCAATATCCTGCATTTGTACCCTCCTCACGATTTCTGGTTTTGTGTGGATGATTTCCTACCTTTACTATATTTGTGTGTGGATGATTTCCTACCTTTACTATGTGTATACCTTTACTAGTGAGGCTTGTGATTTGTAATGTTTTTGTTTCCAGTTGTGGCCTTTTCTTTTCCACCTAGAGAAGTTCTATTAGTATTTGTCATTAAGCTGATTTAGTTTTAACTCATCTGTAAAAATTTTGATTTGTTCTTCAAATATGAATGACAGCCTTTCTGGATAGAGTAATCTTTGTTTGAGCTTTTTTTCTTTCATTACTTTAAGTACATCATGCTTCTCCTTTCTGGTATGCAGAGTTTCTGCTAAAAAATCAGCCAATAATCTTATTGGGGTTCCCTTGTATGTTATTGTATGTTATATGTTTCTTTTCCCTAGCTGCTTTCAGTATTTTCTCTTTGTCTTTAATTTTGGTCGGTTTTATTAATATGTGTCTTGAGGTGTTCCTCCTTGGTTTTTTTTTTTTTTTAATATGATGCTTGTGCTTTCTCGATTTGAACAAATTATTCCTTTTCCATTTTATTTTATTTTTTTGTGAGAAAAAAGATAACTTTTTGAAAATACTTTATAGAACTGATGTAATAGTTGGGTCCAGTGCATATATTTTAGATAGAATTAAATCCTCAAAGGGTAATTTTGGTAAATAATCTTTCATCCATTTACAGATGGATATAATTTTATGCAAAGTACGTAACCATCAAAATAGGAAAATAAGATCATTGTGAACTTCATGAAAAAGAGTCCATGGGGAAATGTTTCTTTAAGTATTTTTTTTTACTTTTATTTTTTTGTGAGGTTTATTTATTTTTTTTCTTTATTAACAATGAATTTTATTTCAGTTATAAGTGTACAAAGATCATAAGTCAATTCGATAGATTTTGTATTCCAAACCCACAGTGCATCCCTCCACCCCCCAGATTGTCTTATTTGAAAAACCAAGGTTTTCCAAAATCTGTGAGTCATTGTCTGTTCTTCAAAGAAGTTCATGTAAGCGGTGGCATTGGGTGTTGCTGTATAATTGTCTGACTGGTTTCACTACGTATGATAATTTCTAGGTTCATCCATGTTGCCATAAATGTTGTTATTCCGTTCCTTTTAATGGCTGAGTAATATTCCATTGTGTGTATGTACCATATCTTCCCTATCCACTCCTCTGTCGATGGGCATTTAGGTTGTTTCCATGACCTGGCTTCTTCCCTCTCTAGCTGCTTTAGATGTAAAGTTAGGTTGTTTATTTGAGCTTTTTCTTGTTTCCTGAGGTAGGCTTGTA
>PVHT021183519.1:15802274-15921106 GCA_004024745.2 Catagonus wagneri
TTTTTTTTTTTTTTTTCTTTTACCCTGAAGTTTTGATATAGGTGTCTATATACAAATGAGATTGTTTTAAGTTGTTGGTTTCTTAATTGCTCGTGAATCTCCAGTAACCTTCATTTGTGCTCTCTTCTCACGATTTCTGATTTTGGTAGCATAGTTGTGCATGGATGATATAGTATCTTTACTGTATATATGCCTTTACTGGTGAGCCTTGTCATTTGTGGTGTTTTTGTTTCTGATTGTGGCCTTTCCTTTTCTGCCTAGAGAAGTTCCTTTAAGATTTGTTGTAAAGCTGGTTTAGTGTTGCAGAAATCTCTTAGCTTTTGCTTATCTGTAAAGGTTTTGATCTCTCCTTCAAATCTGAATGTGAGCCTTGCAGGGTAAGGCAATCTTGGTTGGAAGTTTTTCCCTTTCATCACATTAAGTATATCATGCCACTCCCTTCTGGCCTGTAGAGTTTCAGATGAAAAATCTGCTGATAACCTTGTTGGGGTTCCCTTGTATGTCATTTGTTTCTTTTCCCTAGCTGCTTTCAAAATTTTCTCTTTGTCTTTAATTTTGGTCATTTTGATTAATATGTGTCTCGGGGTGTTCCTCCTTGGGTTTATTTTATATAGTACTCGTTGCGCTTCCTGGATTTGACTGAGTGGTTCCTTTCCCATATTAGGGAAGTTTTTGGCTATTATCTCTTCAAATAGTTTTTCTGTCCCCTTCTCTCTCTCTTCTCCCTCTGGCACCCCTATAATATGGATATTGGTGCGTTTAACATTATCCCAGAGTTCTCTGAGACTCAGCTCATTTCCTTTCAATCTTTTATCTCTTTTCTCTTCCACATTAGTGATTTCCACTCCACCTCACCGATTCATTCTTCTGCCTCCTGTATTCTACTGTTGGCTGCTTCTAAGGAATTTTTTATTTCAGTGATTGTATTTTGCATCTCTTCTTGTTTAATTTTTACAGCTTGTATTTCTTTCTCAGCGTTTGCTGTAAATTATCAATCTTTGCCTCCAGTTTATTTCCAGTGCCTTGCATCATCTTCAGCATCAACAGTCTAAAGTCTCTTTCTGGGAGGCTGATAATCTCCTCATCACTGAGCTGTTTTTCTGGGCTTTTCTCTTTCTCCCTTATCTGAATTAGAGTTTTCTGTCTTTTCATTTTTGTAGGTTTTTGGTGTGGTGACCTTTTTGCCAGCAATAGAGTTGTAGCCTCTCTTAGTTCTGGCGTTTGTCTCCCCTGTGACTAAAGTTGGCCTTGCTGTAGGCTTCCTGATGAGAGGGACTGATGCCTATCAACCTATCAGGGTTGATTCCTCTCCCTCTGATGGGTGGGGCTTTGTCTCTGGATGAGATTAGAGGCTGGCTGTGTGCCTGAGGGGTCTTTAGGCAGCCTGTTTACTGATGGGTGGGGCTGAGATCCCACCTGGATTATTGTTTGGCCTGGGGCTTCTCAGCGCTGATGGGAGAGACCAGATTTTCCCAGAAATGGCCACCTCCAGAGAAATGCAGGCTGATGAATGTTCCCCAAAGCTTCGCCTCCAATGCCCTTCCCCCACAACAAGCCACAGTCACCCCTGTTTTCCCAGGAGATCCTCCAAGAATTGCAGTCAGGTTCCAACTGGATTCCTACGGAGACTGCTTTGCCCTGGGACCCAGTGCACGTGAAAGTCTGTGTGTGCCTTTCAAGGATGGGGTCTCTGTTTCCCCCAGTCCTGTGGAGCTCCTGCACACAAGCCCCGCTGGCCTTCAATATCAGATGCTCCGAGGGCTCTTTCTCCCTGTGCCCGATCCCCAGGCGTGGGGATTTGATGTGGGACTCAGAACTCTCAGTCCTGTAGCTGAGTCTCTGTGATGCAGTTACTTTGCAGTCTGTAGGGCTTCCCACCCGGGAGGTATGGGGTTGCTTCTGTCGCATAATTGCCTCTCCTACCTCTTGATGTGGTCTCCTCTCTGTCTCCTGGAGTAGAATATCTTTTTTGGAAGTTTACAGTCCATTTGGTTGAAGGCTACATGGCATTTGGTTGTAGTTTTGCTGTTATTTGGGAGAGAAGTTGAGCTCCAGTCCTTCTATTCCACCATCTTAATCCAATCTCATTCCTTTTCCATTTTAGGAAAGTTTTTGGCTATTATCTCTTCAGATATTTTCCTGGCCTTTCTCTTCTCCTACAGGCACCTCTGTAATATGGATGTTGGTGCATTTAACATTCTCCCAGAGTTCTCTTAGACTGTTTTAGTTTCTTTTCAATCTTTTTTCTCTTTTCTGCTCCATGTAAGTGATTTCCACCAGTCTGTCTTCCACCTCGTTTATTTGTTCTTCTGCCTCCTGTATTCTGTTGTTGGTTCCTTCTAGTGAATTTCTTATTTCATTTATTGTATTTTGCATCTCTGCTTGCTTAATCTTTAAATCTTCTATTTATTTGCTCAGTGTTTCTTGTAATTTATCTATCTTTGCATCCAGTTTATTTCCAAGGTGTTGAATCATCTTTACTATCATTAGTCTAAGGTCTTTTTCATTGAGTTTAGTAATCTCCAGATCACTTAGCTGTTTTTCTGGGTCTTTTTTTCTCATTCCCTTATCTGAGTCATAATTCTCTGCCTTTTCATTTTGTATAGATTTTTGGTGTAGTCTCCTTTTTGTATGCAGCAGGGTTGTAGCCTCTCTTGCTTCTGATGTCTGCCCCTCTTATGACTGAAGTTGGTACTGGGGCTTGCTGCAGGCTTCCTGATGGGAGGGACTGATTCCTGCCCACTGGTAGGTGGAGCTGATTCTTAATCCTCTGCTGGGTGAAGCTTTGTCTCTGGGTGTGATTAGAGGTGGCTGTGTGCCTAGGGGGTCTTTAGGTAGCTTGTTTGCTGATGGCTGGGGCTGTGTCCCCACCTGGTTTTTTGTCTGGCCTGGGGCTTCTCAGCCCTGATGGGTGGGGCCAGATTTTTCCAAAATAGCCACCTCTAGAGGAGCTCACACTGATAATTATTCCCAAGACCTCTGCCTCCAGTGTCCTTCCTCCACAGTGAGATACAGTTACCTCCTATTTTTCCGGGATATCATCAAAGAACTGCAGGCAGGTCTGACTCAGATTCCTATGGAGCCTCTGCTTTGCCCTGAGACCCAGTGCACATGAAAGCCTGTGTACATCTTTCAAGAGTGGAGTCTTCCTTTCCCCCAGGCCCGTGGAAGTCCTGTCTCTCTGGCCCTCAGTGCTAAGTGCTCTGGGTGCTCCTCCTCCTGATGCCAGATACTTGGGAACTTGACGTGGGGCTTGAACTCTCACTCCTGTGGGTGAGCCTCTGCAATAGTTACTTTCCAGTCTGTGGGCCACCCACCTGGTGGGTATAGGGTTGCTTATATCACATAATCACCCCTCCTATCATCTTGATGTGGACTCCTCTTTGTTTTCTGGAGTAGTGTATCTTTTTTGATAGTTTCCAGTCTACTTTGTTGAAGGTTATTTAGCAGTTGGTTGTCATTTTGTTGCTTTTATGAGAGAAGGTGAGCTCCAGTCCTTCTACTCTGCCATCTTAATCCTGTCTCTTATAATAGTATTTCATTATGGCTTGTGTTTGCACCTCATTAATGACTAGTAATGTTGAGCATCTTCGTATGTGTTTATTTGCCACCAGTTTTCTCTTGAGTAAAGTCCTTATTCAAATCTTTTGTCAGCTTTATTGTTTTTTACCCTCTTCTTATGGAGTTGTTCTATGAATTTAAACATTCAGTTTCCTCATCTGTTAAATGGAGAGCATGTCTAGCTCACTGTATTTTTGTGAAAGTAAATGGAATAGCATACATTAAAATGTTTAGCATTAATACTTAATATATTGTAGACATTATATAAATAACTATTACCATATCATTATTATTATCAGACATATTCCTATCCTAAAGGTCTTAGCAACTAGTTAAAAACAACGTATTTTACTTTTTTCTAGTTAAAAATCCCATCTCATCCTATTCATAATCTCACCTGTGCCTCAACTACTGTTGGGTAAAGTACTAAATAATAACTAAGACATACCATGATAATAGATGATTATATTATTCTCTAGGGTTGTCTTCATTGCTTAAAAATAGAAATGGCATACTAAACCTAGAGGAGTAGGGCCATATTGGTGGAATAACAGGTTGTGGATTGACAGATTGCTGGATTTGGCTTGTTTTACTGTGAAGGTTGACTCTGAATTGTTTGGCTTGGATCTCATTCTGAAAAGGCAGGGCCCAAGACTTTTCTAGGATTCTTGACAAGAGCCATGGAAACTGAGGCAAGGCAGTTTCATTTCTCTGAAAGTTGTAAGGCTGGCATGAAATGGGAAGCCCTTTTCACCACTGAATAGATTGAGGGGGAACATGCTTGATTCCAGTAGTGATTAGTTGATGCAAATTAAAACAGTAAGGCAAGTGAGAAAAAACTCTTAGGCAAAAGCTGAAGTCCAATAACACCACGGATCTTGACAATGTAAGAAAATGATTAAAACCATTTTGAAAGAAATTTGGCAATAATGAGAGTCATTGAAGATGTCCATTTCCCACCACCTAGCAATGTCACTTCTATTTGTCTACCGTAGAGAAATGTTCTTGTACTGTAAAGAGAAATGTTTAAGCGTGTTTGTTCCAGTTTTACTAACATGCAAAATCATTCACCTATTTTTTACTCCTAGTCATTATTCATATAAATAATTTCTAATCTCTAATTAGATCTTTGGTTTTTCTTTTTTCTAAAATTTACTTCCTTCAAAAAAATGTACCAGGATGCTGTAATGAGTTGGCATTCTTATCTGTCGTGTTTTGGGAGTACTGGAATCGCATAGAGGTGTTTCTACTACCTGAGTAAATTCAGTCATGTGCATAAGACAGTCTGCACTTATAGGCAAATTTGAAAAGAGTTTGCAAGAAGTCGTTAAGGAGCAAATTGGGAAATTTAGGTAATTTCTTGCTGAAGTACTTAATATCTGGTAATATGAGTACTTGAAATGTCTTTGAGATGCCAGTTGGGAAAGGAAAAAACTTCATTTTGTAGAGTAAAACATTGATTCACTAGAGCTCTCAAGGAGCTTGCACCCCCTGGTTTCCTCTCATAAAGGGGTAAATAATCGTACCGTAAGTTCATATTAAGCACAAGTCAAAATATAAATCAGTATACCTTCAGAAACATCTTATATACCTTCTATTTCCACCCGGTGTCTTAGATGATCATAGGTGTTTAGTGACTTAACAGTAATCTTGAGGTCTTGGAAGCACCTTAAAGATGAAAAAGATTTGGTTTTGCTCAATGTGCTAAATAAAAATAAGAAACAAACTCTTGAATAACATGATTTGAGACAATAATTCTGGATTTGGGAGTATCCACTTTAAGTTTTCAAGAAAATGTATGTGTTTTACTCATATCCATCTAGCAAAACTTCAGAAATTTAAATAGTATTTATCAAAGGCAGAGTTATTGAGCCAGTCATGGTTTGGACCAAAATACACTGAAATATCATTACCAAAATGGGAGAAATGAGCATGCTGCTTCACCCAATAATTATACTTCCATGGCAAAAAGTGGGCAAGCTATATTCTTCAGAGATGTTCAGTGCAATATCACATTAAATAGCAAAACATTATAAAGTATCTGGTACCCCCCCATGGGGTTGAGTTTTTAAGCACATCCAACTACTTAAATCTTATGCACCTATTCAATATGACAGATTGAAAACAACGTATCACCAAAAATGAAAGATGTATTATATATGTTAAAATGCTGTTTCTGTGCTATGATTGCACATGTCAAATTTGCAAATTTATATTGATAGGAATTTGAAGGAAGATGGCAAATAGTCATTTGCTTTGTGGGCGTTTTGGTGTCATAGATGAAAAATTGTAACAGTTTATTAATTTTACATTTTTTCCAGTTTTTTTAAGAAAAAATTAAATACAACACTCCATTCCTTAAGTAGATTGATTTATTTAGCGCTGTGCCTCAGCCCTGTAAACAATGGCTTACACTTAGCTGAATTTTCTGAAGATATTTAGATTTAAAAGAATCTACAATCTTTGCAAAGTGGCTACAGTTTTCTTACATAAATCACATCTCTTTTCAAAAAGGAGTATTTTCTTTCTTTTCCTTTGGGCTCCAGCAGGTGGGATCACCTACATAAGCTGTATCTGCAGTAACTTATTCCCTTACTGTTTCAGCTAAGCTTTCCCTGAATTTGTGTAAAAAACAAACAAATAAAAATCAGAAAAAGTGGACTTTTGAGCTGGAAGAATTTTCTTAAGCTCTCATGGCTCTAATTGTTACGTGCAAATTGTTCAAAAAATAACGTTGGCCATAAAAAGAAAAGATATTAATTAAGAAAAGGATTTAGGCTGACTCAGTCTCATACATGAGACAAAAGGTTAAGTAAATGCCAGGGCCGCTGTGCCTCTTCAAACAATGAATATTAGTTTTAGAATCATTAATGTCTGCTTAGAAAACAGAGTCATATTGGAGACTCGTATGCCAAAATAACCAAGGCCCGAGCTGTTTCTTTTCAATCTGAAGCAAAATTATTCTACAATTGAGGGCTAAAAGTATGCAATTAAGAGTGGTAGGTAGGACAATAGGGACTGGCACTTTGAATATGTAGCCAAATTCCTTGAGTATATTAACTTTCACCATTAATATGTATCAACGAGGTTATCTAGATCAACTTTGCTGAGGACAAGCAGGGTTGCCTGGTTGTGGGAAGCCATTTCAGCCTCAGAAGTGGTTGCAGTAAAATCCCAAGAGCAGGTCATTAAGGGACAGGGGTGATAACATGCTTGGGACAACTGTCTGACCATAACCATGCATGCATGCTGCCTTTAAGAGCAAAAATAGTTATCTTCAAAGCAAGGTATTTTGCAAACTCACCTCAGTATCCCCAACTGGTTGAGCTTTTGATACATCCTGTAGCAATGTGGAAATACTTCCAGCTAAACATTATTTTGTAGTGAATTTTTTCACAAGGACTATTCTTTAATCACTTTTCACCATTTTGCCAAATAGGTACTCTGCTAAAATTAAGTGAGCAGGAAGGAAAGCTTTTGGTGCCCCTTGCTTTATTGTGGAGTTTATAAATATGATTTATATTTCTTCTGTTATTACTCAGTTTTCCAAATACCTTGTGGATTCCAATGCTTCTGTCAAGCCAAAATAAGTCTTTTAACATTAATACTTCTAAACACAGTCATAAATTATTCATATTCACTCAGGAAGTGAAATATGATACATTCTAAAAGTTAGAGGGGTTTTTTGGTGGTAAATTATTTTATAACCACTCTTCATGTTGATTTGTATAGAATATATATTTACTATATTTTGTAAAAATTCCTATTATGTAAAATATCTTTGGTATTGAAAATAAGTGTTGAGTAGAGCTCAACAAATGCCTTTTGCCTCAACTCCTATTTTGCTGAATTATTAGATGTGTATTTAAAAGACAATTCAATCCATTATATCTAATGCATTCATTTTTGTAATTTTGGCTTTTAAAATCAGATTTTTGTTTTAGTAAACATGCAACATAAATATCTATAATTCCAGCCTGATCCCAAAATTGATCCTAAGGTATACAGTTTTGAGTTTGAATGATTCCTAATCTGGGGAAAGAAATACAGATGAAAAGTGATTTGAGAGGAGATGAAGGAGGGGGCACTGGTTAGGTGGCAGCTCCTCACCCATTTGATAGAGAGAGTCTAAGTTCAGTAGGTAATTTCTCCAGGTCCTGCCCTAGTTTTTCCCCTTTGAAAATTAGATGATACAACCTGCTTCATTTGGCCCTTCTAGTACTATTCGCAGTTCACAGGGATGTTCCACGAGATTAAAGAAAATGCATAAAGAAGCAAAGCAACATTAAAAGAGTCAGTTGATAGAGATAAAATAAATTAATGTGATAGGGCTTAAAAATCTTTAAAATATGATAAAATTTCACACCATTGTAGTTTTTATTCTCCAAATAGCTAATGATGAATTTGATAGAGACTATTTCTTTTTCTTAGTATAAAGCCCTCACTGACTGCTTAATTCAATTACCATAATTTCAACTATAGGAAACATATAAAAACATTATATAATGCATATATATATATGTTATATACTTGTATCTGTTATAAAATATATGTGTATATGGATATACAATGTGTACATTTACATACATATACTTTAGATATGTATGTTGATTTATGTGTATGTGTGCGTATATGTAAGCAAATACATGCATGAATGGAGGGTGAAGTCCCATGCTATATATATGTATGTTTCCACGTGTGGATGAGTACATGTATATGTATACATTGCAGACACTGTAGGACTAAAGGGAAGGCTCTTTCCTTCAGAGGCAGATAGCAAACCGTGAATCTATGCCATAGGAAATCCCTACATTGAGATGCTTTTGGTAAAATACTCTGGGTTGAAATTCAAAGCAAACTGTTCCTACACTAAATAATCTTTGCAAAAAGTGCAGCAGTGAGATAGACCTGGCTTTAGAGGTGGTATATGGTCGGAACTTTGCACCTGACAGAAGGTAAGCCCTGGATAGAAATAAGTGGGTAAAGGTGAAGTCTCCTGTTGGTCTTCTCCTACGCAGGAAGGGGTGGGAGGCTTTGTGTGGATATGATAAACAGAAAGGTAACACATCCAGAAGAGAGTGGTGCAGAATGGACAAGAGCTAGGGAAGTTCAGAGAGGAAAAAATTGAAATGGACACAATGTACATATATAGAGTGAAATAAACATTGGAAGCAGAGAAGGTAACAGATGCAGAGGCAGAAACAAACAAAACTAGGGACCCCAGTTAAGGAGATAAATGGGATAAAGTATAAAAATATGGAAGAAGTGGGAACCAAGCCAGAGTTAGACTGTGAACTAGGGTGGGAAAGGGAAATACAGAAAGCTGGGAGTGATTGACTTCGAGATGTGCAAAAAGAAACCATAGCAAGTGGGAGAGCAGTAAGGACAGAGGGAACTCTGAGAGGGAACCAGAAAGTCTTGAGTATCTGCAAAGTCATAAACAAAGGCACAAATGCATTGTGAAAAGAGGGAAGAAGGGAAGTAACTGAAAGAATGAGAAATCCTATTTTTAAAACACAGGTAAAACAATTATATTAGAAGCCCCTTTTTGCCAAGAAAGACAGGTGCCTAGAATGGGGTGGAAGTGAGGAGAACAAAAGAACAGATATCACATTTCCTTCCCTTTGGTAGAAATGAGAGGCATTAAATATAGAAACACCCATGTAATACACAATAATTGATTACTGGGCAAAAAGAGGACATGATATTTAAGTACTAAGCGTGTGGTGGTGATGGCCAGTGTTATAAGAGTTTGGAAGCACAGAAGGCCAAGAGACATTGATAAAATTTTGATTTAAAAAAGCCTTGAACTGGAGCTCAAAGGAGAAGTAATTTCCACAATAGGTGAAAAATGTAGAGAATTATAGTTGGTGTCTGCTCTGTCCCTCTAAACTTCTTGGTGGATTTGACCTTAGTAAGGGAAGTTTTGGGCCCCTTACCATCATATCCAGTGCTTTACAATGCTTCTCTTGGACCTGGTCCTGGCATCAGAAGATCAAACCCAAACGTGTCCTTTTTTAGTGTTCAGGGCATAGGGCTACCTCCTACCTCCTGCTTATCCACCCTTTTTACTCTAGAACACCTCCATCCATAAATCATCTACCTATCCTTCTAGGCCTAAGTCACAAACCACCTGCTGCTCCTCTAATTATATGAAATTAATTAAAGTGATGCCGTTGAAGTTTAGGGCCATTGTTTAAATATGGAAGGCCACAGAGAGTTGCTAGTTTCCAAATTCTCTGGAGGATGCAGATGACTGGACCAGTCAGCCTTCGTTTCATCTTTCTTCTATTTGGAGAGGTTAGAAAACTAAAACTATGTTCCCAGTTTCCCTTGCAGCGAAAATGTAAACTAAATTCAATCAAATTTATACCTGTGAGACTTAGAAGAAAGGAAGTGGTGAAGGCCCTGAAAACACCAGGCATTGCTTGTCAATTTTCCAGTTTCCTGACTATGTTGACAGGCACTGGGGGTATTTACAGTGGCAGCTCCTTAACTCTAGTGCTATTTTTAGCTCTATTGGCTTTAGAGCTGCTCTGGAGAACCCTAGTCCTGAGAGAGATCCATGAAAGCTCAGTCTAGAACCTGAGCTTTAATTCTTCTACTATTTTTTAAGTACCCAATTTCCTATATCAAATTCTGCTTAAAATATTCTGATTATCTTCTCTTTCCCTGCTGATATAAATTCTGATACAAATAGCTATGTCACTTGTCAGCCAATGGTAATACACTGTTGTGTGCCATAGTTAATTACACGTGGACTTCATGTGTTTTCTCCTTTTTTGCGCTGTAGGTCCATCAGTACACCATACTGTATGGGAGAGAGCCAAAACTGCAAAGCATAGTATCCACAAAAACGGATGAAATGACTGTATTCAGTTTTCAGTATAGGGTCCCAGACAATATGAAAATTTCCTACACTGTTTACTTCTTGTTCTTTTCTGAACCATCCTTTCTGTACTCTTCAGCCAGCAATTAGGGAAGTGAAAACTCTGACGCTTCATACAATTTCCAGTTTGCCAATATGTTCCTTATGTACATGCTTTATTAAGGTTGGCGATGAGGTGGAGGGAGGAGAAGCCTTGGTTTGGTGCCTATTTATGGGCTTCTGTTATCCCTGAGACCTTTATCCCAATGACCATGGTTACAAAAGAGATTTCATAAACTAGTTTGCTGATAAGGAAGCCTCTGTGCTGATATAAAGTAGGTGAACAAGAATCAGGGTAGTATTTTGATAGTAGTGCCTATATATGAAGTAATAAAATGATGCCAAAGGGTTTTATTGTTGTTGGCTATTTCTGCAAGTCTTATAATTTCTATAATTAGGAGTTCCTGTCATGGCTCAGTGGTTAACGAATCCGACTAGGAGCTATGAGGTTGTGGGTTCGATTCCTGGCCTTGCTCAGTGGGTTAAGTAAGGATCTGGCATTGCCGTGAGCTGTGGTGTAGGTTGCAGATGCAGCTCAGATCCTGCATTGCTGTGGCTTAGGCCGGCGGCTGCAGCTCCAATTCGACCGCTAGCCTGGGAACCTCCATATGCCGTGAGTGCAGACCTAGAAAAGGCAAAAAGGCAAAAAAAAAAATTCTGTAATTAACGTATTTGTATTTGTAGTTAAAATATAAACCAGAATTAATAGGAAATCATAAGCTTGGGCTTTATAAGCTGCTTCTGCCCACAAGCCTTGGGAATTTTGAGATGCCTTAGCTATTTTATAATGCAGTTATTATCCTCTTTGGGCTTCAACTCACAGATATTGACTTCAGTTTTGGCTTTTTTTACCCAACTCACAAATTATCTTGCTCTTAATCATTATTAATTAGCAAAGAAAGCAGCAGTATAGTTTTATTAGTATTAATTTTCTTTCCCATGTACTACAAATTTCCTAGTCCATTCCAAGTACTTGCCTAAGCTATGTAGAAGTAAAGTAATGAAAGTTGACAAAGATAAAAAGTCATTATAGATTCACTGTTGAAGACCAGTCCTAGTCTAAAACAAAAAACAGGAAACATCATAGTGTATAAAAATGCCACTGGTTTTGTATGTGGTTTTCAATATGTATGACCAAGAAATATTTTTCAGACCCCTCTATTCCTCTTGTTCTCACTCAGTCCCACTCTGCAGAAGTCTGCATATGATAATATTCCAACAAATATAAACAGGTGCTTGGAGTTCCCATTGTGGCTCAGCGGTTAATGAATCTGACTAGCATCCATGAGGATGCAGGTTCAATCCCTGGCCTTGCTCAGTGGGTTAAGGATCCGACATTGTCCTGAGCTGTGGTATAGGTTACAGAAGCAGCTCGGATCCTGAGTTGCTATGGCTGTGGCGTAGGCTGGCAGCTACAGCTCCGATTGGACCCTTAGCCTGGGAACCTCCATATGCCTCCAGTAGGGCCCTAAAAAAGAGCAAAAAAGCAAAAATAATGTAAACAGGTTCTTGATAAAGATATATTTGGCTTTCCCCCAAATGTATGTACACCCATGTCATGCAGATTCAGATTTTGCAAGAAGGACGTTAAATGCCTGAACGTTTCTACTTATGTTAACATGTGCTCTTGATGGCATCTTCATTTTGCTGGGTTCTCCTCTAGTTCAGGCCTCATTTCTTGACCCGGTCCTTTAGTGAGGGCACTACTGAAATTCTCAAGTGTTATCACCTTCCATTTAGTCAGAAGCTATGATTAAGAAACAGGAAAACATCAGGAGGAGACTACCATTTCCAGTATATTTTGTGTTTCTCTCAGAAAGTGGGCCAGCCCATCAAAGAGAAGCCAGGTTTTTTAACCAAGGGGGTCCTCACCATACAAACAGATGAAATAACACACTTCACTAATTCATTCTTCCAGTTTCTGTGTGGTAAACAAGAGGATTATTGCGGTGAGGAAGTTAGTTCCAGCCTTCAAGAACTCAGTCTCCTAGGGAGAAAAGACACATCAGTAAATCTGTCCTGCTCAGTGATACTTCCTGCAGCACAGGCACCTGTAGTGTACTCTGGGAGGGCTGAACAGGTGCAACCGGAAGAGGAGCCTTGAACATGTTGCCAGTAAATATATGAACTTTTCTCAAAATGTGTTGCAGTGGCAGTGGAGGACAAGTTGATGTCATCATACTCTTTTTAGAGAGGAAAAAAAAAATCCTGAGATTCAGAAAAAAATTTGGAAGTAAACTTTTCCACAGCCATCATACAGAGCTGAGATTAGAACCGTTTCTGAAGGCACAGTGACTCAGCCCAACAAAATAGATGTGCTGTTCCAGCATTGCTTGGCAAAAAGCCCTCCTTGCCATGAGTAGAAAAGATGCTACATCTTGTTTCATATTCAAAATATGTTATATAACCCAGTTGGAACTCACTAAAACTGTGTTCTCACTTCATTCCAGACCCTTTAAGGACACCTGGAAGTGAACTGTGGGCAATGGACCATACCTGCTTTTCTACTTGGATTTTCCTTTTCAAAGGTAACTCTTCCTCTTGACTCCCCTGTTTGTGTTAAGGTGGCTTCCACTTGTTATGCAAAAGCAAAGGATCAGAATCAACTGTGAGGCCTTTCTTTATTCCTCCCACTCCTATATACTCACAACCCCAAGGTTTACTCATTCTTTCTGAGTGTCACACACCCAGAAATTAACTTAATTTCTTTGCTATCTCCTGTCCCACCACTCATATAACATCCTGACTGACTGTGGCATCCATCCTACCTGCCCATCTCTAAGCTTTCCTGATTTACACTGATTTCTCTTTCTACATTTTTCCTGTCAATTAGTCATCCATCTCACTCCAAAATTTTAAACTCCGGCTTCTTCCTAAAAGAAAATAACCTTAGCCCAATCCCTACCAGCTTACCAGGCTCATGATCACTAGTCCCCTTCTCAGTTCCTAACCCAGTCATTTCCTCACTGTTGTCCATATTCACCTGGGGTTTTGACAGTTTCATCGTGGATCATGTCACTGGCCTTTACTGGATCCCTTTATGTCTACCTTTCCAAGTCCTTCCCTTTGTCAAGGCTCCACCTCAGTCTCTTGAAATCTTTTCTGAGAGCTCCAGCTAATCACATTTTTTCTTTCTATTCTGAATTCTCAGAATACTTTATAATCCATAAGAACCTTATAAGCCATACGCTTAATCTGGCCTCACCATAGCACACTTGCTTGGGAAATACTGTCTTTTATACCTTTTTGTCAAATCTTCCTAAATATTTATCAAGGGCTTAATAAATGCCGGTCATTGGGAGAAATGTTTTACTTACATTAACTTAAAATTTGGCAAAAATCTCACAAGTCAATATCCCATTTTCAGATGAGAAAACCAAGGTGCAGAGGAGATAAATAAATCCCTGCAGGACTTAGAGCCACAGAACTAGTTAGCATTCGATCTGGGCTGGAGTTCAGATCTGTCAGATGGCAGTTTCAAGCAGTCACCATTGGGATTTTATTCTGTAAGCTCTTTGACAAAGAATGCTATGTGGAGGACCTCTTTAGAACTCACCAGCAGTTAACATAGGGCACATCCTTAATGGATATATGTTAATTAATTGTTTCATTTTAAGGGTATTCTCTAACCTCAGCTTTAGGAGAGAGAATAACGATGGAGTTTAAACTAATAAGGACAGGCTCTAAACGTCCAACTACTTTTAGTCTGCAGAAGTACACACACTCTTTTCATTCCTAGAAGTATAAAAAGGCAGGTTTTTCCATTGTTGAGAGAGAAAACATTCCTATAGTGAGCAAAGAGAAGCCTCAGTTTGTATCTCCTGGCCCTTTCCTCCTTGACACTAGATTTGAGGTTAAGGTGCTGGCACACAATCTTCAGTTTATGCTTTGGTGTAGATTGGTAACACCAAGACTGTAAGTTAAAATAGAACAGATCTTTGCAAATTGGTCCTCTTCAAAAACCTTCCACCATTTTTCTCTAATGCACTTAGGCCATCCCAAGTGGCCCCAGTTAGAAGTAGTAACCTGTTTTGTAGTCATTGTGCCAGAGGGGAGTGGCAAATCCTTTTGAGACAAATCTCCTTCAGATTTGGAGAATTCATTATATCAGGTTAGAAATAAATCATCAAGCATCTGAGATTCTCCAAAATACTGAAGAGAGATATGACTTGTTTTAACTTCAGAAAGTTCATATCTGCACAGCCAGAGATTAAGGAAATTTTCCATAAAACTCAGAGGATCTGTGAAGATTCTGGCTACTAAGAATGTCAGTCTCTGTGATGGAAGATAACTAGAGTTAGGTTAAAAAATAGTGTTTGCATCTTCACTGTGTGGGTGCAAGAAGCTATACCCCACTGGAGTTGGTTAATATTATGCAGGCTTTGAAAAGAGACGTTTTTGTGACTAGGATAACCTAGGGAGAATAAAAAGTCTGATTTGATGAAAAGCCTCTGGTAAAATTAGAACCTGTTTCTATGCTTATTCATGGAAAATAGAAAGTAATGAAAATTGAAAGAGTGGCACAGGAATCTTGCAAAAATCTTGACAAGATGGCAATCTAGAATTCAATAGAGCTGATTTTGTCTTTCTCTATGGTTTCATCAATTTTTTTCTCATCCTTTCCATTTCTTTTTCTTTCTGTCTCTCCCAAATAGAGACACATTTCTTAGTAAAGTCATTATATGCCTAAAAGCGGTCTTTTCAGAGAGTGCATGTAAGCTTTGAAAGGAGACATTCTTGTATTGAACAATGGGGAGACTATACCCATCAACAAACAGTTAGTACTTGGTTCAAACCCTTAATTCAAAGAGCAGAGTAAGGTTATATAGAGAGAGGACATGCGTGATTTTAGACAAGCTTCAAAGACCTAGACTGGGGATGGCCTTTTTCTGGTACCAGGATTTGGAGATAGTTTATTACATTAAGAGCCAGATATAGAACCGGAACAAAAGCATGGTTAACATGCAAGGCCAACAGGGGGATGAAGCCAGAGCACAGGGTAAGACTGATGTTTGGAGGACAGTTCACATCAATGTCAGGACATAGGGAATTAACCAGTTTGAACTAGCATAGCATTCAGTAATTTATTAAATCTAAGGGGTGCCTTACTCTTTGCTCTACAGGCTTAGGAGTGTAAATACCACCTAGACCAGACGCAGAACACCAAACCAGATTCTACAGTCAAACCTGAGAGTAAAAGAGAAAAAAAAAAAATCAAGAGAAAAAGTGAGCTGCAAAAGTCTTAATCCCAGGGCCCCCAGAAAAACACTCATAGGTTTTTGTGGAGCCAGTCACTCTATAAAGTGGTCTGTTTATTTCAGAGGATCAGTGTGTGATCCCCAGGCATGTTTGGGACAGGTAAGGGGTTCAGATTGGTTTTGCACACCAGGAGCAACCCAGGTCATTGAGGACCTTGCTTCTTGTTGCCAATCTATTACGAGGCCCTGATTAAGCACTTGTTTCTGGAAAGAAGTCCTAATGTTCCATTTAATTCTTTCTCTGCTCTTATAGTAGTTTGTGAGAGTATCCTGTTTCCCAGGTAGTCTGAGGGTGGGCATACCCTCCTTGATCCATCTGATACTTTCGCACACAGCCTAGGGATTTTGTGCAAGAGGCCATGGCAGCTGTCAAAGATTCTGAAGTTCTATTACAGGCCAGAGTTTCATGACTACAGTGTAAGCGTCTGTGTATCCATCTAGAGAAATAACAGTAGTGCATTGCCATTGTTACCTATGGGTGTATTTTCCTCCTGTGGGCTACTAGGCAACCTTTTGCCTAGAAGCACAATTAGTATGCCCTTGGAGGTGTGTAGAATAGGTCTCTCAACCATCATTTGTCCTCAAGATAAACTTTCTTGTGAATTAAGAATGATGATGAGATACTCATCATCTTTGACATAATATTTAATCTCTTTGAGTCACAGTGTCCTCATCTGTAAAACTGGCAAAAATAGTACCTTCCTAATTAGATTCTTTTGAGACTTACAGGAATATATAAATTGTTTTTGAAAATCAAGGGATTCAGGGGTGCCAAGACCATTCAATGGGGAAAGGACAATCTTTTTAGGAAGTGGTGCTGGGGAAATGAATATCAACATGGAAAGGAATGAAGCTGGATCCTTATCTAACAACATACACAAAAATTGCCTCAAAATGGATCTAAAAAAATGTGAGACCAAAAACTGTAAAACTCTTAGAAGGAGTTCCATGGTGGCTCAGCAGGTTAAGGATCTGGCATTGTCACTGCTGTGGCACAGGTTCAATCCCTGGCCCAGAAACTTCCACATGCTGGGGCACAGCCAAATTAAAAAAAAAAAAAAAAGCTCTTAGAAGAAAATTTCAGGACATCATTGGATTTAGCAGTGATTTCTTGGATATAATAACAAAAGCACAGGCAACAAAAGACAAACAAATTGGGTTTCATGAAAATTTAAAAAATTTGTGCATCAAAACATACTATCAGAATAAAAAGTTTACCCATCGACTGGAAAAAAATATTTGGAAACCATATATCTGATTAATATCCAAAATATACAGTGAACCCCTAAAACTCAACAATAACAAAAAACAAATGTGGGGGAGGGAGTGGGCTGGCAGGGGGGTCTGGGGTTAATAGTTGTAAACTGTTGCATCTGGGCTGGAAAAGCAAGGAGATCCTACTGTATAGCACTGGGAACTATGTCTAACCACTTGTGATGAAGCCATATATGTATGTGTAACCCTGTCACCACGCTGTGCAGCTGGGTATAATGGAAAAAAAAAAGACAAAATTTAAAAAACAAAACAAAACAGAACAAAAAAACAAATGACTCAGTTCATAAATGAGGAAAGGACACAAATAGACATTTTTCCAGAGAAAATATATAGATGGCCAAGAAGCACATTAAAAGATCCTCAACATCACTAATCAATCAGGAAATGCAAATAAAAACTACAAGATACCAAATCATTATTAATATAGATACTACCAAAAAATAGGAAAAACAAGTATTGGCTAGGAGGTGAAAAAATTGGAACCCGTGGACACTGTCGGCGGGAATGTAAAATGGTATAGCTGCTGTAAAAAAAAAGTATGGCAGTTTCTCAAAAAATTAAAAATAGAATTGCTTATGATCTATTAATTTCACTTCTGTGTCTACACCTCAAAGAATTGTAAGTAGGATCTTGAGGAGTTATTTGTACACCTTGTTCATAGCAGCATTAACAATAGCTAAAATGTGGAAGCAGTCCAAGTGCCCATCAGTGGATGAATGGATAAGCAAAATGTTGTATGTATATGGAATTAAATATTATTCATCTTTAAAAAAGGAAGGAAATTCTTGCATATGCTACAACATGGAAGAAACTTGAGGACATGCTAAGTGAAATAAGCCAGTTACAAAAAAGACAAATCTGTATGTTTCCACTATTATATGAGGTACTTGAGGTAGTCAGAAATCATAGATACAGAAAATGGAATGGTGGTTGCTAGGGGCTGGGAGGAGAGCAGAATAGGGAGTTACTGTTTAATGGATAGAAAGTTCAGTTTTACAGGATGAAAAGTGGTCTGGAGATAGATGGTGGTGATGGTTGCACAGCATTATGAATGTATTTAATATCACTGAACTGTATACTTAAAATTTGTTAAGATGGTAAATTTTATGTTACCACACACACGGAAAATCTTAACACTAAGTGATCCATGAAGTGAAAAGCCACCCTGAAATGATCTGGAGACTTGTTGACTGACTGTATGCATGAGTTTGGAACTCTTGGAACTCTGGAGAAGAGCCAGAGTCCCTTGGTCTGCAGTGGCTACTTGACCTACTTCTTATTTTACCTAGAAAACCACGGACTTGCAACATTTTGGGCTCCTTGGAAGGTATGCAAGTACCATAATACATAGCGCTTGCCTTCTGTAAGGTCGTAGTTCAATTGAGGAGAGAAAAGCATACTTTCCCATTACCCTCCAGCTCCTCTGTTTTGCTTAGCTACCTTAAGGAAAGTTTCATGGCTTGCAAACTTTGACCTGTTTTTCATCGAAAGAAGCCTGCAAGTCATTGATAGCAACTATTACTCTTGCTAAAATTTCCCAAATAATGAAGGAAAATCTGGAATTTATTTGCGAAATAAAACAAATTCCAAGCTAAACTGGGAGCCCCAAAGCCAGCCCATGTAAAAGCTCATCCTTTAGGGCTGAGTTCTCAGCCTGTCTCAGACTGCCTCACCAAAAAGTATCTTCTCATAAAGTGAGGAATCTTCCCTTTTTCAGTAAATAACTTTTTCTTTTTTCTTTTAGACTTTTCTAGGGCCACACTTGTGACATATGGAGGTTCCCAGGCTAGGGGTCTAATTGGAGTTATAGCCACCAGCCTATGCAACAGCAACACAGGATCCAAGCTGCATCTGCGACCTACACCACAGCTCATGGCAATGCTGGATCCTTGGCAAGGCCAAGGATCGAACCCACAACCTCATGGTTCCTAGTCGGATTTGTTAACCAGTGAGCCACGATGGCAACTCCATCAGTAAATAACTTTTAACATCTTCCATTCCCCACCCCTTTTTTTCTTTAACACTTAAAGCCCTGATCTTGAAAGCTTTGTTGAGGCTCTGGAAAAATTGAGGTCAATAATTTAGGGACTCAGGAGTTCCCATTGTGGCTCAGTGGGTTAAGGATCCCTTGTTATCTCTGTGAGGATGTGGGTTCCATCCCTGTCCTTGCCCGGTGTGTTAAAGATCCCAGCATTGCTGTAAGCTGCAGGGTAGGTCACAGATGTGGCTTCGATCTGATTTTGCCATGGCTGTAGTATAGGCTAGCAGCTGCAGCTCCAGTTGGACCCCTGGCCCAGGAACTTCCATATGCCACAGGTGCACCTGTAAAAAATAAATAAATAATTTAAGGACCCAGTGTCTGGTGCTTCTTTATTTCCTTTGATTCTCCCTTACTCTAAATAGGAAGCAGGAAATTTACCTGTAGGAAAGGCAGCACTAAGAACATTGCTGTGCGTGCTTCTATTTGCATTCTTTAGAAAAAGAGACTTCACAACATCATATGCCAGACTAATAGAAATCAAAGGCAAATAAAGTGGGTATACAAATATGGAGGCTTTCATTTGGGGGCCTCCGATAGGGAGAGCTCAAGCCTAGATAATAAAAATATGGAGAATTTGTGGAATCATCAGGATGATTTAGACAGGGAATAGACAAGAATGGTGTCAGGGAAATATACTTTTTCTATTGCCCAACTCCACAGCTTTTTCTAATTTAATGATTCACTTATGTTAACTCTCAATGGCTTTCTTTTCCCACCACACCATTTTTAAATTTCCCTTTTCTCCCCCATCTTTCTTGCTCTTCAGGTTACTTCCATATGTAACACCAGCAATAATCACTGAGGTATTGTTGGGTTAGGTAGTTTTGAAGAGTCAGAAGTGCACTGTAATTGAAGAGTTCATTACCGAGATCAGTTGGTTCCCTGATTACAGTGACAAGGTGAAATATTTATCTTCACCAGAAAGCTCCTGCACAACCATTTCCGAAGTCACCCACTTTTCACTCTTTTTTTCATTTGAACCCCAATAAGCTTGTCAGCAAAATTAAAGGTATGTCATTCACACCTTGCCTGCATTGCAAAGGACTATAAACCTGCCAACCTCTTTGATGAAATACAAGGGTTTTATTTATGATTCATGTAGGAATATGAGGTTATTTTTATTCCGTCAGTACACTAATAATCAGACGAGGGCTCGGGAAATGAGGAGCCCAACTGACAGGGAAGGTTCTGATAAAGGGGAGCCCTCTAGGGTGTTTGCCCCTCTTTGTAATCTCCTTTCTAGTGTGAGGTTATAAGCGTGGCAGAGTGTGAGCCAGCTATAAGGCTTGGCTGCAGGAACAAAGACAGTTGCAATCCAGCAGGACTTGGGATGCCATTCGATGAAGGGGAAGGAAAAAAAAAAAAAAAACACAGTCCCTTCAATGAAAAAAAGTTTTGCTCCGGCCTCAGGTTAGCAATTTGGAGCCTCCCCAGTTTCCTGTGATGTCTCCAGTTCAAAAGACAGCCGATCTTCCAGTCTGCACTCCTACTGGGCATTCTAGCCAAAGTTAAAAAAAAAAAAAAAAGTATAAAAAGATAAGTAAAAGAAAAAGGAAGAAAAGCCAATTGGCCAGGTTCCTTCCACAATCATTAACCATTTGTTCCTGCCACCCAATGTCCTTGGTTAAGGTGATCTGACTTAAAGGCAAACAAATGTGGCTGAGCATATTTCAAAGGACACCCTTGCCTTGTTATTTCAAACACTCCCATAATTTGGGGCCCCTTTCATCTTTGTTCTTGCTCTAGGAAGTGCTTGGAAGTTATTTTAATTCAAGTTGGGGGTAAATTCTCATTCCTACCCATTCCTTCTATTGAAATGACCTCAAGCAATTCTGAATAAAAAGTTATCACTGCATGAACTGGGCAGCATTAAGACCTGTGATTTGCTCAACAGTGACATCTTGGCAGAGAAACACAAAGACATACAATCTACTGACGATGAAGTGCAAGAAAGTTCACTGGAGGAAGGAAAATAATACTAATCCTTTATTCAATAAGCAGTGAGTAGAATGGGGTGCTTTAAAAAAAAAAGGTTAAGTAAGTGAAAAGTAAATTTAAAATGGCAGTATCTGTTCAGATGAGGCAGGAGTGTTTATCTGAGAGACCCCACTGAAAGAGTAGTTTTTATGACATGGTGCCAATTAATGTTATCTGCAGGTATTTGTGTGTGTCTGTGTGTGGGGGGGAATGTCTTTCTAGACCAGCAGGAGCACAGGTTTAAAAAGCAGGGATCCTGGCTACTCCTTCAGAATTGCAATTTCAGTTCTCCAGTGTTTGTCTTCTTCACTTGGCAGGAAAGTGCACCCTTTCCAAGGATTTGATTGCACAGTTGACTGAAACATGGTTTGAATGACACCAGAACATTTTTCCAGGATGGCCAATTACCTGGAAGTGTCATCTCCAAAAGTAAAACCTTAACTGCACCCCAAAGTAACCATAGCCTGAGCTGTACATCCTGTGAGAAGGCATAAACCAAGCCTCAGCCCAGAATGTCTTCTTGGGCACTTGGGACAAATGTTTGAAGTTTTACCTTTTACCCTATGCTATGAGGAAAACTAGAGAAAAATGTTTTGGGGTAACTTTCTAATTAAAATCATTCATATCTTCAGAGAGCCAATTTTTTTCTTACAATTTTCAGTACTGATAAGGTAACAACCCCGTAGTTTGAGAGAAACAGCATGTTTGAAAGTAGCCTTTTCTGGAAGCCCAGGAATCTTGTATTCGCATTCTTGTTCTACAGCTCAACTTCCATGTGGCTTTAGTAAATGGGCTGACATTGGTTTGTGCCTCAGTTTCAACATCTCTAGAACAAGATTTTCTTTGACCCTTGCTTGATTGTTTTAAGTGCCCAATGAGATATTGGCTGTATTTGGGAAAGGATAAAACTTGATAGAGAGTCGAGCTGATTTAAGTGTGAAATTCTGCATTCAAAACTGGGCTTTATAATGTGTGCCAACCAGCTTTAGATCTGCATTCTAGAAAGGGTTTCTCATCTAAGTATGAGTTGTCACTTTCTTGCCAACTTTGGCTGGGGAAGGACTGTGAACAGTAGGGTCCAGGGGGACAGTTGTTGCATTACACTCAGCATACCTCACGGACTTCTATTAGAGAAAGCAGTGGCCAAGTGCTCACTGTCAGAACAAAACAGGAGAACTCCTGAGCCCCAAAATATTCTGGAATGATCTAGTTCACGGAATCCAGAGATTCCAAGGCTTTATTTAGTTCTCTTGAAATTACACAATGAGTCCTTCATTCTGTTAGCACTAGAGAACTGACAAAACAATGCTTATGGAACTATTTAAGAGATTACAGCACTTCTCCAGCCCCAAATACTGATCTTTAAATGCAGCCCCTTTCACTATGGCAGAGAAAAGATGTGGGAGGAAGTGGCCCTGCTCCATTTCCTACAGCCAGGAAACATACCTCTCACGCTGGCATCAGGGCCAGGAGGTACAGCAGGTAACTCCTCCGTCAGCACTCGATTTCATTTTCATGGAGCAGGGAGGTTCATTATGCTCCTTTTATCAGCAGTGAGGTTTACAACTGAATCCATAAGAGATATCCATGTGAAACACGAGCCGAGAGAGAGGCACTGCATCTCGCCATTAATAAGCCCTCTTCTGGGATCCGGCATTAGTGAGATTCAGCGGATCATGGAGCACAGGGGTATCATTTTTACATGATTACTCTAAATTCTTAAACCAGAGGCTTAAGAGGGAGGCTTTGCACAAAAGCAGCCGTGGGAATTGTTGAGTGATGGGTACAACACTTGCAGTGGGTTAAACCACTTCAGGTAGCTCCACTTGTGGGGCTTACAACCAGGTATTTAGCAGCCTGCTTTTCGAGAGACGGGGCAAGGGGGTGGAAGGCAGTAAAGTGATGCCATGGGAGATGGGGCAGGGTTTACTTCCTCAGCCATCGTAGGGTGCCCTTCTCATTAACTGGACCTGTATCCCTGCTATGCCCTCCTCCCACCCCTGCTGTATTTGCCTGGCTTCTCACCAGTTCAGGGTTTGGGATTATCTGCTTTTAGAACATTAATGCCACTACTTGTCTCTGAAGAGGCTGACACTTGTCTCCATAACTCACCTTCTCCCTTCTCTGAGAAATAAGAGGCCTGGTTAGAATGACTGGTTCAGACAACCAGGAACTTGCCATCTCGGCCCACACAGGTTTCCATTTTCTAAAATAATTTTGATTTTCAGAAAAGAAAAGCCTGATGCTCTTTACTTTTATTGGTCCAAAATACCAATGACTCCTGTAATCTACCTAGAAAGTCTTCTCTGAGGTAATGTGCTGAATGTGCTGGGAGACACTCACTAGGCCTCTCTATGTATTAACCAAAGTTTGATTCTACCAGCTCAGAACAAGGGCCACCTGCCTCCATTCAGAACAAGCCAACACACACAAAAAGGGTATTTTCTTAGAGGAAATGTGATGCACATCTCTGCATTGCCTCTGAACATGGGAAGTCCCAGGGGCTAGACCACAGGCTCACTACACCCTCAGTATTTGAACTCTAAAGATACAGCTCTCATCTGATAGCCTAGGTGTACTATTTGAAGCGTCATCTTGTCCTTAATTATTGTGAGTTTTGTACTGTTCTCTCATTATTTCATAGGTTGGTGTCACCTCCCATATTAAAAGACTAAGCTGTTGAAAGGTAAGGACTATGCTGTATCCTTCTTTTGAACACCTGGAGGCTTCTGGCACAGCCCTGGCCATATCCTACATGCTAAAAACAGACTGACTTCAGTGGAAATGCGGTTTGCATTTTTAGGCTCCTTCTCCCAAAGCCACTCACACTTATTTGAAACGTGTTTTCAAAATGTTTACATCTGTTTGAGATCTAGATATTCATACTGCTATGGACAGAATCAGGTCCCTCCCAAATTTTTAAGTTGAAGCCTTAACCCCAGTGTGACGGTATTTGGATACAGAGCCTTTAAGGAGATAATTCAAGTTAAATGAGGTCATCAGTGTGGGACTCTAATCTAATAGGACAGATGTTGTCTCAAGAAGAAGAGAACCTAGAGAATCTCTGGGTCTCCATGCTTAGGGGAAATGCCAAGTGAGGATATAGCAAGAAGTTAGCTGTCTACAAGCCAGGAAGAGAGGCTTCGGCAGAAACCAACTCTGCTGGTACCTTGATCTTGAACTTCTATTCTCCAGAACTGTGGGAAGATGTGTTTCTGTTGTTTAAGTCAACCATTCTGTGATATCTTGTGACAGCAGCCCAAGCAGACTAATGTGCACACCTACCCATTCTACAAAAGATTCAGAGAAATGAGTGGTCACACCATGACAAAGCCAGGGTCAAAATACCTATCTGCTCTCTCACGTTGTGCTCACTTCACTCTCTTATGTTGCAGTTGGGGAGTGTAGAAAATACCGGAATAGAATGGAAGGGAATTGAAGTGCACAAATAAAATCTTGATATTAAACCATACTGAGTTTCTTTTGTTATCAGTTCTCCTTTGCCTGTCCATTGATCTGATAACAGCCTTTGGAAACCTATTGACCTGCAAATAGTGGAAGGGAAGGGAAAGCTTGTGGCTTCCTCTGAAAGTCATATAGCTTAGTTAAGGCTCAGCATCAACTGCAAGAGAAAGTTTTCCATGGAACTAGTGTGAGGAAGCACTCTCTAAAGAGATACTTTGTTTTGTTTCTCCCAGGTCATGCATATGTATGTAACTTAGATTGCTGCCCAGAATTTTTCTCTCATATACAAATTAGAGGGACTGAAGCTATTAAGACAGACTCATAATATGGAAAATAAAATTAATCTGTAAATCAGGACAATTTTCAGATGGGTCAAATATCTGCATATAAAATTAAACTGTAAAAATACTGGAAGAATATTTAACTCAATAGTGATATAATTTTGAAGTAGAAGAAGCCTTTCCACGTACGAAGTTAAAGAGCATTTCTAAAATAAGGTGTACGTTTTTACATCATAAAAATCTATGTGTGTGTAATAAAAAAGCAGAACAGTTAAAAATATCATAAACAACGCTTTAAGAAATATATGAGAACCTATTTGAAACATGTAGCTATAAAGACCTAATATGTGAACAATTCTTCCTAGTTAGTAGGAAAGACAATTGTTGCAAGAATATACTGGGTGGAGTTCCCACTGTGGCTCAGTGGGTTAAGAACCCCGCTAGTATCCATGAGGATGTGGGTTTGATCCCTGGCCTCACTCACTGGGTTATGGATGTGGTGTAGTCCAGCAGCTGCAGCTCCAATTCCACTTCTAGCCTGGGAACTTCCATATGCAGCAAGTGAGGCCCTAAAAAGACCAAAAAAAAAAAAATGTGAATAAGCAGTTCATAAAATAGGAACTTTAAATGGCAAGCATATAGTTTTAAAAAAGTTTATCTTCCATATGAGTCAAATAAATGCACAATTTCAAAATACAAATAATTTCGTACATTAGAGTATATGGGTAATAATTTTTTAAATATAATATCTGGGTTGGCAAGAGTATGTTTCTAACCTTTGTAAAGTGCTTCTGAGAGGGTAAAACAAGAAACATTTCTTGGAGTTCCCGTCGTGGCTCAGCGGAAATGAATCTGACCAGCATCCATGATGGTGCAGGTTTGATCCCTGGCCTCTCTCAGTGGGTTAAGGATCCGGCATTGCCGTGAGCTGTTGCGTAGGTTGCAGACATGGCTTAGATCCTACATTGCTGTGGCTGTGGTGTAGGACAGCGGCTACAGCTCAGATTCGACCGCCAGCCTGGGAACCTCCATATGCCTCGGGTGTGGCCCTAAGAAGCAAAAAAAAAAAAAAAAAAGAGCGAGAGAGAGCGAGAGCGAGAGAGAGAGAGAGAGAGAGAGAGAGAGAGAGAGAGAAACATTTCTTTGGGGACATTTAGCAACTTATCGGAAGATTTAAACTCTGTGATCCTTTGACTTGACAATTTCATCACTAGAAATTTGTACTGATGAAAAGGCTGAATCAGTAGGCGTATGCACAGAAATGTTTATCACAGTTTTGTTTAAAAAGTTAGAACTATTTGGGAAAATCTAAATATTCAACACTAAAGCACTGGCTAAATAATCATACATATATTTAATGGAACAGCCATTAAAAAGATGATGAAGATGTTATGGATTTGTCAACATGCAAAGACATTTATGATATACTGATAAGTGAATGAAACAACCTATAAAATATATACATATATATTTTATGTATATGTGTATATAAAAATTCTGGAAGAATGTACAACCAGGGTTAATAGTTTAACATGAGCTATCTGAGTATGAGTTTAGAGTATGCTATTTAACTTTTATTTTTAATTCTTCAGCATTTTCTAACAACAGTAAGCCTAGTTTTCTTGCAAAACAACCACAACAAAGAGGATGGATTAAAGGGACAGAGCATATAGCTGAAGAAACAAATTTTGAAGCAGTGAGAGAACTTTCTAACCTGTTAGTTGCTCTCTCTTTCAGAAAGTGTGGTCTGAGCACCAGGACCATTTGGAGACCTCATTAGAAGTGCAAATTCCAGAGCCCTACTTGGATTTATTAAATCTGGATCTCTGGGACAAGGCCCAGGCATCTACCAATTTAACAAACTCCCCAGGTGATGTTTATGTAGTGCAAGGGCTGAGAACTATGGCTGCAGAAATCACCTGGATCCTTTAAATCTCAGAGTTACTAAATAATGGTCCATCATATTGAGTGACAATAACATGTTAAGTACCTTCCAGTAGCTTCCTGATCATTGTGATGGCTGCTGGAGATCCACTAACGCAGGGAGGGGTGCAGCTCAGGGCATCCTGGATGCCAGGAGAAAAGCCCTTGTTTTAGCTTACACTAATCCTTCCTCTCCACAGAGCTTCCCCTTCCATGATTTGTAGACCACAAAGATCACCCTGGTCTCTAAGTCTCTGCATGTATCCAATGCCTCAGGGCACTTTCAGCTAACAACAAAGTCATTATTCTTTGAGAATGAGCTCCAAGGGCTGGAGAAGAAAGAGACCACTTAAGAACCTGCCAAGGAGGCAATGTTGGAGTAGAGGGAAAAGAGAGGCATCCAAAAACCTGAAGTTCTCCCAAGGCTGAGGTTCAGTTGGAGTGGCTTGAGGGAAAGAGGAGAAAAGGTTCTTTTTAAAATCAGCCAGTTTTCCAGGGGTGTGAGTTGCCAAAACTAAGTTTTCCATAAGTTTAAGCACAGGCTCAGCATCTTTCAGCCCTCCAGTCTCTGATGATAAAATGCTACCCAAAGAGTGTGGTTGCTCCCAAATGCCACAGTGAGTGCGTCAATCCGTCTGGCATGTAATTCCTTTTCTAAATTACCAGCAGGTGGTGCAAGAGTTTCCAAGTCCATGAACTTCCTCTTCACATGGCTTCTGCTCTGGGGAGTTTCTGTCAATAGCCTACCCCTCCTTCCTGTGAGTTCTTCTCATAATCTTTACATGGCTCCTCCGTACTTGAATAATCACAAGGGAACAAGAAGCATCTTTAAAACACATTTTGTACCTTTTAAAATGTGTTAAATATAAATGTAGAATCAAAGAAACATGGATTAATTATAGAACTGTGTTAAGGACTAGAGAAAAAAAAATCCCGTTACTAGCAAACCCAGCAGAAACACATAGCTTCCTCCTGTTAGTAAAAAAGGAATGAAGAAATTTATCAGAAACCTTTAGGCTTTAATGCCCTTTACCTACCAGTAAGAAAACTGTGAATATGGATTTAGGAAGTGGGTTGGTGTGGGTAGGTGATTAAAATAGCCTAACTTGAAAAATCTAAAGGAATGAGAGAAATGAAACTGGCCACTGTCTGAATGGCATTGCGGTTTCACAGGTTATATAAGTGAGGGAAATGCTCTGATTGGGAATTCCCAGAAGTGTTGTTTTGATATTTCAGGCCAAGGGGGAGTAGGGAAAGACCCACTTAGAAAGGATCAGGCAGCTAGAAGGAAGTTCAGCAGTGCCTATTGTCTGTGCTAAGAAAGAGCTAGAAGCATAGAAGACCATATATGGCTTGAGTTTGCATGTATGGGATGGAAACCAACATTCTGTGAGAGGGAAACTTTGACAAAGTCTCAAGTCAGGGATGCTGTGGGGTTCCTGGATCTCAGGCATCTTTAGCAGAGGGCAGGGTTAGAGAGTGATAGTGAAGTTGCGACTTTAAATATTCACACATCACATGTAAGAATTCAGATGGGGAGATAGTTTGTACCTTCTCTGTTTCAGCTCATGGATTCAAATAGGAAATCAAATAAGACATCAGATTAATGCAGTTGAAAGTGTGTATCTCCAATAAAAGCTTGAAATGACACTGTGGTCTTGGACAAACAGAATTCTGAAAGAAAAAGAAGAAAAATAATGGTTTGGCTCAGGAGGCAGAATTTAGTTCATGCTAAATGAATCTGCTTTTTCGGGAGGTCTTTCCCCTTTCAGGGCTGTTTTTTTAAAGGCCTTTCCAGGACTGCCTTATTGTCTATGAAATTGCTGATTACTCTAGAAAACCAGCCTATAAAGATCCTGATCAAGACCTTGATTTTTTTGTTTTCCTTTTTTGCCATGACTGTGGCATGTGGAAATTCCTGGGCCTGGGATTGAACCCACCCCACAGCAGCAACCCAAGTCACCTCAGTAACAACTCTGGATCCTTAACCTGCTACATAAGAGAACTCCAAGACCTTGGTATGTTGAATGACCTTGGGCAAACTATTCGAACTATATGGAACATTATGTTTGAGGCTACAAAAATAGAGTCTCCCATCCATCATGAAAAATTGGATATTGCTCTGAAAACAATGCTTAAAAGGAATGCACTATATCCAAATGTGGGGGGGGCATGAAATCAATTCTATTACATTTAATTCATTTGGTGAACCATCTATACATAAACTTGGTTGAAAATGCAACTGAAACATTGTTCACTGCTTAAAATTAGGGCTTGTTGTGACAATTTGGGATATACTGATTGCTACTAAAAATGATTGTGGGCACATAATGAAGTAGAATGTACTAGTTGATAGGTAGGTGCAGGTGACATATGACAGCTAATGAGACAATAGAATGTGTAATGGAAAATGTATACTCCTGGTAACTGAATTATATTGCCATAATGAAGGGACCGAGATAGTACATCAATAGTCTTCCAACATGTGTTAATTCCTACAAAAATACAGTGATGAAAGTAGGAGCCCAGCAAAGTGGTGACAAACATATGCTAAGAGAAGTATTAAGCGAAAGCAGAGATAAAAGGCCTCTCTAAAATAATAGATGACTTAATTGTCCTAACACTCTCTCCATTTAAGAGTGCCTCTCTAGATTCATCTGACCTTTTTACCTTTTTCTCTACCTCAAAAGACTGAATGTTCCTTGAGAATATTTCTCTTCCATAGCACATACCAGCACCTCACAAATTACATATTTTCTGTGTTTTATTTCCCACCTCTTCCCACTCAAATATAAATCACAAAAAGCAAAGATCTTTGCATATGTTTTCATCACTGTGTCTCTAGTGTTGGAAACAGTGTCAGACACATAGTATGTGTTCAATAAATAATTTTTACATCTCCCCACTGCCTCTATGAATCTTTAGATCTCCCTTCTTTCTAAAGATAAGTTTATAAATGTGTGTCATAAGAATAAGAATTATCCCCCAAAGCTGTATTCAAATACCTTTTCTTCCTTTCTTCCTATCCCAAAGAAATTGTCTTCTTTTGACTATCCTCCCGATCCTCGCCATCTAAAGCTATATTTTACTCACTGAATTTCACCCAAAGAGCTTTCTCTAATCTGACTTTGAAGTTAAATGGTTTATTTGTTTGTCACCACACCCAAGGTGTATGGAAGTTCCCAGGCCAGAGATCAAATCTGGGCCACAGCTGCAACATACACCAGAGCTGTGCCAATGCCAGATCCTTAACCCTGTGCCACAGCGGGAACTCCACATGGGAACTTTTTGTAGCCAGTACCCTATGCAACTTCTCTGCCACATGTAGCCCTGTTGATTACTCTCTTGCCTTTTAGTTTATTTTCTCTTTTGTCTGCTGTGGCTCTGCATTGTGTTGATTCTTTTCTATTTCTTCAGAGACTCTCTGCCCCATCTCCATAAGCCAAACTGTATGTATTTAATGATGGGTTGTACATGTGTAGGGGCAGGTAATGGTGGTGTTTGCTCCTTTTTTCTCTCTCCTAGTCTTCCTTCTTCTAAGTCCTGCCTCCTTGACTGTTGGGCACCATAAAAAGGGATATCTAAAAAATACAAAGTATATATATTTTTAAGTTCTCCACCACCTTTGTTATCTATTTGGAGAGAAATGGCTGATACTTAGTTGTTCATATGAGAGTATACTATTAATTGATTGTAGCCTTTGTGGTATTTGTACTGTTTGATTAAGAGTATAAGATACTTAATACCCCACTCTTTTAACTCTTGCCAATTCAAGAGCAGAAAGCCAAACTCTAAACATTTTTAAACCGATGCTCCCAAATGCTCAGTTATTAGGTAGTAGGGCAAGAATTTGAGTATATAGAATTATACTGATATTAAACATTCAGGATAATATATTTCTTAGTTCTGATGTCCTGTTCAATAACTACACTTCCTGATGATCATGGTTCCTTTGCTGATCTGTCCATAGAAAGAGAATGCAGCATTCAAGCCAATAGAAATATTCCCTTTTTTGGTGTGGACATCTATACATCTCATCGAAAACTGAGAATTACATTTTCTTCATCGGATTCTGTGAGCTTAGATAATGCAACCCTCTCCCTGAGAGACAGATGTATTCTTTAAGTGCTGATGATATAAACTTTGAAAGCTTGCAAGGCTGAACACCAGATTTAGAATTGTGGTGACTTCTCAAAGTAAAAGTAACCCTCTGGTACTCCTTGGTAATGCCAAGTTGCAAAGCTAACAACCAAGTATCATCATCTTAAGACTTTCACAACCAAGATCAATAATTGTGCAGATTTACCAGCATATGATTAACAATTGAAATGAAAATACCTTTTAGTTCAAGTAAAGTATATTTTGCTTAACATATACCTGTCAGAGAAGATCAAAGTTTATTTTGTTTTTTAGATTAACTTATTCCTTAAAGGAACCCTTTAATAAAATGTTTTTGAGGTTTATAAATTTTTATTGATATATTTATAAATTATATCTTAATTATCAATATTTTTATAATAAAAATATATTCATTGAGCCCTTGCTAGGTGACAGTAATTTTTGAAGGCTTTCATTAAAATGGTGAATTTCAGCACACACAGGTATCATATTGGAATAATAATTTCTTTTTTTTGTCTTTTTTCTTTTTAGAGCAGCACCCACAACATATGGAGGTTCCCAGGGTAGGGGTCAAATCAGAGCTGTAGCTGCTGGCCTGTGCAACAGCCACAGCAATGCAGGATCTGAGCTGTGTCTGTGGCCTACACCACAGCTAACAGTGACACTGGATCCTTAACTGAGCAAGGCCAGGGATTGAACCTGCATCCTCATTGATACTTGTTTGGTTTGTTAACCAGTGAGCCACAAAGGGAACTCCAGAAAAAGAATTTCTTGATACCTACTATATACATCTTTTTAAACAAAGCAAGTCACCAAAACAATAATTTTCAGACTCCTATGAACTACTGGATAAGTACCTGTTTATAATTATAATTTACTAAAACCATGTTATCACTTTTGGTGCTGGCTAAAATGGAGTAAATGTACTGTACCTATCACTCCCACTGATTAAAACTAATAACTCTGTACAACATTTAAAAAGCAGCTATCTGAGGGCTTGAAAAGTGAGCAATAGCAGACAAATTGAAGAGAGAGAAAAACTTGAAGAATTCAGGGGTAAATTTTCAAGTTTATCCCCAACCTTGACCTGAGTGTGAGATAGTAAAACCTCTGAGGGGAAAGGGCTCCCTGAGAGCTAAAGTATGTAGGATTCATTTATTCACTATAACCCCTCCTTCTGTATAAGAACTTACACGAGTCCCAGGCTCACCTCTAGGATGTACATGTATGTAACAGGCACAAACCAGCACAGGAAAGACTTTGAGAACTGAAATATAAGTCACCACCCAAGTCCCAGCTAACTGGTGAGAAATACATGAGCGGGACATATTTAAATTAACATAGCAAAAGCTTTGAAATATTAACTGACATTGGAACCACCACCCGTGGAAGGCAAGGAAGACTTTTAAGTCTGAACCTAACTGGGTTGATTGCCTGCTAAAATTATATTAAAAACAAAACATTCACCAGATATTTTGATGGCACCCGGATCTTACCACATAATATTCAAAATGTCCAGGATTACATCCCCCAAATTACTAGAAAATCAAAGAACCAGGAAAAATATGATGAATTCCCAGGGGAAGGAATAATAATAATACTAAAAGGAGGAGAAGCAATTAAACCTGAAACTATAGTTAGAGACTTTCTAACTCCTCTTTCAATTATCAGTGTAACAATTAGACAGAAAATTAGCAAAGATATAGGAGTGCTGAACAACACTATCAACTGATTTGATAGAGTTAATATTTATTGACACTACACCTAACAGCAGCTGAATATACCTTCTTGTGAAATGCACATAAAATTTTTTTCCAGATCAACTCACTGTGGGCCATATAACAAACCATAACAACTTTTTTTTCCCAAAAATATACGAAGTATGTTCTTTGGTTATAATGGAACTCAACAACAAAAAGATAATCTGAAAAGTGCCAAAAATTTGGAAATTAAACAACACACTTGTAAATAGCCATAAATTAAAGACAAAGTAGTGAAGGGAAAAGAAAATATTTTGAACTGAATAATAATGATGAGGATGAAGCTAAAATTTTAGGGTAAACCTAAAACAGTGCCTAAAAGCAATTTATAGCATTAAATACTTATATTAGTAAGGAAGTCCTCAAATCAATGATTTAAGCTTCACCTTAAGAAGCTAGAAACAGAACAAATTATAGAGCAAACACGAGGAAGAAACAACAAAAGTAAGGACAGAAATCAATGAAACTGAAAATAGAGAAGAATAATAGAAAAAAATCTCAAAACCAAATGCTGGTTCACTGAAAGGATCAATCGTATTGACAAATCTGACTAACATAGGGAAGATACCAATTTTCAATATCACAATAAAATAATAAAATGTATATTACTAAACATCAAATAATAAGGAAAAAAGGGATTCCCAAATAATAAGAGAATGCTAAAAGTTTTTCTATGCCTGTAAGTTTGACAACTTAGATGAAATAGACAAATGATGAATACAAAAATTAACTCCAAAAGATATAGATAACCTAAATCAGTTAAAAACAATCCTTCCAATATCCCTAAATCAATTAAAAACAATTCTTCCTGATTAATAACTTTCCAGAAAAGTCCAGGACAAAATGGCTTTACTGATAAAGTATACCAAGTGTTTATGAAAGAAATAATATTGGATTTACACAATTTTACACAAAAATGGAAGCAGAAAGAATGTTTTTCAACTCATTTTATGAGGCAATATCTTCCTACAAAAAACTGGACAAAAATAATACAAGAACTTAAAAACTGGCAACCAATGTCCCTTATACAACACAGAAATACTCAACAAACTATTGGCCAAAATCCAGAACTACATAGAAGATTAATAATACATCATGACCTAGAGAGGCTCGATTCATGAATCCAAAGCCAATTCAGCATTAAAAGCCAATCAGTGTAATTTATCACGACAGACTAAAGAAGAACAGTGTTTCAATAGATGAAGAAAAACCGTTTGAAAAAATTCAGCCTCCTATTTTCTGATGACAAATTATATGAGTATCTTCTTATATGACTGCAATCTATATAACTCTTTGGTGAGGTGTCTGTTCAGACCTTTTGCACATTTAACTGGGTTGTTTGATTCTTTTAATATTGCATTTTAAGTGTTCTTTGTATATTTTGGATACAAGTCCTTTATCAGATAAGTGTTTTGCAGATATTTCCTCTCAGTTGATGAAACTTTTATTTTTATTCTCTTAGTGCTGTTTTTGGCAGAACAGACAATTTCAATTCTAATAAAACTTATCACACTTCTGGTGTTGTATCTAAAAACTCATCACGAAACCTATTGTCAAATAAATTGTCTCTTTTTTCCCCTCAGAATTTACAACATTGTGTTATATATTTAGTTCCATGACCAAGTATGAGTTAATTTTTATGAAAGTGTAAGGACCGTGTCTAGGTTAATTTGCATGAATCTACACATTTTATGAATTCAATTTTTTTATGGTCATCAAATCATTTCAACACCATTTATGGAAAATATGATACTTTCTTCATTGAACTGTCATTGTTTGTCTAAGATTGGTAAACTTGTGGCTGGTCTTTCCCATCTCTCTCTTTTGTTCCATTGATTTATATGTCTATTCTTTTGCTAATCCCAGACTCTACCATATACTAAGGCTTTATCACAAAATTTAAAGTACGATAGAGTCAGTCACTCATTCAGCTCTCTTCTTCTCCTTTGGTATTATGCTGGCTTTTCCAGGTCGCTTGCATCACTGTTAAAATTTCAGAACTATCTTATTGATGTTTATAAAATAACTTACTGAGGTTTTCACTGAGATTGCATTGAATCCATAGGTCAAATTGGGAATTGCTATCTTAACAATACTGTGTCTTCCAATCCAGGAAAGTGTGATATCTTTCCATCTATTTTGATCTTGTTTGATGTCTTTTATCCTTAGATATGTATGTATCACATTTGTCAAATATATGTCGAAGTATTTTTTTTATCACTTTAAGCCAATATTAACTAGTGCTTTCTAGGAGACTGGGCATATTTCGATTTTGATGATTTCTGGTTTTAGGCTTTTTTCCAAAATCTTTATTGTGATGAAGTGTACATAACAAAGTTTACTGTGTTAACTATTTTTAATCGTACAGTTCAGTGATATTAAGTATGTTTATATTGTTATGCGACCATCACCACCATCCCATCTCCAGAACACTTTTTTTAAGTTATTCAATGAATTTTATTATATTTATAGGTGTACAGCAATCGTGACAACCAACTTTTATAGCATTTCTATCCCAAACCCTCACTTCAGCCCCCCACCACGCAACCTATCTAATTTGGAACCCATAAGTTTTTCAGTTTGTGAGCCAGTATCTGTTCTGCAAAGAAGTTCATCGTGTCCTTTCTTTAGATTCCACATGTAAGCGATAGCTTTTGATGTTGGTGTCTCATTGTCTAACTGACTTCACTTAGCATGTTAATTTCTAGGTCCCTCCATGTTGCTGCAAATGCTATTACTTTTTTTCCTTTTAATGGCTGAGTAATATTCCATTGTGTATATGTACCACATCTTCCCTATCCACTCCTCTGTCGATGGGCAGTTAGGTTGTTTCCATGACTTGGCTGTTGTGTATAATGATGCAATGAACATTGGAGTACATGTGTCTTTTCGAGTCATGGTTTTCTCTGGATAGATACCTGGGAGTGGGATTGATGGATCAAAAGGTAATTCTATTTTTAGCTTTCTGAGGAATCTCCATACTGTTTTCCACAGTGGTTGCACCAATTTGCATTCTCACCAATAGTGTAATAGTGTTCCTTTTTCTCCAAATCTTATCCAGCACTTACTGTTTGTAGACTTTTTGATGATGGCCATTCTGGCTGCTGTAAGGTGGTACCTCACAGTGGTTTTGATTTGCATTTATCTAATAATGAGTGATGTTGAATATCTTTTTATGTGTTTTTTGGCTGTATGTCTGTCTTCTTTGGAGAATTGTCTGTTTAGATCTGCCAGTTTTTTGATGGGGTTGTCCTTTTTTAATGGTATTGAGCTGTAGGAGGTGTTTATAAATTTTGGAGATAAATCCCTTGTCAGTAGATTCATTTGCAAATATTTTCTCCCATTCTATGGGTTATTTTTTCATTTGTTTAGGCTTTCCATTACTGTGCAGAAATGTTTAAGTCCCATTTGTTTATTTATTTATTTTTTTTACTGTCATTACTCTAAGATGTGGATCTGAGATAATGTTGCTGGCGTTTATGTCGGAGAGTGTTTGGCCTATGTTTTCCTCTAAGAGTTTTATAGTATCTGGTCTTATATCTAGGTCTTTAATTCATTTTGAGTTTATTTTTGTGTATGGTATTAGGAAGTGTTCTAATTTCATTCTTTTACATGTGGCTGTCCAGTTTTCCCAGCAGCACTTATTGAACAGGCTGTCTTTTCTCCATTGTATGTTCTTGCCTCCTTTGTCACAGATTAGTTGACTGTAGGTGTTTGGGTTTAATTCTGGGCTTTCTATCCTGTTTCACTGATCTATATTTCTGTTTTTGTGCCAGTACCATATGGTTTTGATGACTATAGCTATGTAGAATAGTCTGAAATCAGGGAGCGTGATTCCTCCAGCTCCATTTTTCTTTTTCAGGATGTCTTTGGCTATTCTGAGTCTTTTGTGCTTCCAAACAAACTTTAAAATATTTTGTTCTAGTTCTCTGAAAAATGTCCTTGGAGATTTTATAGGGATTGCATTGAATCTGTAGTGCCTTGGGTAGTATAGTCATTTTGATGACTCTTCCAATCCAAGGGCATGGCATGTCTTTCCATCTGTTTGTGTCATCTTTGATTTCTTTCATAGCATCTTATAATTTTCAAAGTATAGGAGTTCCCGTCGTGGCACAGTGGTTAACGAATCCGACTAGGAACCATGAGGTTGCGGGTTCGATCCCTGGCCTTGCTCAGTAGGTTAACGATCCGGCGTTGCCATGAGCTGTGGTGTAGGTTGCAGACGCGGCTCGGATCCCGCGTTGCTGTGGCTGCGGTGCAGGCCAGTGGCCACAGCTCCGATTAGACCCCTAGCCTGGGAACCTCCACATGCCGCGGGTGCGGCCATAAAATGACAAAAGGCAAAAAAAAAAAACCCAAAAAAACAAAGTATAGGTCTTTTGTCTCTTTAAGCAGGTTTCTTCCTAAGTATTTTATTCTATTTGATGTGATGGTAAATGGGATTGCTTTCCTAATTTCTCTTTCTGATCTGTCATTGTTAGTATATAGAATTGCAGTTGATTTCTGTGTATTAATTTTGTATCCTGCAACTTTGCCAAATTCATTGATGAACTCTAACAGTTTTCTAGTAGCATCTTTAGGATTCTCTAGGTATAGAATCATGTTATTGGCAAATAGTGGTAGTTTTACTTCTTCCTTTCCAATTTGGATTCCTTTTATTTCTCTGATTGCCATGACTAGCACTTCAAAATTGTATTGAATAGTAGTAGCAAGAGCGGACATCCTTGTCTTGTTCCTCATCTCAGAAGGAATTCTTTCAGCTTTTCACCACTGAGAAAGATGTGAGCGCTGGATTTGTCATATATGGCCTTTATTATGTTTAGGTAGGTTCCCTCTATGCCCACTTTCTGAAGTGTTCGTATCAGAAATGGGTGTTAGATTTTGTCAAAGGCTTTTTCTGCATCTATTTAGAGGATCATATGGTTTTATTCTTCAGTTTGTTAACGTGGTGTATCACACTGATTGATTTGTGGATATTGAAGAATCCTTGAATCCCTGGGATAAGTTTCACTTGGTCATGATGTACAATCCTTTTAATGTATTGTTGGATTAGGTTTGCTAGTATTTTGTTGAGGATTTTTGCATCTGTGTTCATCAGTGAGATTGGCCTGTAATTTTCTTTTTTTCTTTTTTTTTGTGGTGTCTTTGCCTGGTTTTGGTATCAGAGTGATGGTGGCCTCATAGAATGAGTTTGGGAATGCCCCTTCCTCTGCAATTTTTTGGAATAGTTTCAGAAGAATAGGTGTTAGCTCTTTTCTAAATGTTTGAGTTGATTTTTCTTATTTGTTTGTGTATCAATTGTAGATTTTTGGTTTGCAGTTACCCTGACGTTTTGATAAAGGAGTCTGCATATATATGAGATTGTTTTAAGTTGTTGGTCTCTTAATTGCAAGTGTATCTCCAGTGTCCTGCATTTGTACCCTCCTCTTCTCACAATTTCTGATTTTGGTAGCATAATTGTGCATGGACGATTTCGTATTTTTACTGTATACGTGCCTTTCCCGGTGAGCCTTGTCATTTGTAGTATTTTTGTTTCTGGTTGTGGCCTTTTCTTTTCTGCCTAGAGAATTTCCTTTAGTATTTGTTGTAAAGCTGGTTTAGTGTTGCTGAAATCTCTTAGCTTTTGCTTATCTGTAAAGCTTTTGATTTCTCCTTCAAATCTGAATGAGAGCCTTGATGGGTAAAGTAATACTGGTTTGAGGTTTTTTTCCCTTTATGACGTTAAGTATATCTTGCCACTCCCTTCTGGCCTGCAGAGTTTATGCTGAAATATCTGCTGATAATCTTATCGGGGTTCCCTTGTATGTTATTTGTGTCTTTTCCCTAGCTACTTTCAGCATTTTCTCTTTGTCTTTAATTTTGGTCATTTTGATTAATATGTGTCTTGGGGTGTTCCTCCTTGGGTTTATTTTATATGGTACTCACTCTTCCTGGATTTGAGTGAGTGGTTCCCTTCCATGTTAGGGTAGTTTTCGACTGTTATCTCTTTGAATGTTTTTTCTGTCCCTTTTTCTCTTTCTTCTCCCTCTGGCTTTCCTATAATATGGATGTTGGTGCATTTAACATTGTCCCAGAGTTCTCTGAGACTCTCTTCTTTTCAACCCTTTTTCTCTTTTCTGTTCTGCATCAGTGATTTCCACTAGTCTATCCTCCACCTTGCTTATTCATTCTTCTGCCTCCTGTATTCTGCATTTGGTTGCTTCTAATGAATTTTTTATTTCAGTTATTGTATTTTGTATCTCTGCTTGCTTAAGTTTTATATCTTTTGTTTCTTTGCTCAGTGTTTCCTGTAAGTTATCAATCTTTGCCTCCAGTTTATTTACAATTTCTTGCCTCATATTCAGCATCAACAGTCTAAATCGTTTTTCCTGGAGACTGATAATCTCCTGATCACTTAGCTGTTTTTCTGTTTGTTTTTTTTTTTTTCTTTATCCCTTATCTGAGTTATAGTTCTCAGTCTTTTCATTTTTATAGGTTTTTGGTGTGGTGTCTTTTTTGTAGACAATAGAGTTGTAGCCTATCTTACTTCTGGGTCCTGCCCCCCTCGTGGCTGAAGTTGGTACGAGGGCTTGATGTGGGCTTCCTGATGGGAGGGACTGCTGCCTGCCCACTGGTAGGTGGGGCTGATTTCTCTCCCTCTGGTGGATGGGGCTTTGTCTCAGGGTGAGATTAGAGGTGGTTGTGTGCCTGGGGGTCTTTAGGCAGCCTATTTACTGATGGGTGGGGCTGTGATCCCACCTGGATTATTGTTTGACCAGGGCTTCTCAGCACTGACGGGTGGGTCCAAAATTTCCCAATATCGCTATCTCCAAAGAAACATGTGCTGATGAATATTCCCAAGAGCTTTGCCTCCAATGTCCTTTCCCCACAAGGAGCCACAGTCACCCCTTGTTTTCCCAGGCGATCCTCCAAGAACTGTAGTCGGCTCAGACCCAGATTCTTATGGAGGATTTGCTTTGCCCTGGGACCCAGTGCACATGAAAGTCTGTGTGTGCCTTGCAAGAATGGGGTCTCCGTTTTTCCCAGTCCCATGGAGCTCCTGCACACAAACCCCACTGGCTTTCAGTGTCAGATGCTCTAGGGTCTCTTTCTCCCAATGCCTGATTCCCAGGCTTGGGGATTTGACATGGGGCTCAGAACTCTCACTCCTGTAGCTGAGTCTCTGTGATACAGTAACTTTCCAGTCTGTGGGGCTTATATCATGTAATGGCCCCTTCTACCCCTTGATGTGGCCTCCTCTTTGTCTTCTGGAGTAGGATATCTTTTTGAAAGTTTCCAGTCCATTTGGTTGAAGGTTGCTCAGTGTTTGGTTGTAATTTTGTTGTTTTTATGAGAGAAGATGAGCTTCAGTCCTTCTATTCCGCCATCTTAATCCTGTCTCCAGAACACTGTTTATTCTGCAAAACTGAAACTCCATATCCATTAAACTCTCTATTCCTTATTCCCCTAGTCCATGGCAACCACTTGTCTACAGCCTATCTTTATTATTTATTGCCATTGTTATTATTTTAAATATAAATATATATATTTAAGATGTACAACATGATAATTTGATATACACATACACAGTAAAATGATTATTATTATCAAGCTGTTAACATATTTATCTCTTCACAAAGTTATTTTTCCATCTTTTTGTGGTGAGAGCCCCTGAAATCTACTCTTTTAGCAAATTGCTATTATTCAGTATATTATTGACTGTAGTCATCATACTGTATATTAGATTTCTAGACTTGTTCTTCCTACATAACTGCAACTTTATAGTCCTTTATGAAAATCTCCTCACTTCTCTGACCTGCTATCAGCCTACTCTACTTCTATGTATTTGACTTTTTTAGATTCCAAATATAGTGAGAGCATGCATTTTTTTTTCTGTATCTGGCTTATTTCACTTAGCATAGTGTGTTCTGGGTTCATCCATGTTGTTGCAAATGGCAGGATCTCCTGTTTTAAGGATGAATAATATTCCATTGTATATGTAAACCACATTTCCTTGATCTGTTTATCTGTTAACGACACAGATAATTTCCATATTTTGACTATTGTGAATAAGGCTGCCGTGAACATAGGAGTGGAAATATCATTTCTAGATCCTGATTTCAACCATTTCAAATATATACCCCAAAGTGGAATTGCTGAATCATATTTTTATTTTTTTGCTTTTTAGGGCCACACTCATGGCATATGGAAGTTTCCAGGCTAGAGGTCGAATTGGAACTACAGCTGCCAGCCTACACCACAGCCACAGCAATCTGGGATCCAGGCCACATCTGACACACACCACAGCTCATGGCAATGCCAGATTGCTGAGCCACTGAGTGAGGCCAGGGATCGAACCCACATCCTCATGGATAGTAGTCAGATTCGTTTCCACTGCGTCACTGTGGGAACTCCCTGAATCATATTCTTAGTTTTTTGAGGAAACACCAAATTATTTTTCATCATGGCTTTACCAGTTTACATACCTAACAGTATGCAAGGATTTCCTTCTCTACCTGTACTCACTAACACTTTCTATAATTTTTTGATAATAGCCCTGCTACAGGCATGAGGTGATATCTTATGGTTTTTCTTTGTATTTCTCTCATGATTAGTGATGTTGATCACTTTTTATATACCTATTACCCATTTCGTTGTCTTCTTTGGGAAAAGGTCTTTTCAGGTCCTTGCCTTTTTTTTTTTTTTTTGTATTTTTAAGGTCACAGCCATGACATATGAAAGTTCTCAGGGTAAGGGTCAAATCGGAGCTGTAGCTGCCAGCCTAAACCACAACCACAGCAACGTGGAATGGGAAATCCCTCTTGCCTATTTTTTAATTGGGTTGTTCCAAGTTTTTATTGTTGTTGTTATTGATATGATTTCCTTATATATATTTGACATTTAATCTTTATCAGATATATGGTTTGTGAATATTTTCTCCACAGATTTTTTATTTTACTGATTGTTTCCTATGCTATACAGAAACTTTTTAGTTTGATATAGTACTGCTGGTGTATTTTGCTTTTGTTGCTTGAGCTTTTGTTGTAATATTCAAGAAATCACTGCAAGATCATTGTCTGTGAGTTTTTACATTATGTTTCCTTCCAGGAGTTTTACAATTCTAGGTCATACATTTGCCTTTAACCCATTTTGAGTTGATTTTTGTGTATAGGTATGATATGCGTACAAATTCATTCTTTGTATATGATATACAGTTTTCTCAATACTGTTAATTGAAAAGACTGTCCTTTTCCCATTGTGTATTCTTGATGACTTTGGTGAAATTTAGTTAATCATATTCTCTTTGGTTTACTTCTGGATTCTTTATTTTATTCTCTTGGTCTGTATATCTATGCCAGTATCATAAGATTTTGATTACAGTAGCTTTATAATATAATTTGAAATCAGAAAGAGTGATACCTCCAACTCTATTCTTCTTAAGCTTGCTTTGAGTATTTGGGGTGTTTTGTGGCAACATACTAATTTTAGAGTAGCTTTTTCTATTTCTATAAAAATAAGATTAAAATTTTGATAGGGATTGCATTAGGTTATCATATCAGTTTGCTAGTATTTTATTGAGTATTTTTGCGCCCATGTTCATCAGAGATATTGATCTATAGCTTTCTTTTCTTATAGTATCTTTTTGTGGATTTGGAATCAAGGTGATGCTTGCCTCATAGTATTAATTTGAAAGTATTCTTGCTATTTCTATTCTTTAGAAGAGTTTAAGAGGATTGAAATTAATTCTTCTTTGAATGCTTGGTGGAGTTTACTCATGAGGCCATCTGGTTTTAGACATTTCTTTGTTGGAAAGTTTTTAAGTTATTACTTCAGTCTCCTTATTTAAGATTGGTCTGTTGAGACTTTCTGTTTCTTCTTCATTCAGTCTTGATAAGCTGTATGTTTATAGGAATTTGTCCATTTCTTCTAGGTTATCTTATTTGTTTATAAATAATTATTCATAATAGTCCATTAGGATCTTTTTATCTTTTTTCTTTTGATCTTTCTTCTTAGATGTCTGTTGTAATGTCTCCTTTTTAATTTCAGATTTTATTTATTTGGTTCTTTTCTCCTTTATCTTATTCAACCTAGCTAAGTGTTTGTTGATTTTTATTTTGAAATTTATTTTATTGATTTCTCCTGTTATTTCTATTTTTATATGATTTATTTCAGCTCTGATATGTATTATTTTCTTCCTTATGCTGATTTTATCTTTAATTTGCTCTTCTTTTTCTGGTTCCTGAGGTGTAAAGTTAGGTTATTTGAGATCTTTCTTCCTTTTTCTGTAGGCTTTCTCAAAAGCATGTTTTGTATCAGTATGAAAGTTATTTTCTATCATTGCTTCCTCTTGCAGAGATCATATAATAAGGAAGAAATTATGAAATAACAGACAATCCTCTGTTAGACGAACACATTAATGACTCTAAATATGCAAAACCTAGAAATAGAGACTTGGTGCCTATAGAGATTTTCAGAAACTAGACAGTTTGTAAAGATTGGCACTGAAAATGGGGGCCAGAGGAAAATCGCCATCCAAAGAGAACTGGGACATATGTTTTCAATATCAAAGGGTGGGGAGCACCTAAGGTTGATTCTTTAATTGCCGCACACACTTACAAATCCAATATGCACAGCTCTTTTCAATGTGATATTGATATGCTTCCCATTCATAGGTAGAATCTATTTCTCTACTCCTTTAAATCTGAGTTGGCCTTCTGACTGCCTTTGTCCAATGAAATGTGGCAGAAATCACATTGTGCAAGTTCTGGAGCTTTGTATGCATGCAGGTTCCATGTTCAACAGACTGGAAAGTTGCCTTAGGGAAATCAGTCTCACCTACTGGAGGTTACAGGCCACATAAAGGAGAAAAACGATGGTTCAGACAATAGTCAGGACTAACATATGAATGGGTTCTTCTTAAAATTTTCAGTCCAGCTGACATACACCAACACCACCCCTGCCCTCAGCTATATGCAGTCACATGAGTGGATCCAGGCTAAATCAGAAGGACAATCCAGCCAACTTACTGAGAATCAGTTGTTTCTCAAAATGCATGTGAAAAACAATTGCTGCTTCAAAATACTAAATTTGGGGGTTCTTTTTTATGCAGCAACAGAAAACTGATAGATCATAGTAAAACAGAAATATTTAACTTTTAGGGTTGACCAAAAAATGCAAAAGCCCACTTGTGTGCTCTGAAACTGTTTTTTAAACATGGAGGGCTTGGAAATGGGATAACTGAATATAATTTGGATAATTGAATAGAAAAGGAAAGGTGTTCTAGGCAGGTAATGCAGCATGAGCATAGGAAAGAGAGAGAGGACAAGGAAATAAAAAGCCTTCTTTCATTTATTTTTCTTTTTAGCAAAAACAGTTAATGTTCTTCTCTAAATCCTTCAAGATTTCATATATGTAGTATATTCATCTAGATGAATAGAATCAGAGTCTACGTTCTTAGGGACAGGGAAATAAAAAGGAAATCAACACTCAGTGAACATTTACTATGTATAATGAACTTGGTATTGATTAATCTTTTTTTTTTTTTTTTTTTGGTTTTTAGGGCCACACCCACGGCATATGGAGGTTCCCAGACTAGGGGTTGAATCAGAGCTGTAGCCACCGGTCTATGCCACAGCTACAGCAACTGAGTCTGCAACCCACACCACAGCTCACAACAACGTCGGGTCCTTAACCCACTTAGCGAGGTCAGCAATCAAACCTGTGTCCTCATGGATGCTCGTTGGGTTTGTTAACCACTCAGCCAGAATGGGAACTCCCTGACTGATCTAATTTAACCATCAAGATATTCCTGGGCCATTGGCATTTTCCCCTATTTCACAGAAGAGGAAACTATAGCTCGGGAAGATAAAGTAACTTTCCTGAGTTCACTCATCTCATAAGTGGTATTGTTTAGTTTGTTTCTATTCCAAAATTCATATCATTTTTACAACCATATACTACCTCCCAGACTCTGTTGTATCAAGTTTATTTCCTAGAACAATCTAAGTTCTCAAAAATGTCTTTTACTTGCAGTCTAGTTAGAGTGGTTTAACATAATCTTAAAAATTCAATTATTCTATGACACATATCAAAGCCCCTGGCACTTAAACTTCTCTGAAATGTGCATCTAAGTCAGACCACAGTCTCCTGAAGTTTCTATGGCAAATTTGTCAAAAGTTGGAGAGTGTCATTTATGCCCAGCTGTTTCTAAGGTTCACAACTTCCACCCCCCACCCCATACGTTGTCTGAGATTCTTGGCTGAGAGAGTTGTTTGTTTCTTTATTTAGCAGGAACTAGCACAGCTCTGTTTAGCAGAGGGACAAGCTGGAATTTTCAAGTCTCTGCAATATCACTCAGGCAATTGCCTACTTGTCACAGGTGTATAGGATAAGAGCAGTGGTAAGGAAAAAGCCATGGACTAGTGTAGACATAGATGGTGGGGCTCCATCCAAAACACCCCACACTCATCCCTGCATCTGTTAGGGAAAATCAGCTTTCAGTGGTGACCAGAGGTGAAGAGTGCAAGTCTTACTTGCAGTTGACAAGACATTTTGAGTCAGCAATTATAAACAGAGCTGTTGACAGAAAGCTGCCTGGTTATTAAGTTACAAAGAATGGCAAGAGTAAGTTGAAAAAGAAAAAAAAAATAAAAAACAGTGAGTTTTCTGAGAAGCAGAAAATAAAACAGATTAGTTTTATTTTTAAAAGCTGCTGAGTTAGTCTCACTTCTTTGCTAAGTCTCTTGATTTTTTTTCTTTTCCCCAGAGGACTTGAATACCTGACCTGAACTGAAGGGGAAATGCAGAGGCTCAACTTACCGACAGGTGGACAGGTGGCTGAACAGGTATGGCATTTCTGTTTCAGGTCAGCTTTATATGGAACTTAATTGAATAATATCACCTCTCACTTTTTTTTCTTCCCCCTCATTGATCAAGCTGCTTTTGAGAAAAGTGATACTTTGCATATCTGGCTAAGTGCTGTTAACAGCCTCTGCCTGCGGTTTGTTAAAATTAAAAAAAAAAAAAAGTGTGATCTTGCCGGAGAAGTAATTTGCTTCTCTCCAACCAATGATGGCTTGTACTTTATGCAAATTGGTATCTAGGGACAACAAATCCCATTTAATACATATGCATAGTTCATAAAAAAAACGACGTGAGAGAAAGAGGAAAAAAGATAAAGCAACGAGTCAGCAAAAGAACAGGTTCCGAGGAAATTTATTGTCCCAAATTGGACATTTGTAACAGATGATGTGAACAAGTGTTAACTTTGTTTTCAGCAGCTCTTCACGTACATTCACTAGACATCACACAGATTATGTTTTAAGGATCTGAACTGTAATAAAAAAAAGTGTCTATGGGCTTTAGAGTGTTGTGTTCCATATGGTTAGGGAAGTACGGAGTTATTGCGACAAGCATCTTGTGAAGCTCATTACGCGCGGCGGTGTTAGATGCGAATTGCCGCGCATAGCTATAGGGTACGTACATGACATCCCACAGTCAGCAGATAGCAACTGGAAATGAAAGATATGAAGGCACAGAGTACAGCTTCAGGGAACATGTTAGACAAAACATCTGCTGGTATCAGAACACTGCATTATCAGATCATTGTGGCCATGAATTTTTTATAAAGATACTTTTTTCCCCCAAACCACAACTTTGAAAGTGACATTTTGTGCACAAAGTTTTTGACTGAAGTGTGATGTCAGGAGGAAGTCCAGTAAAGTGATTCATTGTGAAAAGAGCCCATACTGTTGGCCCAAGAAAACTCCTTTTTGCAAACTGGAGCAACGTCCACTAGCAAAATCCATGCTGCAGGACATGCCTTTGGAATGCATAAGCAAGAATGTTTTCTAGGTAGAAACATGACTGAGGTACTTTGGCCTTCCTTACCATTCAGTGTGTGGAACGGTCCATACTTCAGACATCCACTTAACACTCTCTTTTCTCATGTGGACAGAGTGTCGGTTACCAGCTCCCATTAAGCAAGGAGGTCATATTCTATCAACTCACCTCTTGTGCTCCACTTGTTAATGGAAGCCATTAATAAGCCACTTCTTGTCCCAAGAAGTCCTGCCATTTCTGCTCAGGAGTGCTCTTGTAAGATGTTCCCTCATTGCAGGAAACATACATGGATGAAACACTAGCCAACTTCTGATCTTTGGGAGTGGCATGTGCATTAGTGCCCCTAATTCCTAAGGGGAGGGTGAGACGATGGCCTGAAGTGAGGAGATGATGCTCACCTTGAGAAAAGTCAAAGGTCCTGATCCTCAACCGCATTACAGGATGTCACATATTTCATCTTGGGATATAACAAAGTGCTTCTAAAAGCATTATGACTTATGGAAGAACCAGACTATACCTCCACCTTCTGTTAATGTAGCTGTGAGAAATGGCATATTTTCACTGATTCAGACCACCCAGGCTATGGGCCAGAGGGATAAACATATTTCTCTTGAAAGATATAATGGAAAAGTAGTAGAGGGAACAAAGTTCAAAAACAGTGGATTCTGGAGAACTCAGAGAAACTCTTTTCCTCCACTGTGCAAACTATTTTCAATTTTACATTCTTTTCAGTAAACCATTGGGTTCCTCTTCTAGCCCGTTAGAGTGGTGACACTGGATGAGATCAATATGAAGTTGGGAAACTCTCAGAATATATTGATATGAGTAGATATACAGGAATATCTATAGAATAATTGCCAACAGTTACAGATATGAAAGAAATGTAAGAGATAGCATGAATTAATAAACACCAACTACAGAGGCCTATACTTTAGTTCCATCTCAAAAAGCTTTTCTCTTATTATCCTATTATTTTTCCCCTTTTTCGTTTTCCTATTGTTTCTTCTTTCTTTCTTCGCTTTCAGCAAAGGCTGAGTGGGAAAGAGGGTCCCTCTTTCTTTCATCATTCCTGTTCTGTGTTGCTTTATGGAAAAGATATTGATACAGAAAAATATCCTCTGAGCAAAGGATTTATTCCACAATTCTCTATGAGAGTTTGTGAACCATCAGTGGTACACAGGAGGACCTGAAAAATCACTTGTTCATTGACTCATCAAATATTTATTGAGTACCAGTTATCATGAATGCCCCTTCTGCTGAACACAACTAAAATTATATATACGTATATATTCATTTTGAAAAATATTTATGAGTAACAAGTTAGTACATAATACTCAGAACAAAGGAAGAACAAAGAGAGTTAAGTAATCCTTTGTATGAAGGACATTTGCCATCCCAAGTAAATTTGGCCTTGGCTTTCTTGATCTTCGAGAGTATCAGGAAGACAAAGTCTAAAGGTCACCCTAAGTGGGAAATATAATATGAGACATTCCTTCATAGAAATAGTCCCTCTGAGGGCCACATATTCAGTGTAATATAAGACAGAAGTTAACACATCCTAATCAGCAGGCCATTACCACCCCCAAATACTTGCCAAAGGAAGGCAGATAAAACTGAACATCTAGAAATTCTGCATAGGATGGAGGAGGAACATCCTCTTTTATGTCATAACCATAAACCAGTTATGCTGTGGTTGTATCAGTCAAAATTCATACCATATGAGTGTCCAACAGATGCGGGCACACAAACCCTGCACACACAGAGGCGCAAAGAACTTGGTAACAATTCCAGGTAAGTGGCAAAAACAGGATAGTTTTTTCCTAGCAGATACATCTTTTACATAAACATCCAAGAATCTCTATAAATAAATTTTTAAGAAATATGTACACAATTCACAAGAAAAATAAAGATGCTATAAGTGAGAATCATTAAATATTTTGGACCACATAACTAGATAAAATCTTCAGAAAGTAAATTAATCAATATTAGCTATATAATTTTTGTAGTAAATTCTAAGAAAGCAAATAGACTGAAATTATCAAAAAGACAAAGATTATGAAAATATGAAAGTATAGTTGAATAAGAAACAAATATTTCTAGAAAAATATATAGCTCAATTAATAGGTTTAAAATTTGATTAGATATAAAGAAGAAAATGTGAGTTAGAAGGTAGATTTGAGTAGAAGCAAAGAGATGCAAAATATTTAAATAGGTAAGTCAACATGAGGGAGGAAAAAGTTCTAAAATATATCTAATTTAAAGAAGAGAGAAGAGGACTGAGGAAGTATTTAAAAGCATAGTGCTTGAGAGGGAGAAGGATCAAGATGGTGGAGGAGTAAGACGTTGCACTTATCTTCTCCCACAAACACATCAAAAAAACACATCTACATGTAAAACAATTTGCACAGAACATGTACTGAATGCTGGCAGAAGAACTTAAACCTCCAAAAAGGGCAAGAAACTCTTGACATAACTGGGTAAAACAAAAAAATAGAGAAAGAGAAAAAAAATTGGCAAGACTAGCATTCCTGAGAGGAAGCTGTGAACGAGAAAAGGAACCCACATCCTGGGAAGCCACCTAACTGACAGGGAGATCAGCCGAGACGGAGGGACCTCAAAGTCACCGAGAAAAGCACAGCAGCTGGACTGAGGAGGGCAAAGTAGAGTGACAGCCACACAAATCATCTGCACCACCTCCCTGAGATGCACAGACAGGGGCTGGGTGCTGAGACTTAAGCTCCAGAGGTCACTTCCATGGAGAGGGCAAGGTTTGGCTGTGTGGGGACAGCCTGAGAGGCTAAGGAGTGGTGTGTCATGGGCAGGGGAGCAGTGTGCTACAGGCTGGGTAGTGGAATGCCATGGCAGAGGGTCCCTAGGAGGAGGTCTGGGCCCACAGAAGCAAGGCACCACTGTTGGGGAGGGTGAGACGAGGAGGGGCAGACTGCCATAGGAATCCCCCTGTGCAGGCACGTATGGACTCTCAGAGGGTGGGGTGCCTCTGATGCAGGCTATGAGTGGTGAGAAACCACTAGCTCTATGGGAGACTGTGCACTTCTTGTGTGGGCTACGGGTGGCCAGGCACCTCTTGTGTGGCCTAAGGGGAATGGGGGGGCTACGTGTGATGTGGTGCCTCTTTTGTGATCTACAGGTGGCAGGGATGGATTGTGGTGGTCATCACAGAGGCCAGAGGGAGGCATGGCCTGCCACCACTGGGGACCTGTGAGTGGGCTCTACCTGTGGCCCCAATCACCTCAGGGGTTGGCCAAAAAAAAAGAAAAAGAGGGCACTGCAACCCAGCACCACCTGTTGTTGCTCATCCTCCCCTGGGAACAAACCTGCCCTGCTGCTACAACTGCCAAATGCTCTGGGCAGCACCCAGATGCTTGGTCAGTGTCCCTTCCAAAGCCCCTGCAACTAGAAGCACCTGTTGCAGCACCTCCTGTGTGGGCTAAGCGGGACAGGGTGCTTCTTGCCTGGTCTGCAGCTGGCTGGGGCAAACTACAGCAGTTATCTGTGACTCCACATGTGAGCATGGCCCACTGCCACTGGGGGTCCATGAACAGGCACCACTTGTGGCCATAGTCACCTCAGAGGGCACCACAGAGGAGGACATTGTGACCAAATACCACTTCTTGTTGCTCTCACTCTCCTGGGAGCATACCCGCCTTGCTGCTGCTACTGCTAATTGCTCCAGGCAGTGTCCATACACTTGATCACTGTCACTTCCTAGGATCCTGCCACTAGGAACAGCCTGTACAGCACCTCCTTGTGGGCTAAGCAGGAGGGGGTGCTTTTTGCATGGTCTACAGGTGGCAGGGCAGTTATCACTGACTCCAGAGATGGACGTGGGCTGCTACCACTAGGGGTCCCTGAACAGGCACCACTTGCAGCCCCAGTTACCTCAGAGGAGGGCACTGAAATCACACACTACCTATTGTTGCCCTCACTCCGCTAGGAACTCACACACCCTCACACTGCCACTCACAAATGCTCTGGGCACCTCATAAATCTGCCTAAGGCTCATTACCACTTCCCAGGGCCCTGTAACTAGGAGAAGCCTGCACCACCTTCCTACAGGTCCTTGTTGCTATTAAGAGCCCAGCAACCAGGCACTGACTACTAGCCCTACCCATTGCCTCCTCCCTGGAATCACACTCAGCACCCTGGGGATAACAGCCTGCTCACACCGAAGAAAGAGACAACAAATATTCAAACTCCCACACCAAAAATAAATAGTAACCCCTCATAAAATACAAAGGGGTGCTCTTTCATAGAAGTATCCCTCCAGGACTACAGACTGGCTTCCCTAAACTCACAGAAAAAGAAAAACATAAGCAAGAGGAAGACGCTCAAGAACCATTCTGAGTTAAAAGAACAGGAGAATTCACCTGAATCAGCAAACAATGAAACAGACCTCTGCAGTCTGACAGACACTGAGTTCAAAAGGGAAATAATGAAAATACTGATGGAATTAAGGGTGAATATCAAGGAATTAAGAGAAGATATGAACAATAATGCAGATTACTTTAGAAAGGAACTAGAAAACATCAGGAGGAATGTGGGAAAATTCATTTTGCAGAGATGCAAACTGAGCTAAAGGCACTAAAGAGCAGAATGAATAACGCAGAAGAACAAATTAGTGACCTGGAAGATAGAATAATGGAAATCATCCAATCAGGACAACAGACAAAAAAAAAAAAATGAAAAAACACAAAAGCAGCAATATAAGAGATCTGAGATAATATAAAGTGGGCCAATCTATGCATAGTAGGAATTCCAGAAGAAGAAAAAGAAAGGGGATTGAAAATATATTTGAAGAAATTATGTCTGAAAACTTTCCAAATCTAAAGGAAACTGATATCAAGACACAGGAAGCCCAGAGGACCCAAAACAAGTTGAACCCAAATAGGCCTACACCAAGACATATTACATGAAAATGGCAAAAGTTAAAGAGAGGATTCTAAAGGTAGCAAGAGAGAAACAAAGTGTTAATTATAAGAGAATCCCCATAAGGCTGTTGGCTGATTTCTCTACAGAAACACTACAGTAGACTTTAACACCCTATTGACATCAATGGGCAGATCCTCTAGACAGAAAATCAATAAGGCAACAGAAATCCTAAGTGACACAATAGAGAAGTTTGACTTAATTGACAATTTCAGGACATTACATCCAAAAAAATCAGAACATATATTCTTCTCAAGTGTACATGGAACATCTCAAGGATTGATCACATACTGGGGCACAAAGCTAACCTCAACAAATTTAAGAGTATAGAAATTATTTCAAGTATCTTCTCTGACCACAATGGCATGGAAGTAGAAATCAACCACAAGAAAAGAAATGAGAAAATACTAACCTCATGGAGACTAAACAACATGCTACTAAAAAGCCTATGGGTTGATAAGGAAATCAGAAAGATAATTAAAAAATGCCTCTAGACAAATGATAATGAAGACATAACCACTCAAAATCTATGGGATGCCACAAAAGCAGTGCTTAGAGGGAAATTCTTAGCAATACAGCCCTTCCTCAAAAAAGAAGAAAAATCTCAAATCAACAACCCACCACCTAAATGAATTAGAAAAAGAAGAACAAACGAAACCTAAAGTCAGCAGAAGGAAGGATATCATAAAGATCAGAGTGGAAATCAATAGAATCAAGATTCAAAAAACAATAGAAAAAAAATCAATAAAACCAAGGACTGATTCTTTGAAAAGGTAAACAAAATTGACAAACCTCTGGCCACACTCACCAAGAAGAGAGGAAAAAACCCAAATAAAATAAGAAATGAAAAAAGAGAAATCACAGCAGAAATACAAAAAACTGTAAGAGAATACTATGAACAATTACATGTAAACAAATTTGACAACCTAGAAGAAATGGACAGCTTTCTAGAGACTTATAGCCTGCCAAAACTGAATCAAGAAGAAACAGATCAACTGAGCAGACTGATCACTAGAAATGAAATTGAATTTGTAATAAAAACTTTCCCTGCAAATAGAAGTCCAGGGCCAGCTAGCTTCACAGGCAAATTCTGCCAAACATACAAAAAGGAACTTATACACATCCTCCTTAAACTTTTCCAAAAGGTTGAAGAAGAAGGAACAATCCTAAAGACATTCTGTGATGCCACCATCACCCCAATACCAAAAGCAAAGATACTACCAAAAAGGAAAACTATAGGCCGATATCTCTGATGAATATAGACACAAAAATTCTCAACAAAATTTTAGCCAACCGAATTCAACAACATATAAAAAAGATCATACACCATGACCAAGTGGGATTCATCCCAGGTTCACAGATGGTTCAATGTATGCAAATCAATTGACGTCTTATACCACATTAACAAAAGAAAAGTCAAAAACTGCATGATCATCTTAATAGATGCAGAAAAATCATTTGACAAAGTCCAACATTCATTCATGATGAAAACTCTTATTCATGGGCCTAAAAAGCAAACAAATAAACAAACAAAAACAGCTCTTACCAAAGTGGGTATAGAGGGAACATACCTTAACATAATAAAAGCCATTTATGACAAATCCACAGCAAATATAATACTCAATGGAGAAAAGCTAAAGGTCTCCCCATTAAAATCTGGAACAAGACAAGGATGCCCACTCCCAACACTTTTATTCAACATAGTATTGGAAGTACTAGCCACAGCAATCAGACAAACAAAAGAAATAAAATGTGTCCAAATTGGAAGAGAAGACTTAAAATTGTCACTGTATGCAGATGACATAATACTGTATATAGAAAACCCTAAGGACTCATCCAAAAACTATTCAAACTGATCAATAAATTCAGCAAAGTAGCAGGATATAAGATTAACATTCACAAATCAGTCACATTTCTGTATACTAACAATGAAATATTAGAAAAAGAATACAAAAGTACAATACCTTTTAAAATTGCACTTCCCAAAATATACATGGGAATAAACCTGACCAAGGAGGTGAAAGACATATTCTGAGAACTATAAAACATTAATCAAGGAAATTAAAGAGGATTCAAAGAAATGGAAAAATATTCCATGCTCCTGGCCATTTCTTAAAAATGGCCATACTACCCAAAGCAATCTACAGATTCAATGCAATCCCTATCAAATTACCCTTGACAACAATCCAAAAATTTATATGGAATCACAAAAGACCCAGAATTGTCAAAGCAATCCTGAGTGACAAAAACCAAGCAGGAGGCTTAACTCTCCCAGACTTGAGGCAATATTACAAAGCCACAGTAACTATAACAATGTGGTATTGGTACCAAAACAGATATACAGACCAATGAAACAGAATAGAGAACCCAGAAGTAAACCCAGACACATACAGTCAATTAATCTTTGACAAAGGAGGCAAGAATATAAAGTGGGTAAAAGAGTCTTTTCACTAAGTGGTGCTGGGAAAACTGGACAACCACATGTAAATCAATGAAACTGAAACACACCCTCACACAGTGCACAAAAATAAACTCAAAATGGCTTAAAGACTTAAACGTAAGATAAGACACCATCCTACTCCTAGAAAAGAACATAGGCAAAACATTCTCTGACATCAACTTTACAAATGTTTCCTCAGGTCAGTCTCCCCAGGCAACAGAAATAAAAGCAAAAATAAACCAGTGGGACCTAATCAAACTGACAGGCTTTTGCACAGCAAAGAAAACCATAAAAAACAATAACAACAAACAGACAACTTACAGAATGGGAGAAAATAGTTTTAAATTATGCAACTGGCAAGGGCTTAATCTCTAAAATATACAAACAGCTTATCCAATTCAACAGCCAAAAAGCCAACAATCCAATTGAAAAATGGGCAAAAGACCTGAACAGACATTTTTCCAAAGAAGATATACAGATAGCCAACAAGCACATGAAAAAGTGCTCACATCACTGATTATTAGAGAAATGCAAATCAAAACTGCTATAAGGTGCCACCTCACACAAGTCAGAATGGCCATCACTAGTAAGTCCACAAATAACAGATGCTGGAGGGAGTGTGGAGAAAAGGGAGCCCTCCTGCACTGTGGATGGGAATGTAAATTCGTATATCCACTGTGGAAAACTGTATGGAGGTATCTTGGAAAACTATATATACAGTTAATACAATCCCACTCTTGGGCATATATCCGGACAAAACTTTCCTCGAAAAAGACACATGCACCTGTATGTTCATTGCAGCACTGTTCACAATACTCAAGACATAGAAACAACCTAAATGTCCACTGACACTGGATGACTGGATTAAGAAAATGTGGCATATATACACAATGGAATACTACTCAGCCATAAAAAGAACAAAATAATGCCATTTGCAGCAACATGGATGGAACTAGAGACTCTCGTACCAAGTGAGGTAAGTCAGAAAGAGAAACACAAATACCATATGATATCACTTATTTGTGGAATCTAATATATGGCACAAATGAACCTTTCCACGGAAAAGAAAATCATGGACATGGAGATCAGACTTGTGGTTGCTGGGGTGGGGGGGAGAGGGAGGGACTGGGAATTTGGGGTTAATAGATGCAGACTATTGCCTTTGGAATGGATAAGCAATGAGATCCTGCTGTATAGCACTGGGAACCATATCTAGTCACTTATGATGGAGCATGATAATGTGAGCAAAAGGAATATATATGTGTTTTTGTGACTGGGTCACCTTGCTGTTTAGAAGAAAATTGACAAAACACTGTAAACCAGCTATAATTAAAAAAAATCGTTAAATTAAAAAAATAGTGCCTGAGAATTTCCTAGAACTTATGTTTTATTTATTTATTTTTTTAGGGCCGCATCCACAATATATGGAGCTTCCCAGGCTAGGGGTGTAATCAGAGCTACAGTTGTTGGCCTACTCCACAGCTACAGCAATGCCAAATCTGAGCCACATCCGCAACCAACACCACAGCTCATGGCAATGCTGGATCCTTAACCCACTGAGTGAAGCCAGGGATCAAACCCGCAGCCTCATGGTTCTTAGTTGGATTCATTTCTGCTGCAACACGACAGGAACTCCGAGAACTTATTTTTTAAATACCAATTCTCATATTCCTGACCTAAATGAATTCTAATCAGGAAAATAAGCACCTAGACCTATGAAACTACAGAACATAAAGCACATAAACATATTAAAATATCAAGAGAAAAGTAAGACCCTTCAATGGTTTGATGAACTGACAGCTAACTTCTCAAGAGCAACAGTGAAAGCCAGGATGCAATGTGATAATATCTTCAATGTGCTCAGAGAATAACTGTCAACCATTGATTGTATGTTAAAGTAATTTTCATTTTTTCCAGCTTTGAGATATAATTGACATATAATGTGTAAGTTTAAGGTATTATACATCACATTATATGTGACTTTAGGTATGTATATATCGTGAAATAATTAAAACAATAAAGTTAGTTAACACATCCATCCATCACCTCATGTAGTTACAGTTTTTGTGTATATGTTGAGAGCTTTTAAGATGTACTCTCTTAGCAACTTTAAATATATCGCATGCTAGTCTTAGCTACAGTCGCTATACTGTACATTTCATCGCCAGAACTTATCTATCTAATAACAGAAGTTTGTACCTCTTGACCACCTTCACCCATTCCTCTACCATGCCTCTCTGGTGACTGACAACCACAAATCTACTCTGTTTATATGAGTTGAGGTTTTTAGACTCCACATATAAGTGAGATCATATAGTATTTGCCTTCCTCTATCTGGCTTATTTCACTTAGCATAATATTTCCAAGGTCTATCCAAGTTGTCAAAAATGGGAAAACTTCCTCTTTTATGACTGATAATATTCCACAATACATATATGACACATTTTCTTTTTCTTAGACTTAGTATTTTTTTTTTTTTTTTTTTTTTTTTTTTTTTTTTTTTTTTTTTTTTTTTTTTTTTTTTTTTTTTTTTTTTTTTTTTTTTGCTTTTTAGGGCCACACCCGCAGCATATGGAGGTTCCCGGGCTACAGACCTAGTTGGAGCTACAGCTGCCAGCCTACACCACAGCCACAGCAATGAGAGATCCAAGCCATGTCTGCAACCTACACCACAGCTCAAGGCAATGCCAGATTGTTAACCCACTGAGCAAGGCCAGGGATCGAACCCGCAAGCTCATGGTTCCTAGTTGGATTCGTTAACTGCTGCGCCATGGCAGGAACTCCACATTTTCTTTTTCTATTCATCCATTGATAGACACATAGGTTGATTACTTCCCTTGGCTACTATAAATAATGTTGTAATGAATATGGAGATGCAGATATCTCTTTGAGATACTGTTTTTATTTCATTCAAATAAATAGTACCAGAAATGAAATTTCTGGATTATGTAGTAGTTCTATTTTTAATTTTTTGAGGAATCTTCATACTGTTTTCCATAATGGTTGTAACAATTTACATGCCCACCAGCAGCACACAAGGGTTCCCTTTTTGTTTATATCCACACCAGCATTTACTTCTTGTCTTTGATAATAGTCACCCTAACAGGTGTGAGGTGACAGTTCATTGTAGTTTTGATTTACATTTCCCTAATGATTAGTTATGGATGAGCACCTTTTTGTGGACCTGTATGTTTTCTTTAGAAAAATGTCTATTCAAGTCCTTTGCCCATTTCTAAATTAGATTAGAGTTGACTCTTGAAAAAGTAGGTGTTGGGCACCAACCTCCACTCCCTACAATGGAGTAGAAAATTCACTTATAATTTTAGAATCAGCCCTTTCTATGTGTAATTCCATATCTGTGGATTCAACCAGTGGGGGACTGTAGCACTGTAATATGTATGGGCTGAAAAAAAAAAAACCCTGTATAAGTGGGCCTATAGTTCAAACCTAATTTTTTTTTTTGTCTTTTTACCTTATCTAGGGCTGTACCCGTGGCATATGGAGGTTCCCAGGCTAGGGGTCTAACAGGAGCTGTAGCTGCCAGCCTTCACCACAGCCACAGCAACGCAAGATCCGAGCCGCATCTGCAACCTACACCACAGTTCACGGCAACGCCAGATCCTCAACCCACTGAGCAAGGCCAGGGATGGAACCCGCAACCTCATGGTTCCTAGTCGGATTCGTTAACCACTGAGCCATGACGAGAACTCCTAAACCTATGTTGTTCAAGGGATATATATATATATATGTATGTATATATATATATATATATATATATATATATACACACACACACATATATATATATAACTATTGCACTCTATAAATTCGTTATATTTTTTGAATACTGCTTACTAGATATGTGGTTTGCAGATACTTTTCCCACTCTGTAGATTGCCTTTTCATTTTGTTGATCACTTCTTTTCTGTGCGGAAACTTTTTTTGCTTGGTGTAGTCCCACTTGTTTATTTTTGCTTCTGTTGCTTGTTTTTTAGGTGTCATATCGACAAAAATTATTGTCCAATCCAATGTCAAGGAGAGTTTTTCCTGTGCTTTCTTTTAGGAGTTTTATGGTTTCATGTCTTAAGTCTTTAATTCATTTCGAGTTAATTTTTGTGAGTGGTGTAGGACAGAGATCCATTTTTATTCTTTTGCATATGAATATCCAGTTTTCCCAGCACCATTTATTGAAGTGTCTATCTTTTCCCCATTGAGTATTCTTGGCTCCCTTGTCCAATATTAATCGACCTCTAAACATGATTTTATTTTTATTACTATAATAATATAGTTGTTATATAGTTTGAATTCAAGATGCATCATGGCTCCAACTTTGTTCTTTCTCAAGATTATTTTGGCTATTTGGGGTCTCTTGTGGTTCCATACAAACTTTAGGATTATTTTTTCCCCGATTTCTGTAAAAAAAAAATGCCATTGGAATCTAGATAGTGATTGCATTGAATCTATACATAGCATTGGGTAGTCTGGCCCTTTTAACAGTATTAATTCTTCCAATTCATTTGTGTCTTCAGTTTCTTTCATCGATATTTATCATTCACAGTGCATAGGTTTTTTTTTTTACCTTCTTAGTCAAACTTATTTCTAAGTATTTTATTCTTTTTAATGTTATTGTATATGGGGTTCTTTTCTGATAGTTTATTGTTAGTATATAGAAATGCAACTGATTTTTGTGTGTTGATTTAGTATCCTGCAACTTTACTGAATTTCTTTATTTCTGCAGAAAAATTCTGCCACCTTGACATGGGTCTTGCACATATCTTTTAAGGTTTGTTCCTGTGTATTTATGTTTGTTGCTATTATAAATGGGAATTTAATTTTATATTTTTAATAGATTGCCTTCTGAATATTAATATTGCTCCATTTTATCTACTAAATTATCTTTATTTGCAGTATGTTTTCACTTGATTCTTTTGAAGTTTTTGAATGTGCAGTTATACCATCTGCAAACTTAGTGTACCTCCTCCTTTCCAGTTATATACAGTTAATTTATTTTTCTTATTTGATTGCATTGACTAGTTTTTCAAGTTTATCAATGGCTAATTTTGATAAAAATGAGCATTTTTATATGCTTTGTATCTTGATGGAAACACCTTGAGTACTTACTCGCTAGTGGCCATAATTACATTTGGGTAGAGGTAGATAAATTTTTGTTACTTTAAGGTAGCATTAACAAATTTCTATTTCAGTGAATTTTTTTCTAGAAATGTTGAATTTTATCAAAATATCCTTTAGACTCTTTGGTGGTGATCATATGAGTTTTCTTCTTTATTAATTGGATAAAATATATAGATTTCTTGATATGAAACAAGATCCACTTAATTATGAAGTATTCTTTTCTAATTTTATTCTGAAGTCTTTATCATGAGATTTTATTCAGAGTCTTTGCACTGATATTTATGAGATTTTAGCCTCTAGTTTCTTTAGAGCTATACTCAATACATAAGAAGAATGAAGAATGTGGAAATATTGGCATTATGCACTCCTGAAAGCTTTTTCCTGTGGACATGTCTGAACCTGGCACTTTGTGCAGAACAATAACATGGGGAATATGAGGCATGGGCGGAAATGGAAAGAAGATATACTTTTTGTTTTTCATTTTTACTTTTTTTTTGGTCTTTTTCTTTTTTTAGGGCCTCCCTCACGGCATATGGAGGGTCCCAGGCTAGGGGTCTAATTGGAGCTGTAGCCGCTGGCCTACATCACAACCACAGCAACACAGGGTCCGAGCCGCATCTACGACCTACACCACAGCTCACAGCAATGCCAGATCCTTGACCCACTGAGCGAGGCCAGGGATTGAACCCACAACCTCATGGTTCCTAGTCAGATTCATTTCTGCTGCGCCACGGTAAGAACTCCCATTTTTACTTTTTAACAGCTTCACTGAGGAAAAATATTCATATCATAAATTTCATCCATTTACTGTGTACAGTTTAATTCAGCATTTACAGACTTGTGCAACCCTCACCATAATCAAATTATAGGACATTTTCATTACCCCCTCCAAAAAACCCCAAAACAGTTAGAAGTCATGCCCTCACCACCTTTCAGTAGTCCACATTTTGCCCTTACCACCAGGCTTAGGCAACCACTTACCTACTTTCTGTCTCTTTAGGTTTGCCTACCCTAAACATTTTTGAAAAAATGTTTCAAACAACATATAGTGTTTTGTCACTAACCTCTTTCATAACATAATGTTCTTAGGTTCATCTATGTTGCAGTGTGTATCAGAACTTCATTTCCAGTATAGCCAAATTAAATCCCATTGTATAAATACACATTTTATTTACCCATTCATCAGTTGATGGACATTTGAGTTATTTCCATTTTTTAGTGTCATAAATAATTTTACTATGAATATTTGTGTACAAATTTTTTGTGGACATAAGTTTCCATTTTTCTTGGATATATACCTAGACAAGTGTAGAGGATGTGTAAGCCTTAGTGGAAGTTCAAATGGAATTTTAAAATTTGAGATCCTTTAGAGAGGGCTAAAGAATTGGGAACAAATTAATATCAAAAAACTATCGATGATACACAGGAAGACATCAGATAAATTACCTGAGTTCTATGATAACTTTATGTTTAATATTTTGAAGAATTCCTGAACTGTTTTCCAAAGCAGCTACACCATTTCATATTCCCTTCAGAGGTGTGAGGGCTCCAAATTCTCCACATCCTCATCAATACTCATTATTGTTCATCATTTTGATTACAACCATTCTGATAGATCTGATGAAGTGGTTTCTTTTTGTGGGTTTGATTTGCCATTTCCAAAACAACTAATGATACTGAGCATCTCTTCATGTGTTTATTGGCCATTCATATATCTTCTTTGGAGAAATGTCAATTCAAATCTTTGCCCATTTTTTTTTTTGTCTTTTTGCCTTTTATGTAGAGCCGCACCCGTAGGATATGGAGGTTCCCAGGCTAGGGGTCTAACAGGAGCTGTAGCCGCCGGCCTATGCCACAGCCACAGCAATGCAGGATCCGAGCCGCATCTGCAACCTACACCACAGCTCACGGCAATGCCGGATCCTTAACCCACTGAGCAAGGCCAGGGATTGAACCCGTAACGTCATGGTTCTTAGTCGGATTCGTTAACCACTGAGCCACGAAGGGAACTCCTCCTTTGCCCATTTTTAAATTTGTTTTTTTGTTTTTAATTATTGACTTGTAAATGCCCTTTATATATTCTGTATACAAGTCCCTTATCAGACACATTATTTACAAATATTTCTCTTAGTATGAAAGTTATTTTTTCACTTTCTTGATGCTATCTTTTGAAGCAAAATCTATTTAATTTTGAGGAAGTTCCACTTTTCTCTTATCACTTGTTGATTTGGTATCATATATAGGAAATCATTGCTTAACTCGAATCACAGAAGTTTACTCCTCTACCTTCTTCTAACAGTGTTACAGTTTTAATTCTTATATTAAGGTCTATGATCCACTTTGAGTTAATTTTTATGTAATGATGTGATATAGGGGTCCAGATTTATTCTTTCGCATGTGGATATTCATTTGTCCCAGATATAAACTTTTCTTTTTATTTTATTTATATTTAAGTTACATGTATTCAGAAAAATATTTGGACAATTGGAAAAAAAAGAGGAGAATCCTCCACAAAACAATATACAAAGAATAAAATCCTTTAGTCTGTCACCATAATAGGAGAATAGATATGATCTTGTATTCCAGAAGTAGGTGCCATTTTATTATTTGTTCAACTTCCCCACTTTCCATTAGAAGAAGAGTTCTATGATAACCTAATTTTTGGAAGTAGCTCACAATATTCCATACAATGGAATGTTTTATAGTCATTAAGAAAAAGGAAGTGTTTCTACATGCACAAATATGAAAAATCTCCAAAATGCATTGTAATAAAAGTAAGTTGCAGGAAAGTGTTTACATTATGTAAACATTAGTGTGAAAATATATATAATACATGAATGCAAATGTAGAGAATATTTCTGTAAGGATTTATCTAGAGTAATAGTTATGAAATTGGCAAAATGTACTCCCAGGATAGAAAAGTAGGTGGCTGGGGAATCAAAAGAGATTAACACTTACTTTTTGCTCAGTGCCATTTTGTACTCTATGAATTTGAAACAATGCATATGGCTGACATACGTAAAACAGTAAAAGTTAATAAAATTAGCCTATTAACTTGATTTAATTTAATGGAGAACGTCTTTCTGTGAGATATTGATTATAGAACTCTAAAATATTTCCTATTAAATAATATAACTATACAAACAATTTGGAGAAAGTTATCAGTGCAGATTCCCTGAACATCCTGTACTGTAACCAGAAACCAGTCAGTACTGAGCAAAGTTCAAAAATTACTGAAGGAAAACACATATTCTTCTTAAAAGTAGCTTGGTCCATTGGCACACACGAGTTCAAAAATCTCTTAACATTCAAACAGCAACCTCACCTTGCATTTTTCTGAGTGAGGTACAGTTTTATATGTTGGATAGCAAACTCACACAGGCCAAGGAGTCATATGTCATATTCTTCAAGGAAACAATAGGTAAAGTTATGGACTTCAGTGAGGGGAAGATACGGATGTTTGGGAAAGCATCTCTGAACATTCTTTTTAGGCTACAGCCAGAGAGTAGAGTTCTCCTGTGGCTCAGCAGGTTAGGAATCTGACTTGGGTTGCTGCTGTGGTTTGGGTTCTATCCCTGACCCAGGAACTTCCAAATGCCATGAACATAGCCAAAATTTTTTAAAAAATAAAAAAAAAAAAATAAAGTCAGAGAGCAAAATCATTTATTCCTGATACTGTCATTCCCACCTAACACTATTCCTTTTAGCCAGCTGGTCTAATGGACCCACTCCTTTGACATGGAAGCCTTTGATGATCTCATACTGGGGTTTACAGTGTCTAAATGTTTCCTCCAACATGGCCATTTCTTATGATGCCTTTGGTACTACAAAAGAAGAAACAAAAAAACAGCAACAACCATATATAAAAATATATCTGGGGGAGTTCTCCTCATGGCGCAGTGCAAACATATCCAACTCAGAACCATGAGGTTGCGGGTTCGATCCCTGGCCTCGCTCAGTGAGTTAAGGATCTGGTGTTGTCATGAGTTATGGTGTAGATCACAGACGCAGCTCGGATCTGGCGTTGCTGTGGCATAGTCCAGCAGCTGTAGCTCCAATTATACCCTTATCCTGGGAACCTCCATATGCTGTGGGTGCAGCCCTAAAAAGCAAAAAACTTAAAAAATAAAAATATATGTTTATTACAGCTTTTTGATCACTCCAGGAGTTTTAATCTGTATGACTTATTATACACTGAGAAACACTATTTTCTAGTCTAAATTTTGTTTTAAAGTTTATAAAAAGTAAAGATAAAAGCTTAATGTGAATGAAGCATGGTGCCTGGCTGTATTCTTATGTCTTATTATCAGTCTGCTCCAAAGTCCAGAAATATTAATTTATAAAGTAGATTCTTAACAACAAATGGCTGACTCCTTTCAATCATAAGTCTGAGCTCTTCAAGCATAGAGTGCGGGAACTTGGACAATTAGTTTTAAAGAATCAAAAAAATTTTAAAATGAAGTTATCTATTGATAAGTTCTAGGATTGAAAACGAAGAGAAGACTTCTTTACATATTATTCACTCCTCTGCTGAGTCTGTCCATCTACAGGCTATGATTGTTGATGTCACCATAACAAATTAGTGCATTTAGTCTAATAAGCCAACTTGAAAAGACATTGAAAGGTTGAAATTATGTATGGCAGAAAACAATGATTCTTAATTAATAATGAGATCCATCACAGGCTAAAGGGAAAGACTCACAGGATGGAAAGCCTTGTGATTTACTCTGTGTGTGTCCATATGTGCCTGCAGTGTATATATTTTGGGATATAAATGATAAATTCACAGTGTGAATGCCATTGCATCTGAATCTACAAGCTCATCACTTGGGCTCATGACTCATTCATCCACTAGCCATGTGAATATCTAAAATGTAAGGTTGTTTCTTAAGAGAATGCGTTGCCTGGTGCCTGAAACCATATGGTTTTCTTATCAGAAAAAAAAATTGAATTTAATTTGCAATTAATTTGATTTGCAATCTATGTTCCCTTATTTTGAAATATAACTAGTTGATTTATACTGGCCAGATTTAATTTTTTTAAGAATTACATCAAAACATGGAAGGGCACAAATATTTTTCATGTTTACAAGGCCATACATATATCAATATCAATGTAAATGCATGAACTAACAAAATTATTACTCTACTTTTAAATATTTGTTTAAATTTGTTTCAGAATTTTAGATCTTTTAGACAATAGCGGTTTTCAAATTGCTTCATTAAGCCCATATGTTCAGTATGACTCCTCCTTCCTCCTCCTCCACCATTCTCAGCACTGCTACCAAGGGTGGGAGGTAAGGGAAACAAGGAGACAGAGCTCCAGCCCAAAGAACTGCAACTTCATTGGGGCTAAGGATTCATTTTCTGTCTTTGTTTATGTAAAGGTGTTCTCTTGTTATAAACTGTTTTTAAACCACCATTAAGAAAAATAAAATTAAAGTTAATTTCTTAACTCATACCATGTACAAGAATATTTATATAAAACTCATTCTGTGGTACTACAAGAAAGAAATCTTTCTATAATTTTTAAAAACATGTTTGAGTCACTGAAATAAAAACAATATTGGGAAAAAGGGCAGATTTAAAAATATATTAAACTTATACAAAATAACATTAATTCTTTTGTATCTTAAAAGAAAAAACAGAGTAGGAAGAAATATTTTAACAGTCAGACAGTAGATCACTATTCATAGTAAATAAGATCTCTTAAACATGAATTCAAGAGCAAATAACTAAATTAAAAGCAGCAAAAGATATTAACAAGAAACTCACCAGGAGTTCCCTTCGTGGCTCAGTGGTTAACGAATCCGACTAAGAACCATGAGATTGCGTGTTCGATCCCTGGCCTTGTTCAGTGGGTTAAGGATCCGGCGTTGCTCTGAGCTGTGGTGTAGGTTGCAGACGCAGCTCAGATCCCACGTTGCTGTGGCTGTGGTGAAGGCCGGCAGCTACAGCTCCTGTTAGACCCCTAGCCTGGGAACTTCCACATGCTTGCTGTGGGGTGCGGCTCTAGATAAAAAGGCAAAAAGACAAAAAAAAAAAAAAAAACTCACCAAAGAATAAAATCACCCTTCCTGATTTCAAAATATATTACAAGGCTATAATGATTAAAACAATATGGTATTGCACCAAAACAGACATGCAGACCAGTGGACTAGAATTAAAAAAATCAGAAATAAATGCACATTTATATTATCAACTGATGTCAACAAGGGTGCCAAAAAGATACTTAGAGAAAGAAGAGTGTCCTCAACAAATGGTGTCGAAAAAACTGGATATCCACATGCAAAGCAGTGGCATTTTACCTCTATTTTACACCATACCAAAAAGTCATTTCAAAATGGAGTAAGAGTTAAACATAAGATCTGAATCTATAAAAACTTCTACAAGAAAACTTAAAGGAAAAGCTTCTTTACATTGATCTTGATCGTGATTTCTTGGCCATGACATGCAAAACACAGACAGTAAAAGCAAAAATAGACATGTGGAAATACACCAAAATAAAAAGCTTCTTCACAGCAAAGGAAACAAAAGAAGAAAAAGACAATCTACAGATGGGAGAAAATATTTGCAGACCACATATCTAAAAAGAAGTTAAGGAGTTCTTTTGTGGCTCAGCAGGTTATGAACCTAACTAGTATCCATGAGGATGTGGTTTGAGCCTTGGCCTCCCTCAGTGGGTCGGGGATCCAGCATTGCTCTGAGCTCTGGCATAGGTCACAGATATGGCTTGGATCCCACGTGGCTGTGGCTATGGTATAGGCAGGCAGCTGCTGCTCCAATTTGACCCCTAGGCTGGGAATTTCCATATGCCACATGTGTGGCCCTAAAAAGCAAAAAAAAAAAAAAGTTAATATCCAAAATATATAAGGAACTCCTACAAGTCAAAATCAAACATACAAAACCTGGTTGAAAATGAGCAAAGGAGTTGAATAGATATTTCTCCAAGGAAGACATACAAATGACCAATAGGTATATATAAAGGTGCTAAACATCACTAATCATCAGGGAAAGCACAAAAAGATACCACCCCACACATTTTAAGGATGGCTATTCTAAAAAAAAATAATAATAAGGTAACAAATGTTCATGAGGATATCGAGTAAAGGGAACTCTTGTGCACTGTTGGTGGGAATGTAAAATGGTCAAGAAGCTATGGAAAATAGTGTGTAGTTTCCTGGAAAACTCATAACTACTAAATGATTACACAATTCTCCTTTTGTGTTTATATCCAAAAGAATTGAAATCTGGATCTTACATAGATATCTACATTCTCGTATTCATTGCAGTATCATTCCCAACAGCCACAATATGAAAACTGCCCAAATGTTCATCAACAGATGAATGGATCCAGAAAAGTAGTATATACATACAATGGAATATTATTCAGCCTTTACAAAGAAGGAAACCCTATCATTTGCAACCACATGGATGAACCTGGAAGATAATATGCTGCGAGAAATAAACCACATCAGAAAGACAAATACTGTATGATTACACATATGCCCAGTATCTAAAATAGTCAAACTCATGGAAGCAGAGAACAGAATGATGATTGCCTTGGGCTGGAGTAAGGGGGTAATGGTAAGTTTTCAGTGAGTATAAAATTTCATTTAGGGAGTTCTCTCATCGAACAGATGGTTAAGGGTCTGGTGTTTTCACTGCAGCAGCTTTAGTCACTGCTGTGGCACAAGTTCAGTCCCTGGCCTGGGAATTTCAACATGCTGCAGGTGTGGCTAAAAGAAAAGTTTTCTTTAATATAAGACAAATAAGTTTATTCATACAAGACAAGTATAGATCTCTGTACAACATACCACCTACAGCTAACAACACAGTATCATGTACATGAAATTTTAAGAAGATAGATCTCATATGAAACATTCTTATCATAAAAAAGTTGGGGTGGTGTGGAGGGAACACAAGGAAACTTTTGGAGGTGGTAGATATTTTCATATTACTTTGTGGTGACAGTATTGTGGGTTCACGCATATGTACAAACATTTAAAAACTCTATACATTAAACATGTGCCAGAGTTTTGTTTGGCATATAAATTATACCTAAATAAAGTCCTAAAAATTTGTGGTTGTAGTGATGCTAGGTAATGTCCCAGGCTAGGTCACAGAAAGGGTAGCTTCTGCCTGGCTCTTCCTCTCTTGAACTGCTCATCTTGGAGAAGCTGGCTCCCATGTTATGAGAATACTCAAGTAGCCTGTGGAAAGGCCTCTGCTGGGGAGAACTGAGGTCTCCTGATAACAACCAGTACCGATGTGCCAACCATATGAATGAGCCACTTAAATCCTTCAAGTTCAGTCCAGACCTTGGATGTCTGCCAACATCTTGACTACATTCTAATGGGGGGCACCAAGCCAGAGCAAGACAGCTAAGATGTTCCTAGATTTCTGACCAACAGAAAGTATGAGGTAACAAAGGTTTGTCATTTGAGGACACTAACTTTTAGTATAATTTTTTTTATATAGACATAACATAATATTTTATGGTAACATTATTTATAACAGTGAAAAACCAGAAACAATTTAAATTTCTACCAATAAGGGTGTGGTTGAATGAATTGTGATTATCCATATTATGAAACATTATGAATTGTTAAATTAACAAGTAGCTCTATATATTCTAAAGTGAAAAATCTTTAGGAAATACAAAATAGTAAAGCCATCAAACAATATAGAATATATTAATTTTACAATAAAATACATTTATATTTATAATTTACATATACACATACATAGAAGTCTATATTTGTATATGCCTTCAGAAATTTCTGGAATGAAGAATTGGACTGAAGGAGGTAGCAAGGAGATTTACTTTTTTCACTTCTGCATACTTGGAATTTTTTAAACAACAGTGCCTTACCCATCCATGTTTTATGCATCCATGTTTGCTTTTATAACTTTATTTTTTAAATTAAACTAATGAAAAATAAATGAAGTAGTATACTTTTGGGGTTTTCTTTTTTTTTTTTTGATATTAACTAATACCAAGATGAACAAAACAAGAGAATAGAATAAAGTTAAAATGTATAATTTACTTTAATAGCTTTGTGGCTATGAAAAAGCAAGTGAAATAACTGTTAGTTTTGATTCCAAGCCAGGTAGTTTTATGTCATTCTATGGCTACCACTTACCTGTCTGTCAAATGGGATAGTAGGTCTCAAGAGGTGAACTTGGGAAGGAATAAGGATGACTTGACCCAAATATACCGCTGATACTAGACAAAGTCCAGAATCCACACCAAATGCCAGATGGATTGTGGGTCGATAGTGACATCTTCATGTACAAAGGACAGCACATTAAAGAAGGGGATGAAAAAGATGTCTACCTGTGGGAGCTATTGATTGAGTTTAATGCTAGGGCTTTTATCCTGTTATGCTGCATGTAATAAGCTGAGGATTTCATAAAAAAATAATGCATGGGCTGTCCCACAAACTAGAGGTCAAGAGGGAGTGAATAATAGAATTTGAATAAAAGAAAAATTGATTAGCTGATAGTGATTATTAGGCAAGGTTACAGATGGCAATATTACAACTAGCAGAGCATTGCTAAAGGACACCCATCCCTTAATGCAAAGCCATATGAACCACCCCAAGCATAAAATATGAAGACTCAAACGATCACGGCAAATTTTAATTGGGATTACAAATATTACTTTGTAAAACATGGCTAAAAATGTTCCTGAGATTGTTTATGTGAAGCTTTATGTCTTTCAAAGATTTCTTATAAGTAGTTCTAAAAAATTCTTTAATTCCAGTTGTAGATTTTCCTTATTTTAATGTGCTCTCTGGTGTGGGCATATTATAAATGGAATTAACTATATTACTAATGCTTTTAATCTGATTTTACTGGTGCCTAGGGCTGATGACTAGGAATCAGCATGTGTATCATTAAAAGAAAAATATAGTTATATAGAAACTAATTTACATGTCCAGTCAAACACATTTATCCATGTGCTTTATTTATTATTCCAGCTAGCCAAAGTACAAGGCTTGACTGCAAATTTTCAAAAAATAGAGTAGCTAGATAGCAGTTTCTTTGACTGCTGGAATTTTCTTGATGAAAGAATTGGCAAGAACAGCCCACAATTTGGTGTATTTCTTTGTTTATAACTCCTGAACGTTGGGCTGGAACTAAATATTTTGGGGGTACTACATACATTTTTATGACTATTCATATGTTAGAGCTAATTGGCAGTTTTTCATTCACTCAAATAAATTGCCAAGCAATCAACTGGATTGCTACAGAGTCTATCTGATTTGGTTATTCAACAAGTGAAGTATCAGTGCTTAACTGGGGACTGTTAATTGAAACTCCTCTATCTGAGGCCACAGCTTTGGACCTATGACACGTGAAGGAAAGAAATGTGAAAGCATAAGCTGATAATTTTAAAAGAGTGATTAAAGGGAGAGGATGGCATAGTCCAAAATGTCAAAACAGGTTCCCAAAACCACGGTGGACTCTTGCCTAAACTTACATTTTCTTATATTTACTCTGGAATAGTTCCAAATTCTGCGCTATGTAAATCATAGACTATTTCATCATGAATGGCTGCCTCCTCTTACCATTATCTATCAAATCTACTCATCAATGCAGGTACATCAGTGACTCTGCCTTGTGCTGAAACCTACTCTGACCACCTCTACATGAGAGATCTTGGTTGTCTCTGTCCTCCAATTACAATGTTTTCTGAGCTATTTAGTAGGCAGCAACTCTATTCTTGGCCATTGTATCTCTTGTTGTTTTGGATTATTTTTTATACTATTAGTGCTGTCATTTGACTTTTTTTGTATCTTTCACTACCCAAAGTATATGGGAAGCTTTGGAGTGCAAATGATTGTGCTTTATCATGTTTTCTTTTCTTGCTTTTTTTGCCCCTCCCCACTTTCCCACCAGCACTGGGCCTGTCAGTGTGCCTTAGACTAGGTAGTCCTCTTACACATTTGCTGTTTTGCAACTTAAACATGATAACTTTTAGCCCTTCGGGAACTTCACAACTTCATTGAGACAGAACACTATTTGTACCTCTAAAAAGCTTTACTACCATTATAAGACAAAGGCAAAAGAAGTATGTTTAATTGAGAACAAGAATATTTCCATAATACAATTTAATCTTCCCGATAGGCTTATGACAAGGTGGGTATTATTGTTTCTTCTGCTTTACAGATGAGGAAACCAGGCTGAGAGAAAGTGAACCATTTGCCTAAACTTGAAATGATTTTAAGTGCTAGGGCTGATTCAAACCTAGGTCAGTAGCCTCTGGACCAGTTCAACAATAAATAACATTAAAGAGATTGCATTAATTCTGCAAAGCAGGACAACCACTGAGTGAATGCCAAGTGATGAAAGCATAAGGAAATGGGTCATAAATAAGGAAAGGCCTCCTGAACAAGTGAACCCGGAAAGGAAGAAAAGAGAGGGAATACAGCCCAGAAAAATAGAGGATTGAGTAAGTGGAGCAAAGTAATAAAGAAAAGAAAAAGCATTTGCCATTAAATCTGTAGAAGTATTTACAGTTGGTTTCCAGTCTCTTCATATTTTCTGTCTAGCCAAACATCAATAAATGTATGTGGAAAAAACATATATATTAAATTACTAGGTGTCATATTTCTGATCTGATAACGGTATAAAAATAACAGTTATTATTACTCTTCATATATCTAGCTCTGAGAGTGTACACAGCACAGTATAATAAGTAGAACTTATCATAGGAGGGACAAAATTGGTGCCCCATGGGCTTTGCCAAGTAGAGTATCAAGTGGAAAGCATGTGACACCAAGAATCAGGGCACTGCAATCATGGTACATGTAGAATCACCTTCTCTTGCAGGCTGCAGTTGAAGATGTGAGGGCCTATTGCAGGTGGCATTTTTCTTTTGTGGGAGGATATGTAAAGAGATTTTAATATCTGTTTTTTAGAAATATGTTAATTAAGGCCTTTTTCTAACATTATGTACCCCAGGTTACTACTTGCAAAAAACTCCCTTAAAACAAGAGAAAAAAATTGTCTTTTGAATGTTAGGCAAAAGTTCAGTCATAGTCCAGGGAGATACAAAATCTGGGAACTAGGATAAATGGGCAACTTTTTCCTCAGGATCCCAGGAATACAAGTTGAGGCTTATAACAAGTGTATGACTTAACAGTGTGCTCATCTGTGCTTGTAAACATAGATATAAAAATGCCCAGCCTAGGCATTGCGGCTTGGTAATTCAGAAGATAACCAAGAGACAGAAGCTGAGCAAAATAAAGTTACCTCACTCAAATCAGAGCACAGACCTTCAATCATAGATTATTAACTTTTATTCTGGACACAGGTTTAATAAACTTGGCCCTATAAAGTCCTAGCTCCAGTAATTTAGCGGCAGCAAATGAGAAGTATGAGGGAAGGTAGAGAGCTGGACAACAGGGGAGAAGCTTGAAAATTGGAGAAATGTGGCCAGGGCTGGGGTGGAATGGAGTGACCAGGGCACAGAACACACAACCCTACAACTCAGTGGTCCCTGGGGACATCTGTGTTTGCACAGGGTTGTTACCTAGATTTCAGCTTGCACTTGTTTCAGCTGTTATATATTATCCATAATAAAATAATTATATTTTAATTTTAAAAAGAATTATGACAATCTGTAAAACAAACACTAAATCAGCTACTACAATTGAAAGAAAAAATAATTGGAGTGAAGAATTTAAGAACAGAGAACTCATGATAGAGAATAAAAGCAGTAAGTGACATTTTGAACTTAAGTCTAAATAACTACTATTTAACTGTTATGAAGATTTAAGGCATACATAAAACAAAAATTCTTAAAACGTAATGCCAGATGCTAATGATCAATTAGGAAAAAAAATCTAGGTTATTTCAAATGATTTATAAGATGAGCAGTGTCAGAGAGAAGCTAAACTAAAACCATGTTAAAGTTCGTTCAACATTGAATAAGTATTTACTGAACCCCTATTATGTGCCAGGAACTATATGTGCTAGGGCTTTAGCAAAAAACAGTACAAACTAATTCATGCCCAAATTACAATCCAGCATGTGAAAAGACAATGACTAAGTATATAAATAATTAAGTTCTGGTTGTAATACATGCAACAAAGAAGAATAAACAGGGTAAGAGTGTGAGGAGAGGGTCAAGGGAAGGGATTACTGCTAATTTAGATAGGGTGTTCTTGGAAATTCTCTAAGGAGATGTAGGCAGAGCCTCTGAAAATAATATGGCATTTGAGAGGAATAGCCTCCCAGGAAAACTGTAGGTGAGTGCAAAGACCCTTTGGTTGTGTTGGCTTTTGTATATTTGAGGAACAGTAAGAAACAGAACAAGAGAGGGAGGGAAGATAGATGAATTTGAAGATTGGTGGTATTCTAGAGGCAAAACCTAATGTTGAGCTGGGTGTGGGATCAAAGAGAGATTTTAGGACCTACCCCTCTCTCCATCACCTTGAAATACTGGGAAAATGGTGGAGTTGATTACTGTGAAGGGGAAAACTGGAGAAGAAGCAAATGTGTGAGAGAGCTGAGAGTAGGCTGGCAGTGGGATTTCAGCAATGGTTCTGCTACAGACCTGGAGAGGGTGAACTGAAGATCAATGGCTAGAATCCATCAATCCATCAGAATTTAGATGGAACAAAGCTAGGGGACTGACGAAGAGAGCCTGGCAATGGGTGTAAATACAGGAGACACAAGGTCCAAATACTGGCACTTGACACATGCCAGCATTTATAAATGGATACAGAAGGAGGAATACACAAAGGAGTAAGGAGTTCAGGAGTCCAAGGAAGCCACAAAGAGGAGAGTTCTGAAAGTGAAGAGAAAGGAAAAAAACAAAACAAAACAGAGTTCTGGGGTGAGTGATCAGCTGAGTGATCTTCTGAGAGGGTAGTTAAGTCAGATGAGTACTGAGGACCCACTGGCAACTTAGATGAATTTACAGATTTACAGATAATTTAAATTCTTAACGAGGATAGAGAAATGTACAAATTCAAAGTTAAAGCTAACTCCTAATTCAAAAATATGCCTTAGGAAATCACCACTTCTACCACACACTTCCGAGGACCCTGCCTGGTGGCCCCTGTTTCTGAAAGAAGTGTGTCACCTCCTTTGATGGAGTGGGACACAGAGCCCAGGGTGGAGCCATTCATTTTTGTCACAGTTGAGTCACACCCAGGATATAAATCAACCCATGATTAGAGGAGGGCTAATCCAAACAATCTAAAGAAAGAGAAAATTAAGAATCTTACAGAGAGTCTACTGAATGGAGTGAAAAGGGGCAGGTTGATTGGCAGAGGGAATTCTCAGTAGTCCAGCAATGACTTGACTTAGATAAAACCAATTCTAATACATGTACTTTTCATCTTACTGTTTTGGTCTGTATGATTTACTTTTTTTTCTTAATCACATAAAATCAAATAATAGAGAAGCAACATTTGCTATTTGGAATTCTGTAGGAAAAAAGAGGAAGGGGATATAGTACTTGTAGACTAAGAAACAGTGTGGAGACGGGTCCTACACGGGGAATAATATTTCCTCTGCAACTGTAAAATTGTGATATAATTGCTCATTGGGAGAAAAATCTAACCATCAGCACTATATTTTTTCCTTATAACCACCTATATTTTATTGTACATGGTTGTGGAATTGATGTATGGTAATATTCCTTTTTCTTTTTTAAGTACTTCATGAAGGAAAAAAAATTCCATTGTGATAGTGCAGCAGCTGAGATTTAAAGGTTGTACTGGACTTACAATTGAAATGCAAATCACTCTTTGCAAACAGCTTCCCACTGAGGCCCAAATTTTTACAGATCAGGTTCTGCTGTCCTGATGAAGCATTTCCCAGGATTCACAAATTAGTTGCCGTCTAAGGTATCATTTTCTACGTTATAATTGTAACTTACTAGAGGAAACTTCGTCACAAAAGATAGTACCCTGTGCTTCCATTATTTTTCCAGCTGCACCACCACTAAGGATTCTTTCACACACAATAAAAATACACACATCACGACCTCCCTCTCTGAAATACACACTCTTTGAATATAAACATTTTGAGAATATTGGTGTGCTTTTCTTCCCCTTCTTTTTTAGATGTGCAGGTGGTAAAATACTGGCTGCCATGAACTGCAGACAATAAATAAAAATTACCATCTTCTTATGGCTGCCTGATAGAAATATGCCAGCTTGGGAAAGCCTGATTCTTTCTGGGCAGAGAAGTCCCTGGATATTCATGTCCACTTGCTGGCTGCTCCTTGATGTACAGGTCAAGCTTGTCCACTTCAGACATGCTTAGCTGCCCTCAGAAACAAGGAAGCTGCTTGGAACCGTGAAAGGTTACCACTCCCTGCCCAAGTTAGAAAGGCTAAAGGTCTGGGAGAGGGAGCATCTTACACAGGTCAGAGAACACAAAAGGTTGAAGGTTAAAAGATGGAGTTGAGACATGGAAATGATTCCAAAAAAGTATGGTTGTATAGGGGAGCATCACTAGCTAGTAGCCTTAAACTTGGTCTTGTCACAGACCTTTGCTAGCTGAGTCATCTGAGGCAGATAATAGCATGTCTCTGGACTTCCATCTCTGCCTGTGTCGATGTTCTGGATCAGAATCTAAGAGAATTCTGAAGTTCACCTGCCCCAAAAGCACACAAGGAGCTTTTTCTATTCTAAAGGGAGCATCTGGAGACTTACCCCCAGAGATTCCGACTTGTTATACCCAGGATACATTCCAAGAATCTGCAGTTTTAACCCCTTCCCCCAAATGATTTGTATGCGCACTGAATTTGAGAACCACCACGGTAGATGAACCCTGAAATTCCTTCCAGACTTAAGGTTTGAGAAATTAATAGGTTAGTCAAACATACCCATGTTGAAGCCTGGGTCCCTTACCCAGAAGAAATTGAAGACAAGAACCTCCTTTGTACGAGGTTACTATCTACATCTAGATAGAAGCTACTAGAGATTCCTCTTCTCAAGTATATGATCCGCAGGTCCACTGGAAGGACAAGCTATAAACGTGATGCAGTCTCAGAGATCACTTTCCATATCCCCTGCCACTGAAAAGAGATGAGTCTCATAGATGTAGTCTTCTTCCCGCCAGAAGAGGAGAGAGTCCTGGGAAAGGCTGAGGAGCAGAAGAGGGCGTGGTCCTATCTCCAGCCCCTGTGGTTTGAGGAAGAGGGGAAATAGGAATGAATGCAAACAGGAGAGCCCTTCAATTATCTCAGTTTCCCAGATACGGTAGGAGGCAGAGAAACATGTAAGTGAGAGGAGAAGGAATTGAGAAGTAAAACAAAATTATGAAGGGTTGGAATTTTTATGGAAGAGAATAGGTGTGAAAGCTAACAAAGTCGAAAAAATGTGCTGAGTTTCTTGAGTTCTAACTGGGGTGAAGCTTCTGGAATTTTATTGTTAATCAGTTTGATTGTGAGATTGTTCACATCAACATCTAATTATTGGAAAACCGGGGAGACTGGATATATTTTCACATCTTGATTGGTTAAATGTCTTATGCATGGTGAATTATCTATATTCCTATTCTTTGTTTATGTATTTTAATTTTCTTCCTTAATTTCTTTTACAGTTATGTACTTGTGATAATAATTATTTTTATTTATTTATTTTTGTCTTTTTAGGGCCCCACCCGCAGCATATGGAGATTCCCAGGCTAGAGGTCGAATCAAAGCTGTAGCTGCTGGCCTATACCACAGCCACAGCAACACAGGATCTGAGCTGCATCTGCGACCTATACCACAGCTCACAGCAACTCCGGATCCTTAACCTACTGAGCAAGGCCAGGGATCGAACTTGTGTCCTCATGGCTGCTAGTCGGATTTGTTAACCACTGAGCCACTACGGCAACTCCATTAATTCATCAGTGTATGTGCTGCAGATAATCTCCTTCATTTAATTTGTGTTTGTGTTTTTCCAAGGCAAACAAATATTCATCTGTATATATCCAAATCTACTGATTTTTCTCTTTATATATTCTTCCATATCTATTAAACTTATAGTCCATGCTGATGAAGATACTCAAATATTTCCAAAACACTCCTTTTTTGCCTTATAATTTTTGCCCTACCTGATATTTTTTCTGTGGTACCAATTTTAGTCTTTATTTCTTTCAAATGGCTAACAAATCATGTAGTCAACTTTCAATTATTACAAGTTAGGGAGGCTGGCATAACATGGACAATTATAATGCTACTAATAGCTCCCCCAATAAATACAGCTGATTATCTTTCCCTCCATAAAGCTTTTATTTCAACAAACTCTTTATCCAAAGCATCAGCTCATAATCATAACACTTGTCTTTACAAAAAGATTAATCTGATTTCTTTAGGTGACTCTGCTGGGCCTTAGTCTCCTTACCTACAATATAAGACATTTGTTTCAGTGATTCTCAAAGGCTTTCTCAACTTTGAAATTGTGGTATTTTATGAGCACAGTGAACATCTGTCATTGTGCTAACCAGAGATACAAATCAATCTGTCTTCTTTAGAGTAGGGGCTCAACACTACAGCCCTCAGGCCATATCTGGCTGGTGGCCAGTTTTTATAAAGCACTTGAGCTAGGAATGGTTTTCATCACATTTTTAAAGAGTTATTCAACAACAACAACAACAATAAGAATATTTGACAGAGACTCAGAGATCTTACAGGGTCCTCAAAGCCTAAAATAGTTGAGAGATCTATGTGGCCCCCTGTAGAATCAGCTTACTGACTCTTGCTATAGTGTCAGCAGTTTTTTTGTCATCATGGGCACGTCTCCAAAAGCACCGTTCGAAGAGAACATGTACCATGTTTCCTTTTCTTCTGGGCAAAAATTTAGAACACATTCCCCTGTCTCATCGCAGTTAAGACTAGTCATTAACTGAGTCTTTTAGAATGGAATGTTGGTGGATGTGATATATACCATTTCCAGACCTCTGCTAAATCTGTCCCATTCTGGAATTCCATCTCTCTTTTGTGTACCCTAGTTGGATATAGAGAATCCAACAGCAGACAACAGCATTTTAGGAGATGATGGAGCCATACGGTGAAGGGAATCCAAGTCCCTGACTAATTGGTTGTAGGCTAAGCATCAACAAAGAACATCACATTGAACTTCATGTGAGTAAAACAAATTTGTGTTGCTTAGGATAATAAATGGGGGAATTCATAACAGCTGCTAGTATCTATCGCAACTAATGCAGCGCCTCTTCCCCTACAGCTCAGCTAGCATGTTGCTTATGTCTGCTTTGAGCCGGGACACCAGAAGACCAATACTGTTAAAAATCAAAATAGTGACACTGAGGAAATAGTGACTCAAAATAGTGATTCAGTTTCTAAGTGAAAGAAGAGTTATGTGACATCAATTTTGAACAGAGATTTTGGTAGATCAGTGAGCTTTGTCCCCTTTGTTAGGTTTGAACTATTTTTTTTCTAAGAGACCACTCCACTTGAACAAGTGTAGTGTCATACCATCAACATTTAACTGTACTGAGTCTTCCTTTTTCCCATCCTAGGGCTGAGCTAATGGGAACTGAATGGCTTTAAAGTGAGTATAAATGCATTTCAGCTAACCAGTCACAAAGTTTAGTTCTGAAGATACATGAAGATGAATTATACTCTTTGAATATTCATATTGCCTGGGAAAAATCGCAAGAAAAAAGTGTTAATAAGTTTCTAAATCAGAGAACCTCCAGTGACAGCATGGGAAATGCTATGTCCAGAATATTTATATATAACAACAACAAAACTAAAATTAACAAGTAGCTGTCACTATTAAGACAAAATTGCCATACAGTGGAAGAGTTAAGAGCATTGACTAAACTTAGTAAACCTGGGTATGAATGCTTGCTGCACTGGTTGTTAACTGACCTTTTATGACGTCAACCTTTCTGTTATTCTCTATCCTCATTTATAAATGGGGGAGGATGATAAAAATGATACCTGCTTCTTAGAGTTGTAATAAAGATTGAATGAATTATTATCTTGAACTTAAAACAATGCTGTCACATGATATGTGTTCATTCATTGTAATTATTACATGATTCAAAATAAGGGAATTCACCCAATGTGCAAGGTCTAATGTCACACTTGGAAAATCTCCATGTCCTCTCCTCTCATTCATGAATTTCTGTAAACACCTTGCTAGTATTTCACTTTTTTTCTCAGTTTTTCAGTTATTCCTTCCCAGCTAAATTTTGAGATCAAAGCTGAGTTACAGATAAGTTGTAAAATGTGGACAGATGTGGAGCATAGTCCACTTAGATGTGATAACAGGAGAAAGACCTAGAGGTAGGAAAAGGCAGGGTGTATTTGGTTAGCTAATTTTGGGGCAGTCCTGTGTCCTAAAGTGAGACTTAGACCAAAAGCATCTTGTCCTAAAGAAACAGCTATCTTTTCTTTCAGAACATTGTAAATTCTAGGTACATATGAAGCCTCTTTTTATTTTGAGTTGGAAGAAAATTCATAATCAGAAGAAAAACAGTCCATTTTGGAGAAAATCATCATTACTATTGAACTGCTTTCAAATAAACAGACTTCTGCAGTGTGGATTATTCTGAGAATGTGGATCTTTGCACATTTTATTTTTTATCAGTATGCCCAGTTTTCCTTTGTTAAACTTTATAGTCCCTCAAAGCAAAGAATAAGGAACTATATTCTTATTCAGTGCAGCTTTAAAGCTTGCTTTGTTTTCTTCGAGGAGGAAGAGATATTTTTGTCTTAAGGTTTGTAGTCACCTTGTCTACAATCTCTTAAACAAGAGATACTTTATCATGAAGAAAAATAAATTCACATACCATATGCAATATGAACACACTGGTTCCTGCTACCAATTCAGAATTCTTAGTCCATCTTACATGTTTTATGCCCTCACATAGTGATATGAAAGGAATTTTATATATTTTAGTTCTGTCCCTCTGCTGGCAGTGGAAGTAAATCCCAAAGTATTTCAGCAGGTGCTATTAATATGCAAATAACAGAGAATACACTATTTCGAATAGACCTCCCAACTGCATGGGAGGCGTCGCTGTTGGAGCAAATTAGCTTTCTGTAATTTGCATGCTTTTCACAACCTCCTGGGATTATATTTTAGATCAGAGACAATAAAAGCATATGCAGTTAGCTTAAAATGTAACTAATTTTAGACTTTGAAACAATTTTAACCTAACTTCTTTGTGGTGTTAAACAGCTATTTGCAAAGAAACTTTTATAAATCTATAATTTTCATAGCATTGACTTGCCATTAATGGCTCCATCTCTCTATAGCATGAAAACAAATGCAGGATCGACCAGGTTTATGGGTTTCCCAACTGATTGAAAAGACACAATGGGGTGGTGAGCCAGAGGCCTAGGAGTATGCATTGTTTGGACAATTACAAAGGGTGGTATGACTCAAGAGAAAATATGAAATTGGCCTAAATGGAGTGATCAGCCAAAATGATTCATGACCATAGGAACCAGCCAGAAATATAAAGTGAACTCATTTAGCTCACCATGTAAGACTTACAGTATCGAAATATCTAAACAAATTCTAAACAAATAAAATGATATCTAAATAAATGAATAATTTCGGATTACTGATTTTAACTATCCCAGCATATATAAACACTTATAATGTGTTTTTATTTTTATTTTATAATTTTTAATTTTTTTTATTTTTCCATTATACCTTGTTTACACTTTTCTATCAATTTTCCAACTGTACAGCATGGTGACCTGGTTACACATATATGTATCAATTCGTCACAAGTGATTAGACATAGTTCCCGGTGCTATACAGCAGGATCTCCTTGTTTTTCCATCCCAAAGGCAGTAGTCTATAACTCTTAACCCCAGACTCTCATACCATCCCACTCCCACCCCCACCCTCTTGGCAACCACAAGTCTGTTCTCCATGTCCGTGATTTTTTTTTCTGTAGAAAGGTTCATTTGTGCAGTATATTAGATTCCAGATATGTGATATCTTACAGTATTTGACTTTCTCCTGACTTACTTCACTCAGTATGAGGGTCTCTTCCATGCACGTTGCTGCAAATGGCATTATTTAATTCTTTTTTATTGCTGAGTAGTATTCCAATGTGTATATATACCACATCTTCCTAATCCAATCATCTGTTGATTGACATTTGGGTTGTTTCCAGGTCTTGGCCATTGTGAATAGTGCTGCAATGAACATGCGTGTGCAAGTGTTTTTTTTTCAAGGAAAGTTTTGTTCCGATATATGCACAAGGGTGGGATTGCTAGTTCATATGATAGCTCTATGTATGGTTTTCTAAGGTACCTCCATACTGTTTTCCATAGTGGTTGTACCAGCTTACATTCCCACCAACAGTGCAGGAGGGTTCCCTTTTCTCCACATCCCCTCCACTATTTGTTGTTTGTGGACTTATTAATGATGGCCGTTCTGACTGGTGTGAGGTGGTATCTCGTGGTGGTTTTGATTTGCATTTCTCTAATCAGTGATGTTGAGCATTTTTTCATGTGCTTGTTAGCCATCTGCATATCTTCTTTGGAGAAAAATGTCTATTCAGGTCCTTTGCCCATTTTTCAATTGGGTTGTTGGCTTTTTGCTATTGAGTTGTATAAGTTGTTTGTATATTTTAGAGGTGAAGCCCTTGTCCATTGAATCATTTCACTCCATTTTTTCCCATTCTGTGAGTTGTCTTTTTGTTTTCTTTTTGGTTTCCTTTTCTGTGCAAAAGCTGGTCAGCTTGATTAGGTCCCATTGGTTTATCTTTGCTTTTATTTCTGTTGCTTTGTGGGACTGACCTGAGAAAACGTTTGTAAGGTTGATGTCAGAGAATGTTTTACTAATGTTCTCTTCCAGGAATTTTATGGTGTCTTGTCTTATATTTAAATTTTTAAGCCATTTAGAGTTTATTTTTGTGCATGGTATGAGAGCGTGTTCTAGTTTCATTGATTTGCATGCAGCTGTCCAGGTTTCCCAGCAATACTTTTTCCCATTTTATGTTCTTGCCTCCTTTGTCAAAGATTAAATGACCATAGGCGTCTGCGTTTACTTATGCGTTCTCTATTCTGTTCCATTGGTCTGTATGCTGTTTTGGTACCAGTACCACACTGTCTTGATTACTGTGGCTCTGTAATATTTCCTGAAGTCTGAGAGAGTTATGCCTCCTGCCTGGTTTTTGTTCCTCAGAATTGCTTTGGCGGTTCTGGGTCTTTTGTTGTTCCATATAAATTTTTGGATTGTTTGTTCTAGTTCTGTGAAGAATGTCATGGGTAATTTGATAGGGATTGCACTGAATCTGTAGATTGCTTTGGGTAGTATGGCCATTTTTACAATATTAATTTTTCCGGCCCATGAGTATGGGATATCTTTCCATTTCTTTGTATCTTCTTTGATTTCCTTGATTATTGTTTTATAGTTCTCAGCATAGAAGACTTTCACTTTCTTGGTCATGTTTATTCCCAGGTACTTGATTTTTTTGGTGTGCAATTTTAAAAGGTAAAGTATTTTGGTATTCTTTTTCTAATATTTCATTGTTAGTATACAGAAATGCGATTGATTTCTGAAGGTTAACCTTATATCCTGCTACTTGCTGAATTTGTTGATCAGTTCAAGTAATTTTGGGGTTGAGTCCTTGGGGTTTTCTATATATAGTATGTCATCTGTATCCAGTGACAGTTTTACCTCTTTTCTTCCTATTTGGATGCCTTTTATTTCTTTTTTTGTCTGATTGCTGTAGGTAGGACTTCCAATACTATGTTGAATAACAGTGGTGAGAGTGGGCATCCTTGTCTTGTTCCAGATTTTAGTGGGAAGGCTTTCAGCTTTTCTCCATTGAGTATTATATTTGCTGTGGGTTTGTCGTAAATGGCTTTTATTATGTTAAGATATGTTCCCTCTATACCCACTTTGGTAAGAGTTTTGATCATGAATGGATGTTGGTATAATGTGTTTTTAGAATCATTATTCCATGTCCTAGAAGTTAGGAAACTTTCTTCAAAAATATTCATCTAGTCTAGCTGCAACCAAGGTCGTAAGTGATTGGGAATCTTAACATAATTTACCAGAAATATGTTTTCTTGTTGCTCTATCAGTGAAATGATGAAAATTGCACCAACCTGTGTATATTTCATTGAGAAAATAAATTATTTTGATCTCTTCCTGGACTGGATAAGCCAGGGGTTTTGAAAAAATATTTAGATAATTTTTTTAGCTTTTTGCTGTCTTAAATATACACATGAAAATTAAATTGAAGGGAGTTCCCATCGTGGCTCAGTGGTTAACAAATCTGACTAGGAACGATGAGGTTGTAGGTTCGGTCCTGGTATCGCTCAGTGGGTTAAGGATCTGGCATTGCTGTGAGCTGTGGTGTAGGTTGCAGACGCGGCTCAGATCCCGCATTGCTGTGGCTGTGGCATAGGCTGGCAGCTACAGCTCCGATTAGACTCCTAGCCAGGGATCTTGCATATGCTGCAAGTGCGGCCCTAGAAAAGGCAAAAAGACAAAAAAAAATTAAATTGAAGAAATGATATAATTACAGGTTTGAAGTTTAAATGTTGCCTTTGAGTGTGTGGTTTTGATTTGGAGCCCAAATTAACTAATGAATAAATTATTCTGCATTTCCTTTTGTTTCTATAGACATGGCAGCATCATAAGTTTAAGATATATTGCATGAGAGAATGTCATAAATGTAAGTTTTTTAAGATTTACTGTTTAAATGTGTTTCTTATTCATCAGTGCAGTAACCAGTGGCTGACCACAAGTAAAACAGATGAGTTGGAGGAAGAAAAGAAGAATAAAAATAGCTTTGTGATGATGAATGAATATGATTATGTAATGGTCATTTCAATGTTTCTGGTTACATTATGGACAGATTTCAAGTCATGTAATTTCTGCCTCATGAATCTTGCTGAAATGTGTCAATCAACTTGCAACTAATTTGGCCACTTGACATAACTTGGATCTGGAGGGAAAATAATTAAATATAATGAATTCAGCTAAATCAATAATCAGGCATATGGGTATATTTATATGTGGATATAATAACATTTTTGTTTATGATTTCAAGCTTTAAACATAAAAGTTGAAGTACCCGTCATGGCTCAGTGGTTAATGAATCCGACTAAGAACCATGAGGTTGTGGGTTCGATCCCCTGGCCTTGCTCAGTGGGTTAAGCATCCAGCATTGCCGTGAGCTGTGGTGTAGGTCGCAGATGCGGCTCAGATCCCGTGTTGCTGTGTCTGTGGCGAAGGCTGGCAGCTACAGGTCCTGTTAAACCCCTAGCCTGGGAACCTCCATATGCCGCGGGTGCGGCTCTAGATAAAGGCAAAAAGACAAAAATAAAAAAAAATAAAATAAAATAAAATAAAATAAAAGTTTTACTAAATAATCACATTAGAAAAATTATTCTTATAAGGCAAATGGGAAGAGAATCCATGTATGGCATATACAAGTAAAGCTAGTTCCTATGGTAAGAAAGTTTTGGAATATAAAAACATATTGAAATGATGATAATTTTGTAACAAAATTGAGGTCAACTATTCCAAGTAAATATAAATGTCATGATATTTTATATATATATATATTCTACATATATCATAAATGTATATAGTTACCATCAACTATAGTACAGCTTATATTTGATATAACATTTCTTTTTCAATACCTTTCCTTCCATACCAACCCTCATAGAGCTCTGTCCTCTGTGCATTGTTTTTCTTTCTTTTCTAATAATATAACCCAATGGAGGCTATCTTTTTTACCTCTCTCGTATACCTCCTAAGCAATGTATCCTTCTGTTCTATTGATTTTATTAATTTTTTATTAAAGTATAGTTGATATGCAGTTTTGTGCCAATTTCTGCTGTACAGCATAGTGACTCAGTCATACATACATATACATTCTTTTTCTCATACTATCTTCCTTCACCTTCTAGCATAAGAGACTGGCTATAGTTCCATGTGCTATCCAGTAAGACCTTATTGTCTCTCCATTCTAAATGTAATAATTTGCATCTGCCAATCCCAAATTCCCCATCCATCCCACTCCCTCCCCCTTGACAACCACAAGTCTGTTCTCTAAGTCTAAGAGTCTATTCTATTCTGTTTCTGTTCATTTGTGCCATATTTTAGATTCCACAAATAAGTGATATCATTTGTCTTTCTCTGTCTGACATACTTCACTTAGAATGTGATTCTCTAATTGTATCTATGTTGCTGCAAATGCCATTATTTTGTTCTTTCTTATGGTTGAATAGTATTCCATTGTAGATATGTATCACATCTTAATGCTTTTTCTCTTAAGCTAAGGATCTAAATTCATTCCACCCCGTGCATCCTTCAAAGTCCTGTACAAATATGGGCTCCACCATGAAAGCTCCAATGATACTTCTGGCTCAAACTCATATCTCTTTTCTCAGAAGTCCAGTTGCCCTCAAATCATCTTATTCTTAAAATATGGCACTTCCTAAGTTTTTAAAGTATATTGGAAATGTCTTTTTTACTCTGACTTAACTGTGTACTTCCTGAGAGCAAGATATGTTATTACCTACTGAGACTAGTTCCTTAAATATATCAGGTACTTCAAAGTTATTGAATATTAATGTTTCCATAAGCTTTATTTTCTCATATGTTCTATTAGATATAGGAAAAACTTTATCTTTTTTTTCCCCTTCCCTACTTTTTAACAGGTATATACTCTTCTCGTTGAGAGTGATTAACTATGGAAACCCACAATACATTTTCAGACTAAACCCATTTTACACTGCTTTTGTGTGACCTTAGGTACATCATTTATCTCCACTGTGTCTCACTCAACCTGTATATTTGTAAAATATTAAAGGCTCAATCTCTGAACTCTTCTGAGTTGCTGTGGGGATTACCCAATGCAACTCACTTTGCGGGAACATGTTCTGAAGGCAGATTTTATACGTAGTGACTGGCAGTTCTTGTTGTTTGAGTTCTGGCCAGTATTGCTCTGAGCCTTGCAATACCTGAGAGTTGCTGAGGGCTGTGGCCCCTCATTCGACATCTGTATGTCCTCATCTTTAGTTATTTGGCTGGTACCTTCATAAATGGGAAAAAAAAAACTTTTATGATTTCTCTTCTCTCGTGAACTGGGTGTTTGGACAAGATCTCCCAACTGGCTGACTTCAAGTCAAGGAGAAATTTTTTGGCAGCTGATGTAAAACAAATTCTGGTTGGACGTGTTTAGGGCCTTAAGTCACAGACTTGTGTTTATTTTTATTGATAAAGAGCAGAGCAAGGAGATGTAGCCCCATGACCTATCTTTGTATAGGGCACAATAGCAGAGTTCCACGTTCAGCCGTTTCTCCATAGAGAAAGTGGTTTCAAATATTTTAACCAAAGACTGCATGATTAGTTTTTATTCTGGACAGCTAAAGGTTTCTCTTCTAGGTAGATCACATAAAGATAAACCAGGGAAGAGATTTATTTTCTAAGAAAACACAACATTTGTTACTCATAAAAATATTCCCAAACATTTCCCAGTTTAAATAACCAGAATAGTTTTGCCTTTCTCTAGAAGCTATTGACTCTACCCCTTCTCTGCCACACCCCATTCTTAACACCAGAATTTCTCTTTCTAATGTTATTTGGAGGTGCAGTAGGACTGAATATAGGTTTCTTTAGTGAACTTCCCATACCTTTTTTCCCCCTATGTCTCTTCATGGACTAAATGTGATACCTCTGATTAATACTAAAAATCCCCTTCTTTTTCATAAGAAATGAGTCCTCTTACATTCACTTCCCTAAGGCCCTTCTCTTGCACTGAACATTCTTAATTGTCACGAAAAGGATCATAATTTGCATGTCAAACATCATCTATGAAGTAGCCACTCTGCTAGGGGCTTTATATTGTCTCCCTTAATCTTCACAACTATCCTTCGAGGTAGATAACATTATGCTCATCTTAAAGATGAGAAAATTGAGTCTTCAAAGGACCCAAAGTAAACTGCTAGATAGTGGCAGAGCCAATATTTGTATTCAGGGAAGGCTGCTTGTAGTTTCCACGTTCTTTCCAATGTACAACTAAAAATGAATGAATCAATACATAAATAAATATATGCCTACAAATGCATGTACATGCATACCTATACACAGAATACTTGTTGCTGACACTTTACAATACCTAAAATAATCTTTAGCGTTAAGACAAAAACCAGTTAGTCATTTCAGTAATAGGTAGGTGAACCAAGTACTATCAAAAGAATACATTTGTCACATGGTAAGTGGTTGTTTTAGAATTCTGTAGGCACAGATTCACATATAAAGATATTCCCATGTCTCATATATACACATGAAGACCTTGGAGAGCTAGAGTAATTCTATCCCCAAAATAGTCTGCTGATTTAATGTCATCCTTTCATAACTGGAGATGACCCTGGCCCTGCAGCCTCTGATACTAGAATATCAGGCTGACAGATGCTCAATGGCATAAGGTATTTCAGTTGGAAGGGGGGTTGAGAAGACATTTGGAATAAAGATGAGGTGACAAATAGTTACCACCTGCAAAAGAAGAAGATGAAGACCCAGATTCTGCATGTGTGGCCCTGGATCAGAGAAGAACTAGCAGCCAACTTGATTGGAAGCTTGGCCTCTGATGGACTGGCCCATGGTACCCAGTTAGCCCTAAACACAGGTTTTGTTTCCAGTTTGCAGCAGGACCTAGCCTAGAGATGGTTAAATGCTCACAGGTTCAAAGATAAGAGGGCTTAAAGTGACAAGGAGCTACCCATTTCACCCCCGTTCTTTTCTTTCCTCTCTGTGTCTTAGCTTTCATTTTTAAGCTTTCTAGAGCATGATTACTCTTCAGCAGACCATGGTAATGTATGCTGGGGAAAAAAATGAAATTAAACTAGTGCTTCAGGAATTCTTTCATAATGTAATGTGAACCAGTCCTTATTAATGAGGCCAAAGTATTTCCCATCCAACTGAAGTCCTGCAATTATTTAAATGTGTAAGTGAAACCATTCTTTATACCTTCATTCACAGTCCATTTAAGTCAGAAACTGAGTTTACTTGGTTTACTAACTGGGCATTAAGCACCATTTGAACAGTTTAAGAACTATCAACAGTTGCAATGGCCCGTAATAAATATATATACAATTATTTCTATATAGATTGTCCTTTATAGTTGAAAATGACATTGCAAATAGTTACTAATTATATGCCCAACTGTCATCGCACAGCTAGTATTTCAGTGTATATTTGCATAGGGATTTTCCATTTATAGAGCTCTCACATTATCTTATTTATCAGTGTAACCGAGTATATTATTATTGCAAATTTATTATTAAGGAAATAAAATTCAAACTTGTTGGATAACCCAAGATGGATAAAATCATGACATGAAAGACCAGAATGCTTAGCATACTATGTCTATGCATATCCTAAATAAGTGTGATTTTTATATCATAGTTGCTATTCCAAACTCCATGTTACCTGTTATACTTAAATACTGGTCATTTATATGAAATGCAAAGCCCATTTATAAGGAAAAATAGTTATTTACTTAAACTAATTTGTGGTTAAATCTTTTTTCAACAACTACTTCATTGGGGTATTTCATTTACTTACTTGAAACATTTAAATTATTTATATTTGCAAATATAATAGAATTTTGCAACAAAGAATCTGAAAATAATATTCTCCAAGACAAATTTATTTAGAATTTTTAGTTATAAATGTAATTGCATATTTAGTTTTAAAATATACCTACAGTACATATACATTGGCATGTACATTGACAGATTTTTCTTCAATTCTCAGTGTATTAAAAGTCAGCAGTTTAAATACAGTTGACTGTTGAATAGTAGGAGTTTGATCTGTGTGTGTCCCCTTGTATGTGGATTTTTTCAGTACTGGAAAAATTTTTGAAGATTTGCAACAATTTGGAGTTACTGTCGTGGCTCAGCAGTAAATGAACGCGACTAGTATCCATGAGGATGTGGGTTCGATCCCTGGCCTTGCTCAGTGGGTTAAAGATTCAGAGTTGCTGTGAGCTGTGGTGTAGGTCACAGATGAGGCTTGAATCCGGCGTTGCTGTGGCTGTGGTGTAGGCAGGCAGCTACAGCTCTGATTTGACCTCTAACCTGGGAACCTCCATATACCACGGGTGCAGCCCTAAAAAGACAAAAAAAAAAAAAAGGAAAAGATTTGCAACAATTTAAAAAAACTTGCATTTGAGCCACATAGCCTAGATATATTGAAAAAATTAAGAATAAATTAAGTATGTCATGAATGCATAAAAACATGTAGATATGTATACATGTAACATAGACCAAATATGTGTTAACAGACTACTTATGTTATTGGTAAGGTTTGGGGTAAATAGTAGGCTCTTACTAGTTAAATTTGGAGGGAGTCAAAAGTTATAAGGGGATTTTTGACTACAACGGGGTCAGTGCTCCTAACCTATGTGTTGTTCAAGGGTCAGTTGTATATTCTTGGAGTTTGGGGAAAAGACTGGAAAACTTTGACAATACAATTTTATGGTTTAGAGTCTATGTATTCAAAATTTTGTTTTGTTTATTTGATTTTCACTAGAATGGAGAAAAAGCTCATGAAAATTACTTGGTTGTATTATTTTAGAGAAAATATGTTTTCAATTGATCATTAGTTTCAAATCACTTTCCACTGAAAATATTCCTTGAAGGATTGCTCAGGATAATTTATACAGGGAAAGAGAAGTAATGTCTGAGGAGATTTTCCTAATTCAGCCTCTCCCTAAATCCTAATAAAGTATCCATGAAGGTCCACAGAATGGTGAAATTTCACATAAACTTCAGTCTGTGACAATAAACCTACTGTCAAAAAATTGGGAATAACCACATTACCTACAAAATCTGTGTAGTTGAATAAGATAACACAACTAGCAGTTATGGATATGTTCATGAACCAAGGGATACTCCTGGCCTGAAAGAGAGAAAGTTTCTCTCTCATCATTGCCTGTCTTTGAATCAGAGATGCCTTCCATCCGTGCCATGAGAAATCTTTGTTGTATAGGTGTTATGGACTAAATGTTTGTGCTCTTCTAAAATTCATATGTTGAAACCTAATGTGATATTAGGAAGTGGGACCTTTGGGAGGTTATTAGGTCATGAAGGTGGAGCCATCATGAATGGGATTAGTGGCTTTATAGGAAGAGACATGAGAAAGATGATCTCTCTTTTGGCCATGTGACAGAAGACACAATGAGAAGTGGCCAGGAAGAGGACTTTCACCAGAACCTAACCATGGTGGCATCCTAAACTTGGGCTTCCAGTCTTCTGAACAGCAAGGAATAAATATTTCTTGTTTATGCTATCTGGTCTATGGTATTTATTATAGCAGCCCAATCTCACTAAGACAATGGATATTTTATTTTAACACACAAATTACCATTTCTCTTCTTGTATCCTTAAATTTCTCCTACAATTCATACATTGAAATATCCAGAAAACAAAAGGCTAGGAAATATAGAAATGCTAATGGAAATCTACTTCATCTTTGAGCTATATAACCACAAAAATGTAATGCTGTGAATGGGAGCAGTGACAGGAAGATAGTTGTTGGTGAGACATGCTAATAATTGTAGGTTGTTTGAACTTAATTGGTTCGGTGTCAGTGAGTCATACAATGTATGCTGAAGATAATCTTAACTGAGTGTGAAAGAGATGTGCTTAAAATATGCTGTACAGAAATGAACTGAGAATAGGACCTTTGTGATACTTGGATATAAACTTAGTAATACTAAGAATAAGTGATACCAAAGTAAGTCATACATACCAACTGCTAGAAAAATACTATGTATCTATATCACTTTCAATTCAGAACCAGTAGAAAATGTTAGAATACTATTTGGTATTCAAACAGTATGAAGAAATATGTGATTCCTGTCAACCAGGAGAACAAAAGGTCATACATATTGTTATATCATGATGAGTTGTAAAAATACCAATGACACTTTAGGTACACTATGAGAAGGATAACATAAGAAAAGATAATAAGTAAACTAAAATAAGCAACAGTAAAATTAAAGCCCCAGAGTGTGGAAAATAAAGAACAATTAGTTTGTAGAAATGTAGGGGGGAAACTTTAAAAGTTGTCCCAGAATAGGAGTTCCTGTTGTGGCTCAGTGGTAATGAACCCAACTAGTATCCATGAGGATGCGGGTTCAATCACTGGCCTTGCTCAGTGGGTTAAGTATCTGGCATTGCTGTGAGCTCCAATCCTGCATTGCTGTGTCTGTGGCATAGGCCTGCTGCTGCAGCTCTGATTTGACCCTTAGCATGGGAACTTCCAAATGCTGCACATGTGGCCATTAAAAAATAAAAAAGCAAAATAAATAAATATTTCCCCAAAATAATAAAGAAATGAAAAATTATGAGAGAAGTTGATGAAAAAAGATGATACAAATATGGAAAATTGGTATTTTAGAGAGAGAGAGACTAGGAGAAAAAAATGCAACAGAACCAATAACCAAGATTTTTTTAAAAAGAGGAGAAACATTAAAGTTTTGATTATAACTTTAAAATAACTGCACACATCCAAGCATAAAAAGCAAGCCACCTCCAGGTTAACAAAATTAAGTCTAGCCTGAGACATCTTCACATCAGCGAACAACATGAGAATATACAATAATAGCCTTTAGAAATTTTGGGGGAAACATTTATGATTAAAATATGAATAGAGTTTTAAGTTTATATTAATAAACTCTCAGATATGTATGGGAGCATATACTCAGCATCAATTTTTATTCTTAAAAAATTTTTAAAGACTTATTCTTGACCTATTCCAGGCAACTAAGAAATAAATCTGGGAAAGAGATTATTTAGCTTTGTTGAGGACGCCACTGCAATTGCCAGAAGTAATCAATCACTTTAGCACTTGAGATCCTTATTTACAAGTATCAACAAAATAGGCAAGAACAACTGTACATGTAAAAATAAAACTAAAGTAAAATTAAATAAATAAAAATAAAAACAAGAAATACTAGTCTTAAAAGTCTTAAGACTGGAGCTCCCATCATGGCTCCGCAGTAACGAATCTGACTAGTATCCATGACGCAGGTTCTATCCCTGGACTCGCTCAGTGGGTTGGGGATCCAGCATTGCTGTGAGCTGTGGTGTAGGTCCCAGATGCGGGCTGGATCAGGCATTGCTGTGGCTGTGGCATAGGCAGGCGCCTGCATCTTAGATTCAACCCCTAGCATGGGAAATTCCATGTGCTGTGGGTAAGGTCCTACAAAAGCCAACAACAACAACAACAAAAAAAAAAAAAAAAAAAAAAAAAAAAAAAAAAAAAAAAAAAAAAAAAAAAAAAAAAAAAAAAAAAAAAAAAAAGAAAGAAAAGAAAAGAAAGAAAGAAAAAAGAAAAAGAAAGAAAAAAGTCATAAGGCTAATTCATGAGAGGAGAAAATATCCTAAGAAAACAAATGCAATATAGGAAATAAAAGAGTATTTTAAGTTAATTAAATTTGTAACCCTAGATTTATTGAATTTTCACAACAAAGCAAATAAATACTGATAGGAACAACTAACACATAAGAAGGGCAAAACAAAAATCAACACAAATGTTGAGAAATTAGAACTAGAGTTACTAAAGTAAAAATAATAGTGATACTTAAGAGTTTGAACTAATAATATTTAAAAGTTAAATAATAATGTAGATTCAGATTGCAAGAAACAGAAATAGCCAGGTAAGTCAATACAAGTTACAGCTAACTCTAAATAGCATTTTATATCACAGCTGTTAAATGACAGTTATTTTAAATAAGAAAAGGAATAACAAGAAATCAGTTTAATTACTTTCTAGGAAAAAATTTCTAAATTTCATAGATCTGGGTGAAGAAGAAAGTTAAAAAGCAGGAAGGGTCATAAAAATAGTACTATGTTGGTTTGAGGAATAAAGTATAGAAAAGCACAGTGAAATTTGTTGAAAGCTTAAAAGAGAGTGGGACTAATTTTCTCAGTTAATTTAATTGATGTATAAATAAAATAAAATGTGTCCACTTTAAGTGCATATTTTTTGAGAATGACAAATGTAAACACTTGTGTAACCACCACCACAATCAAGATAAAAGAATATTTCTTTCACCAGAATATGTCCCTTTTGCCCCTTCCCAGTCATTTCATATATCTAGCCTCAGTCAACCATTGACTGACTTTCTGAAATTAGAAATTAGATATCTTTTCTACTGTTTCGTGTAAATGGAATCATACATCATGCACTCCTTTGTGTCTGGCTTCCTTTGCTAAGTATCTGTTTTTTTAAGTTCATCAATATCGGTGCATGTATTTGTAATGTGCTATTTTTTTGTAATTTTTAAAATTTTATTTTTATTACAGGTTAGTTGATTTACAGTGTTGTATCAATTTCTGCTGTATAGCATAGTGACCCAGTCATACATATATACACATTCTTTCTTTTTAATGATTTTTATTTTTTCCATTTTAGTTGGTTTACAGTGTTCTGTCAATTTCCTACTGTACAGCAAAGTGACCCCCACACATATATATACATCTATACATTCTTTTTCTCATATCATCCTCCATCATGTTCCATCACAAGTGACTAGGTATAATTCCCTGTGCTATACAGCAGGATCCCATTGCTTATCCACTCCAAATGCAATAGTTTGCATCCATTAACGCCAGACTCCAAGTCCATCCCACTCACTCCCCCTTGGCAACAAGTCTTTTCTCTAAGTCCATGAGTTTCTTTTCTGTGGAAAGTTTTGTTTGTGCTTATATTTTCAGATATAAGTGATATCATATGGTATTTGTCTTCCTCTTTCTGACTTACTTAGTATGAGAGTCTCTAGTTCCATCCATGTTGCTGCAAATGGCATTATTCTGTTCTTTTTTATGGCTGAGTAGTATTCCATTGTGTATATATACTACATTTTCTTAATCCATTTATCTGTCGATGATGTTCAGGTTGTTTCCATGTCTTGGTTATTGTGAATAATGCAGCAGTGAACATACAAGTGCTTGTGTCATTTTCAAGGAAAGTTTTGTCTGGATATATGCCCAAGAGTGGGATTGCTGGGTCATATGCAAGTTCTATATTTCATTTTTTCAGCTACTTTCATACCTCTTCAAAGAATATATACATTTGGCCAATAGGCACATGAAAAAATGTTCAACATCACTAATTACATTCTCTTACATTATCTTACATCATGGTCTGTACCAAAAGATTGGATATAGTTCTGTGTGCTATACAGTAGGACCTTATTGTTTATCCATTCTAAATGTAATAGTTTGCATCTACTAACCCAAACTCCCCCCACTCATCCCACTTCCTCCCCCCTCTCCCCTGGCAACCACAAGCCTGTTCTCTAGATCTGTGAGTCTGTTTCTGTTTTGTAGATAGGTTCATTTGTGCCATATTTCAGATTACACATGTAAGTGATATCATATGGTTTTTGTCTCTTTCTGACTTACTTCTCTTAGTATGATGGCCTCTAGTTGCATCACTGTTGCTGCAAATGGGATATTTTTTTATTTTTTATGGCTAAGTAGTATTCCATTGTACTTGTTTATTTTTGAACAGTATTCCACTGACTAAATATACCATAATTTGTTTATCCTTTCTCCTGTTGATGGACATTTAAGTGCCCTTTTTTATTTAGGGCCTTTAATATATAAATCTTCTATGTAAGGTTATGAAAACATGTTATTTTTAGAAGAGTGGGATAAATCTATGAGTACAGCTGTTGCATTATGTATAAATTGTTTGTCTCCCAGTCATTCTTTTCCTGGCCTCATGGGGTTTCGTAGTATGAATGTGCAGATTAGTTTTCAGCCAAGAACTCAAAGGGGCCCCAAGCCATTATGATAAACCCCTATTTTGAATAGTTCCCTTTTTTCTGGTAGTCTTCCTCTCAAATTCTAGCTAACTCCAACTTCCTGAAAACCAGTTTATCTTCTCAATGCAATGAGACTTTTGTTGGGAGATCTCCTTCCCTTTGCCCAAGTCTGGGAATTGGCTTCAGCCAGAAAGCTGGGCTAAATCTTAGGGGTAAACTCACTTATTTGTTTTCTCCCTAGGATCACAGTCCTACTCTGTTTTTCTAAAGACAGTTACTTTAAATATTTTCTCTAGTTTTTTTGTTTACTACAGGAAGTTAAGCTTGGACCTTGTTAATCCCTTGAGTCAGTAATCAGAAGTTGATATTGATTAACTTCTATTTGAATAGAGGATATAGTTGTTTATAAATTTAAGGAAGCAAATATTAGAATACAAATAAAAAATAGAATTTCCAAGCTACTAGAAGAAATGAAATAGAAGAAAACAAACAGTGCAACAAAGTCAGAAATAATCACAAAATGCAAACAAAAAAATTAATAGACAAAAGCAGCAATCACAATAAATGTGTGATGAATGAATTGAATTATCCAGAAAAAGACATAATTCTTATTATATACTGGGTTTAAAAAGCCAACTGTATGCTTATTATAAAATATCACTGATATAATTAAAATATTAATATAAACAGCTTGGAGATAAGTGGTGAGAGAGTATCTTTCTTGGTTTTGTGCTACTTAGAAAATACAGTTTAATGTTTTTAAAAAATAAACATTAAATTGAACAGAACTCAAGGTAAAACTGAAATAGTATTACTGGAGAAGAGAAGAAGCAAGTAAAACAGTTCTCATAATAAAGTAAACAAGACATCTCTATAAAATAAAGGAAATTATTTAAAAATATAAAAAATTATAGGAAGAATATCAAACACATTAATTATCAAAATAAATGTAAATGGATAAAACTCAAAACATCTCTGGTTGACACTATTAAGCCATGTATATTCTATCTACACCTAAAAAGTTATCATGATAATTACAGAACATAAAAAGAATATTGAGTAAAGATATATTGGGTACACTCTAAGTTTTAAATGTCAATATTAATATCAGAAACATATAATTTTAGGAAAAAAATCAGGATAATGATGATTCTGTGTTGAGAAAAAATATTCAGTGTTGTAAGCCACAAGAATCAATTATATGCATCTGTTCACAGCTTTGCATAAAATGATGTCACATAGGTAGCTTAAAATTGGCCATGGTCGTAGTATTTAACCCTTAGAATCTGGCAAACATTTCAAATGCCCTTCTCTCCCCTTCCCTCCTCACCCCCAGAGACCTGGTTGTTAAACATTTGCCAGCACACTGCTGAACATAATCCAAAATGAATATGTAATAGTCGTGACTCTTTGGGATCCAATGGCATTGCTTAGAAATGTAGGGCACAAACTTATTAGAAATTCAAAGACAAAATGACAGAAGCTCAATATTTGTGGGAGAGATTAATACATCTCTGTCAGCCTTTGATGACTCGAGTAAGCACACACCAAAAATGCAATGAAATAGGTAATTTGGATTATATTAATTAAGAAATATGGATTGCAAATACCAAAGAATAGATTTTATTTTTTTCTATATATGAAACCCTTTAAAAACATACTAAGTCAGGCAGAAAATCTCGGTAATAGCCAAAACATTTAAATAATGAGATGCATAGTCTTGGGCCTTGAGACAACCAATTAGAAATAACAGAAAGTTAACTACCATGACTGCACAGTGAAATTTCCTCTCTCCTCCCAACAAACAAAACATCCTAAATAACTAAGGTGAGTTTGGAGTCAGTAATATAGTTGAACATAATTTCAAAAATAACAAAGTATGGCCTTTGCATTAAACTTATTAAAACTATAAATTCATGATATTTTCTGATTGAACCATAAACTTAGTGAAAGCCAGAGGAAAGCAAAATCATACATTGCAAAAGTCAACAAATTATCTAATTTCTCCACTGTAAATTACTAAGTTATTAAGAAGATGAGGAGGTTACTCTTTTTAGAGTGGGTGAGACCTACAAAATAAAAATACATAAAATACAATATTTAACTTTGAACAAATTTGTTGTAAAAGTGAGAATAAAAATTTTACATATTATGAAAGGGATGTTTCCAAATAAAGGGCCTTTTAAGTGTGAAAATACTATGCAAAATGATCTCCTATAAATATGAAGATTTTAGAAATTAATAATAGCTAACATATTTTGAGTTCTTTTCTAGTGCTAGACAATATTCTAAGACCTTAAAATCTATTCAACTATTTCATCCTCAGTATATAAGGTGGGTAGTCTACACATAAGAAAAGTGAGACATTGAGATGTTAGGTACTTTACCCAAGGTTAAACAGCTGGTAAAGGACAGACTTGGGATCAGAAGAAGAGAAACGTGGCTCCAGAGTCCCTTCTCCTTACCACCATGCTGCACTACCTCTCAGAATATTTTCTGTACAACTAAGTGAAATTAAAAGTAGAAGAAAATCCAGTTGCATAGAAAAAGTGTGAAGTTATCATGGATTAAATTCAAGGCAGATTTTTAAATTGGACAACTTTTACAAAGGATATTTTTTCAAACTTTCAAGACAGTAATATCATGTGACTGGAAATTAAACTGGCAACCAGAGAAAACTGGCAATGAGGAAGGCAGGGAGGGAGGAGATAGGAAAGAAGGGAAGAAAGGAAAAAGGAAGGAAAGAAGGAAGAAAGAGGAAGAAAAGATCTGTATATCAAGTAATTAATTTTTAGTGACTTTAAACTTTGTTCCTAGAACAGTGGAGAGTAAAGATAATAAAGGTGATTAAATGTATAAGAAATTGGGAGTTCCCATCATGGCTCAGTGGAAAGGACTCCGACTAGGAACCATGAGGTTTCAGCTTTGATCCATGGCCTCGCTCAGTGGATTAAGGATCCGGGGTTGCCGTGAGCTGCGGTGTAGGTCGCAGACGCGGCTCTGGATCTGGAGTGCTGCTGTGGCTGTGGCGTAGGTCTGTGGCTACAGCTCCAATTAAACCCCTACCTGGGAACCTCCATATGCCATCGGTGCAGCCCTAAAAACAAAACAAACAAACAAAAAAAAAAACGACAAAAGACAGAAAAAAATGTATAAGAAATATATTAATGATGCAGAATAGGGAAAAAAGTAATTAGACTAGAACAAAGGACAGATATAACAGATGCCAGAATTTTCTCCTAGTGATATTTATGTTTTATAAGTATATATAATTATATAACTATTATAAATAATCTTTCAGGGAAGAAAACATTAAATAGCCCTGAAAATCCTTTAGACACTATTGATTTTTTGTCTGAATCTGTGAAATCACAATTTTTTTTTTCAGATTTCCTCTTCTCAGAGTTCTCATTATTACCCTCTGGGTCCATTTTTTCCCAGAGATAGGCTGCGTGCTTTGCTTCTTATATTACCAGAAACGTTGGGCTTAACTGCAGGTGTTGTGGGAATACATTTAAGAAATTTAGAGAAAGATTATAAGGAAAATGAATCACTTGGTAGAAATCTATGCCAATAGTGTATCTGGAATGATCTGTTTTACTAGCTTGGAGTACAAACACAATCACCTCACTTTTATTTATTCAGTTTATTGCTTGAGCACCCATCTGCCCTCAGTGACAGGAAGCCCTCTTATATCCTGAAGCCTCCCCAACCACCCTACTTGGGCAGGAACACTAGGGACTTTGTTCAAAGAAGATTGGTCCTGCTGCAAGAAGCCAGGAAGAGAAAACCAGGAAGCATGACCCGTTCATTAACACCATGGCTTAAGTCTCTGCCACATGAGGTTACAGGTGGTCCTGCACATTCAGATGGAAGGAAATTTTTTCGTGGTTGCTACCATACTCCTCTTGATTCAACTCTTTGCTTCCCACCACCCCAGCAGTATCCCCCTGAGCTCTGAGGACACTTCTCTTTCAGATCACACTCACATGCTCAACCTTTTCCCCCCTAATGCTTAGCACAGTGCCAGGTGGGCCACACTGGAGAAGAACCCAGTCCAGCCCCCTGAGGTGCTGGAATAAGTCTTCCGCATGGAGCTTGGTTTGCTTCCCCTGCTTGGGACCACCTAAGCACATTCCAACAGAGGATCTCCCTATCTTCCCATTGCACAGAAAAGGGAAAGGCAAATGTTGGTAAGCAACAAACACATAACCATTTTACATACCACCATCTACACACAGACTTTCACTGGCAAGGATTGCTTATTTAATTTAAATTTTCATAATTTAGAGGGTCTTCTAAATTATTCTATCAATGAAGCACTGTCCTCCAAGGGATTGTTCTTGTCTATACAGTAGAAGTGGCACCTCATTCCACTAATTTTTCCTAAAGAAAAGTCTGTTCCAAGGCTATGACTATTAAGGCCAAGTGATCATAATTCAGGGCTTGAATGCTCATGGCAGGAGAGCTAATCAGATATTTGCACCTCTCCCAGCATCTGGTAGTTTTACCCAGCATTAGAATTTTTTAAAAATTCGTAATGTATGTAGACTGCAAAGGATTAATATCCAAAATACATAAATAACACCAAAGGTCAAAAAAGAAACAGTGTAGTAGAAAAATGGTCATTTTACACAAATGAAATCTAAATGACTAATAAGCCTTTTTAGTAACCTTGGAAATTCATGTGAAAACAATGAGATTCATTTTATACCCACCACGGGTTAAAAAAAAAAAATTGTACAAAAAATGTTGATGGGATGTGGAGGAATGGAGATGTGGGTGGGAGAGTGAGTCACTTCAACTCCTTGGTAAGACAATGGCACTCAACTGCGATCATGCCTTTTTTTTTAAGGGCCGCACCTGCAGCATATGGAAGTTCTCCAATTAAGGGTTTAATTGGGGAGCTGCAGCTTCCGGCCTGCGCCAGAGCCACAGCAATGCCAGTTCTGAGCTGCTCCCGAAACCTACACCAGGTGGCCTAGGTCACAGCCCCAGCAACGCCAGATCCAGGCCACATATGTAACCTACCCTGCAGCTCACAGCAACGCCAGATCCTTAACCCACTGAGTGAGGTCAGGGATCAAACCTACGTCCTCATTGATTCATTTCCGCTGAGTCACAAGTGCAACTCCTACCACGCTGTTTAAGTAGTCCTTTGTGTTGGAGGGTCTGTGTTGTGGTGCACTCACCCAGCCTGCATCTGCCCCAGGAAACCAGTGAGGCCTTTCCAGGACTGGCTGGTACTTTGGCTTAAAGAGGCCTGGGCTCATCAACATCAAGGAATCTCCAGAACCTTCCCTGCCCCCTTGCTACAGGAGTGTGAGCTACGGGAGAAGCTAGTGCCTCCCCAGCTGTAACGGGTTGGTAGGCAGCCTCACGTGGGCCCCAAACAGCCTGCCCACTGGTAGTCATGCCGGTCATCCCTCCCAGTCGGAGATAGGCCAATCTGTGTAAACGACACAGCTGACTTTGGAAGCACTGGGAATTCCTCCTCGCTAGGACCCTTGCTGTGAGGACCCAGCGGCTGTGTTGTAAGGACACACACGTTGTCCCATGGGGAGAAGAGGCTCTGTGATGGGGTGCTGTTACCTCCAGCCACACCAAGATTAACTGTCCAGGCAGTGAGTGGGGCTTCCAACCTCAGGCAAGCCCAGATTTTACTGCAGGCTTAGGAAGGAGTGAGCGGGAGCCATCCAGCGAAGCTGCTGCTTAACCCTTAGAAATGATTTGAGGTCATAGTGTTTACTGCTTTTAGCATCTGTGTTTTGGAGTGATTTGCTCAGTAGCTGTAGGTAATTGAGAAACCTCGTCAAATGTATATTCTCAACAACCCGCTACAGAAGGCCCAGGATTGGACACTTTAACAAGATCCAGGTGATGCCAGTGAGCCTGCACGTGGGTCACGAGGAGGAGGATTCCCACAGCCCTCGCTACAATGAGCCCAGCACTAACAAACAGTGCTGTGCTGATGTCAGCGGCGCGTGAGCGCAGGTACGCAGGTACGTGGAGGCGGAGCAGCCAGGCTGCCAGGACACCAAGCATAGCCCAGCACAGTCCGGAACAGCCCAGCATAGCGACGGTGACCAACTGCAAGCATGGGGCTTGGCAGGAGAAAGACGCGTGGTGGACACCTGAAGTTTTTGTGAACTGGGAGCTTCTCGGTGAGTTCTGGTTCCATTTAATTCACAGTTTGCTCGGTGGTCTACAGGTGATTCTGTGAGTTCTGGTTCTGTTTAGCTCAGAGTTTTCTCTGTGGACTCCGGGAGGTTCTGTGAGTTCTGGTTCTGTTTTGTTAAGTTTGCTCAGTGGAGTCTGAAATATTCTGAGTTCCGGTTCCATTTAATTCAGAGTTTGCTCTATGGACTCTAGGAGGTTGTGTGAGTTCCAGTTCAGTTTAAATCAGTTTACTCGGTGGACCCTAGGAGTTCTGTGAGTTCAGGTTCTGCTTAATTCAGAGTTTTCTCTGTGGACTCTGGAAAGTTGTGTGAGTTCTGGTTCCATTTAATTCAGAGTTTGCTCTGTGGACTCTGGGAGGTTCTGTGAGTTCTGGCTCCATTTGATTATGAGTTTGAAATCATAATGTTTCTTAGGAAGGCAACTATATTATAGCAGAAGAAAATGTATAATATAGGCCTTTAACACAAATACGAATCTCTGTCTGAAATGGACAGTAGGCATGGCACTGATGAATAAACACTGAATAAATCCATCAAAAGGATTGGTTGGAAAAAAGCCTTGATCACTATGATTTTCTGAACATTATGGGCAAGGCAAGAAAATTAGAAATAGGAATTAGAGGTGTAATCAGTGGTAGAACACAAAATTACATTACTATTATTCAGAGATGTCATCCTTATGACATAGAAAAAACAATAAAAGGAAATGAAAATTTATTATATAAGAAAATGGCCAGATAGAAGCTCAACACATTTAGGAAGAATACTGTAAACCAGCTATGATGGAAAAAATAAAAATCATTTAAAATAAAGTTTGTGTAAATATGTATTTCCTTGTGTGTATGGTTGTCTATGCTTGTGTGCATGTGTCCAGAAATAACAGGGATGGTATTTAAATAAAAACTTCTTTCCCCACATTTTTTTACCTCTTACCTTTTCTTTATAGCACCTGGTACATTTTATGATTTTGAAAACATTATAATCACTGCCCCTTAAGACTGATGAAAGCAGGACACTTTTTTTGTTTTGTTTGTTTTTTTTCACTGCTGTTCTTAATGGTTACCACACAATGAACACAATAAATAGTTGTGGTGGTAGTTGTTGTAGAAGGAGAAAACCTGACAAATGAAAAGAGATTTGTTCATCATTATCTTAATTGAATAATCTGAGTATTAACATGATTCTCATGTAGTATATTTAAAGCATAACTTATTCAAATCTCAGTGGGTACGTAGTTTTGCAAACTAATAAAAAACTTGATAGTACAATTAGAAAAAGAAGCAGGAAGGAATTACTAAGAATGTGCTGGGAGAGAGAGCTGAGACTTGCCCTAGCAGATTTTAAGGTAACGTTTTCATTTGTCCCAAATTTAGCAGATGCATCGATGAGATCTAATAAACAGTCTCAAAAACTGAGTTATTCAAAATAACTAATAAAATTTGGCTAATAAAAAAGACACATCACAGAATAATAAGGGTAAAATCGCTTAGTCAATGTATTGGATTAGAAAAAAATAGATATTAAGCAAAATATGTGTAAAAAAAAAAAATCCTGGATATCCTGAGAAGTTAAACATAAAAATGATTACTGCATAATATAAGAGAAGACAGACGAATGGATGGATATTTAACTACTTGTGGATTAGGAAAATTCTTTCTACATATTCAAAAAGGCAGAAATTTTATATCAAAAATGCATAAATGTTAAGCAACAAAGAGTAAACTTGTAGAATTTATGTTTTCATCAAATATAAAGGAAGAGTTACTATCCTCAATAGTAAAAAAGCTTTTACAAATTAATAAAATAAGCATTTTAACCCCAATAGAGATATGAACCAATAGAAGCAAATAATTTGCACAACGGAAATTCAGATATCCAATAAATCTGTGAAAAATTGCTCATCAATGTCATGCTACTTTAATTTGCCAAGGAATAAATGATTTTTGGAATTATTAATATTCAGTGATGAGGAGGGTGTTATTTGTGGGAAGCAGGCAGTAGCATGCTTATAAATGTTTAACAGCTGGTTTTCTAGATGTATTTCTCACATGAATATTGGTTTATATTTATTAAAGTATAGTTGATTTACAGTGTTTCTTTAATTTCTGTTGTATAGCAAAGTGACTCACTCACACACAGTTCCTGTGCTGAAGTTTAATGTTAACAGTAAGACAGAAGTTTTTTTTTTTTTTTAAAGGAGAACAAATCAAGATAAAAAGGAATTATTAACATTTATCACTATTTGCAATGTAAATACTATGGACATGATATATTTTTAAAGTAAACCTGCATTATTAATGTTTTCTCTATTGCTTCATTAAGTCTTGGAAAAAAATAAGACAGTAATTCAGGCATTGGTTTGTAGTGTTTTGTTTCATTGCTCTGATGAAATAATCCCACCAAACTGATAAGTGTTGCTAAGGGAGTTCCCTTTGTGGCTCAGTGGTTATCGAACCTGACTAGGATCCATGAGGATGCGGGTTCGATCCCTGACATGACTCAGTGGGTTAAGGATCCCGCGTTGCCGTGAGCTGTGGTATAGGTTGCAGACACAGCTTGGATCCCGCGTTTCTCTGTCTGTGGTACAGGCCAGCTCCGATTCGACCCCTAGCCTGGGAACTTCCATATGTCGCGGGTGTGGCCCTAAAAAGCAATAAATAAATAAATAAACCCTAAACAGATTATAAATTCAATTTAAAAAGCATTCTGTGTCCTACATAGGCTCTAAATTTTTTGAAACCACATTTTTAGGCCCCTACGAAGTTAGAAATGTCCTTGAATTGCCAAGTTGAAGTTCTTTCTCCATTAAACTGAACACTTCCCAAAATGTTATCCCCCAAAATAATGCAGTACAATACTGAATTTGTATTTCTATATACTTTTTCCATATGCTGATCATAGAGAATGCGGTAAGTTCCATTTTGTTTCATTAGTTAAATAAAACAGGTGTTCAGAATTATTCGATGTAATTCACAGCATTTATGAAAGCATATATTTTCATAAAACTCTAAATCTACTACTTATGGTGTTAACATAGCATATTATGACCTGGTGGCTGTAACACTGTCTTTTAAAAATTGTGGTGGTGCTGTTCCTTCATTGCAACTTACCAATATAAGAATTGATTAGGATAATATTTTTATCCAGCCCCTAATAAAGATCTTGTGGCTGTTTGCCCTGGGTAGTAGTTGACCAGTTGTAGTAGTAGAAATATCAGTACTTTTATGTAAAGCAAACTTGAACTATGTTTTAAAGTGAGAAACTGGGCAACCTAAAACAAATCAGTGTGTGTGCGTCTCTTTATCATGTGTATGCTCTTTTATGTAATTAATTTTACCAAATGGCAGAACTCAAGTTTCATTTATTTTTTAAAGTAAAAGAGATTAAGGTTTTTTCAAAATGGGTATACTCCGCTTCTACACATGCAGATGAATTTCCATACCTCTTCTGATTATACTACTACTGTATTGTCTAAATTGCTGGAAATAACATGATCTTCACTTCATTGATGTAACTAGTTAGTTCCTCTGATATTTAATCATAAACAAGAAGTTGATAAATTTTTTGCTGTCAGACTTGTTTATTAAGGTCTCATTGTAATCAGAATTGTCCGTTTTTAGAATCACAAATAAACACCCATTACATTAAAAAAAAAGAGAGATAACTGTTTCACTAGTTGCTCTAGTTTCAAAATTCAAATTTAGTTGGCCAAAAATATCCTTAATAGCTACAAATGACTATTCCTGAACATTGTCTAGTCCTCTGTAGTTATCTCTGATCAATGTATATATATTTTTCATGTTCTCTTCTAGAGATCAGTATATCAAAGATTTATTGAGAAATAACCTACTTTGTTACTGGATGTTTTGCCTCTAGATGTGCTTTTTAACATTAACTCTACAGGAGGGAGGAGCAAAGGAAAAATGTGATGGATGAGACTGCTACAAAATGACAAATATTGGGTGAATGTCTTAAAGAGATAAAATTAGGCAAGATCATTCTGATGATATCTTCTCCACTAAGCCTTAACTATCCCTTGGTGTTGGACAAAGGCTTTGTCTATCTAAAAACTAAGTTTATTTTGTCAAAAGTTAATAAAAAATTTTAAAAGGTCAAGCTTGGCTATTTGGAACGAAATAAGTTAAGTAGTATGGAATAGACAGAACCCAATACTGTGACCAGAACTACTGGTTTCCTTCCTTAACATTCCCAATGACAAATAAATGGACCTGGCAGCTCTGAAGTTTGAATTATCCATTTAGTTCCATACCAGTTATTTATTTCATAGCATTTTATAGCAGTGAAACTGTGTTGACCACTAAATGTATGACCAAAATTTAAATATATTTTGAAGTTAGCATATGACAAAAAAGCCAGAATAAACTGAAAAGGCAGAAAGTTTAATTTAGTACCAGTCATTTAATTGAGTAATGTCCATGGGTGAGAAATTTGTTTTTTATGGATATTTATTTTTAAACTCCTGGTAACAGAGAGATATCTAATTTAGTAAATGTGAAGTCATCATATTTTAGCTTATACTTCCTTTTGAAGCAGCAGCCTGAATTATTCCATTATTGTCTAGCTTGGGTCTGAGATAAAGAAAAAGGTGAGATATAAAGAGTCTAGGAATTGACCCACCTCCTAGTTTTCATATGTACCAGAATAGAATGGAAACAAAATGAGGAAGGATTTGGGGAGAAAATGTAGTGTTTGACCAAACACCAAAGTCTGTGTTTTAAGGAAAAGCAGGAAAGAAAAAGGTTAAAAGAAAGTTTGGGTTTTTTTTTTCTTTTTTAATGTAAAAAATTCTTCCAGGTAAGAGAACAACCAAGAAGCACCAGCTTAGAGAATAAAAAAGTAAAAGAGCAAATTCAATTTGATAAAAATGAAAATTTGAAGTGCAAATGGGAACCTTGAAGTAGCAATGACTAGAAAGTAGTTTACAATTTGAGAGAGAAGCTCAGGCAGATTCTGGAGTACAAGTTATAAATAAGGGATGAATCTAGAAAGCAAGAGATGAAGTCCATAGCTTTATTAAAAGTGGTAAGGTAAAGCTTATAAAAGGAGAAGAGAGCCACTGGCTCAACCACTCCACTTCTAAGAACAGGTACACCCCTGCATTTTGAAATTGACATATGCTATCAGTTATAGTGGTATATTTAATAGCAATAGATTAGAGACAAATCAAGTGTTTATCGGGGGAGTGACTAGATAAACTAGGGTATATCAACAAAATGAAATGTTATGTAGCTTTTGGAAACTGAAGTAATATGCAAAGATTAAGAATCTATAGTTGAGTAAAAAAGCACATGGTACAAAATGCAGAATGGTGTATAAAGTATGTCACATTTTGTGTAAAACATTTGGAAAAGCAGAATATGTATTTTACTTATTTGCACATAAAAAAGAATCATTAAAAACATACAAAACTAATAAAGGTGGTCATATGTGCTGACAGTAAAAAACAAGGAAAATAAGGGCTAAGTGGAAGGGACTCTTGTAAGCATATACCTTGCGATGTTGTTTTGATTTTTGAATCATGAGAATGTATTAACTATTCAAAACAAAATAAAAGCTTGTCTTAAACTCATTAAAACAGAGAACATGGAGAGGGTAAGGGTAGATTCTCCTTGGATGAAAGAAAGAAAAAAAAAGCATTGCGACAAGATACAGACCACACAAACCTGAGAGATGAGAAAGGGACCAAGAAAATGCAATGTCGACAAAGTAGGTGGAGAAGGTCAAGGAGGAGAAGATGGTCAACATATTCAAATGCTGTCAAAGGATGTACATGATGAAGCCTAAACAGAGTAAGAAGTCCCCAATGCCGAGCATTTATCTTCCTATAGATACTACGGCTAGTGCTCTCTACAGTGCATCTAATCTCTGTGTTGTTTTTTTAGCAGGTAAATGTTCAAGACATAGAAAATCTTCTTTAGAACTATCGCTGGCCTCTGATCTTTCTCCCTTTGTTTCAATTAAAAATACCCATTTCAAAGATATAAAACCAAAGAACAAAACTAAGAGATTAGAAAATTATCCTCATAAATAAGATTTAGTGTCCATTTTAACTTAAAAAAATATAAAGAACAGATTTATAGTTAGAGAAAAAATATTTTAAATGAATTTTTCCTTTGAAAGGGTGCAGTTGTTTTTATAGGAATAAAAAATAAATATTTGGGTGGAGTGTTGAGGTCTGAAAGTTGAAACAGTAACTTTAAGATGAAATTACCCTTGGAAAAGGGAATATTATGCTATAATGGTGACTAAAACAGAAGAGAGGTTACTAGATAATTGAAGCATTGTTTTTGTAAATGGATAAACTAAGAAAAATAGGCAGTGAGTCAAACTTGTTTTTCTTTTTTTCTGAAAAATTCTTGGAAGATTCAAGTCACCAGTGATTGAAATTGTGATCTCTGATTTTCTTTTAGTGCTAGTATTTTTCATTCTTTACTTTTTCAAGTTTTTTTTTAAGCACAGTTTCCTTTTGAAATCGCAAATCTCCTTGAGTACATGCTTTCTGTCTAGTATGTTTTGTAAGTGGTATAGGCATTCACTAACTAGAAAAAGTACTACATAAAGGATTTTTTAAATAAAAGTTTCTGGGTAAACTTCTTCTTACATCAAATAGCTAGGATTATTCCAAACACTAGGATTATTCCAAACACTATATCTAAAGGCAGAGAGTTAAGAAACCAGGAAAGTATGGGAGTTCCTAGTGGCACAGTTGTTAACGAATCCGACTAGGAACCATGAGGTTGTGGGTTCGATCCCTGGCCTTGCTCAGTGGGTTAAGGATCTGGCGTTGCCATGAGCAGTGGTGTAGGTCGCAGACTTGGCTTGGATCTGGTGTTGCTGTGGCTGTCACGTAGGCTGGTAGCTATAACTCCGATCTGACCCCTAGCCAGGGAACCTCCATATGCAGCAGGTGCAGCCCTAAAAAAAAGAAAAAAAGGAAACCAGGAAAGTATTTGCATAATGCTTATTTTTATATTGTTAAGTTGCTTGTAATTATATTTTTAAAAATATTCATTTGGGAGCATTCCCGTTGTGGCACAGTGGTTAATGAATCTGACTAGGAACCATGAGGTTGCGGGTTCGATCCCTGGCCTTGCTCAGTGGGTTAAGGATCCGGCGTTGCCGGGGGAGCTGTGGTGTAGATTGCAGACACACCTCAGGTATGGCATTACTGTGGCTGTGGCGTAGGCCGGCAGCTGTAACTACCATTTGACCCCTAGCCTGGGAACCTCCATATGCCACAGGTGCAGCCCTAAAAAAAAAAAAAAAAATTTCATTTGGGTTCCTTGAGCACTCTGCATTTTAAAAAAATAGCTTTTTAGGCCTGTTCCCTATTTAGATCCTCCAGGCCAAAACTCTTTAGCAGAATTGGGTACCTTTAAAGAAGCTCCAGGTATATCCTGCAGTAATTCTGGTTTGCTACTTCTGCCCTTGTAGTGTCTCCTCTGTGTAATGATCATTTATGTATTCAACAGATAGATAGGTAGATGTGCTGTGGAATTTGTTGACATTCTCCTGTAATTTCTGTGTGAAACTGGATATATAATAATCAATGAAGATGGGAAAGAGCTGGTGTAGATTTATAGGGAGAGGTGTGAATAGTCATCTGGAGAGTAGAAAAACGAATGGTCTGAGGAAGTGTAGTACCATGAAGGGCCCATCTGATGTTAATGACAAATAGAGATCCCTATTTGATTCCTTTGCCAACCTCTGCACATCACCTCTCAGGGGCACAGTGTGCTTGCATTTGTCCCAAGTGCCTTAGAACTTGCCATTAGGGTTCCTTCCATGAAGGTCTTCATAACCTCAACTCAGATTTTTATGACTCTTTTATTCTAAGTTCACCTAAAGAGCAAATTAACTGATTAATTGAATAGTCTTCAGACATGAGTAGCTTTTAGTATTTGAACCCTTACTTTTTCCAAAGTAGCTGATGGATCTTTTGCTTGACAGAAAAGAAAAAAAAAATATTCAACATTTGGAAGATTCTAGTATCATAGGAGAGCCTGAGAGAGAAATACAGCGTTTTGGAAACAGGCTCTAATTCACAACTGTGGGAAGTCATATTTAAGTCTAGGTTTTTGGATGATATTAAAGCAGCGTCTAGTAGAATTTCAACTTCAGCGAAGTAGACACAGTTTTCCTTATTCTTCCCACTAAATACTGTTCAACCCAGAAATATATGTATGTGTGTATATATATGTGTGTGTGTATATATATATATCTGCTTTTTTGTGTATCTGTTGTACATTTTTGCATTGTGATCCCCGTGAGCCTTACATAAAATGTCTTAGTTATGTAGCATCAGTTTTAATACTGATAACTTTAATCATATAAAAACTTTATCCTTTTATTCCTCCCTTTTATGTTTTTATGTCATAATTTACATCTTTTTATATTGTGTATCCTTTAACAAATTGTTGAAGCTATAGCTATTTATAATACTCCTGTCCTTTAACTTTTATACTAGAATTGAGAACACTCTAACCATATTACACACCATCTGTAATATGGTAACACATCGTCATATTACATTTTTAATGTATTCTGCCATTATTCTCAATTTTTGTTCCATGGTATTACCGAAACTTCCTAAGTGGACTCTAGAGATCTCTCAGAGCCATTTTTGTTAATGGATAGCTCAATCATTAATCTTGTGATATGATGGAGAAACTGGATTCTCCTGTCTTATCATTTTCTTACAATCTGGAAGTTTCCATTGGCATATCTTTAAGCTCAGATCCTCTCCTCAGCCATGTCTGGTCCGCTAATGAGCCCATCAAAGGCATTCCTCATTTCTGTTATAGTGTTTTCTTATTTCTAGCATTATAGCATTTCTTTTTGAGTCTGTTTTAGAATTGTCATCTCTGTTTATATTGTCTGTTCTTGCTTGTGGTCTACTGTTTTCATTAAAGCCCTCAATATATTATATATTTTTTTTAAATTTCTGGTCTGATATTTCCAGTATCCCTGCCATATCTGACTTTTCATTCTGCTCTAATTCACCCTCTTCAAACTGTGTTTTTTGCCTTTTAGTATGCCTTGTAATTGAGCATTGAAAGGTGGACATGTTGTAGTGGGTAAAAGTGCAGTGATTAGGCCTTTAGTAATGTAGTGGGAAGGTGGGTGGGAGGAGTATGCTATTGTCCTATGGTTAGGTTTCAATCTTATGTAAGTCTATGCCCTGGGACTGTTAATTTCACCAGTGCTTTTATACCCTTCTTACATGGTGCAGTAGAGGGAGTCCAAATTAGGTATTTCCCTTCCTCTACATGGAAAACTAGAGAAAGGCAGAGCTAGGTATTTCCCTTCCCTTGGTCAGGTAAGCTCAGATAAAAGCCCAATAGTATCTGGTAACATAGTTTGTCCTGAAAGCAGACTTTTTAAAGAAGAACAGAATGCTCTGATATTTCAAAATGGTTCCTTTTTCTCTTCCCCTTCTGGAAGCTTGAGAGGGTTTTTCTCTGATACTTCCTAGAGGTCTTGGAGGTAAAACTCACAAATGTGTGGAGCTCCCCTGTAACTGGTTAGTTTTCAACTCTCAGATTTGTCCATAATGAGCTTCCAGAAAATCATCAATTACAGTTTACGCTGTCCTACATTGGCACTGGCTCTCACAGAGGATTTTGCTCATGAGTCTCTGCTCCCATAAGTTGTGATTCTCTGTGTCTGCTGTCTCTCCAATTTGGTGTGTGTGGGGGGGGTGTGTGTGTGCTGCAGTTTGCCCTGTGACCTCACTTTTCGGATGGGCCTAAGAGTTATTAGTTTTCAGTTTTTTCATATTTGTTAGGACAGAATGGCAACTTCTAAGTTCCAAGGCTCAAAAAAATGAGCCTTAACCTAAGTCTTATATCTAATCTAAAACATAACTGAAAATAAGTCACATAAACTGTAATGTAAAATTTTAAATTTTGTAAAAAAAAATGGCAGAAAATCTTCAGAATCTAGGAATAAAGAATTTTTGACTTGGTAGTAAAATTACTAATCACATAAGCAAAAAAATCAACTAATTAAACTTTATAAAAAATTAAAAACAAACTTTTCTTCTGTGAAATACCTTTTAAAAGTAGTGTAGGTGGAGTTCCTGTCATGGCTCAGTGGTTAACGAATCGGACTAGGAACCAGGAGGTTGCGGGTTCAATCCCTGGCCTTGCTCAGTGGGTTAAGGATCCGGCATTGCCGTGAACTGTCGTGTAGGTTTCAGATGCGGCTCGGATCCCATGTTGCTGTGGCTGTCGCGAAGGCTGGCAGCTACAGCTGCTGTTAGATCCCCTAGCCTGGGAACCTCCATATGCCTTGGGTGAGGCCCTAGATAAGGCAAAAAGACAAAAAATAAATAAATAATAAAAGTAGTGTAGAAACGAGTAATGGTCCAGACACAATGAAAAATATTTTGGCAGTTTCTTAATAGGTATGTAACTACCATATGACTCAATAATTGCATTTCAGGAAATTTATCCCAGAGAAATGAAAACTTATGTTCACACATAAATATATACAGAAGTGTTTATAATAATGTTATTTGGAATAGCTCCAAACTGGACACAACCTTGTTACCTTCATCAGGTGACTGGTTAAACAAATTGAGGTGTATCCGTAACATGGAATACTACTCAGCAATAGAGAAGAACACGCTGTTGATATATACCTGGATGGGTCTCTGGAGAATTATTTTGAAAGAAAAAACACAACCCCATGATTCTATGTATATAACATTCTTAAAAATCACAGAATCAGTGCAATGGAGGAAGACTAGTGATTTCCAGGGGATAAGGGTGGGTAGGGATGGAAAGTATAGGGTGGCTATAAAAACGCAATCTGAGGGACCCTTGTGTTAATGGAAATGTCTGTATTTTTACTAAATCAGTGTCAATATTCCTGTTATCATGCTGTAGTCTGGTGTGACATTATCATTCGGGCAATATAGTTTAATATACGTGATCTTGTTGTAAGATTTCTTACAGCTACATGTTAATCTATAGCCATCTCAAAAATTTTCTTTAATAAAAAGGAGTATATCAAATCATATTAAAAAGCTAGTCAAAGCAAGACAAAACAAGAAACAGCAGAAAAGATTTCTTAAGAGACTTTCGATTTGGAAAAATACTAAAACATTTTATGAATTGAGTCTGATTCTCTCTTCAATGTACAGGTCATGCAGAATCTAGTTACTCCTGGCAAGACTGATGTTCTTTCCTTCTAGGATTGTGCTGCCGCACTCTGAGATGGGACTCACTGAGTTCTGTTTCTGATCAGGTCAGAAATTTTTCTGAATCCAAATTTTACTGTGTCCTTTTAGGACTACGGCAAGCTACTTGGGCTTCCAGCTTCTCACTTGTAAAACAGCACACAACATGCCCAAATCTACTGAGAACACGCCCTTGTCAACCTTCCGAGTTTATTGATATTTACATTTATGATACAAACAAATTTTTTGAGAGCCTTCTTTTCTGCTCCCTGATGTTTGCTTTCATAGGAGAAAGGCCAGACAATTGAGAGGGAGGAGGCAGCACTTGTGCTGGATTTATTGGCATTGCACACTGAAGAGCAAGCACACCACCAAATAGAGGATATTGATAAGGAGACTAAATTCATTTGAAATCACTAAAACTCAGTTAGGGGCATATTGTATTAAGTGAAATGCCATTACTGAAGGGCCCAGGGAAAGACTGTATGCCAAGTCATGAGAGCTTTTCAGCTCACTGGAAGGCTGCCATTGCACCCACTCACTGCATTTGATGGTTGGAAATAGAGATAATTTCTGCATAGATCATAAAGGGACTTGAAAATAGCTCAGTCCCTAGGAGCACAGGCAAGAGCTGAATTGTCCCTGAGCGAGAGCACACAGAGAGCATCCCTGTGCAGTGAAAACATACACCAAGCGGGTACAAATGTCAGTTTTCCATAACGGCTTTCTTTCATTGTTATTGTCGTACATTAGATTATTTTTAAAACGTCACACTAAAGACCATCATTCACTTCTGTGATGGTTTTTGTTTTGTTTTGTTTTGTTTGCAAAACGTCTTACTCTTTCTAGAGAAAAAGGCAGCAGAACTCTTGTTTATTTAATACAATTTAATCATTTGTAGTTAGATAGTTCCCCCAGCTGAAATTAGTTCCCTCCTCAGGTCAAAACAGCAGCTTGGGGCTCTAGGTGCAGGAGCAAGCTTGCTGCCTGCCACAAGTGAAAGAGAGGAGTCAGAAAATCTGTTTTCTTCTGAGCAACTTTGTAGCACTTCCTGGAAGCTTGTTTGAGGTTTCCCTGCTTGATGTCTCTCACACGCCCTTGCACTGTTAATCCTGGTGAGCAAGGACATACTGTAAACAGGAGTCCATTGCAGTGATGTGTATAAATCTTGTTCAGGTTATTCAGACTAGGCAGCCCCTTATCTAACCAGCAACAGAGCACACTTTTGAAAACACTTTTCACCTGTGACAATAGCAGCCCAGTTTTGTCCTCGCCAACAATGGAATAAATGCAGTATCTCATGTCAGCTAACTCCGTGTCTTATTTATGCCAAATTCTTCTGGGTTCAGCATTTTAAGACAGGCTTTGCATTAGGATTTTATTCCAGCACAGGCTCCTAGAATAGCATTGCCCTGAAAAAGAGAGGAGGGATTTTTCTTTTAAGTAAAATTATATAATGACCAGAGTAGAAACGAATTGTCTTAGCTGTGCTATTTCATCTTAACTATACTGTATGTTAATCAGGAGAAATCATGCTTTGAAGCTATGATAATAAGTATGTTGAAAAGTACCAGAATTGTGGCAAAACATGAGATGATTCAGGTGGTCAGCAAACAGGGCTAATTGCTGGCTGTAGAAAGTTTGAAGGTTATTTACTGCCCATTGAGTGCTTCTGCCTGAAAGTAAGCTTCTTTTTGAGTATATGCATGCTAATGTGGGGGTCCCAAAAGAATTCTCAAGACACTGGAAGATGCTCATATTTGTAACAGCAAATACATATTCCCTTCTCTGTGACCGTAAATGCACATGACGGGTCTTCTGGTAGCATGACCATATTTATTTTCTTGATACCTCCAAAGCATCAAAAAAGTTTATTCTTCTGAATTGATCTGCCTGTTTCAAAATAGATTACTATTTGCAGCTGTTTATTTTATCAGAGACCTGATTTGCAAGCAGGTGTTTAGTATATAAATGATAGTAAATATATCAATTTTGAAACACTCAAATCCATAGTCATTAATTATGAAACTTTATTTTAAGGAAGGAGGTGACAGTCCTGGAGGTAAAAAGCCTAAATCGTTAATGCTTATATTTATCCCTCTAATTTCTCCTCTACATAACGTCTTTCACCATAGAGGCTTGACCGTATTACTCTCTTGGCAAACTCTTCAATTGCTGCCCAATTCTTCAGGATTAAAGCTGATCTCTTTTGAATGGCAACCTTGCATACCTAGCAGGGTGTGGTTTCTGTCTAACTCTGCCACTTCTTTTTTAGATCTTTTCCTAGATGATCCAATAACACAGAACTATCATTCTAGATACATGCCATGTCTTCTTCGGCCTCTGTGTTTTTGCATTTGTCTAGAAGGCCTTCCCATTACCCAGTAGAGAAACTGTTTTTTTCTCTTAGCCCTGAGTGTAAATGTCTCTCTCTGAACACGTTCTGTAGCAGACTCTCCTCCAACCATGACATAACCCCACTCCATTTTATGTATACACATATTATGGTCATTACAAATACTTGTGGATATATATCTATTTCCAAATAGGTTATAAACTTCCTGAGGCTGGAAACCATGTATTTTCATTTTTGTTTCTTCAGCACTTAGTGCAGTCGTACATACAAGTTTTCAAAGAATTTTGCTGAATGTGTGGATGAATCAATCAATCAATCTATGACAGTTGTAGAGAGAATAAATTTGTAGTTTTAAACACAAAGCAGTAAAATGAAATAAAAAAAGGCAAATTCATTACTTCCTTTTTTAGTGATTTGCAGTATAGTTTAGGGAGGTTTAGAGACAATTTCCAGAGCTCCTGGTACGATGCTCTTCTTCAACACTGAATCTCAGAGGTATGATGGCATCGTCCTCCTTATCACCAATATATCAGCATTATACTCGTGTTTCGCTGAGAATCTGCCCACTCACTAAGACAAAGTAAAAAACATGACACAGGTTCATGGCTCAAAGAAAACCGTTTCCCTCCCCACCCCCACCCACAGGTCTTAAGGAGAGCTAGTGTGAAGAAAGAAGCAAAATAAATCAGTCTCTTGGCAGAGCCAAAGAATTCTGCATGTCCAGTACATGCTTTTGTAAGCTTTAAAATAAAGAGCTATTTTAACATGATGGCTTAATATTTGTGCTCCTTGGATTACATCCTGTGAAGAGAACTGTATCTGACCTAGGCAATGTGATCTATAGCAAGATAATCAGAAGCTCTTAGTTCTTCCTAATGCCCTTTTAACATTCTCATAGTCAGATTATTCATGGTCCTCATTATGAAAGATGATTTATTTAAATTTATTTAATGGCAGTACCCTCCAACATAGTATTCACACCTACCTCACAGTAATATTGGTAGATATGGAAGACATTATTCATAAAGGATGTGATTTCTTTCTTAGAACAACTGTGTTGAAAATTTTTCAATGTTGAGGTTATAGTTTAACAATATTGTATAACAGTTGTATTACCCAGAGAGTAAAGTGTGTTGGATATGCTGATATTCCGATTAAGTGATGTGATTTCCAAGAGAGCAGTGATTGGGAGAGTGGACCTGGGAACTAGATTGCTTGGGTTCAAAAATATGCTCCACCACTTACTCACTGTATGAGCTTGGACAACTGTATTAACGTCTCTGGATCCTCAGACTCTTTATTTTAAAAAGAGGATAATGAACATCTGTCTCCATTGTGGTACCTGTCATATTCCAGCCTGAAACAAAAACAAAACTGTGTGCCAATATATATACTTTTAGTTACTAAATGAATTTTATTGCATTTGTAGGTATACAAAAATCATCACAAACAAATTTTATAGCATTTCCATCCTAAACCCACAGTGCATCCCCCCACCCCCCAACTTGTCTCATTTGGAAACCATGAGTTTTTCAAAGTCTGTGAGTCAGTATCTGTTCTGCAAAGAAAGTTCATTGTGTCCTTTTTTTAGATTCCACATGTAAGTGGTAGCATTTGATGTTGGTGCCTCATTGTCTCACTGACTTTACTGCGCATGATAATTTCTAGGTCGATCCATGTTGCTATAAATGCTGTTATTTCATTCCTTTTAATGGCCGAGTAATATTCCATTGTGTATATGTACCACATCTTCCCTATCCACTCCTCTGTCAGTGGACATTTAGGTTGTTTCCATGATTTGGATATAGTATAGAGTGCTGCAATGAACACTGGAGGACATGTGTCTTTTGGAGTCATGGTTTTCTCTGGATATATGCCCAGGAGTGGGATTGCTGAATCAAATGGTAATTCTATTTTTAGTTTTCTAAGGAATCTCCATACTGTTTTCCACAGTGGGTGCACCAATTTACATTCCCACCAACAGTGTAATAGGGATCATTTTTCTCCACACCCTCTCCAGCACTTATTGTTTGTAGACTTTTTGATGATGGCCATTCTGGCCGGTGTAAAGTGGTACCTCATAGTGGTTTTGATTTGCATTTCTCTAATAACGAGTGATGTTGAACATCTTTTCATGTGTTTTTTGGCCATCTATATGTCGTCCTTGGAGAGTTGTCTGTTTAGATATTCTGCCCATTTTTTGATGGGGTTGTTTGTTTTTTTGATATTGAGCTGTAGGAGGTGTTTATAAATTTTGGAGATTAATTCCTTGTCAGTAGATTCATTTGCAAATATTTTCTCCCATTCCGTGGGCTGTCCTTTCATTTTGTTTAGGGTTTCCTTTTCTGTGCAGAAACTGAAGTTTAATTAAGTCCCATTTGTTTATTTTTCTTTTTATCGTCATTAACATGCGGATCTGAGAAGATGTTGCTGTCATTTATGTTGGAGACTATTTGGCCTATGTTTTCCTCTGAGTTTTATAGTATCTGGTCTTATATCTAGGCCTTTAATCCATTTTGAGTTTATTTTTGTGCATGGTGTTAGGAAGTGTTTTTTTGTTTTGTTTTGTTTTTTTGTCTTTTTGCCTTTTCTGGTGCCGCCCGCACCTGCGGCATATGGAGGTTCCCAGGCTAGGGGTCTAACAGGAGCTGCAGCTGCCGGCCTTCGCCACAGCCACAGAAACGCGGGATCCAAGCCATGTCTGCAACCTACACCACAGCTCACGGCAACACTGGATCCTTAACCCACTGAGCAAGGCCAGGGATTAAACCTGCAACCTCATGGTTCTTAGTTGGATTCATTAACCACTGAGCCATGAAGGGGACTCCGGAAATGTTGTAATTTCATTCTTTTACATGTGGCTGTCCAGGTTTCCCAGCACCACTTATTGAACAGGCTGTCTTTTCTCCACTGTATTCTTGCCTCCTTTGTCATAGATCAGTTGACTGTAGGTGTGTGGGTTTAATTCTGGGCTTTCTGTCCTGTTCCACTGTTCTATATTTCTTCTGTCTTTGTGCCAGTACCATAAGTTTTTTTTTTTTTTTTGCCTTTTGTCATTTTAGGGCCACATCCGCGGCATGTGGAGGTTCCCAGGCTAGGGGTCTAATCGGAGCTGTAGCTATTGGCCTATGCTGCAGCCACAGGAACGTAGGATCCGACCCACATCTGCCACCTACACCACAGCTCACGGCAACGCTGGATCCTTAACCCACTGAGCAAGGCCAGGGATTGAACCCACAACCTCATGGTTCCTAGTCGGATTCGTTAACCACTGCGCCACGACGGGAACTCCCCCATATGGTTTTGATGACTGTAGCTTTGTAGTGTTGTCTGAAGTCAGGGAGCCTGCTTCCTCCAGCTCCATTTTTCTTTTTCAGGATGGCTTTGGCTATTTTGGGTCTTTACAAAAACTTTACAATATTTTGTTATAGTTCTGTGAAAAATGTCCTTGGCAATTTAATAGAGATTGTGTTGAATCTGTAGATTGCCTTGGGTAGTATAGTCATTTTGATAATATTGACTCTTCCAATCCAAGAGCATGGTATGTCTTACCATCTGTTCATGTCGTCGTGATTTCTTTCATCAGTGTCTTATAATTTTCAGCGTACAGGTCTTTTGTCTCTTTAGGCAGGTTTATTCCTATGTATTTGATTCTTTTTGATGCGATGGTAAATGGGATTACTTCCCTAATTTCTCTTTCTGATCTTTCATTGTTAGTAGATAGAAATGCAGTTGATTTCTCTGTATTAATTTTGTGTCCTGTGACTTTGCCAAATTCATTGATAAGCTCTAACAGTTTTCTGGTAGAGTCTTTAGGATTCTCTAGGTACAGTATCATGTCATCTGCAAATAGTGATAGTTTTACTTCTCCCTTTCCAATTTGGATTGCTTTTATTTCTTTTACTTCTCTGATTGCTGTGGCTAGGACTTCCAGAAATATGTTGAATAGTAGTGGAGAGAGTGGACATCCCTGCCTTGTTCCTGATCTCAGCGGGAATTCTTTCAACTTTTCACCATTGAGGATGATGTTAGTTCTGCGTTTGTCATATATGGCCTATATTATGTTGAGGTAGGTTCCCCCTGTGCTCACATTCTGAAAGGATTTTATCAGAAGTGGGTGTTGGATTTTGTCAAAGGCTTTTTCTGCATCTATTGAGAGGGTCATATGGTTTTTATTCTTCAGTTTGTTAACATGGTGTATAACACTGATTTGTGGATATTGAAGAATCCTTGAATCCCTGGGATGAGTTTCACTTGATCATGATGTGCAATCCTTTTAATGTATTGTTGGATTTATTGGCCTGTAATTTTTCTTTTTTGTGTGGTGTCTTTCTCTGGTTTTGGTATCAGGGTGGCCTCATAGAATGAGTTTGGGAATGTCCCTTTCTCTGCAGTTTTTGGGAATAGTTTCAGAACGATAGGTGTTAGCTCTTCTCTAAATATTTGATAGAATTCTCCTGTGAAGCCGTCTGGTCCAGGAGTTTTGTTTGCTGAAAATTTTTTAATCACAGTTTCAATTTCAGAACTTGTGATAGGTCCATTCATCTTTTCTATTTCATCTTGGTTTAGTGTTGGAAGATTGTACTTTTCTAAGAATTTGTCCATTTCTTCTAGGTTTTCCATTTTATTGGTGTATAGTTGCGTATGGTAGTCTCTTATGATCCTTTGTATTTTTGTGATGTCTGTTGTTACTTCTTTTTCATTTATAATTTTTTGATTAGGATGTGATGAATCTTAGACAATGTTCCATGTGCTCTTGAGAAGATTGTTTATTCTGTTCCTTTTGGGTGGAATGTCCTATAATATCTGTTAAGTCCATCTGGTTTAATGCTTTATTCAGAGCCTGTGTTTCCTTATTGGTTTTGTGTCTGGATGTCTATCCATTGCTGTAAGTGGAATATTAAAGTCCTCCACTATGATGGTGTTATTGTCAATTTCTCCTTTTAAGGTTGTTAGCAGTTGCCTTATATATTGTGTGATTCTATGTTGGGTGCATAGATATTTGAAATTGTTATATCTTCTTCTTGGATTGATTCTTTGATCATTATGTAGTGTCTTTCCTTGTCTCTTAAAATGTTCTTCTTTTTAAAGTCTATTTTGTCTGATAGGAGTATTGCTACTCTGGCTTTCTTTTGATTCCTGTTTGCATGGAATATTTTCTTCCATCCTCTCACTTTCAATTTGTATGTGTCTCTAGAAGTGAGGTGGGTCTCTTGAAGACAGCATATATATAGGTCTTGTTTTTGTATCCATTCAGCTAGTCTATGTCTTTTGGTTGGGGCATTCAGTCCATTAACATTTAAGGTAATTATTATTTTTTTTTTTTGCCTTTTGTCATTTTATGGCCGCGGGTTTATGGCCGCACCCGCGGCATGTGGAGGTTCCCAGGCTAGGGGTCT